>CM076848.1:107866130-109066130 GCA_039519185.1 Astragalus membranaceus | reverse complement strand
CTTAAAGTATCTAAAAGGACAAGGTAAGTTGAACAAGAGGCATGCCAAATGGGTTGAATTTTTGGAGCAATTTCCTTATGTGATTAAGCATAATAAGGGTAAAGCTAATGTTGTGGCTGATGCACTGTCAAGAAGGTACGCATTACTCTCTACCCTTGAAACTAATTTTTGGACAGGTTCTATTTTTGTTGTTGTGGACAGGTTCTCAAAGATGGCGCATTTCATTCCATGCAAAAAGTTGGATGATGCCTGCCACATTGCTGATTTGTTTTACAAAAAAGTGATGCGCCTACATGGCTTTCCAAAAAGCACTGTGTCCGACCGAGACAGTAAATTTATAAGCCACTTCTAGAGAACTTTGTGGGGTAAGGTGGGAACTAAGTTACTATTCTCTACAACTTGTCATCCCCAAACTGATGGGCAAACTAAAGTAGTACGACAAAGAATTTGAAGCACAAAGATGGCAAAGCCAAAGCTGAATTTGTCAAAGGTTTGCATGAGAAAATCAAACTGCAAATTAAAAAAAATGAAAGTTATGCAAAATGTGCCAATAAAGGGCGCAATCAGGTTACTTTTGAACTCGGGGATTGGGTTTGGATTCATTTGAGGAAAGAAAGGTTTCCATCACATAGGAAATCTAAGTTTAATGCCTAGGGGTGATGTCCCTTTTCAAGTGATTGCAAAAGTCAACGATAAAGCTTATAAAGTTGACCTTTTCGGTGAGTATGATGTTTGTGCCACTTTCGATGTTGCTGACTTGTCTCCTTTTGATGTAGGTGATGAAAATTTCAATTCGAAGTCGAATTCTCCTCATGAGGGAGGGAATGATGAGGACATGGAGCACCAAGATTCCGTTCAAAGCTTAGGAGGTCCAATGACTAGGGCAAGGTCAAAGAGAGTCCAAGAAGGCTTAGTCCAATTCATGACTACGGTCATTGCAAAAGAGGGCAACAATGTAATTGCACCAAAAACCATGCTTGTCATAGAAGCTATAAAGGAGGCGCAACTAGCATGACAAAGGCACCAAGGTTATTTCATTTTAATTAAATAAAAAGTGCATGTGACCAAGTGATTTATTTGGGACCAAGGCACTAAGTTATTTCATATCAAGTTAATTTTTTTTGTGCTTAATCAATCCATTTCAAGTGGTGTGTGTATGACGCATATTTTTGTGAATTGATGGAAGGCACCAAAGTTATTTCCTTTTAATTAAATAAAAAGTGCATGTGACCAATTGATTTCTTTTGGGACCAAGGTGTCATACCCCAATTTTGTCCGGCTTAGGTCAAAACTCTATTTTCCACAAAAAAATAAATAAGTGAAGGGCATTATGTATTGCATTTTGGGTCCTAGAGGCCATTCCAAGGTTTTTGAAATCATTTTTAGGGTTGGAATGCACTTTTTGGGCGAATTAGGGTTTTAGGGTCAAAAAGGGTATTTTGGTCATTTTTCACAACAGGATGATTTTCTCGTCAAAAATATACATCCACAAAAAGTACATTTTATTCTATCAAGGATAATTTTTGTACAATCTTTAGAAAGAAAATCCTAGTCCAAAATAATTTAAAAATACTTTTTTTTTTCCATTTTTAGTGCATAGAAAAATAAAAAGGACCATTAAATATTCCTCAATTATCAAATGACAATTTTTATTGTCATGAATGACTAGAGGGGTACTTTATGGTGGCCAAAAAAAATATGTGACACATTTCCAATAGGTGCACTATTATTCCCATGCCCAAAATTCAAAATTCAAAACAAGGAAGTGTCTTCAAATAAGACAAAAGACCAAAAACAAGTTTTTTTTCCTCTCTCTCTCTCTCTCCCCTCACAATTTCGAAATTCTCTCTCTCTCTCTCCCCCCCACAATTTCGAAATCCCCTCTCTCTCTCTCTCCATCTCACAAAATTCTTCCACACTCTTCTATTGTACTATTATTCCTTATCTTGAAGGAATATGCCTTGTACCATCCTTAAACCTTCTCCTTTGGTGCATATCACCAATTCTCACTCACTCTCATGAAGATTCATGCCCTCTTTGGTAAATTACCTCACTCACTTACACTAACAACCTCTTCATAAGAAAACACAAATTTTCCTCTTTGAGAACAATCCATCTCAATAATACCCCTAACCCTACCACACATGAGAATTCCATTCCCAAAATAAATAAAAGTTCTTTTTTTTTTTTTTTTCTCTCCATGCGACACCTCTCCCTCTCCCATACTCTCACCTTTTGTGTTTTCTCAATACCCTCAATCCAAGTGACCTTTAATCCTAACCCTTCATTTAATTTTAAAACTCAATCCTAGAGCACTTAGTAAGGCCAATGACCCAATTGCCCCTAAACCTAAAATAACTCTATAAATACTCCCTCATTCCCACACCTAAGGATCCTTTGGCCTCTCATTCTCCTACACTAAAACCCTAGCACACCAAAAACACCTCCTCTCCCTCTCCTTCCTCACCCCAAAACCATAGCCTCTTCCCCTCTCTTCCATATATTTTCTTCAATCTTTCACCATCAAATCTTCCATTTCTTGCTAGATCATCATCATTCCTTCCATTCTCTTCAAGGTTGCATCATCAAATTGCTAAGAGCTAGCAATCCTTGTGGGTTCAAGGGTAGATCCAAGTTCATTTTGAGTCTATATTATCTCCTTCTACATTTCTTTGTGATTTTGAGGTAAGCCTTGAAACCTTGCATCTCATATTTAGTTTTTCTTGCATAATCTCTCCTCTACTCCCAACTCCTTCTTGATTGCTTGTTGTTGTCGCCTTGAGGATCCGTTTCAAACATTTTGACAAGGACTTAGGGAGCCTTGGGTGTTTGAGATGGGTCCTTGGCCTTGAAGGAGTTGTTCTTCTACTTGATTAATTTCCCTTGCATTTTTATACATTTTTCACTAAAGTTCATGAAATAAAACATCACTTCCTTTCAAAAAAGGTTTCGGCCATGTAGTGTTTTTAGTGGTTCATGCATTTCTTTGTTCATTTATGGTGTTTAAGTTAAATAAAAAAGTGGATCTAGCCAACTATGCTTTTAGGTTCATAGGTAGAAATTAGGGTTTTTATTGTTCTTGCATTTCCTTTGATTTTGAGTTGAAATAAATGATGGAATGACAATTGTTTAAGCATCAAATGTATGGGTAGATCCTAGGGTTTATGTTCATATGCTCATTGATGTGATTTGGTTGCAAGAACATGATGAAATTTGTGCTTGAGTTTTCCTTGCTATGCATTCGGCCATAAGGCCTATTTTTGCCCTCCTTGATTGCTTGAAAATTGTCATTTTGATTGTGTTTGGGTAAGTGCAAGTTATGCAATTGTGTTTGTTTACTTTTTACCATTTTACTTTACCACTTCATTAACTTTTTACCAAAAGACATAAAAATATTTTACCATTTTGGTCTTTACCACTTCATTAACTTTTTAGCAAAAAACCTAAAAAGATTTTACCACTTTGGTTTTTACCTATTCATTAACTATTCACCTAAAACATAAAAAGATTTTACCATTTTACTTTTACCTCTTCATTAAGTTTTTACTAAGAGTTTTTACCTCATTCATTGAAACATTTTTACCTTCATTCATCAAAACATTTTTACTACATCCTTACTCTAACTTTTTACTACTTCTTACCAAAACATTTTTAAGCTTTGCATTTCATTTATTTACATCATCCATGCAACACACTCTCATGCTTGCACACAAATACTTGCATACTCCCATATACTCGCATGTTCATGCATTCTTATATGCTTATGCATCTTGCATTCTTTTATTCTATCACATGTTTATGCATCCTTGTATGCCATACATACATTCATAAACAAGTATGTTATACATTCAATAGTGTTATGCCTTGCATTCATTCTTAAATGTTCATGCATTCATTAATATCATGTCTTGCATTCAATAACCAAATGTTCATGCGTTCATGCCATGTCAATTACTTCAAAATCAAACAAAATTGCATCCAATAATGCTCATTCATTCCTTGTATGCTCATGCATCATCACCCAACCGTGCATTCATATCCACATGCTTACACATTTAAACTAAGAATATCCTATGCTTATGATCAATTGCATTCTTTTGTTCATGATGTCATTTAAATGTCTTGACTTAATTGTGTGCCATCCTTTCTACATGTATGACCTCCTAATGAAGACGTAAGCCTACTTGCTTGTTGTAGCATAGAGTCATTAGGGTAAATACACTCCTTTGAGATTGTTGCCCGTCCCGTAGCAATTCTCACCCACACAACACAATTGCTTTGAGAACTTTGTTTTGCATCTTTGATAATTGAATCCCTTGATTGTATTGGCATGCTTAATCTTGGTTGATCAATAATATGTTCATGATTGCTTGATTATTGAAGTATGAGTCTTGTTCATTCATTTACATTTGGTTATGGATTGAGAATTGATTTGAAGTGTTCTACCTTTTTTTCTAAAACCTCTTTCCTAGATTCATTAATAAAAGAAAACCCTTTTATTTTCAAAACAAGAATAAAATAAATTGTCATTGACGACCAATCGCGCCGTTGCCGTTTAGGTTGTTAATGATGATTTTGTTTTTCAAAAGAGTTAGTAGTGAGGCCATTCTAACCGTTGTTGTTCGGTCTTCACAAAAGCTCAATCCTATTTTCGAAAACTTATTCCTCAAAAGTAAAACCAATTGTCACTGATGACCAATCGCGCCGTTGCCGTTTAGGTCATTAATGATGATTTCATTTTCAAAAGAGTTAGTAGTGAGGCCATTCTAACCGTTGTTGTTCGGTCTTCACAAATGCTCACCCAATTGCGAAAAACCCCTTTAGCCATTTTCAAAACCAAAAACCGAGAACTACGTAGCTTTGAATTCTCCTTCGCACCGGGAGATACGTAGGAGTGGGGTCCTGTCCCGTCAAGCACACTCTTAAAAAAATCTTTGTTTTGTCCTGATTTTCAAAGATAACCAAAAATATTCTTCTTCCCTCCTGTTTTCAATAAAACAAACCTTAAAGAAAAGAAAAGAAAAGAAGTAGAATAAATTGCTTTCAACTCGAACTTTTGTCTAAACCACACATCAAGTTAATGGTTCCCTTTCGGTAGAAAGGAGGTGCGGGGTGCTAATACCTTCCCCGTACCTAATCGACCCCCGAACCTACATCTCTACGTTTTCAAAAGACCATCCGCCTTTTCAAGGACTTTTTTTCAATGTTTTGGTCTTAAAATAAAAATATTGGTGGCGGCTCCAAACTTCTTCTGCGTTGTCAAACGAAAAGTCCCAAACCAGATTTTTCGGGTGCAACACAAGGTACTAAGTTATTTCATTTCAAGTTTTTAGTGTGTTTAATCCACTTCAAGTGGTGTGTCTGTGTGACGCATATTTTTGTGAATTCATGGAGTCAACAAAATTGCTAATCAAGCAAACTTGCGAATCAAAAAGGAAATCAAAGGAAAAAAGGAATTACAAGATCCAAGTCCTTTATGGCACATCAAGACAATTAGAGCAAAAAGAGAATGTAAGATCCTAATCATTAATGGCGCATTCAATGCCAAATCAACTATGATATTTTCTTGAAATTGTTCTATCTAGTATTCTTGTAATTTTTGAATACCTTTTATTTTTTCTTTTGTATCAGCAAGAACCTCCCTTATTATAAATAGGGAGTTTAAGTGTCAACGAAAGATTTTGACTTCATACTGTTTGGTTCTGGATTGGAATAGATTTTGCCCTGTTTTACAGTTTTGTATTGTGCCCTTCCATCCTATTGTGTTCAAACCTTTCCCAACTCGAACTATATCATTCAAACAGATATAAAGTCACATTTCAAGCATCATTGGGAGTAATTCAAGACATCAAAACAACTTTTCACATACCACAAAACTCCAAAACTATGAACATCATAAATGTAACTTTAGAAACTTTTGCTTATTCTTATCATGAATACAGTTTCAGAACACTACAGTACAAATTTTCACATGCATTCATTCATTCAAGTAATCAACAACTGAAAACCAGAATTTGTTATTTAAAATCAAATAAATAGGGTAAAGGACTCACTTTGTTAAGTTGAACATCAAGAGCAAGCAAAGATTAGACTCCTATGAGCACCACAATATCTTAAACCTTCCAAGCTAACACCAACTCCTATGTTCATTTCTTTGACATATGAACTCCAATGTAACTACTCATATCCCAAATCAAGTTCCCAAATCAACATGCAACCACCATAAGGATCAACCCAAGCTTCCTATACCCACATGCAACTCGAATACCCCATAGGAAAATGGAGATGAGGTTTCTTTTGTTGAGTTCTTGAAGTTTTGGCTCACACAACTAGTGATTAAGGGAGTGAGAAGAAGGAATGGAAGAAGATTCAGCTATGGAAGTAGAAAACAATGTAGGGTTTCATCATGTCTTCAGAATGCTCCCTACTTACTCTCTCTCTCTCTCTCTCTTAAGGTCTTGGCTTTATCTTTCTAAAATAAACAAATGAATAAAAGAAGAGGGAAAGATTTTCTGTTTTGTTTCAATCTCAACTGAACTTATGCCCATAGTAGGCTGGGCCAAAGGCATTGTTGGAAATATTGACAAAAATGACAATGTTAAAAAAAAGGAGAAGGAAGAAGCTGTGGCGTGGCAAGAACCACTGCCTTGAAAGCAAATTCCGGTGGACCTCCGATGCAACCCAATATCCGGTTTTCTCCCCAACGTTTACACAGCAGTGTCTGAACCCGTGCACTCGAGGTCAGAATCACGTTGGAGCCTCACAAACAATGCCTAAAAATAACACCAAAATAAAACAATATCCAAAATGTATTTTTTCGATCTCTCGTATATCAAAAGTTATTATCCTTTGAGAACCTTCAAACCAAGTTTATATAATACATTGATTTTATCAGTTGGAAATCATTACTTTTATCACCATTTATTGTGAAAACTAATGCACCAACGGGAGGATAACAAAAATAGCGTTACAATCTTTATAACAAAAATATTTTATGGTATTTTAATTAAATTACAATAATTATATTGTAAATATCTTTTAAAACTGAAAAATAAAATATTTATTGTTAATAATAAAATTATAGTTTATAACTACCACACACTTGGATGCCATTATACCAACAATCCATCACTAATGTTAAGCAAGTACAAAAACATATTTAAGTTTTGAAAAAATTAAAATTTTTGGGCAAAAAAAGGTTTTTTCGTGCTTAAGTGTTAATATCACGAAGATTGAATTAACACATAGTGAAATGAGGTAGCATCTTATGTCCCAGAAGTGAATTTCTCTTGAACTAAGTGGACTCAAGATGAGATCCCCACAACACACATTTTTACCTTTAAAATTGTGAGAGCTCCGCGGCAAATTACTCACACAAAATTTCAGGCCCTCATATACATTGGGTTGCTCATGAGTGCTCTAGAAAGATTGCCAAAGTATTTCATGGAAGGTGGCCTCTGGCTTCACACTCACGTAGGTAGATACATCAAGTGCGTCTCTATAGCACAAGCCATATTAAAGTGTGCCTCTATAGCACCAGCCATGTCAAAGTGTGTCTCTGTAGCACTAATCATGCCAAAGGCTATGAATCTATTAAGAACTCGTGGCTCAACCTCACATCAAGAACTACCACACGCCAAAGGGATGAGAAATATAGTGCATATAAGAGTATTCATATAGCTTCGTTTGACCACAAATGGGTGTCCACCATATTTTTTTCTCCACGCAAGGCTTAAAGCTCTTCCCTCTCGACGATACAACTTTCTTGGGTAATCTTTTCACATAAAGATCACAAAAACTCACTTTTTACTTTTCGCATACTCAAGTCAAGCAACCTCATTTCCATGACAATTTTCGTGTGTAATCTTTTCACATAAAGATCACAAAAATTCATTTCTCACTTTTCACATAGCTATTGAGTTTTGTAGGGTATAACACTCAACAACCAATCACTCAATGATACCTCATTTTTGTATATTTAAATAATTTTAAATAAATTCAAATATTTTCTGAGTTTGCCTACAAGGTATCATACCCATCAAAACTCAATGGGTATGGTAAAATTCTCCAATCTATATCTATATCTATCTATATATATAACATTTGAGAATGATCTCTCATAAATGCTATTCCAAGTGTCAACTCATGGATTGCTTAGCATTAATGATGTTTATTTAATTATTTTAATTTTTAATTAATTTAATGTAATAACAGAACATGAAATATCTAGTCTGGTCAAGGTGAGATAATTCATTTTTCCCACTAATCTTCTGTATCTTCCTGTGTCAGAATATGACTCCCCCTGATTAGGTAGAAGCTTCACATTCGGGTCCATAGATGTATCAAATGGTTTACAATCAAGCATCCCGATCTCTTCTAAGATGTCGAGAACATATTTCCTTTGAGATATTGCAATGCCTGCTTGTGATTGAGCTACCTCGATCCCAAGAGAATAACGCAATCGACCTAAATCTTTGGTTTGAAAGTGGCTGAATAAATGTTGCTTTAGGTCTTGTATGCCTTCTTGATCATCACCTGTAATGACAATATCATCTAATACTCCATAAGATAAATAAGTTTGTTCAGAGATGAACGTCTAAAAAATACAGAGTGATCTGCCTCACAACGAGTCATGCCAAACTGTTGAATAAGTTGGCTAAATTTTTCAAACCAAGCTCGAGGTGATTGCTTTAGACCATACAAGGATATTTTTAACCTACAGACAAAGCCAGACTCCCCCTGAGCAACAAACTCGGGTGGTTTCTCCATATAGACCACCTCTGCCAAGCCTTCGTGCAAAATGGCATTTTTAATATCAAGCTAATACAAAGGCCAATGTCTCATAGCTGCCATAGACATGAAGAGGTGAACAGATGTCATTTTTGCAAAAGTGTATCCTTTTACTACCAATCGAGCTTTCAAACGATCTACCTGACAATCATGACCCACTTTAATAGAAAGACCCATCGACAACCTACTTTAAACTTACTAGTCGGAAGTGGTACATGTTTCCATGTTTTGCTAAACTCCAAAACAGTCATATCATCAATCCTAGCTTGTCTCCATCCTGGATGAGATAGTTCTTCCTGTACAGTCTTGGGAATAGTGATAGAGGATATAGCAGAAGCAAAGGCATAATGGGTAGGAGACAACTGATGATAACTCAAAAAGTTATAAATATGATAAGGATTAGAAGTAGACTGTGCACCTTTACGAAGAGAAATAGGTAAGTCAATGGAAGGATCAGGTGAGACAACAGCAAGAGGAGGGCTTGGAGCATGAGCTGAATCACTATAATCAACAGGATCAGGTGCGACCATAACGACGCGACTCATGAATAATCTGTGACTGTGGAGAACTGTGGGTAGAGGTTGTTGTTTCAAAAAGAGGAACGGGTAATACTTGAGTAGGAGTAACATCTATTGTTGACTCGGGTGTAGCCAGTAATGCAAAGAAAGGTTTATCTTCGAAGAAGGTAACATGTGCAGCAACATAGAAACAATGTGTAGATGGAGAATAACAACGATACCCCTTTTGGACTCTGGAATACCCAAGAAAGACACACTTAATAGCTCGTGAAGACAACTTATCACGACCAGGTGAAAGATCATGAACAAAACAAGTGGAGCCAAATACACGAGGAGAAACAACATACAAAGGCTTCTTAGGAAATAAGAGGTGAGGAATCTCATTACCCAATATGAAGGATGGCATGTGATTTATTAAATAACAGGCAGTGAGAATAGAACCACCCCAAAATTTTAGCGGTGCATGAGGATTGATCAATAAGGTACGAGCTGTATCAACTAGGTGACAATGTTTCCGTTTAGCAACACCATTCTGTTACGGTGTGTGCGGACAACTAGACTGATGGATAATTCCATGAGATGCCATGAATGATTTGAACTGTGTAGAAAAGTATACCTTAGCATTGTCACTTTGCAAAATTCGGATTGTTTTCCTAAATTGAGTCTCTATCTCTGAGCAAAAGGTCTGAAAGACACTAAAAAATTCTGAACGATCTTTCAACAAAGTGATCCATGTGCATCTCAAGAAATCATCAATGAAGGTGACATAATACCTGTATCCTAAAGCAGAAGGAACGCGACTAGGACCCCAAACATCAGAATGAATAATATCAAATGGAGCCTTGGATCTTTCATTGGCACTATTAGGAAAAGATGCCCTAACATGTTTGCCCTACTGACACGACTCAAAATCTAGGGACTTCAAATGTGAGAGAAGAGGAACCAACACCTTTAACTTATCTAGACTTGGATGACCCAAACGACAATGAATGACTTCTGGTGATGTAGAAACAGTTCATGCAGTGGAAGGAGGTTCATGCTCCCATTGAAGGTAATATAGACCTTGAGATTCAATTCCCGTTCCAATCATCTTTCTCGTACCCCGGTCCCGTGTAAAGCAGGAGTCCTCAACAAATGTTATGGAACATTTGAAAGTGCGGGTAAGTTGTTTAACTGAAATCAAATTAAAAGGGCAGTCAAGTACATATAAGACTGAATTTAGAGGCAAAGTTGGAAGAAGTGAAGCTTGACCAACACCAGTGACTTGTGCCTTAGAACCGTTTGCAAGGGTAATGTGGTGAGGTGTCTTAGGAGGGCTCAAATTAGAGTTAAGAGAGGGATTACCAGCTATATGATCAGAAGCACCGGAATCCAAAATCCAAAGCAGAGCTGATATTGCGGTGCGTGTCTCCGATGATTCTTCTGGTGACAGAGATGGTGATAGTTCGGACTTGTGAACTGTGCTCTGACTTATGAGCACTGGGTCAGCACTGTAATAAGCAGCTGAAACACTAAACAACTAATGAAACTGTGCTTTGATACCAATTTGAATAGAATGGAATTAAATTTTATATTGCTAATGAGAATGAAAAATATATATACAAGAGGGAATCTCTCTAATAAAGGAAACTATATCAAAGATCATAGCTAGAGAATAATCTAATTATGACTGTAATCAACAAAATTTCGGCCTTTTCGAACAAAAATCCGCTGTTGCTGAAGTACTCGTAAAGAGAAACACTTACTCGGTCTATCAAACCTAGCGACCCCAGTAATACCTCAGAAGTCGGACCAAAGGGGATCGAAATAGCCTACAATTTTGAGGTCTATAATAAAATTAGAAGGCCTACTTGGTCCCTTAAACTCTACGGCCCGAGTAATACCTCGAAAGTCGGACTAAAGGGGATCATAATAGCCTATAGCCTCTAAAGTTCTAAGATAAAGGCCTACTCGGCCCATCAATCCAAAAGATCCGAGTTAAACTCCTCGGAAGTCAAACTGAAGAGAGACACAATAAAGAAAATCAATCCGCCCAAGCATGAAGGCCGGGAAAGGGCTAATTATTAAAGCATACAAATTATCCAACCACAACGAAAGTGAGTTTAAATTACATGGATATTACAAACTACAAAAGTCAAACATCGGGAGAATCCTCAACTTCAAGAGCATCAACTCTAGGAATAAACCGGAATTCATGCTTAGACCGATCAGCATTGTACTCAACCAGAACGCCGCCTAAAGCGTTCCAGTTCATGTTGGCCCCACGAGTTCGAAGGGAAACCCCTGGATTTAACACTGCAGCCTCCTCTAAAGGGTTCTGAAAGGCTTCGCCACCAAATCGCAAAGCGGTCTCAACAGTCTTTTTTTGGGCTAAAATAGCCTCGTCCTGCTTCGCATAAGCTTCATCCCGCTCGCCAGAAGTCTTCTCCAACATTTGCATCAACTCAGCAATCTCTGCTTTAAGTCCTTCCAACTTCTTCAATGCACCAGCAGCAGCAGCAAAATTCTTCTCTGCGTTCTCCATCTTCTTGGTCAAAACACAAACCTGCTCGACAGTTGCATCCTTCTCCGCCTCCACCGTCGCCCGAGCAGCAGAATCTTCATCGCAACCCTAAAATCTCTCCTGATAAATTCATAACGGGAAAACGCCTCATCACGTTCTTTTAGAAGTTGGGCCCTCCCTACGAAAGAGTGTGTTTGGATTAGTACCAACAATAAAGAAAAAGGTGGAATGGACAACAGAAAATAAAAGCGGTACCTCCTTCAGCGAATTTGCGATTAGCCTCAAGAAATTTAGTCCGAAAGGAAGCAATGCGAATAATCACTTCGAAAGGATTCCACTGAAGATCCTCAAAATCGGAGATTTCCTTTGGCATGTAAGCGTCTACAGGAGGGTCTTCACGCCGACGTCCCAACTTGGTTCTCCACTTCAGGTAGAATCATCTTGAGAATTACAAGAGACTTTAGGGCCAGAGTTTCAGGGGAAGCAAGGCCAGAAACCTTTCCTTTCTCTGATATCCCTCCATAGTCGTCCAACAGGTTGAAACCCCGGGCAAGGGGTGATAACTCTCCATTTGTAGAGTTATTTATGCATTTCTATTCTTAAATCATTGTGAGTTTGTGTGCTTAGGCTAGGAATTATGTGAATATTTGTTTTTAATTAGGAAAAAGGGAATCAAGCACTGAATTGGAATATATTTGGCACAAATGGTGCCCTTGTGAAATTTCTAATGTTTTCTGTCTAAGTGCTATAGCATCAGATGCTATAGCATCACTGTGCGCAGCAGAGCAGGGACTCACTTGAAGACAGCAGCAGAAAGAAGATCTTCAGTGAATCCTAACTTGTCCAGTCAGCGTCTCCCTATGGCCACAATCCATGCTGATGCAGCTACCCTCCTACCACTTGCACTTCACCACTTGTCTACCATAGGGGACAACATCCTTTAGTTGGTGAAATGAAGATCCACTTGCTCATCCACTTGCAAGATAGGAGGGAAAACTCAACTATAAAAGCAAGCCTAACTTCTGCACTTGAGATACATTCTGGAGCACGAAAATTCTCTGGTTTTGAGAGGAAACATACAAGTAACAAAACTACTTCATTGCACCCATCAAAGATCCATCCTCAAACCACTTGAAGATTCTGCCAGGTTCATGCTATAGCACTATCAGCACACCAACAGACGCGTGGAAGTTGAAAGAGTGTATCTTCTGCACATTCTTCTTCTATTTCTTGTCTTGGTGATATGAACACCTCTGTTTGTAAGTTGTTGACATTGTTTATCATGAGCTAAACTCATTTTGGTTGGAATGCTAAGCTATGTAATGACATTCTAATGTGTTAATGATATAGTATTTTGATGTATGCATTTTAATCTTTGTGTTTAAATATTTCCAAACTTGTTTTGGTACTGGCCAACTAAAATAGGTAGATTTATGAATACAGAAATGGTTTATGAAAAGATCTCAAAGATTAATATGAGTGAGTGGTTGTTTTAAAGACATTTAGAACAATCCTTGCCCAAACCTAGACATAGGAGGGCTTAGTTCAAAGAGTGAACACTATGGGTTCTTTAATATGCAAAGGTGAACTTACTTGAAGCCTAGACATAGGATCTTGTCACGAAACCTTGGTGAAAGTGACCGAAAGGCACGCAGCTTATGCTATAGCACTCAATGCTATAGCATCAGATGCTATAGCATTAACACAGAAGAGAAATTTACTAACCAAAAGCAGTCCAACTAATCCTTTACCATATAGTTTCCATATTTGTTTCTTAAGCAATTTATCACTTTATTTCATTATTCTCAATATTGCGACTTATTTTACACACTAAATTCCTGAGACATTCCAACTATAAATTAAGAACAATCCCTGTGGGTTCGACCTTTCTTTCTACTATATTACTTGTATGACTACGTATACTTGCGTATTCCACAACAAGTTTTTGGCGCCGTTGCCGGGGATTGAAATTAATTTTACTATTGAAATTCTTAGCATAATAGTGTAGCTTTTACTCTGGTGTTTGTTTCTAATGCTACAGCACGGGATGCTATAGCATATGCACTGGCTCAATTCACCAGAATTTCAAATTGATCCTGAAATAGAAAGGAGGTTCAGAGCATTACGAAGGCAGCAAAGGTTACAACAGAGAGCAGCCATGTCAGATCATAACTCTGGCAGAAGCTCCCATAGAGGAGGAAGAGGTGGCAGAGGTAGACGTTCCCAACATGGTGGAACCCAACATGGCATTCAGACTTAGATTCTTGCATTCACAGGGAGAGGACCAGTCACTGATTATTCAGGCCCTGCGCATGATCCAGAAGAATGGTACAGGCAACAATTCATTCAGATAGGACCAGAAGGTATGGTTAATGATAGGGACAGGCCAATGAGGGATTATGCTGTTTTTAACCCTCAAGCCATGCAAACTAGCATAGTGAGGCCTCAACTTAATACAACTCATTTTGAATTTAAACCAATGATGTTTCAAATGCTTCAAACAATTGGTCAGTATGGTGGAACCATAAATGAGGATCCACATATGCACTTAAAACAATTTTTGGAGATCTGTAGTAATTTCTCTTTTCCTGGAGTTTCTGATGATGCCTTTAGACTCAAGCTTTTCCCTTATTCTTTAAAGGACAGGGCAAAAGCTTGGCTAAACTCATTAGAACCTAACTCAATCCATACTTTGAATGAGCTAGCAGAGAAATTTTTGGCAAAATATTTTCCACCTAGCAAAAATGCCAAAATGAGAAATGAAATCACTATATTCAAACAAATGGATAATGAATCATTGTATGAAGCATGAGAAAGATACAAAGAGCTGTTGAGAAAATGTCCTCACCATGGCATACCTGTCATTATCCAAATGCAGACAATTTAGAATGGATTGGAGCCACAAACCAGATTGATGCTAGATGCTTCTTCTGGAGGAGTTTTGCTGAAGTCATCTTACAATGATGCTTGTTATCTTATTGATGAGATAGCAGCAAATAGTTACTCTTGGCCTACAGCCAGGGCCACACCTCAAAAGAAATATGAGGTACTAGAAGTCAATGAGGTAACAAAGCTAACAGCTCAAGTAGCTTCCATCACCAACATGGTCAAGAATCTCACCACTTCCAATGCTATAGCATCTCCTCAACACTGTGAGTCAACAGAAAATGCTGCTACAATTGAACAAGCCCCTCCTGGTGAAACCAGTTGTGCCTATTGTGGAGGAGGGCACATCTATGAAGAATGCCCAAGCAATCCTGTATCTGTGAACTATGTGGGATTCAATAAAAACAATAACCCCTATTCAAACTGCTACAATCCTGGGTGGAAAAACCATCCCAACTTCAGATGGAACAATAATGCAGCAAATCCATCTACTGCTGCAGCACCAAATGCACCACCAGGATTCCTAACTCAGCAACAACAAAGGCAGAATAGTCAGCCTGTTGACAACTCCTTGGAGACCATATTGAAGGACTTTGTGAAGGATACCAAAGACTTCATGAAGGACACTAAGGCTTCAATTCTATATCATGATGCTGCTATCAAGAACCTTGAAAATCAAGTGGGGCAGATTGCTAGTGGAGCGCTGCCATCAACAACTGAGGCATCTACTTCAAATGTCCATGGAAAGGAACAGGTAAAGGCTATTTCATTAAGGAGTGGTAAGGTTTTGAAAGGATCATCAGAGATTCCAACTGATGAAAACTCAAACACAAAAAAATGAAAAACCAGAAAAAGAAAAAAAGAATACTGATGCTATAGCACCTAAGGCTATAGCATCTGATGCTGCACCTAGCTCTTCACAGAAGATTGTCCCTGAGTATCCACCTCCTCCTTTCCCACAAAGGCTGAGGAAGGCTCATGAGGACAAACAATTCAGTAAATTCCTAGAGGTGCTGAAACAATTGCACATCAATGTCCCTTTGGTAGAGGCACTTCAACAAATGCCAAACTATGCAAAATTCATGAAGGATGTCCTCACCAAAAGAAGAAGACTTGGTGAATTTGAAACTGTGGCAATGACTGGTGAATGTAGTTCAATTGTTCAAAATAAACTTCCAAGGAAACTCAAGGATCCTGGAAGTTTCACAATACCCTGCTCCATTGGAAAATTTTACAATGGCAGAGCTTTATGTGACTTAGGAGCAAGTATAAACTTGATGCCTAAGTCCATATACACTCAGTTGGGTATAGGAAATGCCAGACCTACTACTGTTACACTTCAATTAGCTGATATATCTTTAGCTTATCCAGAGGGCATAATTGAAGATGTACTAATCAAAGTTGACAATTTTGTTTTTCCTGTAGATTTTGTTGTTCTTGACTTTGAAATAAGTTCCCATCATACTAGGCAGGCCATTCTTAGCCACTGGAAGGACCTTAATTGATGTGCAAAAAGGGGAATTGACTATGAGGGTCAATGACCAAGAAGTGAAGTTCAATGTTCTGAATTCTATGAAGTATCCAGATCCAAGTACAGAAGAATGCTCCTTTGTTATCTCTCTTGATCAAGTGGTCCAGAAACACTTTCACAAGCAGCAAGACCACTTGGGCAGAATTTTTTATGAAAATGAAAAGATAGAACTTGTAGAACAAGGAGCTATTCAACAGGAACCAAAATTCAGAGAAGCTTGGGTAAAAAAATATGAATCACTAGATATTGAAAACTCAAGCCTCAAGAAGAATGTTCCCTCCATTGAACAACCACCCTCCTTGGAGCTCGAGGAATTACCTAAGCACCTCAAATATGCCTATTTAGGGGGAAATGACACTCTTCCAGTGATCAGTGCTTCTGATCTCACACAAGATCAGGAACTTGGTCACATTACTACCTCAAAGAGGCATAAGAAAGCTATAGCATGGCAGATGGCAGACATCAAGGGAATCAGTCCAACAATCTGCATGCACAGAATAGTTTTAGATGAAAATGCTAGAAATAGCATTGAGGGGCAAAGGAGACTCAATCCTATCATGAAGGAGGTGGTTCAAAAGGAAATTATCAAATGTTTGGATGCTGGCATTATCTATCCAATTTCTGACAGTGCTTGGGTGAGTCCAGTGCAGTGTGTTCCCAAGAAGCGAGGAGTCACTGTGATAGCAAATGATAAAAATGAGCTGATTCCAACAAGAACAGTGACAGGATGGAGGATATGCATGGACTACAGGAAGCTTAATAAGGCCACCAAAAAGGATCACTTCCCTCTACCCTTCATTGATCAGATGCTAGACAGGCTTGCAGGCAAAGAATTCTGCTGCTTCTTAGATGGCTACTCTGGCTATAACCAAATAGCCATATTGCCTGAAGATCAAGAGAAAACAACATTCACATGTCCTTATGGGACATTTTCTTTCAGAAGAATGCCATTTGGACTGTGCAATGCCCCTGCTACCTTTCAGAGATGCATGATGGCAACATTTTCAGACTTCATTGAAAAATCCATGGAGGTCTTCATGGATGACTTCTCTGTGTTTGGAGAAGATTTCTAAAACTGTCTGCTCAATTTAGAAGAAGTTCTAGTGAGATGTGAAAAGACCAACTTGGTCTTGAATTGGGAAAAATGCCATTTCATGGTCCAAGAAGGTATTGTTTTGGGTCACAAGATCTCCAAAAGAGGATTGGAAGTAGATAAAGCCAAAATAGAAGTCATTGACAAGCTTCCTCCTCCACCAGCAACTGTAAGGGGTGTTAGAAGTTTCTTAGGCCATGCTGGATTTTACAGAAGATTCATCAAGGATTTCTCCAAAATATCAAAGCCATTGTGTCAGCTGCTACAACATGACACACCATTTATCTTTGATGAATCATGCCAACAAGCATTCCAGAAACTAAAGGCAGCCCTGGTCACAGCACCAATCATTGTGACACCTGACTGGAACAAGCCTTTTGAGCTCATGTGTGATGTTAGTGATTATGTTGTAGGAGCTGTCCTAGGGCAAAGGTATGATAAAGTATTTCATTCCATTTATTATGCTAGCAAAACACTTGTAGAAGCTCAATTAAATTATACAGTCACTGAGAAAGAATTGTTAGCTGTAGTGTTTGCATTTGATAAATTTAGATCATGCTTGGTAGGCACAAAGGTCATTGTTTATACAGACCATTCAGCCATCAAGTATTTGATTTCAAAAAAGATGCAAAACCTAGGCTAATAAGATGGGTTCTCCTCCTCCAAGAATTTATTTAACTAAAACCTACAAGTAAATTTATTTACCTAATGAACTCTTCAAGATGTAGCGATGGATTTGATTCCTTGACTTGGAATCCAAAGAAATGGCTCCTCCCTTTTTCTTTCCTCCAATAGAGATCATGAAATTGAAAGTAGAGATGAACATTTAAGATGGACATTAATGTGACCATTCTAAAGTGTAAAAATACTTTGAAAGCATGGTATGATCTAATTGGTTGTTTTATATATAAACTTGTGATCTTATGATATACATGGTACCAACTACTGCCTGGAAGATGCTCGTAGTTTCCCTTTATAATCTCTAGATGACAGTTCCTTTGGAGAGTGCAATCACCTCTAACCAGGTTACTACTAAAAGGAAAATAGAATAACATAATGCAAAGAAACCACCTGGAAACATGTAACACCCCATTTGCTAGAAAATATCAGAGTTCATAAAAAATTTCATCAACTAAACGGAGTGCCACATTTGCTTCGTGAAAACAATAGAGAATATTAATTCGCTTTTGAAACAGTTATATAACACTTTTGGACGAAACGGTAAAACAACATTTTAGTCCTCCAAATAATTCATCTTCATAATTACGCAGCGGACTCACAACAAGTCAATTAAAATCATCGTGCGTCTTAACAACTCAAGACAGCTCAGAAAACATCAAAATAGCAACAAACGGCTTAAAGCTCCAACAACGAGATAACAAAACAAATAACATTAAAACGTGTGTTCGTTCCCCCGAGTGTTACATATCAGAGCGACGACACCGACTCGATCAAACGAAGGTGAACTGCATTCATTCGGGATTACCTGCACGTTACCAACATTCGGGTAACATTCAAACAGAAGGGGTGAGATATCGCACTATATAATCGGATACATGAAAAGCAATATGTAATTCAGGTCATGGCATCAATTCATCATTTAACAACAGTCAACATCATCTCAATCACATAAATATGCATATAATGCGAAATGTGACTCAACTCAGGGCCACCGCCCTATAATGCATGTGGTACCATAATCCAAAACACGTAAATAGGGGCATCAACATCGCAACATCGTCGTCGTGGTTTGAGCATAGCTCCATCGTAAAAATATGATATGCATGCGACGCTATGTAAATGCACAAACAGACAACAACGGTTACATAGCAACGCAAAACATTGGCCATAGGCCTACAACACATCACCTGCCAATAAATAGAGGCAAACTCGTCATCGTACAACCTTCGTCGTCAACAATTTATAACTTAGCAATTTTCAACATTTGGCAACATCGCAATATTTTAACAACTCTCAACATTTTGGCAACATCACAATAATTTAGCAACATTCAACATTTTGGCAACTTTGGGCCTAATCACATATTCAATATCATTTTAAAACAACAATCGTGAAATTCACGTTTGGGAAGCCACACTTGGCGCCCTTGGCGCCCACTGCGCCAAGCAACACAATTGGCAGCCAAACTGGCGCCCATGGCGTCAAGCAGCACAACGGGCATGGCGCCCAGCAACACAACACAGCACAAGGCAGCCAGATTCTGGCGCCCCTGCGCCAGACACAGCAACAGGCAGCCTGATTTAGGCGCCCATGGCGCCCCTGCGCCAGATACAGCATGCAACAACAGCAACCGGGCAGCCAATCTTGGCGCCCATGCGCCAGGACAGCCCAGCCACAGCAACACACACAGAATTTGGCGCCCAGGGAGGCGCCCAGCAACAGCAACAGCAACATTGGCGCCCTATGGACAGAATTTTTGGTTCAAATCATCAACAAGCAAGCTCAATCATCATCAATTATACCCAATCATTATCAATCATTCTCAATCATCATCAAATCATATTCATTCATCGTCAATCAAATTTAACTCCTACAACTAAGGTTTTCTAACTTAATCACCTAGGGTTCCATTAACCTTTCTACATAGAGCTCTTCATACACCCAATTATAGAGATAGAACCCCACCCTTACCTTAGCCTTTGGAGAACTCGAAACTTTGGCTTGCCCTAGCTCCTCTCCTCTCCTTCGCCGCGCCTCTCTCTTCTCTCCTCTCTAATCCTTATTTTTTTTTATTTCTTCAAAATGTGCAAAACCCTAAATAATGCCTTTTTATAATTAGTTAATTTTTATGGGCTTTTCTCTTGGCTAATTCGAATACATCATGGGCCTTTTCCATGACACTTCAAATTCGCTACAACTAACTCTAACCATAGGTCCATATATTCTAACATTATTTTTATTTTATTATTTCTACCAATTAAATTTCAAACAATTTAATTAAATAATTAATTAAATTTTAGGGCGTTACAACTCTCCCCCACATAGAATATTTTCGTCCTCGAAAATTTACCTGATTCGAACAACTCTGGATACGACTCCCGCATCCTGCTTTCCAGCTCCCACGTCATGCTTTCTCCGGCAGCTCCCAGTACGACCACTTTCACCAATACAATTTCCTTGCCTCTAAGAGTCTTCACTTCGTGATCTTCAATACGCACAGGCTTCGCCTCCACGGTGAGATTATCCCGTACTTGCACATCATCCATATGAATTACATGAGATGGATCTGAAACATACTTCCGAAGTTCACATCGTGCAAGTTCGAAAGATAAGGCGGCAAGGCCACCCTATAAGCAACATTTCCCACTCTTTCCGAAATCCGATACAGACCGATAAAACGAGGCGTGAGCTTCTTAGACTTCAAAGCGCGTCCAACACTGGTCAGCGGAGTGACTCTCAAAAACACGTGCTCACCTGCTTGAAATTCTAAATCCTTCCTTCGCTTATCATGGTAACTCTTCTGTCTACTTTGCGAGGCTTTCATCTTCTCCCTAATCAATCTCACATTCTCAGTAGTCTCTCGAACAATTTCAGGTCCAAGTACTACACTTTCTCCAGATTCATACCAACATAAAGGAGTCCTACATCTCCGACCATACAATGCTTCAAAAGGTGCCATCCCAATACTAGAATGGTAACTGTTATTATACGTGAACTCTATCAACGAAAGGTACGCATCCCACGAACCTCCTTGCTCCAGAACACAAGCTCTCAACAAATCCTCCAACGACTGAATAGTCCTCTCTGACTGTCCATCCGTCTGAGGGTGATACGCCGAACTCAACCTCAACTTAGAACCCAACTCCGCTTGCAAACTCTTCCAAAACTCAGACGTGAACCTCGGATCCCTATCCGAAACGACACATAGCGGAACACCATGCAGCTTCACAATCTCTCGGATATAAATTTCTGCCAACTTCGGCACTGGATATGTGATGTTAATAGGAAAAAAATGAGCCGACTTCATTAGCCTATCAACAATCACCCAAATAGCATCATGACCTCTCGCGGTATTTGGCAATCCCATCACAAAGTCCATCGAAATACTATCCCATTTCCATTCTGGAACCTCTAACGGTTGCATCAACCCTGCAGGCTTCTGATGTTCAACCTTCGACTTCTGACAAGTTAAACATGCATACACAAACTGAGCTACATCACGCTTCATCCCTTGCCACCAAAACAACTTCTTCAAGTCTTGATACATCTTAGTAGCTCCCAGATGAATACTCAACTTACTCCTATGACTCTCTTCGAGAATTGCTTTCTTTGCGTCATCAGGAATACAAATTCTATTACGGAACCTCAACACACCTTGCGCATCCATCTTGAAATCATTATTCTAAGACTGATCGATTCCAACCATCGAATCCACCAGCTTAACATCCAACTTCCGAGCTTCTCTGATACTGTCCAAAAAGTCATTATTAATTTTCAACATTCCCAACCTGACATTAGCCACGACATTAGCTTTGCCTGGATGATAGTTCAAACCGAAATCATAGTTCTTCAACAACTCCAACCACCGCCGCTGCCTCATATTCAACTCCTTCTGGTCAAACAAATATTTCAAGCTCTTATGGTCACTAAACACCTCAAATCTAGAACCATAGAGATAGTGCCTCCAAATCTTCAGCACAAAGACCACTGCAGCTAGCTCCAAGTCATGCGTAGGATAATTCTTCTCGTGAACTCTTAACTGCCTCGACGCATACGCAATAACCTTCCCATCTTGCATAAGCACACCACCTAGACCCATTTTTGAAGCATCACAATACACCACAAACGACACTTCCGAATTGGGCAACGTCAAGACAGGAGACGTTGTCAATCTCTTCTTCAATTCCAAGAAACTTTCTTCACAACGGGGGTCCCAAACGAAAGCCTTTCCTTTGCCGGTTAACTGAGTTAACGGAAGTGCTAGCTTAGAAAAACCTTCAATGAATCTCCTATAAAAGCCGGCCAATCCCAAAAAGCTTCTAATCTCGGTAGCCGACTTCGGGGCTTCCCAACTCAGCACCGCTTCAACTTTCGACGGATCCACTACAATACCACTACCAGAAATGACATGACCGAGAAAACTCACTTCCTTCAACCAAAACTCACACTTTGACAACTTCGCATACAGCTTCTTTTCCTTCAGTACCTCCAATACTAACCTCAGATGCTCTGCATGTTCTTCTTCCGATTTAGAGTAAATCAGAATGTCGTCAATGAATACCACCACAAACCGATCTAAGTAAGTATGAAAAATACGATTCATATATTCCATAAATACTCCTGGTGCGTTGGTAACACCGAACGGCATCACCGAATACTCATAATGACCATAACGGGTTCTGAAAGCCGTCTTCTGAATATCTTCGTCCTTCACCTTGATCTGATGATAACCTGATCTCAAATCAATCTTACTGAACACTTGAGCACCCACCAGCTGATCCATCAAATCATCTATCCTTGGGAGTGGGTACTTGTTCTTAATCGTTACCTTATTCAACTGTCTATAATCAACACAGAGCCTCATACTTCCATCTTTCTTCTTTACTAGCAATACAGGAGCTCCCCACGGCGACACACTTGGTCTCACAAACTTCTTTTCGAGCAAATCCTCATGCTGCTTCTTCAATTCGGACAATTCAGATGCAGACATCCTGTACGGTGCCATAGAAACAGGTCTGGTACCAGGTACAATCGATAGCGAATTCCACTTCTCTTTCTGGCGGCACACTTGGAATCTCATCAGGGAAAACTTCAGGAAATTCACATACTACTCGCAGCTCTTCAATCACGGCTCGGTCTCGACAGACATTGATGCCATCCGCGAGAATAACTGGACTTCTTCCCGCATCAACTTCCGTAACTGACCGGCAGACAACAAACCAGCTTCCTCCTCTTCATGGGTAGAAAAACTTACAGACTTACTGCGGCAGTTAATATGCACATGGTTATGCTCTAACCAGTTCATACCTAAGATCACATCCAATCCACTTAACGGCAAACAAATCAGATCAACAACAAAGTCTCTGTCGAAAATCGACAAAGGACATTGAGAGCACACTAGAGAAGTAGTCACCGACCCCTTAGCCGGAGTGTCGACGACCATCTCTCCATTCATAGAAGACAACGCAAGACCGAATCTTTCAACACAGTCAGCAGCAATAAAACAATGAGTAGCACCGGTATCAACAATAGAAGACAGAGGAATATTATTAATGAAGCATGTACCTCTAATAAGTCCATCTTCTTCGGAAGTCTCTGTCCCCGCCAATGCGAACACTTTCCCACTAGCCCGCTCGTTCTTTGGTTTCTGACACTGATTACTGATGTGTCCTCCTTCGCCACAGTTGAAACAAACCACCTCCTTATGTTCACACCCGGACGCCTCATGCCCGATCTTACCACAACGGAAACACCTCATCGGCTCATCTTTGCACGCATTACTCTTATGCCCAGCTTTGCCACATCTGAAACAGACAATACCAGCCGGAGCATCTCCCCCACTAGTCCTCTTGCCATCAGCAACTCTCGACTTACCCTTACCGGCAGGAGCATCATACGGCTTACCACGATTCTGGGGCTTGGCCCTCTTCTCATTAATAATCTTGTAATGCGCATTGTTGTCCTCTTCATAGATTCTGCAGCTATCAATTAAATCAGCAAAAACACGGATCTTCTGATATCCAACGACCTTCTTGATCTCTGGTCGCAGCCCATTCTCAAACTTGATGCACTTCGAAAATTCAGCAGTTGCTTCACTGTAGTGCGGATAAAACTTAGCCAATTCCACAAACTTAGCAGCATACTCAGTAACCGACAGGTTTCCTTGCTTCAGCTCAAGGAACTCAATTTCCTTCTTACCCCGAACATCCTCCGGATAGTACTTCCTCATAAATTCCCTACGGAACACAACCCAAGTGACCTCTTCACCTGTAGCTACCAACCTTTGGCTAGTCTCTAGCCACCAGTCATCAGCCTCTTCTGCCAACATATGAGTACCATAACGAACCTTCTGTGCTGGAGGGTAGTCCATCACACGGAAGATCCTCTCCATCTCCTTCAGCCACGCCAACGCTCCATCAGGATTATACTTGCCTTTGAAAGTAGGCGGATTCTCTCTTTGAAAGGTCGTCAAACTACGAGACCCAGCATTCTCACCAGCACTCTGCTAACCCACCACGGCCTGAGCCATAGCAGCTAATGCAGCAGCAATAGCAGCATCGTTCCTTCCAGCCATCTCAACTAGTCACTACAACATAAACAACAGTTAGAACTAATTGACAATACTTGATCGTCAATGACACAATAACTTGACAACTTGGCCGGACAGACCGAAACTGCTCTGATACCACTAATGTAACACCCTATTTCTACCCGGCGAAATAATGCGAAAATATCAGAGTTCATAAAAATTTTCATCAACTAAACGAAGTGCCACATTTGCTTCGTGAAAACAACAGACAATATTAATTCGCTTTTGAAACAGTTATATAACACTTTTGGACGAAACGGTAAAACAACATTTTAGTCCTCCAAATAATTCATCTTCGTAATTACGCAGCGGATTCACAACAGGTCAATTAAAATCATCGTGTGTCTTAACAACTCAAGACAGCTCAGAAAACAACAAAATAGCAACAAACGGCTTAAAGCTCCAACAACGAGATAACAAAACAACTAACATTAAAACGTGTGTTCGTTCCCCCCGAGTGTTACATATCAGAGCGACGACACCGACTCGATCAAACGAAGGTGAACTGCCTTCATTCGGAATTACCTGCACGTTACCAACATTCGGGTAACATTCAAACAGAAGGGGTGAGATATCGCACTATATAATCGGATACATGAAAAGCAATATGTAATTCAGGTCATGGCATCAATTCATCATTTAACAACAGTCAACATCATCTCAATCACATAAATATGCATATAATGCGAAATGTGTCTCAACTCAGGGCCACCGCCCTATAATGCATGTGGTACCATAATCCAAAACACGTAAATAGGGGCATCAACATCGCAACATCGTCGTCGTGGTTTGAGCATAGCTCCATCGTAAAAATTTGATATGCATGCGACGCTATGTAAATGCACAAACAGACAACAACGGTTACATAACAACGCACAACATTGGAAACAACATTGGCCATAGGCCTACAACACATCACCTGCCAATAAATAGAGGCAAACTCGTCTTCGTACAACCTTCGTCGTCAACAATTTATAACTTAGCAATTTTCAACATTTGGCAATATCGCAATATTTTAACAACTCTCAACATTTTGGCAACATCACAATAATTTAGCAACTTTCAACATTTTGGCAACTTTGGGCCTAATCACATATTCAACATCATTTTAAAACAACAATCGTGAAAATCACGTTTGGGCAGCCACACTTGGCGCCCTTGGCGCCCACTGCGCCAAGCAACACAATTGGCATCCAAACTGGCGCCCATGGCGTCCAGCAGCACAACGGGCAGCCAAACTGGCGCCCTTGGCGCCCATGGCGCCCAGCAACACAACACAGCACAAGGCAGCCAGATTCTGGCGCCCCTGTGCCAGACACAGCAACAGGCAGCCTGATTTAGGCGCCCATGGCGCCCCTGCGCCAGACACAGCATGCAACAACAGCAACCGGGCACCCAATCTTGGCGCCCTTGGCGCCCATGCGCCAGGACAGCACAGCCACAGCAACACACACAGAATTTGGCGCCCAGGGAGGCGCCCAGCAACAGCAACATTGGCGCCCATGGCGCCCTATGGACAGAATTTTTGGTTCAAATCATCAACAAGCAAGCTCAATCATCATCAATCATACCCAATGATTATCAATCATGCTCAATCATCATCAAATCATATTCATTCATCATCAATGAAATTTAACTCCTACAACTAAGGTTTTCTAACTTAATCACCTAGGGTTCCATTAACCTTTCTACATAGAGCCCTTCATACACCAAATTATAGAGATAGAACCCCACCATTACCTTAGCCTTTGGAGAATTCGAAACTTTGGCTTGCCCTAGCTCCTCTCCTCTCCTTCGCCGCGCCTCTCTCTTCTCTCCTCTCTAATCCTTTTTTTTATTCCTTCTAAATGAGCAAAACCCTAAATAATGCCTTTTTATAATTAGTTAATTTTTATGGGCATTTCTCTTGGCTAATTCGAATACATCATGGGCCTTTTCCATGACACTTCAAATTCGCTACAACTAACTCTAACCGTAGGTCCATATATTCTAACATTATTTTTATTTTATTATTTCTACCAATTAAATTCCAAACAATTTAACTAAATAATTAATTAAATTTTAGGGCGTTACAAAACACACCCTCCCTATATTACCCTTAGACACATCATAGGTTCCCTTACCCCATAACCAACTACTACAGACACACACCTTCACCTCTGTTACATTACACAATTCCTTTCCCACCTCTTCTAGAGTACACGTCCCAAATTACATTACAAGCATTAAGTTCCACCTAAATTCCCAAATGACTAAAAAAATATAAAAGATGCATTAACTAGGGTTTGAAATCGCAAACTATTCCAGTAGATGATGTGAAATTGAAATCTGAACCTAACTAGGGTTTATTCAAATTGAAATCCAGTAAAAGGGAACTCACCAGCAAATGAAGAAAAATGGTGTTGTCGGAGCGGTGTGATATGCAGAGAAGAAGAAGAAGGTTCGGACGTGAAGAAAAACGCCCTTGCAGTGATGAAATCGAACTCTGGATTTCACATTGGGTTTAAGAAAAACGCTGTTGCAGTGATGAATTCGGACGTGAAGAAAAACGCCCTTCCAGTGATGAAATCGAACTCTGGATTTCACGCTGGGTTTAAGAAAAACGCTGTTGCATTGAAGAAAAATGCTGTGTTTTCTGGGTTTCCATTTTACGTTGGGTTTTCGGATCTTCACGCTGGGTTTTCTGATCTTTTCACGCGAATACGCTGGGTTTTCGGATCTTCACGCTGGTTTTTCTGATGCTCACGATCTTCACGTTGGGTTTCCATTTCACGCGAATACTCTCTCTGATCTTCACGCGAATACGCTGGGTGTTTTGTTTTTTTTTTTTTAAAAAAAGAAAGGTTAAAGAAGGAAGAGCTTAGTAGGGCGAAATCAGTACGCGATATATTTTAGCGCCTATTTTTTCACTTTTTTTAAATAATGGATATATGGGAACGGTTCTAAACCGTTGGATATAGATGAAACAAAACTGTTGCCCTTGACCTTTCGGGGACGGTTTTAAACCGTTGGCTGAAGATAAAACAAAAAACCATTGCTATTGACCTTTAAGCAACGGTTTTAAACCGTTGGCTGAAGGTAAAATGAAAAACCGTTGCTATTGACCTTTAAACAACGGTTTCTAGCCGTTGCGAAAAAAAATTAAAAAAAAATAAAACACCAACGGTTTCATAAGACCGTTGCCATCTCTACCTAAGGTAACGGTTTTTTAAGAGTAGCAATTTTAGGCGTTGCCGTAGGGCCAAAATGTTGTAGTGAAATACGCACAAGAATTAGAGGGATGTTGCGACTGTGCAGGTATGAGACAGTACAGTTGAAGGAAGGCTTAAAAGAATTTATTTGGATTACCTATACCAATATAATGCATTATCTTTTTGGAAGCCCTTCCCATAAGAACTCCATAGTCAAGCGTGCTTGATTCGGAGTAGTAGTTGAATGGGTGACCTTTTGAGAAGTTTCTTGGATAGCATGCAAGTGAGGACAGAGCATGCTTGAAAGACACGTGTTGGTTTGTGGGGGCCGTCGACAGTTCTGAAAGCAGTCTGGGATACTACAAATGGTATCAAAGAAGTCGATCTCTCCCAATACAGTGTGGTTCGAGAACGAAACAAGTGAAAGCTAGAAGGCATGTGACACCCATGGTTGACGAGTGCCGGGATTGATAGCTAGTTCCCAAAAAGTTGGCACAGACAAAGAGCGGCTCCTGACATTCTTCTAGGCAAAAGGACACATGGATGAACTGAATACGCACTAGAATGATAGGGATCCTGCCGCTATTCAGGCATGGGACTGTACAGTTGAAGGGGGATTAAAGAATTGATTTGGACTACCTATACCAACATAATGCATTCTCTTTTCGGGAGCTCTTCCCATAATAACTCCATAATTAAGCTAGGTCATACGGATAATAGGATTTTATGTTAAGTGTGACATCCCTAATTTTTAGTCGTCGTTAGGAATAAAAATGGAATAAATATCAGATAACGAAAAAGCGTTTTCAGTTATTATGTTGATGCATATAAGGAGAATTAATGATTGTGTGTGACTATCTGGCATGAGAGAACTACCTATAGGGTATACTCAAGCTATATCCTGAAAAGGATTTCGGATTTTTAGTATCGGAGGGGATACTCATGGTTTAATTTGGTGGGTCAAATGAGAGTCGAAGTAAATTCGCTCGGAAAGATTAAACCATGTTCATCAAAATCCAAAAAGGTACATCAACTAAACATGAGCCATACATTCTTCAATCATGATAACCAAAACAAGCTCACCATAAAGGTCATATATATATATATATAATCATTTTTATCATGATTCTTAAGAGTTCATAAGTTGTTTACAAACATTCATTCTAGTTCGTCAATCAATCATGGTACAACTGATTAGATGATCATATTTAATATATCATTTAAGTAAGGATTGAAAGGGATTTAAGATTGTACAAGAGAAAGGGACTAAAACATCTAAATAGCATGAGCTTCTAGAGGATGGCACACTCTGTGCTACTTGAGCACAGTCTCTGCTCATCAATTTTTCAACCATAACTGCGCACCAGACCTTGGCACGGTATGTGCACTATGAAGTACGGGCCGTGTTATTTTCCAGCAACATCATGGTTTTTGCCATTTTGATGACCTTCTCTCTTTCTAATGTCATCCCAACCCTTCCTAATCGTTAACTAACCCATAAATAGCAACATGTGATAATGAGACCTGGTAATAAACATATAACTACAATCACCACTTATATCATGCTTCTACTTTCACTTAGCATCATAGTTAAAGCTCATCAAATGGGTTTAGCAACTTCAAATAATAAAAGGAACAACTAAAATACACTAATGTGCTTGAACCATAAGAGCATTAAGGAAGGGAGTGAGAGGAACTCACTCGTTTAAACCAATTTCAACATAACAAGCTAGTTTCCTCAGCAATATTGCAAGACATCAAAAAAAACCCTTAGATGCTTTTAATCTCAAATGTAGGCACCCTATTCCCCAATGCAAGTTCCCATTCGCCAATGCAAGATTTGAAACCCCAATTTAAGCCTTCTAATACGACATGCAAGAATTAGAGCTTCCAATCAATCCTAGCTTCCTTTTGAACATGCAATTTAAATCTAGATGCTGTAGCTTTAATTCTGTTTTCTTTGAGTGGCTCAAAATCGAAGTTTTAGAAGTAATGTGAAGAAGGTTCACTTCTCTCCACTTCTCTCTCTTCCTCCTCTTCGCACACTCTCTCTCTCTCTCTAAAGCTCTCCCTTTCTCTTTTCTCTCTTCTTTTCTCAACTGAACAAATGAATAGAGAGTGTGTTTTTCCTCACTCTTTTCTTTTAAAACAAAATATAAATGGGTTTTGGGCTGTTGGGTTCCTGTTTGGGTTGATATAGAAAAACTTTTGTTTTCTATCTACATCCCCACTTTGTTTATTATCCTATCTAACATCTCCACTTAATCATCTAAACGAATCATAAAGCTAAATTATTCAAGCACCGAAACACATAATCATACAACATCACATTCTCCTAGAGCTACCATTTATCATATAATCCCATAAAACATATTTACAATCTTATCATTAAATAAATCATTAACGATGAAGTTAGCATAAATACCATCATGGGCCTTAAATTCAATTGATCCTATTTTACGATCTATGCTCGACCTAATAGGTCGAGTTTCGGTTTACCAAAAAAAATAGGTCGAGTTTCGGAATATTACATTCCGAGTAGTAGTCAATAAAATCATTAAGAGACGGAGGTAGTGGTCAATAATAAATTCATTAAATGTCCATATAATCATTAAATGACTATCTAATAAAATCATTAAATATATATGCTACCTACCGAAACTCACGTCACTAGCTCAATATTTTTCATATTTTCTCCTAACATTAAATATGTCATTTAATGATATTAAATTTTTCAGTTTCATTTTGAATACCCGCGCTTTTGTAAGAAATTAAATAATAGTATCCAAGAGCATTTGGATGAGATATTAAATTTTTCAGTTTCATTTTGACTACCCGCGTTACATTAAATGTCATTTAATGATATTAAATTTTTCAGTTTCATTAAATATGTCATTTAATAATACTTTATAAAAACAATCAATATTAAAAATATTATATTTTTTAAAAAAAAAAATTAAATATTCATATAACAAGACAATTTAATACTATTAATTATTTTGAAAAAGAGTATTAAATATATTCAAATATGTTTAAAGAGTCCTATATTTTTTTTTTGGAATAAACTGGGTATCCTCTGCGCGCAACAGCAGAGACCAATCCCTCGAGCTGGGTAGGACCACAGTGCATGGCAAAGCTCTCACTCAAGAGATATAACACTACTGCATGCCCAATTAAGACTGGATTCAAACTCAGGACCTTGGTTAAGCTGGAAGAGACCCCTACCAACTCATCAAGTACTCTCGGATAAAGAGTCTTATATTTAAGAACAAACAAAAGTGACAAAAGGGAATTACAATTGAGGAGATAGGTGGGTTCAGCGGTTGGGGCTGAACCTCCCTTAACCAAGGGTCGAGGGTTTGATTCCCCCCTTGGGTACGGAGCAGCGTTAAAACTCTGGGCCAACTGTCCTGCCCCTCGAGGCACCTACAATGAGTGAGAGATTAGTCACTGCCGTCCGTGTGTGGATACCCGGGTTTACCCAAAAAAATTTGAGGAGATAGGTAATAATAAGGAAAGCATTTATATCCATTTGTCAATATTCAAAAGAATTTTTTTTTTAAAGAAACCATTTGATTATTTTATTAAAAAATAAATAATAAAGGTTGGGAACGACATCTCTATTCATTTAATGAGAAAAAGATAAGACTAAAAAGAAATAAAAATTGGCATATAAATAACATACAAATATGTGCATCCTTCATTCAGTTCATTTGGCAATGGCTAACATTATTCATGTTTCATATATCTCTTTCATTCTTGCCTGTGTAATTTCCCTCTCATGCGAAGCTGTTGCTGATGAATATCCAAAGCTTCATATCATATATATGGGCTCACTTCCCAAGACACCATCATATTCACCAACCTCTCACCATCTTAGTATGCTGCAACAAGTGTTTGATTTTGAAGGGATGAATTCAACAAAACACCTCATTCGTAGTTACAATAGAAGCTTCAATGGTTTTGCCGCAATGCTAATTAATGATCAGCAAAGGCAGAAGCTAGCTGAAATGGAAGGTGTGATCTCAGTCTTCCCAAGCAAAACTAGTGTAAAGCACACAACAAAATCTTGGGACTTCATTGGGTTTCCTAAGTCAGTGAAAAGAAGTCACGCTACTGAGAGTGATATTGTGATTGGAGTTTTTGATACTGGTATCTGGCCTGAATCAGAGAGTTTTAGTGATCATGGTTTTGGTCCCATTCCAAAAAAATGGAAAGGTACTTGTGCAGGTGGAAAGAATTTCACATGCAACAACAAGATTATTGGAGCAAGGTTTTATGGAGGTGAGTCTGCAAGAGATAATGATGGCCATGGAAGCCACACATCTTCAACAGCAGCAGGGAATTGGGTTAACGGTGCGAGCTTTTACGGATTAGCCGAGGGAACTGCAAGGGGAGGAGTTCCATCAGCAAGACTTGCTGTGTATAGAGTATGTGGTAGCTTTTCCTGTAGGGACCATGATATCTTCGCTGCATTTGACGATGCAATAGCAGATGGAATTGACATTATTTCCGTCTCATTTGGATCCGAAGCACAAGAATTCTACAAAGATGTAATTTCAATAGGTGGGTTTCATGCTATGGCGAAAGGTATTCTCACGGTGCACTCTGCAGGCAACAACGGTCCCAATTTGGGCACTGTTGCCAGTGGAGCACCATGGGAACTAAGTGTTGCAGCAAGTACTATCGATCGTCAATTCATTGGCAAGATAGTACTTGGCAATGGAGAAACACTAATAGGAAAATCAATAAATAGTTTCACATCAAATGGAACAAGATTACCTATTGTTTCTACTCAACATGGTGGTGATATAAAAGGAAAGATAGCTTTATGTGGTTATTGTAATGATGAGGATGTGGTTTATCATGAAGGTGCAGTTGGTGCAATCAAAGGGGTGCACAGTCCAGGTTATACACCCTCAATTAAAGCATTACCTTCTATAGCATTGTATGACACTGACTATGCTCATTTAGAATCCTACGCAAACTCAACAAAAGATCCAAAAGGTGAAATATTTAAGAGTGAGATAGCTGAAGACCACACTGCTCCTAGTGTAGCAGAGTTTTCTTCACGTGGACCAAATACCATAGTTCCAGAAATCCTCAAACCAGATATCACTGCCCCTGGAGTAGAAATCTTAGCTTCTTATTCACCAGTGGCTTCACCTTCAGGTATTTTTGCTGATAAAAGATCTGTTAAATATATCATACTATCTGGAACATCAATGTCATGTCCACATGTTACTGGAATAGCTGCATATGTCAAAAGTTTTCACTTGGATTGGTCTCCAGCAGCTATCAAATCAGCTATAATGACTACAGCAAAACCAATAAATGTTTCTGTTGAGAAAGAAATTGGTGAGTATGCTTATGGATCAGGACAAGTCACTCCTACTGAGGCTGTTGATCCTGGTCTTGTTTATGATATTGGGAAGGAGGATTATATCAACATGCTTTGCAATTTGGGTTATGATACTGAAAAAATCAAAATCATATCTGGTGAAAATATCCATTGCTCTAAACAAGGTCCTAATAGGTCTTTGGTTAAAAATCTTAATTATCCTGCACTTGTAGTTGAAGTTGACCCTGAGAAACATTTTAGTGTAAGTTTTAATAGAACAGTCACAAATGTTGGGTGGGCAAACTCAAATTACAAGGTCGGTATCTTACCAAGTTCAGACATCAACGTTAAAGTGGTGCCAGAGTTTTTGTCCTTCAAATCTTTGTATGAGAAACAGTCTTTTGTTGTCACTATCACTGGTGGAAAACTTCAAAGTAAAAGTGTGTTTGTCTCAGCATTGACATGGTCAGATGGCAAACACAAAGTGAGAAGTCCAATAGTTGTGAGTGCTTCTAGCAAAAAATAACAAAAAAAGTTATATGTAATAAAATTATATATGGTTTCTGCCATTTGATTCTATTGTATTGCTCCTGGTAAATCTTGTTTAAGAAATGTTGGATCGTGTGAATAACTTGTAACAACCCATTTTCGAATCTAACTCTAAATACAGAATTGTTTTATTAAAATACGCTTCTTACATTTATGAAAACAAGATCATATTTTTTCCATTCTGTTTAAAATTTAATTTCCCATTTCGCAATTAGAATAATGTAACATTTTGAAATATGATAATAAAATAACACATAAGGATAGTGCAACTAAATCTTTCAAATATCTTGCTCTAAGGCGAAGAATGATTTCAGAATAATTAAAATATATCCAACATGAGCACCCTATGCTAGGATTGGCTCATAACACAAATGTAATCCGGATGGATTCTCTAATGGGAATACTGCTCCATAAGCCACACATAAATCATAGAGCACAACAACCATAACAGGCGCCTATCGCTAACACAAGGGTAAAATATAGAGTGACTACTGTAACACCCCATTTCTACCCGGCAATTTAAATTTAAAATATTAGAGTTTAAAAATTATTTTTCAATTCATCCAAACGGGATGCTACATTCACTTCATCTAAACATCGACAATATAATAACAAATTCTCTTATAAATCAGTATAATACGTAACACATGGCAAGTGGGATGGAATCCTCAAAAATACATTAATTCAGTTCTCATAACAGAAACTTCAACATCTCGCAGCGGAATAGAGTAAAATCTCATAAAACGAATCATAGTCTCAACAATAACATAATATCCTCAGTAAAAATTATTCAGCAGCCAAATAAACAAAACAAATAAAATCTAGCGCCCATCCCCTGAGTGTTACGTATCAGAGCATAAGACCGACTCAGAAATGAAGGAAGACAAACCTTCACTCACGGTTACCTGTAGTAATGAACAACAAAGGGGTGAGTCTAAACCGCATAATAAAGTTTATAATGAGCAGTATGCTAGAGCTCAGAACTATACCAATCACAGCTATACATACATATAACAACTTCAACAATTTATATATATATATATAACAACTTTCATAATTTTCTTTTTTATATAACAACATCTCCAACTTATATATAACAACATCCACAATATATATATATATATATATATATATATATATATATATATATATATATATATATTTCCACACAATCATATTACACACCAACCAAAATAATAATTACCAATGATAAGCATGAATGTATGAAGTGCAAGTATGCATGTGGTACCATCATCGTCACTTATTATTGCCAATTGGGCATATCGTCGAGACCGCAGCCTTAAATCGTCGAGACCGCAGCCTTATATCGTCGAGACCGCAGCCTTATGTATGCATGTGACTTCATGAACAACCAACAATTATAATTTCCACATCATCAACATCATCTATAACATCATCATCACTTTGGCATTAAGCCCGTCATCAACAACATCGTCACTTATTTTGGTCAATAGACCCATCGTCATTTAACAACAAGGCAACACAATATTAGTGTCCAGAAACTATCAGAAAAATTAATCATTTTTCACCTTACAGTAGCATACACAGATACAGGACTGAACAAGCTTCGAAACGCCCTTTGAAGCACTTAAAACGGACACCCGAGTCAAAAGATACGTCAAAAACAAATTAGGAACAAAACTGAGACACGTGCTGAAAATGGCTCCCAGGCGCTGGGCGCCTAGCAGGGAACAGCAGCACACAAAACTGGCGCAGGAAAACTGGCGCAGGAAAACTGGCGCAAGAATACTGGCGCAACTTAGACAGAAACAGCAACACAAAAACTGGCGCAACTTAGACAGAAACAGCAACACAAAAACTAGCGCAACTTAGACACAACAGCAACACAGAAAACTGGCGCAGCTTAGACAGAAACAGCAACACAGCAACACAAAAACTGGCGCAACTTAGACACAACAGCAACACAGAAAACTGGCGCAGGAGCAACAACGCCTAGACACAGCAACACAGAAACTGGCGCAGGAGCAACAGCGCCTAGACACAGCAACACAGAAACTGGCGCAGGAGCAACAGCGCCTAGACACAGCAACACAGAAACTGGCGCAGGAGCAACAGCGCCTAGACACAGCAACACAGAAACTGGCGCAGGAGCAACATTGGCGACCAAGTTTTCTTTCTCATTTCTTAATGAAATTCGGTGAAACCAGTGCCTACCTTGTAGAGAATTCAGTCTATTTTCTAACTAAACGAGAATCATTCAAAACGGAGTTTAATTGAGAACACAAATTGCAAAAACCGAACCTACTCACAGATTATTTCTAGAAATTTGACCTAACTTTGGAGACTCATAACTTGAGCTACACAAATCCAAATTTAACCAAACCAGTGCCAAAATGACCAAAATTAAGTCTATTTTCTAACCAAATATGTCCCATAATTTTTGGACAAACGAAAGGTTCCCAGTTTTAAAAATACAGAACCTATGTCCAGAATGCTCCCAGATTATTACCCTAACTTGTGGAGCCTATAACTAGAGCTACACAACTCCAAATCGAACGAAACCAGCGCCAAAACGACCGGCGTGAAGTCTATTTTCAAGAAAAATTAAACACGAAATTTTTGGACTGACCGAACAGTCCCAGTTTCAAGAAAACCACAACAGTGTATATATTATAGCAACCACATCATCATATACACATTATATCTAGCACTTAGCTTGCATTTTCGATCCTCACATACACTTAGCCATTCGCATTCTACCTAACAACCATCTATTGAACAACAAATCTTCATCAACATATTCATACACGTCACACAACATTACAATCATACGGAGAACAATATAATTCCTAAACCCCTACATACAACCCATTATAAACCCTATTATAAAGAAAGACCCACCCTTACCTTAGATTTTCCGAAGATGATGAGACCTCTACGAAAGCACCGAAGTAACCACAGCAACAGCTCCTTGCTCCTCTTCTCTCTTGGCCGATCGCACCTCTTCTCTCTTCTCTCTTCTCACTATCTTCGCAAACTTTCTTTCTCTCTTCTCTCTTCTCTCTATTCGCAATTTCTTTTCTTTTCACCCACAAATGCGAAATGCTCCCCAACCCTAACTAACCCCTCATGCGCCTATGCCTTGGGCTTGGATCACGGGCTTTCTCCAGCTTAAGCCCGATCACTAATGCCATCATCTAAAATTTATTTACACACCTCTTAATCAAGTGCTAATATATTTATATCAACTAACATATTTTAAATAATTAATTAAATAAATAATTGGATACCGAAATATTTAATTAAACAATTTAATTAAATATTTTGGGCGTTACAACTCTCCCCCACTTAAAAGAATTTCGTCCTCGAAATTTAACCACCGACGCGGGCACTCTTCCACTAGCCAACTAACGTCACCTTGACAACTAGTGCTATCTAGCATGCTGATCATTATTTCCTTGATTACCAGCGGTAAGTGATTGGGCGACCGTCCCTCCTACTTATTCAGCCAGATAACTTCGAGAAATAACAATCAGACTCACTCTCTAACGGTTCTGCAAGGGTCCCCGATAGAGTTTTGGGCGTAATCATGTCGGTACCACATGATCACCTCCAAGCTCTATTAAAGCTCCTTCCTATTAGCATACCATGATTCTGCTGCGTTACTCTAATAAACCGACATGTAGATCTAAGCATCACTTGCGTTCTACCTCACTCATCTATCTCTACGGTGCCTCATAGTTTCAGTACCACGTCATGACAAGGTTCACAGAGTGCATGACAGTTGCAAAACAAGCCACATAATCAACAACACGACAACAACGGCAACAACATCAACAAACAACAACGATAACATCAACAACTAACTTTGCCACTCAGGCGACATCAACGACTAAATTTGCCACTCAGGCGACATTAACAACGACAAAACCACAACATCGGCCATAGGCCTATAGCACAAAATCCATCAAAACATTTCGGGCCATTCAGCGGTACCCTCAACAAAACAGCGTGGGCCATATCGGCGCTACCCACGACACAACAATGTGGGCCATATCGGCGGTACCCACAACAAAACAACATGGGCCATATCGGCGCTACCCACGACACAACAATGTGGGCCATATCGGCGGTACCCACAACAAAACAACGTGGGCCATATCGGCGCTACCCACGACACAACAATGTGGGCCATATCGGCGGTACCCACAACAAAACAATTAACAACATCAACGACTGTTGGAGACAAGCTTCGGGCCAACGCCCAAATCAACAACACAACATTAATAACAAAACAACAACAAGTCAACATCATCAACAAACAGCAACGACAAATCAACATCATTGATAAAACAACATCGGGCTAACAGTTCAACAACTTAACAGTAGTAAAAACAATTCATTTAGTACAACGGTACGAACATTCTCAATACACATTATTAGTATTAGACTCGAAACCACAATTTACAACTTCACCATTGCTCATACAATGGTTCTCACATAACACATAACACATAAACACAAATCGGGGTCACCGGGTACCCCAACGAGGGGTCACTCTCCGTAGTCAAGACGATGAAGCATCTTAACACAAGTAGCAAGATTAGTCCACAAGGCACTTAGCATACAACATAAATACGCAATCAAGAACATGTTACAGTAAAAATTCATATTAGCTTTATACTATGCTTTCGTTAATTCATAGAGTCAAGGTAATAACATTAAATTAACCACATAATAAATTCATGCGAGCTTCCAACTATTAAAACTAATTCAGCAAAAACTCACAAAACACGCAAAAATATCGTTCACAAAATCTAATATCTTAGAAGAAAGAAAAAAAAATTAGCATGTAGGCATCATGATCAACTTTCTTATTCTAACGAAGCAACTAGCATCTACTTTTAATTAATTACCAACCTGTTATTCACTAAGCCATGTGGAAAAAGAACTAGGACCTATAATGCTGCCAAGACAAATTATTTGCACACTATCAATTATAATCAAATTAAAACACCTGTGAGGATATTCCTAAGGTTTAAGTTTAGGAGTACATAAATTTGACTCTCAGTAAAACTACTACAACCTCTAGATTCGATCAGAAAGATAAGAGATAAATAATGCACCGCACCGATTATATTTAATTAAATAAATGACCTACGTTGTGAACATCCAAAAATAGTTTAATATTAGATTACGAGTAGACTCAATAAACATTCTAACTCACAAAATCACGTAATGCAATTAACCACTACAAAGTCAAACTATAGAAGTGCAGCTTTTGTGGGCACAAAGTTTCAAAGGCAAGAAGGTAACAAAGTAAATGACAACATTACAGAGTTCACACAAGGAAGGCACAATAAACAACACAAACAGTCCGGTTAGGACCGAACAATCCAAAAGTTTTCCTGATTCGAACAACCTGCAATGTAAACAACGGTTAGTACTAAAAGACAACAGTTGGTCGTTAGCCGACACAACGACTCGACGACTTGGCCGGACGGACCAACCATTGCTCTGATACCACTAATGTAACACCCCATTTCTACCCGGCAATTTAAATTTAAAATATCAGAGTTTAAAAATTATTTTTCAATTCATCCAAACGGGATGCTACATTCACTTCATCTAAACATCGACAATATAATAACAAATTCTCTTATAAATCAGTATAATACGTAACACATGGCAAGTGGGATGGAATCCTCAAAAATACATTAATTCAGTTCTCATAACAGAAACTTCAACATCTCGCAGCGGAATAGAGTAAAATCTCATTAAACGAATCATAGTCTCAACAATAACATAATATCCTCAGTAAAAATTATTCATCAGCCAAATAAACAAAACAAATAAAATCTAGCGCCCATCCCCTGAGTGTTACGTATCAGAGCATAAGACCGACTCAGAAATGAAGGAAGACAAGCCTTCACTCACGGTTACCTGTAGTAATGAACAACAAAGGGGTGAGTCTAAACCGCATAATAAAGTTTATAATGAGCAGTATGCTAGAGCTCAGAACTATACCAATCACAGCTATACATACATATAACAACTTCAACAATTTATATATATATATATATATATATATATATATATATATATATATATATATATATATATATATATATATATATATATTTATACATATAACAACTTTCATAATTTTCTTTTTTATATAACAACATCTCCAACTTATATATAACAACATCCACAATATATATATATATATATATATATATATATATATATATATATATATATATATATATTCCCACACAATCATATTACACACCAACCAAAATAATAATTACCAATGATAAGCATGAATGTATGAAGTGCAAGTATGCATGTGGTACCATCATCGTCACTTATTATTGCCAATTGGGCATACCGTCGAGACCGCAGCCTTAAATCGTCGAGACCGCAGCCTTATATCGTCGAGACCGCAGCCTTATGTATGCATGTGACTTCATGAACAACCAACAATTATAATTTCCACATCATCAACATCATCTATAACATCATCATCACTTTGGCATTAAGCCCGTCATCAACAACATCGTCACTTATTTTGGTCAATAGACCCATCGTCATTTAACAACAAGGCAACACAATATTAGTGTCCAGAAACTATCAGAAAAATTAATCATTTTTCACCTTACAGTAGCATACACAGATAGAGGACTGAACAAGCTTCGAAACGCCCTTTGAAGCACTTAAAACGGACACCCGAGTCAAAAGATACGTCAAAAACAAATTAGGAACAAAACTGAGACACGTGCTGAAAATGGCTCCCAGGCGCTGGGCGCCTAGCAGGGAACAGCAGCACACAAAACTGGCGCAGGAAAACTGGCGCAGGAAAACTGGCGCAAGAATACTGGCGCAACTTAGACAGAAACAGCAACACAAAAACTGGCGCAACTTAGACAGAAACAGCAACACAAAAACTGGCGCAACTTAGACACAACAGCAACACAGAAAACTGGCGCAGCTTAGACAGAAACAGCAACACAGCAACACAAAAACTGGCGCAACTTAGACACAACAGCAACACAGAAAACTGGCGCAGGAGCAACAACGCCTAGACACAGCAACACAAACTGGCGCAGGAGCAACAGCGCCTAGACACAGCAACACAGAAACTGGCGCAGGAGCAACAGCGCCTAGACACAGCAACACAGAAACTGGCGCAGGAGCAACATTGGCGACCAAGTTTTCTTTCTCATTTCTTAATGAAATTCGGTAAAACCAGTGCCTACCTTGTAGAGAATTCAGTCTATTTTCTAACTAAACGAGAATCATTCAAAACGGAGTTTAATTGAGAACACAAAACTTGCAAAAACCGAACCTACTCACAGATTATTTCCAGAAATTTGACCTAACTTTGGAGACTCATAACTTGAGCTACACAAATCCAAATTTAACCAAACCAGTGCCAAAATGACCAAAATTAAGTCTATTTTCTAACCAAATATGTCCCATAATTTTTGGACAAACGAAAGGTTCCCAGTTTTAAAAATACAGAACCTATGTCCAGAATGCTCCCAGATTATTACCCTAACTTGTGGAGCCTATAACTAGAGCTACACAACTCCAAATCGAACGAAACCAGCGCCAAAACGACCGGCGTGAAGTCTATTTTCAAGAAAAATTAAACACGAAATTTTTGGTCTGACTGAACAGTCCCAGTTTCAAGAAAACCACAACAGTGTATATATTATAGCAACCACATCATCATATACACATTATATCAAGCACTTAGCTTGCATTTTCGATCCTCACATACACTTAGCCATTCGCATTCTACCTAACAACCATCTATTGAACAACAAATCTTCATCAACATATTCATACACGTCACACAACATTACAATCATACGGAGAACAATATAATTCCTATACCCCTACATACAACCCATTATAAACCCTATTATAAAGAAAGACCCACCCTTACCTTAGATTTTCCGAAGATGATGAGACCTCTACGAAAGCACCGAAGTAACCACAGCAACAGCTCCTTTCTCCTCTTCTCTCTTGGCCGATCGCACCTCTTCTCTCTTCTCTCTTCTCACTCTCTTCGCAAACTTTCTTTCTCTCTTCTCTCTTCTCTCTATTCGCAATTTCTTTTCTTTTCACCCACAAATGCGAAATGCTCCCCAACCCTAACTAACCCCTCATGCGCCTATGCCTTGGGCTTGGATCACGGGCTTTCTCCAGCTTAAGCCCGATCACTAATGCCATCATCTAAAATTTATTTACACACCTCTTAATCAAGTGCTAATATATTTATATCAACTAACATATTTTAAATAATTAATTAAATAAATAATTGGATACCGAAATATTTAATTAAACAATTTAATTAAATATTTTGGGCGTTACAACTACTGGAAATGTATCCCACCTCACAACTCCTTGACATTAATCTGGACTCCCTTGAGAAAATCCTCCAACAAAACACTCTTTGACAGAAGAAATTCGTGAATCCACTGTCAATCGTTCGTTGGGTGTGAGAACGTCCTCCTCTACGACCCACAGTTTCTACATGTAGTCATCTATAGAGAAAACCTACTAACCCTAGGTTCAATAAGGTTGGTTGTACTACGAGAGACACGAAAGAGTCACCGAATGACGTACCCTCTCTAGTACCAAACATCCACCTAACCAGGCATCCACAATGTGTCCCTTTGATAGTAGATCTTCAACAACACACATGTAATCTCCACTTGGAACACTATATCGTTCTCCACTACAAACAACAAGGAATGGGTAACATCTTTTGAGTTGGAGAACCAAATGCCAAGAGTCATCTTTTAAAATTACGTGTATATGTATACAACTTGTTTTGCGCATCGAGTTTCCACTATTAGTCGCTAAATCAGTTGCTAACTTGTTTAGTGGCCTATATAGCGACTTTTGAATTTTAGTCTCTAAATCGGTCCCTATTTAGAGATATTTTAATCATAACTTAATGATTTTGATATAATTATTTTCGGTGTTTGAATACTCTTACAGTTACTCTTTTTCTTCTTAGACAAATAATATAACCATGTTTTCCATGATATACAATTTTTATTTGATAAACAAGGTGTTTTTAAAAAATGTGTGAAATAAAGTGACTAGTGCGAATGCCCGTGTTACTATTTATTTATTTATGAAAACAAAATCACAACAACTTCTCTTATTGTGCCACTATCTATTTGGCATTGGATCATCTTCTTCCCACTCACCCTACATCTCCCTCCATCCTTGTATTTTGGGATGGAAAGGAAGGAGGGAAGGAGAGGATCAAAACACCTCTCTATCTAAGGCACTTCTCACTCAATTTTCCCTGCTATTTCCCTTATTCTTTATTCCTTGTAAGTAATGCAAACCACATACTCTATAACGCAAATCAGGATAGAGGTAACTCCTCCTCCTATTTATGTTATGAGTGGTTTGTTTTATCTTATTGATTATTTGTTGAATACCTATTATGCTCGTATATATATATATATATATATATATATATATATATATATATATATATATATATATATAAATATATATATATATATATATATATATATATATATATATATATATAATGTTTGCTTTAAAAAAAACTCTGTAGCGCAAGTTATCAAAATTAGTCATTGTATTTTTTCAAAAAAAAAAATTAGTCCTTGTATAACTCTGTAGCCATTGTTCTTAATTAAGAAAATTAGTCTTTGTATAATACCGTATGCGGCAGTAAGCAACGGTCGAGATGCAGTTCGCGACATCTACAACCTTGATCAAAGCGGAGCCAGCACACCAAGCAAAGCCGTGCTAATGATCCATGCGACATGGCTTGTCAATGGCGGGGATCGCACGCTTAGACCTAATGGTGCGGATCTCTCCCTTCCTATCACGCGAGACAGCACGTTGTTGTCGTCAAACACTTAAATCTTAGCCATAGAATCGGCTAGAGGTTTGGAGAGTCTTTGATTCCTCTTTCTTCAAGAGATTACGTCGAGGAAGGAATTCTGTTCTCCGACTATGGGTTCCCTAACTCCTCCAAAGAGTGTTAGGTTAGGTGTGAGAGGGACATGTGGCTTGGATTATCTACGAAACTAAAAAAACATAAAGAAAATCGATAAAGCGAAGATAAAAATAAGTAAAGACTTGTGTATTGATTGATGTGCGTTGTAAACTGTACAAGTACTGCTATATATATATATATATATATATATATATATATATATATATATATATATATATATATATATATATATATATATATATATATAGATAGATAGATAGATAGATACATACATAAATGAGCCTTCGTTGGCCACTACTCGAGCCTACATTTTCCCATCGTTGGATTGTTCGTGATCAACGGTTAGTGGGTGTTAACACCCAAAAATAACTGAGTCGTAGGCCGAGGGCTGAGGAGAAAGAAGAAAAGGGTTAGAGTGTTGAGGCAGGCCACAAGACTAAATCCTAGGAGATAATTTCTAAAGAAAAGAACTTTAGAAAGGCCCCGGGGGCGTACTATAAGACAAACTCCCCGAGGAAGGGGTAAGCCCGAGGAACAATGAGCTAGGCCGAGGGAGAGTAAAGCCTCGGCCTATAGAGTGCCACGGCTAGGGTGGCTAGGGTGCCTGAGTTGCTGTCTGAGGACAAAGGCCAGCCGAGTAACCAAGTGGACGAGGTAAAACAAGTTTACTCCACTAACCGTGCTTGTGGGATCGTGGGTAGTTACTCTGCCTCTTTAGGACTTAGGAACAATGATAATCGTTGATCTTAGAGTGATCAAACGCTAGGCAAATGTTGGCTTGAGTAGTGGCCGACGAGGGCCCATGTATATAAATAGGAAGAGGATAATTGTACAGGGACACACATCAATCAAACAACTCTACGTTTATTTCAATTTATCTTCTTTACCGCACTTTATCTTTATATTTTATGCATTAGGCCAGTAGGATAATCCAACTCTCGCGTCCCATTCACTTAACCTGACCCTTTCTAGAGGAGTCAGGATACCCACAGTCAAGGAGCAGAGTTCCCTCATTGGCGCAATTACTTGAAGAACCGAGGAATCAAAGACTGTCCAAACCTCTGGCCGATCCCACAACTAGGACCTAAGAGTTTGACGACACAAAAAATTGGCACGCCCGGCGGGACAGGAACGAGTGAACAGACCTCTTCGTTTGATTCGCCTGGACTGGATTATTGTTGGCTTATGGAACCCCCTTCGGCGTCAAAGAAAGCAACCGCTTCCAAAGGCAAAACCATGGAGCCAGTAAGTGTCTCGGGGAATACTACCTTAACGGTTACTGCTAATTCGAATGAACCACCTCACCAAGAGGGGGAACCCTGGTCATGACCACGTCATTCATTCGGCAACCAATTGATATGGGGATACATGACATAATGTACCAAGCGTCCCAACAATTCACTGACACAGTAAAACCTATGGTGCACAATGAGGTGCAACAAGCCAAGGAATTGGAACAAAGGCACGCGACGCAAGGTAGTAGCGCTACCAACCCCATTTTTCCCGACCAATCACCGGGAGTACAACCTAACTCTATGGGAGGCACGCATCAGACTCTGCCATACACCAACTCTATTGGACCTCAGTAGGCATCCTCCTATAACCCTATGGGAGGCATGCATCACTGTCCACCGAGTGGGAGTTTGACTGGGCCTCAGCAGGTGTTCTCTCATCAGGTATATCCTATTCCTGTAATTCCTCATCCTGGTACTTTTGCGACTGCCAACACTAGGGGCAGTTTCTGGCGAATGTCACTAATACGGCTTCTCTTCAGTAGGGACAAGTGCAATTGGCCAAAAGGCTACCCGAGGCAGCAGGCTTAGTGGGTCTGTCGCAAGGATCATCCTATAGATGCTCTGCCACGGCTAACTACCTGGCTTACGCAGGGGAGCAAATCTTCGCCCCAGAATCAGGGAACGGCAGGATAGGTGGGTACTGCCTGAGTCAGCAGCCATGGGTCCAGAGCCCACTTGGCTCGACAAACCTACCTCCTAGTCAGCCGTACCCCGGAGCACTCAGTACCTACCCGGCGGGTTCCTATTTGCAGACAAAGATGAGTGTTTCTCCGGTCGAGCAGCCATGGAATCAACTTCCACCTCACCGAGGCATTCAGGCATCTGTACTAGGAACTGGCCTTGTTAACCTGGTCCAAGTAGTGCCTGGGCAGCCATGGACAGACGCTCCACCTCAGGTACCACCGCAGCCAGGGGCGCAAGTTCCCCCAGATACAATGTGGCGACCAACGCCTGCACCTAAAAGACCATCGGGCCCCCAAGTCCTGGACCCTAATTTGATAGCTGATACCATCAAAAAGTTCTTTGGTGTTCAGTTGAAGCCCCTCGATAGGCCAGTGTACAAGAAGCCTTACCCCGAGTGGGTGGACAGATTGGTGCCTCTGCCCAGAGGATTCAAAACCCCTGACTTTGCCACATTTTCTGGGGAAGGAAAATGTGGCAAAGTGGGGAAGGAAACCAGAATGAGTTCTATAAGCTGCAGTAGTACCCTTTGTCTTTGACAGGGACTTCCTTCTCATGGTATTATTCTCTCCCACCTGATTCTATATAGACTTGGGCAGACATGGAAAGGTGCTTCCATAACAGATTTTATTGGCCACAGCAGAAGGTGGATGAGGCTGTGACAGACTTCGTTGAAAGATTCAGAAAGATGGCCGGAAAGTGCTCAGTACCTTTCCCAGAATCTCAACTTACTTCCATGGCCATCTCTGGAATGCACCCTCAATTGAAGGAGAAGCTTGTGGGACAAGCTTGTAGCGGCCTTAGTGGCTTAGCTTTAGCTTCCAGGGAAGTTCAAATTGAGCAGTTCATACAAGAGAGAGAGAGAGAAAGGAAGAGAGCTACTGGGGGTCGAGGGCCTCAATTAGTAACAGTAGTTGATACAGTCGAGGACTCAGATTATGATGAATCAGATGATTACACGGCAGACATCTTGGTGGTCGAGATAGTTAAAGGAAATGCCTACCTCTGTCCTGCCCTTAAACCTGCCAAAGGAAAGGAGAAGGACGAGGTGGAAAGTAAAGTTGAGTATTCCTTTGACATCTCTAAGGCCGACCAAATCATTGATTATCTCCTCAAAGACAAGCAGATTAAACTCCTCGACGGCCATAAGACACCCCCTTCTGAGGAAAAAAAAGGGAAGAAATACTGTAAGTGGCATAAGTCATTCAATCATGCTACTTCCAATTGCATTATCATTCGCCGAGCCATTGAAGAAGCCATAAGGAAAGGGAGGTTCAAGATGGCCGACAAGGGGACACCAGAGATGAGTGTTGATACTGACCATTTCACCAACATAAACATCAATATGGTCTCCTTCTCAATGAGTGACCGACGGAAATGGAAGAAAAAGTACGTGTGGGTGCCTAAGCAGGAGGCTTCCCCATAGAAGAAAGTGTCTGTCTTCGACCGATTGGGGTCACCTCCTAAAGGATCCACTGTCGCAGAACCCATGGCTCTCTTGCAAAAGAAGCTGCAATTGGGAGGACCGAGTCAACCTCACGGAGACCAAAAGAAGCTCCCAAATCCAGGGAAGCTTGTCCATGACCTCAGAGAGTTACACTTATCCAAGCTCAACCCTGAGAGGCACACACCTCAGCGTAGAGACTCGAGGGAAAGACTCCAACACGTCCCACCTAGTGATGTGAGCCCACATGCATGCCTTGCCTAATCATGGAGCTTGGATGAAAGTCACAAGGAACAAAGCTCAAAAGACCAAAAGAAAGAAGTCAAGGGAAAATACTTTAATTTCCTTAATCTAATTATTAAGAAAAAATCACATTAAAGGTTACCATGTAAATAATAGGGTATTTCTAGGATAACCAAACCCTAGTGTTCCCTATGCTTTGCTTCCTTTTTTTAATAATTGTAAGGACTTGTAATTTGAGTCATGTTGGCTTTAGTAGGAGGCTACAAGCCAGTATAGGAAGGAATGGCCTTGGGCCTTGTTTTGTGTTTTAGATTGGACATTAAGGTCCACAATATAAATACCCTAAGTCCAACTGTAATTTGGAGACTTTGATGAAATAGAATTTTGATTTTTGAGAGCATAGTTTTCTCTCCCTTGGTTCTTGGAATGGAACCTTGAGCACCTACCTTTGAGGCTTGGAGAAGCTCAAAGCGGCGTGTGGTCTTCATCATCTTCCCAAGGAAGAAGTGGCGGACATCATTCTCCACTTCATCTCTATTCTTTCCACATTTTATTCTTTCTTCACTTTTGTGTTCTTCAAGTAAGTGTCATGACCTAATCTTGAAATTGTATTCATGTTCATCATCATGACTTAGAGATTCATATAGATTTGTAATTTTTCTAGATCCTAAATTTAGTGATGCATGTGTGGATTCACATCAAGTGGTATTCAGAGCTACATGAATCTTACAAATTTTGAGTCTCAATTAAGTTTTTGTGCCAAGACTCAATCAAATTTTGGCACAATTTTTTTTTCTCACACATTTTCTATTTTGGATCCATTTTTGTATGAGTTTTTGATTCAAATTCTTGATGAATTCCTTTGTTAAAAGTGTTAGATCTGAATATTTGAAGTTTAAATTCCCTTAGATCTTGAAATTGAAGTCACAATTGGTCAAAATTTTGAGATCCAGATCTAACAAACTTTGTGGAAGGAAATTTGTCAAAACAGAAAAACTGTTCTCCTTTCCTATCCAATATTCTGCAACAGTTATTTTTCCTTCACCGTTCTTCACGCACGTTTCTTCCTTCTTCAGCCAACAGTTCGATTTTCGTTTTCTCTTGTTTTTGTTCCAATTTTTTTTGTGATTCTTGATTCTGGTTACATTTTCAACCTATTAGATCTTTCTTTGGTTGGATTTGAACAATAATTCTACCAATTTGAAGTCAAAAACCGAACTCATTTGCGTTTTTGAAATTCGATTTCGTGCTCAATTCTTGTTCGTGTTTGAAGAAATTTGTTGCCCTAATTCCCTTTCTGCACCAATTTCGCATCTATTGCAACTTGTTTGATGAATTGTGGTTGAGTTTTGAGCGTTTCCCCAATTTCCAAAACCCAAACGCGATGTTGTTGATATAATCGCTTCTTTTATTAAGTTCTTCGCATCTTTTGTTCAAATTGAGGGTATATTTGGATTCCTTGTGAAATTTCGCATGAAATGCACTACTCATTTGTACGATTTGGTGCTGAATTGCGAAATCTGGAAATTGCTCTGGTTCTTGATGTTCTTGATAATCTGTTTTTAAATCCTGCACTTTGATCCAAAACTTTTGATGTCAAACTTCAATTTGTGTTGGTGAATTCAATAAAGCTCCGTTTACAGTGATTCAAAAGCCATTTTTTTCGTCTCAAAATTTAATACTATTTGAGAGACTGAAAAAAAAATTTGGATAAAAAGAAAATACTTAAAAAATAATAGCAAAAAATAGTAAAAAGTCAAAATAAAAAAGGCAAAACCTGACCGCGGGAGCATAAAATAATTCAAAAAATTCCAGAAAAAAGTCCTATTGTTTCTATACATATTTTGGATCATTGTGCAATTTTGTCAAATTTGTTTGGGGACATTTGGACCATTTTGCCCTTGGAGGCTTATTTGCTCACTTTGTTGCAATTTCTTTGGTGCATTGCTACCACTCTTTTGAGTCTCTTTTTTATAGTTTAAATTTGTCTTTAAACACTCTATATTTGGTTTAGCTTTTTTAATTTTATTTTTTGTTTTTGATTTTAGTCTTTAAAATTCCTAAGTTTGTGATAGTAGTTTCTTCCTTTCTTGTCATTCTTTGGTGATAGACTGTACTCCATTTGAGATCTCAAGTAATATCAACATCAACGGTAGAAAGAGGCTTTTGAGGTTTCTTTTAAGGTCTAAAGGAGGATAAGAGTGACTTGAGTGACCTACTTTATATTTGTGTGCCCAAAAAACCTTGAGTGATGAGTGTTTGTTCCTAAAATACCTAAACACGAGTGGAGTGACACTTGGAGAGGTACACACTTTTTGTGAGGGCTTATTGATGACTATTTTTATACTAACATTCTCTTGTAGGTACACACAAATTATTGCATGATGAAGTCCATATTTGATAGGAGATATGATTCACCATTGAGGTATGATTCCCCAATGAGATATGATTCTCCTAGGAGGTATCACTCCCCAAGAAGGTATAATTCCTCCATAAGATATCATTACCCTATTAGATATGACTCTCCTTGTGAATATTATGACAATAGAAATAGGAGGCCTAGATATGTTGTTGAGGAGGATGAAAGGAGCCTTAGAAGAAGGGACATCAAAGAAGAAAATCCCTCCAAGTATACCAACACCAATACTTGGATGGCCAATTCAAAGAGGGGGGAAGCCTATACTCGTAAAACGGTAAAAGATAAATCTTCGGCCATAGTGCCAAATTGTAAGGAAACTTTCTCTTCTCCTACTACTACTCCTTCTACCTTTCATAGTAGATGTCTTGTGTCAACTAGATTATGTTGTTTGCAAATTGATGTTGGAAATTGTGTTAATTGGGCTAGCACTCGCTTAGTCACAAAGCTCAATCTTCCCACCCTCAATCATCCAAACCCATACAAAATACAATGGCTTAATGAGCAAAAAGAAATAGTTGTGGATAAACAAGTGCTTGTTAGTTTTTCCATTCATAGGTACAAATACGATGTCTTATGTGATGTTGTCCCTATGAATGTCGCCCACCTAATCTTAGGAAGGCCATGGCAAATTGATACAAAAGAAATCCATGATGGGTTTACTAACAAATAGTCCTTTTTGCATAAGAATTTGAAAATTGTTCTTTCTCCCCTTAGTCCTCAAGAAGTTTTGAAAGACCAAATCATTTTGAAAAATAAAATTGAGGAGGAGGAAAAAGAAAGAAAGGCCAACCTCAAGTTGGAAGGCCAAAGTGTAGTTGTGGTAGGCACCCCTAGTTTTGATCATGACACTCACAATGAATTACAAGGCAATAGGGTTGAGGAAAATGACCCAAAGAGAACAAAGAGTTTAATTGTAGTGCCTAACAAGGATCCAAAGAGGAAGGTTTGTATGTGCCTTAGGAAACCTTTGCATGATGTATCATATGAACCTAGGGTTTTCACCTCTAACTATTTCCTTGCACATAATTTTGTTAATTTCTTGTTTAGGACACCTTTGAATTGGTTGCCAAAACCACTCTTGTGTGAACAAAGTAAGGAACTTCAAGGCACTTCCGAGAGTGAGCCCCAAAAGAGAAAGGGAAAGGTAAAGGTAATGGAGACACTTGTTGAAAAATTGCAAAGGTATTATATTCTCCCTATACTCTTCATTCCTTCTTCTAGGTATGTTTCAATTCCTTGGAAGTTGGCCTTGCTTTGGATTTTGCTTAAACATGTGTTTGGAATTTGCATGACTAGGCTATTATTTGGGGTCACTCATTTTCCTTTTGATCCCGGTGGAGCATAAGCAATTCTAGCATAAGTGTAGTTTTTTTTTTGTTTTTCAAAATAAGTGATTTTTGTCCATCTTTGATGTAGGTTTGCAAGAGGGGGAGTTCACTTTAGGACAAGTGAAATTCAAGAGGGGGAGTATGATGTGAGCCCACATGCAAGCCTAGCCTAATCATGGAGCTTGGATGAAAGTCACAAGGAACAAAGCTTAAAAGACCAAAAGCAAGAAGTCAAGGGAAAATACTTTAATGTGCTTAATCTAATTATTAAGACAAAATCACATTAAAGGTGACCATGTAAATAATAGGGTATTTCTAGGATAACCAAACCCTAGTGTTCCCTATGCTTTGCTTCCTTTTTTTAATAATTGTAAGGACTTGTAATTTGAGCCATGTTCGCTTTAGTAGGAGGCTACAACCCAGTATAGGAAGGAATGGCCTTGGGCCTTGTTTTGTGTTTTAGATTGGACATTAAGGTCCACAATATAAATACCCTAAGTCCAACTGTAATTGGGAGACTTTGATGAAATAGAATTTTGATTTTTGAGAGCATAGTTTTCTCTCCCTTGGTTCTTGGAATGGAACCTTGAGCACCTACCTTTGAGGCTTGGAGAAGCTCAAAGCGGTGTGTGGTCTTCATCTTCTTCCCAAGGAAGAAGTGGCGGACATCATTCTCCACTACTTCATCTCCATTCTTTCCACATTTGATTCTTTCTTCACTTTTGTGTTCTTCAAGTAAGTGTCATGACCTAATCTTGAAATTGTATTCATGTTCATCATCATGACTTAGAGATTCATATAGATTTGTAATTTTCTAGATCCTAAATTTAGTGATGCATGTGTGGATTCACATCAGGCCACCATACCAAACTCAGGGGAAGGGGCTCACCCCAAAGAAGAAAGAAGGGTAGCACAGGTCATTGGGGTAGCAAAACCTCGAGGTAGCTGACCCTAGTGCACTCATTGACAAGGAGGAAGAACCTAACACCATGATAGGGATGATGGATGCACCCCATAGCCCGCTCACCGAGGCAGTAATAGAGTGTCTGTATAGGTCTAACATTCCCAAACCACAGGAGCCAGTCAATATACCCCAGGTTGAAAGAACTATGACAGAGGAAGAACTTGCAGAAGATGACCTCTTGGGGGAAGACGAAGAGAACCCCTTCGGCCCCTGGTCAAATAAAGACCAGCTAAAAGCCCTCGAGGAAGATGTCTTCACTGAGTAAGCTGAATGGGCTGCCTTGACAGAGCCCGAGGGGTCAGTCATAGAAGGAATTCTGTTTGAGAAGCCTACGGCAGACATTACTAGACACTTGAAGCCACTGTACATCAAATCTCATCTGAATGGGAAGTTGTTTAATCGAGTGTTCGTGGATGGTGGTGTTGTGCTGAACATCATGCCATTAGCCACTATGAAGAAGTTGGGGAAGAATGTCGAAGACCTCAATCCAACCACCATGACTAGTTTCATGGACCATCCATCCCACGCTTTGGGAGTGTTGGTGGCCAATGTAAAAGTTGGGACCAAGGTAACTCGCTCGACCTTCTTCGCCATAGAAGGGAAGCCCTCATATGTTGTTATCTTGGGGAGGGACTAGATCCAGAACAGTGAATGTGTTCCCTCTACTCTACATCAGAAGCTATTGATATGGATAGGAGTTAAGGTGGAAATAGCAGAGGCAGATCCTAATCCATTCCCTGCCGAGGTAAAAATGTTTGAGGTTGTCTTCTACTCCCCTCATTTGCATCCTATTTCCATCCCAGGAAATTATGAGGAAGCTGGCATAGAATCATGTGACTGGACTAAGAAAGGTTTTGAATTCAAAATGGTGGCCCACCCATGGCCTAGCAAGGAGAATGATGATTAATCTCCCAACAGAAGTTCAGAGCCTGCTGGATTGGCTGCATCTATTCCAAATTGAATCCAGTAGTGAGGAGGCTATGTTTGGTGTAGTGAATGAAGAGCACGAACTCTCGGAACACCCTTGCCAAGAGGCTTTGGATGACCCCGATAATGGGACACTGGCCGAACCTCCCCACATAGAGCCTATCCAGAGGAGGATACCCACCTTTGAATCTCAAGATCCTCTGTTGGAAGTGAACCTAGGGAGTGAAGGTGAGCCGAGGATGACTAAGGTCAGTGGCAAGCTACCACCTCAGCAACGAGATCAGGGGGTAGCTTTGATAAAGGACTACCGTGACTGGTTTGCATAAATTGTAGAAGTTAGTTTTTGGGAACTAAAAATCAAATATGGAGTTAAGTGGGGCTAGTTGAGGAATTAGAGGAGTTTGAGGGCAAAATAGTCTTTTCCCCTGTTATACCCTAATTTTGTCCGCCTAGGTCGAAACCCTAATTTTCCACAAAAAATAAATAGTTTCAGAGGTGTGGCATTATTTTGAAAGGTGAGAAGTGCTATGGGCATGCATTTTTGAGTCTTGAAAGGCATTCCAAAGTTTTTAAAATCATTTTTAGAGTTGGGATGCACTTCGGGGCAAAATTAGGGTTTTTTGGGCAAAAAGGGTATTTTGGTCATTTTACCCAAAAAAGATAATTTCTCAGTAAAAATCACTGTGCAACTTTGGAGGAATTTATTTGGATCAAAATGAGTTGGGTCATATTTTTTATGCGCATGCATTGGTGAATTTTTGCATAAAAAGTCAAACTTCAAAGAAAAGGGCAAAATGGGAATTTCCTTCAAGGTGAGGTATCAAATCAATTTTGAGAATGGTGATATCATGGAATTTTGGGCCCAATGATTGATTCCTAGGATATGGCCCAAAGTGGCATGAATAATGAGGAATTATCTAGAAAGGAATAATCAATAATCTTTGGAATTTTGAAAGGTCAAGTATAGTACAACATGACAACTTGCAATTCTACTCACTCTCTCTCCTCAATGTCGCAGCCACTCTCTCATTTCCAGCTCATATTTTGTGCTCCTCCATGCCCTTGATCCATGTGAGTTGTATTCCTAGCCATTGATTAAAATTCTAGATCAAATCCTAGGCCACAACTTAGTGTGAAATGACCTAATTGCCCTCAACAATTTTGTGCTACAAAAACTCACCCATTTCGCATATGATCAGCCCACTCTCACTCATTTGTGCTTTCTCATTGTCCCTAATCCATGTGCATTTCAATCTAGACCCTTGATTCAAATTCTATCTCAAATCTCAATGGTTTGCAAAAGCACAAAGTCTATTATACCCTTAATTTTGCATCTGATATAAAACCAAAAATAGGAGACCATTAAGACAGATCATTCTCATTTTACCCTAGCACACAATCAGATCACAATTCCTCTCCTCCTCCCCTCTCAAACCCGAGACCACCTCCCACCATTTCCACCACCAATTCTTCAATTTTCAACCATCCAAACTTCATTATTCTTGATTCCTACACTAGATCCACTTCTAATCTTGCATTATCTTCAAAGTTCATCATCAAATCCTTCAAGATCAAGTGATTTTAGTGGGATTCAAGAGGAGTTTCAAGTGTTCTTGGTTTCTATTTTGATCTTCTTCTTCATTTCAAGCAAGATCTAGAGGTAAGCTCACAAACTCTTGCATTTTCTTTAATTTTCATTATGTAATCTCTCTTCTACTCCTCTTTCCTTCTTGAAAGAAGCTTTGAGGACTCATTTCAAACATTATTGGACAAGGACATTGGGAGCCTTGGGTGTTTGAGATGGGTCCTTGGCCTTGAAGGGAAGATTCTTGTGTTTGAATAATTTTCCTTGCATTTCTACACATTTTTCACTAAATTTCATGAAATAAAACCTTGTTTTCCTCTTCTTTTAGCTTCGGCCATGTAGTGTTTTTTTTTCTTGTTCATGCATTTCTTTGTTCATATCTGGTGTTGAAGTTGAATTTTTGGTGGGTTTATGCCTTACATAGCCTTGTGTTGAAATAAATGATGAAATAACAATTGTTTGAGCATGAAATGTATGCATAGGTCCTAGGGTTCATACTTATGAGCTCATTGATGTGATTTGGTTGCAAGAAATTGATGAAATTGTGCTTGATTTTGCCCATGATTGCATTCGGCCATAGGCCATGTCTTTTGGCCAAATTTTGCTCAAAACTTTGTTATTTTGATCTTGCATTTGTGTGTGCATTTGATTCAATTGTGTTTTTCACTTTTACCATTTCACATGTACCATTTCATTAATAATTTACTTTTCACTTTTTACCTTTACTAATTTTCAAAAATTACTTTCTACTCCAAGTAAAATAAATTTACCATTTCACTAACTTTTTACTAAAAGTTTTTACCACTTGCATCTTTGCATAAAAACCCCAAAACATTTTCTCACTTGCATTTCAAACTTTTTCAACTTTATAAAATAAATGTAACACCCCTTTTCTAATAACCTTACTTTTTAATAAAAATCAGAGTTTCTTTTTTTTTTTTTTGAAAACAATTCAAGCGAGTGCTACACTTACTCCATAAAAATCACCACTTCACTTTTCATAGTTCGGTTCAAAACACAAGATACATAACACCATAAAGAAATGTTTAGTTCGCATCAACTAAATCCAATCACCACCAGCAGCGGAATAATAATGAGTTCTAAAATTAAAACCAATACATCACCAATAAAATCTAACAGTTTTAGGAAAAATAATGCATAAACATAGGACACCCCCCCTGGTGCTACGTATCAGAGCGTGACACTTCCTACCAGACGAAGGCATAAAGGAATCCTTCACTCGTTATTACCTGCACGTTGCCGACATAAGAAGCAACATAAAAGCAGTAGGGTGAGTCTCTTTTCATAATTAATAACATATGGGAATAAGAATTGCATAGGAAAAGGGAACCAGACACACCAATTCACCATAAAGGCAATAACCATATCACAGTTACATTCACCAAACAACAATGCAAAAGGTATGGTTATGCATGAAATGCAACCCAAACTCCACGGGCACATGCATGTCGGATCCGTCACCAAATACAATTAGGCCGTAGCCTCTGCTCACCAAATAAAACTAGGCCGAAGCCTCTGCTCACCAAATAAAACTAGGCCGAAGCCTCTGCTCACCAAATATGCACATGTTTCATGAGATGCTATGGGAATGCATCACAACACACTACAATTCATCAAACTCACCATTTAATCAACTCACCGATTTAAAATTAGGCCGAAGCCTCTGCTCACCAATTAAAATTAGGCCGAAGCCTCTGCTCACCAAATATGCACATGTTTCATGAGATGCTATGGGAATGCATCACAACACACTACAATTCATCAAACTCACCATTTAATCAACTCACCGATTTAAAATTAGGCCGAAGCCTCTGCTCACCAATTAAAATTAGGCCGAAGCCTCTGCTCACCAATAATGCATATGCTTCGTGAGATGCTATGGAAATGCACCGCAATACACCACACGTTTCATCAAATCACCATTTAATTCAAACTCACCATTGTATAAATCAGCTCACCCATTAAAATTAGGCCGAAGCCTCTGCTCACCAATCACACCAGAATACTATCACCAACTTAACCCACCACTCACGCCAACACCAATTTCAATTAGGCAAATTTAGGATTTGACATGACGTAGGGAAAATGAATAAAAATTGAAACTAGACACCTCGAGCAACTTCAGTCCAGAACCACCAGAAAATTAACTCATTTTTGCATGAAACCAGAATATTTGGATAGACACCGAAATTAGCTTCGAAACGCATTTTGAACCGTTAAATTTGGATAACCGAGTCAAAAGTTACATTAAAAACAAAACCGGAAAAATACTTAGACATTCTGGAAAACTGGCGCCCAGCAAGACTGGCGCAGGGCGCCTGGCGCCCAGACACTGGCGCAGGAAAACTGGCGCAGGGCGCCTATCAAAACTGGCGCAGGGCGCCTAGCGCCCAGACACAACTGGCGCAGAGCAACACAGAAACAGGCATCCAGGAACACGGCGCCCATGCATAAGGCACCTTGGCAAAACACGCAAGAAAACTCTTTTGACTTCGAAATTAATTTTGCACGAGACAAATACTCAGAATATGAGAACCCAACAAAAATTTTGGCAAAAAGTGACACGCATCTTTGGCGCCCATGCACTAGGCGCCTAAGGCCAGGACAAACCACAACTCCTATGACTCCAAAAATTGTTTTGCACGAGCCATTTAACTTGGGCATGAAAACCCAGTATCGATTTTCGCAAAATACGCAACATAAAATTGGGACCCTTGGCGCCCTTGGCACAAGGCGCCTAGCACCAAAACTGGCAACACAGTGACACAGAAACAGCAACACAGTGGCAACAGAAACAGCAACACAGGGCAACAGAAACAGCAACACAGGGCAACAGAAACAGCAACACAGGGCAACAGAAACAGCAACACAGGGCAACAGAAACAGCAACACAGTGGCAACACAGTGGCAGAATTTCCAGCAACACACACACACCTAGGGCGCCTAAGGCTCCATAAATTTTTGAGTTCCTCTCAACCAAAATTCACCAAATTAAATTACCAATACCATCTATCAATACAAACACTAACCAACACATTTACCACCAAAAATTCATTCGATCATAATATCAAACCCCTAGCATGCATATTGCGCAACATAGCCATTTCAACACCAATTAAGCACATTCTTGCACAATTCAATTTCAGCATAGCAACAACATTATAATACACAATTCATTCAATATAATCACTCTAAAACCTAACCCTACACAATACCCATCACATACACTATTAAAAACGAAAAGAAGAGCCCCCTAACCTCTTAGAATTCGCACCACCAAGCAAGGCTCCAAGGAATTGCAAGACACCTACAAGCCTCCTCTTCCTCCTTGAGTAATTCGCCCTTCTCCTCCTTCTCCTTCACTATTCACGACCTCTCCTCTCACTTCCCCTTTTCTTTTTTTTTTTTTACGTTTTCCTTTCTCTTCTCTTCTCTCCTCTCTTCGAATTCTTTTCTTTCTTTTTGGACAAATGAGACACTTGTCTCCAACCCTTACTAATTCGCCTAGGCCTAAGTCAATGGGCTTGGGCTTGGGCCAATCCTAACATCCGGAATTACCATCACCACTCCCTTCAAATTAAATAATTATTTCCAACCCAACTAAGGCTCACATATAATAACACCTATAATTATTTTATTAAGTAATAAATAATAATTATATTATTATTTCTACCACTCAATTTCATTCAATTAATTAAATAAATTAATCTATTATTTTTGGGGCGTTACAACTCTCCCCCACTTAAAGGAATTTCGTCCTCGAAATTCACCTGCTAAAGCCAACACTCTTCCACTACCAACTACCGCTATCTAGACAACTGGTGCTACCTATCATGCTGATTACTATTGCTTTGATTACCGGCGGTAAGTGCTTGGGCGGCCGTCCCTCCTACTTGTTCAGCCAGGTAACTTCAAGCAGTAATAATCAGGCTCACTCTCTACTCCGCTGCGCCACTCTGATAGACTAACTTGCATTCTACCTCACTCATCTACCCTTAAGGATAACGATATACATCAATCATCACAGCATCACAATGGAATTCACAGAGTGCATCACAATTGTACAACAGGCCACATAATTTAACAACACGACAACAGCATCAACAAACAACTTTGCCACTCAGGCGACATCAACAACGACAAACCATCAGCAAAGCAACATCATCAACAACAACAACGCATGGGGCATAGTAGCGCCGTACTAATCAATAATGGCCATCGGCCCACAACAACAAATCAACAACAATATAACTTGGGCCATTCGGTGGTACCCAAGGCAACACATAAACATCGACATTATTAACGAGGCAACCACAAGCAACAACAAAGCAACAATGCAGAGACAACTCCGGGACCAACCCTCCCATGACAACAACTTGGAGACAAGACTCCGGGACCAACAATCCCATAATCAATAACACATCAGCAACTTCGGGCACCAAGGCGCCGACACTGCAACAACGACTTGGGGCACTAAGCCACCGGCAACACTACAACAATTTAATTCGACCGACACGCCTAAAAATCAACGACACCAGAAACAGTCAATTTTGCCTTGAAATTAGAATATTCAGTTAGGCCTCTGAATAAGCTTTCCGAAACATTTTAGTTTACTCAAATCGGACTCCTGGTTCAAAAGATATTGCAAAAACAGTTTTTCCGTTCCAATGACAGCATAAACTAAGCAACGCAGGAATTCCAGCACTCACACATAAACTTCAACAATTTATTTACCCTATCAAACGACATCGAAATTTAGCAAACAACCCCTCTACGGAAAACTTACGGAGTCTAGTTTCTGGCTATATTTTTAGAATTTCAAAATGACGAGTCGAATAGCACAGTTTTCACAAACAAGGCAGCTGGTCCAGAAAATGGGGCAGCGACTGTGTCCAAAGTTGTGACTCTTCTACAATGCACAAAACAAACCCAAATAACACGAAACTTCAGCCTAAACAGTAAAGCATTTTGTCTAGTTTTCAAAGAAATTGGATTCATTCGAAAAGGACTTCATTTGAAAACATCACAATCAAAACACTGACTCTATGTCCAGAAGGTACCCAGAATTTTATCCTAACTTGCGAAGCCCATAACTGGAGCTATACTACTCCAAATGCGACCAAACCAAAGCCAAAATGACAAGCATTCAGTCTAGTTTCTAAAATTGTAAGTTATATGATTTATCAACCAGTAAAACAGTCCCAGTTTAGCCGAAAGTCAAACAATACATAGAGCACGCATGGTTTTTAAAATCGACACAACAACAAATCATTACTCTTTTCCAAATAAAACCAACTAGAAAAATCATTCTCCAATCCACCCAAAACTTCACCTCCATACTTCCTCATTTAAAACCCTAAGTCAAAATAATTTATTTCCTTTGATCAACACCCACGTTCATTCATTAAAAATAGATTTCATAACTAATTTTAGTATCCAACCGTAAAATCGTCCATTAGACATTTCAAAAACAATTTCAGAAATCATTTTATTTTTCAAATCTCAAAACCACATAACACGACTCAAGAAGTATCGACCAAAAATTTTCATAAAATCCAAGCGTACAATGTCAAACTCCAAGTAGCATGGAAATTGCAAAACAATTCATGAAGACCCTAAACTTACAACACTGCCTGTCAAAACAATCAGGGACAACACCCAAAAATAAACAACTAACGCGAAAGATGTCATAATTGTTTTCAATTAAAATTACAATTCTTTTCTGCTAAGTGAAAGATGTCATAGCCCCTTAGAATAAATACAAACAGCCTCATAATGGAAAACATTTATAAATCAGGGAACCCCAAACCTCAACATTTTTAGGCATGTACTAGTCTGACATAATTTATCAAAACAATTCCCTACAATGCATTTAGACTCCACGTCAAGACACACCACCAAAGAGTTCATATAAGACCTAGTGTCGAAACAATTTTAAACTAGTCGAAACACATGTAAATACCAACCAACAAGGTAAGTTATTGAAGACCACACAAACGAAGTCAGAATTCATTCCACAAGAAGGTTAAAGAATAGCAACCAACAACAGGGACACAAGTTCACACACAGAAATGCAATACAACCTACAGTACCAGCAGGGGTATCTCCCCCACTAGTTCACTTACCATTAGCAACTCTTGGTTTACCTGCAACACAAACACTGGTCAGCACTTAAAAGACAACAGTTGGTCGTACACCGACACAACGACTCGACGACTTGGCCGGACGGACCAACCATTGCTCTGATACCACTAATGTAACACCCCTTTTCTAATAACCTTACTTTTTAATAAAAATCAGAGTTTCTTTTTTTTTTTTTGAAAACAATTCAAGCGAGTGCTACACTTACTCCATAAAAATCACCACTTCACTTTTCATAGTTCGGTTCAAAACACAAGATACATAACACCATAAAGAAATGTTTAGTTCGCATCAACTAAATCCAATCACCACCAGCAGCGGAATAATAATGAGTTCTAAAATTAAAACCAATACATCACCAATAAAATCTAACAGTTTTAGGAAAAATAATGCATAAACATAGGACACCCCCCCTGGTGCTACGTATCAGAGCGTGACACTTCCTACCAGACGAAGGCATAAAGGAATCCTTCACTCGTTATTACCTGCACGTTGCCGACATAAGAAGCAACATAAAAGCAGTAGGGTGAGTCTCTTTTCATAATTAATAACATATGGGAATAAGCATTGCATAGGAAAAGGGAACCAGACACACCAATTCACCATAAAGGCAATAACCATATCACAGTTACATTCACCAAACAACAATGCAAAAGGTATGGTTATGCATGAAATGCAACCCAAACTCCACGGGCACATGCATGTCGGATCCGTCACCAAATACAATTAGGCCGTAGCCTCTGCTCACCAAATAAAACTAGGCCGAAGCCTCTGCTCACCAAATAAAACTAGGCCGAAGCCTCTGCTCACCAAATATGCACATGTTTCATGAGATGCTATGGGAATGCATCACAACACACTACAATTCATCAAACTCACCATTTAATCAACTCACCGATTTAAAATTAGGCCGAAGCCTCTGCTCACCAATTAAAATTAGGCCGAAGCCTCTGCTCACCAAATATGCACATGTTTCATGAGATGCTATGGGAATGCATCACAACACACTACAATTCATCAAACTCACCATTTAATCAACTCACCGATTTAAAATTAGGCCGAAGCCTCTGCTCACCAATTAAAATTAGGCCGAAGCCTCTGCTCACCAATAATGCATATGCTTCGTGAGATGCTATGGAAATGCACCGCAATACACCACACGTTTCATCAAATCACCATTTAATTCAAACTCACCATTGTATAAATCAGCTCACCCATTAAAATTAGGCCGAAGCCTCTGCTCACCAATCACACCAGAATACTATCACCAACTTAACCCACCACTCACGCCAACACCAATTTCAATTACGCCAATTTAGGATTTGACATGACGTAGGGAAAATGAATAAAAATTGAAACTAGACACCTCGAGCAACTTCAGTCCAGAACCACCAGAAAATTAACTCATTTTTGCATGAAACCAGAATATTTGGATAGACACCGAAATTAGCTTCGAAACGCATTTTGAACCGTTAAATTTGGATAACCGAGTCAAAAGTTACATTAAAAACAAAACCGGAAAAATACTTAGACATTCTGAAAAACTGGCGCCCAGCAAGACTGGCGCAGGGCGCCTGGCGCCCAGACACTGGCGCAGGAAAACTGGCGCAGAGCGCCTAGCAAAACTGGCGCAGGGCGCCTATCAAAACTGGCGCAGGGCGCCTAGCGCCCAGACACAACTGGCGCAGAGCAACACAGAAACAGGCATCCAGGAACACGGCGCCCATGCATAAGGCACCTTGGCAAAACACGCAAGAAAACTCTTTTGACTTCGAAATTAATTTTGCACGAGCCAAATACTCAGAATATGAGAACCCAACAAAAATTTTGGCAAAAAGTGACACGCATCTTTGGCGCCCATGCACTAGGCGCCTAAGGCCAGGACAAACCACAACTCCTATGACTCCAAAAATTGTTTTGCACGAGCCATTTAACTTGGACATGAAAACCCAGTATCGATTTTCGCAAAATACGCAACATAAAATTGGGACCCTTGGCGCCCTTGGCACAAGGCGCCTAGCACCAAAACTGGCAACACAGTGACACAGAAACAGCAACACAGTGGCAACAGAAACAGCAACACAGGGCAACAGAAACAGCAACACAGTGGCAACAGAAACAACAACACAGGGCAACAGAAACAGCAACACAGGGCAACAGAAACAGCAACACAGGGCAACAGAGACAGCAACACAGGGCAACAGAAACAGCAACACAGTGGCAACACAGTGGCAGAATTTCCAGCAACACACACACACCTAGGGCGCCTAAGGCTCCATAAATTTTTGAGTTCCTCTCAACCAAAATTCACCAAATTAAATTACCAATACCATCTATCAATATAAACACTAACCAACACATTTACCACCAAAAATTCATTCGATCATAATATCAAACCCCTAGCATGCATATTGCGCAACATAGCCATTTCAACACCAATTAAGCACATTCTTGCACAATTCAATTTCAGCATAGCAACAACATTATAATACACAATTCATTCAATATAATCACTCTAAAACCTAACCCTACACAATACCCATCACATACACTATTAAAAACGAAAAGAAGAGCCCCCTAACCTCTTAGAATTCGCACCACCAAGCAAGGCTCCAAGGAATTGCAAGACACCTACAAGCCTCCTCTTCCTCCTTGAGTAATTCGCCCTTTTCCTCCTTCTCCTTCACTATTCGCGACCTCTCCTCTCACTTCCCCTTTTCTTTTCTTTTTTTTTTACGTTTTCCTTTCTCTTCTCTTCTCTCCTCTCTTCGAATTCTTTTCTTTCTTTTTGGACAAATGAGACACTTGTCTCCAACCCTTACTAATTCGCCTAGGCCTAAGTCAATGGGCTTGGGCTTGGGCCAATCCTAACATCCGGAATTACCATCACCACTCCCTTCAAATTAAATAATTATTTCCAACCCAACTAAGGCTCACATATAATAACACCTATAATTATTTTATTAAGTAATAAATAATAATTATATTATTATTTCTACCACTCAATTTCATTCAATTAATTAAATAAATTAATCTATTATTTTTGGGGCGTTACAATAAACACCAAAATACTTTTACCACTTTCAAGGCCAAAAACATTTCATCTCATTTCCAAAACACCAAAACCCAAAAACATTTTACCACTTTCTTACCTAAACCTTTTACCAAAACATTTTCACCCTCATGCATCTTCATTCATCCCTATTTTATGTGACACTCTCATGCATCCTCTTGTCTACTCATTCATATATTCATTCTTGCATGCTCATGCATTCACATGCTTGCCTAATCATGCCTCATTGCTCACATGTTCATTCACCTAACCTAGAATACTCTATGCCTATGATCAATTGTATTCCTTTGTTCTTGATGCCATTTGAATGTCTTGACTTAATTGTGCACAAACCCTTCTACACAATCATGTGCCCTTATAAGACTACCAACATGTGTAGCATAGAGGCATATGTGCCCCTCTTGAGATTGCTTCCAACTTGTGTAGCAATTCCCCTTCACACACAAACACAATTGTTTTGAGAATTTTGTCTTGCATCTTTGACAATTGAATTCTTTGATTATATTGGCATGCTTAATCTTAGTTAGTGATCTACATGTTTATGACTGCTTGATTGTTGAGTATGTTTGAGCTTCATTCATTCATTTTGAATTTGGTTTTGGACATAGAATTCGATTGAAAATGATTTACCTATTTTCTGAAACTCTTTTCCAAACCAATTAATTTTCAATAAACAAAAATGAGTAAGTAGTGGAGGTCACCCATAACCTTTGTTAGTTTGATCTCTATGAACGCTCTTCAGTTTCACATGAGTACTTAGCGATGATTACCCATAACCTTTGTTAGTTTAATCATTCGCTAATGTTCGTCCAACTTCGAAAACCTTTTCGAAAATATAATAAAAGCAAGTTGTTACTAATAGTCAATCAGAGCCTTTGTTCGTCTGACTAGAGGTAACAACTCTTTTTGAGTATTTAGCAGTGATTACCCATAGTCTTTGTTAGTTTAATCACTCGCTAATGCTCGTCCTATTGGGAAAACTCACCAAAAGATAAAAAACAAAAACCTTTCAGAAAAAGACAAAGGAGAACTACGTAAGCTTTGAGTTCTCCATCGCACCGGGATATACGTAGGAGCGGGTCGTAACCCCCGTCAAGCACTTTTTCTCTAAAAAACCCTTTTTTTTTTCCTTTCTTTCACATAAATAAGATTTTCACCAAGTCTCTTTCAATGCATTTTTTTTAATAAGAAGTAGGGAGGCAAGATTAAAGTATTTTCAAACCAACACACTAAAACCACACTTTTAATTAAAGGTTCCCTCTCAGTAGAGAGGATGTGTGGGGTGCTCGTACCTCCCCACGCATAACCGACCCCCGAACCCAAATCTTCAGTTTTCAAAGGCCAATCACTTTCCAAAAAAGGTTTTCCTAATATTTTCCTAAATAAATATTGGTGGCGACTCCGTTGTTTTAAAGAAAGTTGTAAACGAGAACAGTTCTCTCCCAAGGACTTTTTCGGGCGCAACATCCCCCACTTGAGATATTTTAACAAAGTTTAAAAGGAAAAGAAAAAGAAAAGAAAGAAAGAAAAAGGAGAGAAGAGGTCGAGAGATGAGAGAAGAAAAGAGAGAAAGAAAAGAAAAAAAAAAGAAGGAGGAAGAAGAGAAGAAGAAAAGGGTTCAACCCAAACCCTAAAAATAACATCATCATCATCATCATCATCATCATCATCATCATCATCATCATCATCATCATCATCATCATCATCATCATCATCATCATCATCATCATCATCATCATCATCATCATCATCATCATCATCTTCATCATCATCATCATCATCATCATCATCATCATCATCATCATCATCATCTCCTCTTCATTTTCATTTCCACGAGCTTGGTGAGTTTCTCTTCCTTTTAAGTGTTACCCAAGGTTGATTGATCGATGATTGAGGTTCGATTGGGCGATTGGAAGCGAGTTGGTGACTTAGGGTTCGATTTGGGGATTTTTGGGTATTTGGTCTTTCGGCCAAGTTGTGGTTCTCGCCGTTTGAAGGTGAGTTCCTCGATGTTTTTGAATGTTATTGATTGACATGTTTGAATGTTAAATGATTCATTGGGAAGTCATAGATATGTTTGAAGTGTTGTTTCGGTTTGTTGTACGTTTCCAAAAACTGTTTTTGTACGAAAACCGTTAAAATCACAATTGAGGTCAAAATTGTTTTTGATAGGTTAATTGATGGTTTGATGATTGAATGTTGATTGTAGTTGATTCAACATGTTATTGAGTTTGTTTTGACTGCTGATGAGTCAGGAATCGAGTGGAACGAGGATCGGAATTGAATGGAACAGAAACATCATGAAAAAGGGGACAATTCCAAGTACTATCAGCAGCGCCCAACCCGTGCGTATAGGCACACGACCCGTGCGCCTCCCTCTGTTAGTTCCCATGAAAAACAGTATTAAGGGCGCACGACCCGTCGCAGTGTTCTGTCCCCAGTTTTAAAACGCGCCCAAAACGATTTCTTTCGATTCCAAACCTTCCCCAATCCTTTCCTTAACCCTTCCCAATGATCATTGAACATAGATAAGTGGTTTTCAAGTTGTTTCAAGTCATGTTATGAATTTTGTTATGTTAGGGTTTTAAATTCAAAACCGGAGAAAAACAGAACAAGCTATTTTAGGTTTCACTGAATACAATGAGTATTTCATGATTATGTTTTGAATGCAAAACAAGTAAGGGTTGTATCGAGTGTGAAAACAAACAAAGTATAAAGAATGGACTTCGTGTCCGAGTTACTGAGAAGAATACGACCTTGTGTCGAGTCACAAACCTAGTGTCCGAGTTGAGGACAAAAGATTACGACTTCGTGTTGAGTAACAGACCTAGTGTCCGAGTTGAGGTTAATAATGCGACTTCGTGTCGAGAAAAGGACATAATGTCCAAGAGGTTAATAAACGATATTGAGGGGGATGACGATCTCGAGTTCATGTCCCTGGCATTATTCGTATAGCTATACGGATTGGGATTTCCGTTGATATTGGGTATTCTAGAGTATCTGGCATTATATCTCGGATTGTACTAAGCCAAAGAAAAGATTAAAAGACAGGTATGAACAATAATGGTTCATAAGATGAGGTTAATCCACACACAAGACAAGTATGAGCGAGAACGGCTCATAAGAAAAAGGAAAACACCGAGAGAGGATATGTGAGGGGTGCGAAAGAACTCACTGAGATTTATAATCTCACTGTATATGTTGTGGTGTTTTCAGATGTGCAAGGAAAGCAAAGCAGATATTAAGGAGAAATGGCTTATGTTGTAGCTGCTCAGATTGAAGGAAGATCCTATAGTGATCTTTAGATTGTACTTTGTTTTTCCCTTATCATGTATTTATTCAGTTTAAATCCTTGAAGATTATTCAAGGTTATGTAGTTATTGTAACCTATCTTATAGTCGGACCGCAGATATGTGTATTATCTAGATTATGTACTTTTAAGTACTTATTTCGGATTTAGGTTTGAGAAAGTTTTATCTCAAATTTTTAAGTAAGTGGTTTATTTCCGCTTAACTTTTTAATCGGTCCAATTATATGAGCAGGTTATACTGAGTTATGCTGTTAAGTTAATACCTTTTTGATCACTATGTAGTGAAATTTAAGGTGTTACATCAGGGATTCCTAAGCAAGGTAGTTTCTTTACTTTAAGGTTCAGACACTATTACTCATAGATTCATCCCATTTAGGCCCATTTAGGAGGATTCTTTTTTAATCTTTTAAATAAGGGTAAACATATACTCCCAAGATTAGGAATAAAGTCCGGAACATAATTTACACAACCTAAAAATATCTATAATTGCGTTTTATCTTTTAATTCATCAGGAAATTTGTCACTAAATTCTACTGCTCTACCTATTGGCGTAATCATTCCCTGATAGATATTAAAACCTAAAAATCTAACATTTACCTGAAATAATTTCATTTTCTTTTCTTATACAACTAATCCATTTTCTTTAATAATATTAAAGAATTTATTTAAATGTTCAAAATGTTGATTAATAGAATTAGAAAATACTAATACATCATCTAATTAAACTATTGTAAATTGGTGATGGTTATTAAAAATATCATTCATAATATGCTGAAATTCACTTGGAGCATTTTTTAATCCTTGTGGCATAACATTCCATTCATAATGTCCAAAAGGTACTACAAAGGCAGTTTTATATTTATCTCTTTTTTATTTGTATTTGGTAATAACCTGATTTCATATAAAACTTAGAAGATATGGAAGCATTGTGTAATCTACTAATTAAATTCTTTTTATTTGGTATTGTATATCTATTCCATTTTAATACTTTGTTTAGAGGTTTATAATTAATAACTAATCTAGGTGCTCCTCTTTCTAATTCTGATGAGTTCATAACATAAAATCCTGCACAACTCCAAGGAGATTTGATAACTCTAATTAATCTTTTTTCTTAATACTCCTGTATTTCTTTTTACAGTATTCTAAATATTGCTGATTCATTTGTATGGCTCGAGCCTTAGTTGGAATATTTCTTTCATCAAATCCTGGCTCATAAGACAAAGATACTATATGCTTTTTTCTTTCCCAAAAAGCATTGGGATGATCAGTACATATCTTATTCTCAATCTTGTGTTGTAATTCTATTACTTTGTCCTGTATAGCTTTAGTTTGTATTTGTTCTTCTATTCTCTTATAATGAATTTCTTTATTTATCTTTTATGTTTTTTCTTTTGAAAAATTAAATTTATACAAGAAGTAGAGACCTCCTTTAATACAATTAATTCTCTAGTTCTAGGTGGTTCAAAAAATTCAAAACAAATTTCTCTTCCCAGGGCTTCTGTTGTTATAGCCGTGTGAGAAACTCGAAACAGATATAATAAAGCTATAAATGGGGTTCCTAAAATAATACTTTCATGAAGGTTTTTAACTAATAGGAATGGAGTACGATAGCATACCCCTAATTTACAAATCTTAGCGTCTGTTAATTTATAAGAAACACTCAATCTATGACCTCCTGCACTGCTTAATCCTTCTAATGTTTTTTCATAATACTTAGTTGGAATTAATCCTTCCTGTATACAATTTGTATCTGCACCAGAGTCTATTAGTGCTATAAATTCAAACCTTTGTTCTTTAATAACTAGAGTAAGAGGACAGTGCCATTTGTGTGTAATCATTTTATTTAATAAGGATATATAGGAGGAATCGCTATTGTTACTAGTTTCAATTCTCTCATCCTATTGATTTGCTAATATACTTTTTCCTTTTAATTCTAAATAACTTTTCTTAGCATTTAATATTATTAACTTTTCTTAGCATTTAATATTAATAATGTAACACCTTAAATTTTACACCATAGTAATCAAAAAGGCATTATCACAATAGCATAACTCAGAGTATAACCTGCTCAATTAAATGGACCAAAATATATTTAAGCGGAATAAAGCCACTTTCTTAACCTTGATATAAAATTTCTCAAAACATAACTCCGATATAAGTACTTTAAAAGTACATATTCGGTATACAAAACATAACTACGGTCCAACTACTAAACACAGTTATATACACTTACATAACCTTGACTAAAGGTCAAGGATTTAAATCGTAAATACATGAGAAAGCAACAATACAATGTCTCATAAAGATTTCAAAAGAAATCCTACATCAAAAAGAGTAGCTCGGTAATCTGCTACTTTTCCTCAGCCTGCTTTCCTTTGCCTAGTGAATCTGAAAAACACCACATAAACAAATAATGAGATTACAAATCTCAATGAGTTCTTCGTACCCCTCACTGTTCCTTTGCCCTGTTAACCTTGTCTATGAACTGTTCTTGTTCATTTCTGTCTTTTAACCTTGTCTGTGGCTTAGCATAATCCGAGAAATAATGCTAGGTATTCTAGAATACCCAATTTCAACGGAAACCCCAATTCGTATAGCTATACTGAATAATGCTAGGGCCCTAGCTTTGGGTTCATGACTCCCCTCCTCTAGGTATGCTACATGAACTCGGGATCGTTATCCCCCTCAATATCTTTTATTAACCTCTCAGACATTAAGTCCATTACTCGACACGAAGTCGCATTGTTATCCTCTTGGAGATTTAGTCCGTTACTCGACACGAAGTCGTATTCTTTAAACTTATTACCTCAACTTAGACTCTTAGTCATTTTCTCTCTCGACATAAATTAATCGATTTGTACATAAACATAACCTGAATTTTTACTCGTTTTATAACATGAAAGATAAGCGATTCAAGGCATAAAACATTCAATTATCAACGGGAAGGGTTAAGAAGGGTGTTAGGGAAGGATTGAACCATTTAGCTTGAAAAACATGTAAAATGTCATCTATGGACACGGGCACCGGTGTCAATTGGACACATGCCGTGTCCAAGTTTTTAACAAAAATTGCAAGTCTCAAGTTTGTACACCGGCCGTGTTCTGATGACGGTGGCCAATTTCCTTATTTTCCAAAACTCGTTTTGTGTCCTTTCGCGTTCCAAATGGTTCCAATACCAAATCCATAACATTCCTAACTTAACAACAGTCCATAACAACATCAAAACATGTTGAATCAACACAATCAATCAATCATATCAAACAAAAACAAGTTTGACATAAAATACGTTTTTCACGGTTTTACGCGAAAAACATTTCTCGACACAGACGACCAATCGAGACATTAACTCAACATAGCAATTTCATCAATTTAAAACCTAAACCGAGTAAGAACTCACATTCACACGACGAGAGCAACAATTTGACCGAAATACCAAATTTCTTAAAACCCCAAATCGAAACCCTAAATCACCAACTTGCTTCCAACACCAAATCAAACTTCAATCTTCCCTCAGTATAGCTTAGTTTTGCTCCAAATCATCTAAGAAACATCAAAATCAACTTCCAACCAAAGATTTCAACTCTTACCTCTTCTTCTTAGCGATGATTACCAACATCATTGCAATCGCATAATCACCAATCAATCAACCATATAATTCATCGTTCAACACGTAATTTTCATAAAAACGGTTTTGGACTCGAAAACGCACGAACTAAACGTGGAACCAGAACATGCAATCAACGTTTAGAAAATAAAACCCTAAGCGAGTATATAACTAACGTTTCATTATGATAATCACGCACAACCGAGAATCCATGCAATACAAGTAACCTTGTAATCACTCGAACGGTCCCCGAAACGCTTCCCGATTCCAAACTCAGCTACCCGAATGCTCCAATAGCTACCCAAAACGAATTTCAACTACAATGTACCTTGTGTATGTGTATTAGCAACTGATTGTCAAGCTTAAACCAACACATGCAAGTGTATAAGAAATTAGGAAGGTTGGGTTGTTTGGTTTAGGTCTCTACTGTTTCCAGCAACCATGAGCCATTTGAAAGCAACATAACTCAGTGAATTCTTAACTAAATTTAGCAAAACGAGTGTCTATTGTGAAGGTATTTTTGTCTAGTTTGAGGGTTTAGGTTTCAAACTGATATCCTTGGTATTTAGTGATATGGCTAGAACAATACAGCTAGGTCCAAACTGCCATTGATTCACAATGCTAATCTGTCTGTTTAATTTCTCCTTCTATACTCAATGAAACAAAAATGAACTTAAACGGAGGTATGTACATGCCAAAGACAGTCAAAACGGTTTTACTGCAGTATTTGGAACATGAGCTTGAACTAACCCTAAAGAACACCACCAACTCTCCAAAGCTCCCAAATTCGACCCCAAGCTATAATATTCTGATTTTGCTACTTCACACAACAATGTAATGCTAGATGAACCTCAATAAGTCTGAATCTCCAACATGCAAGATGATTGATAGCTCCTAGTGCCACTTTCACTAACATGCAATGCAATAACTCCATTTTTGGTCAACTTGGAGCTTGAACTTCGAAAATGGTGGATGGAAATGGAGGGAGAATCAGTTAGTGATTTTGGTGTCTATGAGTAGGGGATGAAAAATGGTGAAGGATGGCATGAAGAACACTTGTATGCACCAAGGTTTTGAGAATTTCCCCCTTCTTCTTCTCTTCTCTCCATTCGGCCTCTCTCTCTCTTTTCTCTCTATGTTTCCTGGTTTTGTGCCTTTTTCAGTTTCAGCCTTCAAAATGAGTGTTTTGTGTTTTAGAGAGCTGAGGGAAAATAGAAGGGAAAAGACTAAACTACCCTTATTTTCTATTCCCACTTAAAACCAAGTTTAATCAAACAATTACTCAACATACATACTTACTAATTAAATTAGTTTTCACATATTATTAGACATGCCATTTCATCTAGGTTAGCTAATCATTTAGTCCTAACGGCTCACTAGGGGAAATGACCGTTTTGCCCTTTAAACTATAATTTCTACTTAAACCTCAAATCTAATCAAGTAATACCCAATAATTCATGATTAAAGAAATAGTGCATGTAAATCATATAATTGAGCAATTTAACATTTCTTTCTTGACATAAACTTAGCCATGACTCGACTTATCATTTAATTGACGATAAATCGCAAGTTAATTTCGTTATGTGAAATTAACTGAACTAGGGATGTTACAAAAAGAGTCCATGATTCTCTATTTTAATGGCTTCTAAAGGGGGATGTACGGACTCTATAATCTTATTATCTATCGTCTTCCATTCTTTATTTGTTACATCCTCATTTTCGGCTAATTTCCAGTTTTTGAAATTAGCAATTTTTTTATTTAATTTTTTGTTAATTCAAATTAATAAGCATGCTTGAATATATGTTAGCAATTTAAATTGCCAAAGTGATGTGAATTATATGCATTATTGATTGATAGTGTGATTAGAAATGAATTTAAGTGGGATTTTGGTGTGTTGATCACTTAGAGGTAAAATAGTTATTTCACCTTTCCTTTTTACCTTCAGCGGCTCACTTAATGTTACACTCACTCACACACTCATTTTGTTAAAAGTCACAAAAAAAAAACACACACCCACACCACTCCATAAAAAACACAAAAACAGAAAATAAGAAAGAAAAAGAAGAGAAAGAGAGCTTTGAGAGAGGGAGAGAGGGGCGAAAGAGGAGAAGAGAAAGGGAGAGAACATTTCTGAATGCATGTTCTTCTTCTTCACACCATTGCAACCAGCACTTCATTCTCTATCATTTAATACCAATATCACCGGCCACCCACATCTTCTTCCTCCCCATTTCACCATTTTTGACACCTCAAGCTCAAATGGATAGAAATTGAGTTCATCTACTCCCATTGTTGTTTTGGAGCTTGGGTTCAGTTGTTTGGATGTTTTAGAAGAATCATTGAAGGTTGAGTGCTGAGGGTTAGCCTTGAAGAGGGTTTGGGGTTGTGGATTGCTTACCTTGAGTAAAGGGGATTAGTGTTGGTGATATTTCGTGTTTTGAGCATGTTTTGATTTCGTTTCAAACTCCTCTTCGGTATTGTGGTGAGTTCTAGCTCCTCTTAGGTTTTTCAATTCTGAATATATGTTTGCATGCTCCTGATTCAGTGTCGTTTGATGTTCATTTCGAATTTGAATTGAAAACTGTTATTTGCGAAGTTGTGAATGTTGCGTTTTGAAACGAAGTTGATTGAATCTTGATCAGTGTATTTTAATGCGCATTTTATAGCTTTTCACTTGGTGATTTTAATTGTGCTTTGTGCCTAATATTTAAGTCTTAGCACGTTTCTAGACTTTGGGTCTTAATTGAGCAATATAGCAATTTCTTGATTAATTCTTATTTTTATTGCATATTGACCCCTGTCTACACTGTAGGCCATAACTTTGGCTGTGCTTATCTGATGCGTTAGAATGCTAAGGAACAAAGCTACAATTCTTCTGTTGAGCTTGAAACCCAATTCTGAAGTCTGGGAGGTTAAAATTGCGAAATACCGAAGCAGTGCTGTGTAAAACGGGCTTACGGGCCAATTTACTATTTTTATCGGGCTTTTATCATAGAACCCGTTTAGGGATTTAGGTATTTCGTTTTCTTTAAGACTAAATACACTTTTCAGAGCCGTCTTGGCTCTTTTACTCATTCCTACTTTCAACCTTACGTTTTGTGCCCTAACCTCCATGGAAGCTTAAAGCCCTAGATCAATTTTACACTTTTCAGTGCTTAATTTTATTTTGTTTTTATGGTTTTAATTCTTTCTCTATCAATTTCATCTCAGTAATTCTTGCTGCAAATTCGGTTTGTGTTTTGCTTTATTACTCAAACTCTGTGATTTGCTTATGTGATTCGTTTTATGATTCAGTTTTGCTTAATCACTTAATCATGATTCTGTTTTGCAATTTTCATTATACAGACTATTTTATCGCTTGTTTAATTTAGTTTGGATAGGAATTGATAGAGTCTATGATGCTTGTTTATAGGAATGATAGAATTCAGTTATGATGTTAATTGTGATACTGGCACTTGTTCGCTATCACGATTGATTGAACACACGGTTTTGACGATTGTTTTAAAATGCTGTGAATTCGTATAAACTGACTGGCCCTCGTATCAAACCTTGCACAAATCTTTATTTTAGAACCGATGAGAAATCCAAGAAACCCACCTGAAACCAATGAATTGATTGTCTATCTTTAATTGTTTTTCTTCATTAAACATCAAACTCTCTCCTAAAAAACCCCCCCTTTTATTGTTTATTTTGGTTCTTAATTTTGGTAATTTCATTATTTAGGGGTCCTCGAGAGACGACCAAGGTCTCTTACCTTGATACTATATTTACTCTTTTTAATTATTTTAGTTGTGTTTTTATATTTTTTAGATTAGGTTTGATTCATTTTTTATTTTCTGCCTTAATTTTAGCATATCCTTTTTTATTCTGATTCCAATGTAAGTGTTATTACTTTGAGATCTAGAAAGGCTGTTGAAACATCAGAGGTACCTACATCAGTTGTTATGAAAAATAACAAGGCTGTTGAACATGATGATGATGAGCAATACACACTGCCACTCCCTTTCCCTCAAAGAGAAGTGATGACTAAAAACCACCCCATGGAAGAGCATTCTCTTTGTAAAATGGAATTTCTTGATGGTTTGGTTGATTATACATGTTCTGATAATCTTTCTGTTTGTGCTAAGATTGAAAATACATTGCAGGTTGATACACTTTCCCAAGCTGATGTTGTCAATATAGTTGATGCTTCCATTGAGCAGCCACTTGTTGTAGAGCTTAAATAACTCAGCCCCTTGATTTTGGATGTGTGGAAGAAGAATGTGACCAAACTTGTGTGGGGTAACCATAAAAGAGCCTTTTTTGCCAAATACCAACCACCCACAAGCTTCAAGTTCTCCACTTTCAAGAGGGAGTTTTCTTTCCTTATTCTTAAGATATACTTGTTGGTTACATTGAGGACATTGTGTAATTTAAGTGTGGGGGTGTGTCTTTTTGTTTTTATGTTTTTAATTTTTAACTATAAAAAAAGAAAAAAATTGTTATTTTAGCATGTTTTTCCATGAGTTCTTGGTTTGTACAAGTTGTGAGTGATTTTACTATTCTAGGACCGTAGGTGTTTTGACATGACTTGATTGATATGTGCATTAAATGCTGCATCATCTGTGATAGTCATTGTCCCTGGTGAGAATTAATTCTTTTAATGGATGAACTACATTTTGTCATTCTCTCCTTTCTTGTGTGTGACTCACTCATGTTTTTTAGTTACTCTGGAACTTGACTTGATTCTTGTTGAAACATTTGTTCACATGCATGTTTGAAATGATCTAGGCAACTCTGTTTTTTAGCAATTAGCCAAATAAGCCTACCCTAAATTATTCTTTTGTGTAAGCCTATTTGAGCCTTTTTATCCCATTCTTTGTTTTATAGCTCATTACAGGCCCAAAACTGAAAAACAATGTTATTACCCAATCTTAGAGGGCGAAGGAGCTTCGAATTGAAAATTGTGAAATCCATAAGTGTGGGGGTGTCCAAATTGTTGCATTCTCACTTGGGTTTGTTCTTTGGTTCTCAATGAAAAGTTTGGCAAGTACATTTGTATAGAAAAATATTCCATAAAAAAAAGAAAAATAAAGAAAAATAAAGTCAAAAGAAAGGAAAAAAATGCAAAGTGTATATTGTAACACCCCAATTCTACCCATTCGTTTTATTACATATCAGAGTGCGGAAATTAAACTTAAAACAGGCAATGGAGCGTCACATGCAACATTTGAAAAGCCAACAACGTATAATCAAGTAAAAACGTGGAAGAACAACATCAACTTAGTTTACAACCCCGAATATTTGTTCAAATACTTCAAACCACCTATCCATGTTTCAAAAACAACTAATGCAACAAGCAATTGAAAACAGTGTTCTTCCCCTCCCCGGGTGCTGCGTATCAGAGACGACACTGACTCGGCTACTAAAAGACCCTTGGTCTTCATTTGCGACTACCTGCACGTTACCCACGTAGAGGTAACATTCAAACAGAAAGGGTGAGTCTCTAACAGCATAAAAGCATGTATGATAGATAATATACTAGAGAATAGACAACTATAACTACCATAGCACATCAACAGTCAAAGTACAACTATCACAGAGCAACACCAACAAGTAACAACATAAGCAAAACGACGAGCAACACCAACAAGTAACAACATAAGCAAAACGACAAGCAACGACACCATGGGTACAACGTGTATGTATGAAATGCAACCCACACCGACGGCTATATGCATGTGGTACCAATCAACGTAAATAGCATTTATGGCTTCATCATCAACACTGAGCAAAGCTCTATGGCCGAAGCCTACATCAACGTAATAATGCATTATGCCATGCATGAGACACCATGTACAACACATCGGAACAATCAACAACATAATCATGCTATGCACAACAACGTCAACAACATCATCATTGGTCATATTCGACCCAACCACATCATCATCGAGTTTTGGTCATATTTGACCCAGCAACAACAACAAGAAGATTTAGTCACATTGACTCAACAACAAGAACAGCAAATTCAGTCTTATTAGACACAACAAAACATCACAACACTGAGGTAGCACAAAGTGGAGCCTAGGAAACAACACAGACACAACACATTGGCGCCCAACAGCACATAAAAGGGCGCCTGAGGCAAACTGCGCCACCCTGGGCGCCAAAACAGACAGCACGTGGCGTCATACAGCAACACAGTCCTAGAAACAAACTAAGACACAAACTGCAACACAGTCACAAACTAAGACACAAATAGCAACACAGTCCTAGACACAAACTGCAACACAGCAGGCAACATAGACACTAAAACTGGCGCCTGGTGGCAACCTGCGCCACATTCTGGGCAACCTGCGCCACTCTGGGCGCAACACAGCAAGCAACCTGGCCCCCTGTGGCAACCTGCGCCACATTCTGGGCAACCTGCGCCACTCTGGGCGCAACACAGCAAGCAACCTGGCGCACACAGGGTAGCAACATGGCGCCCTGGCGCAGCACAGCACTAGTGCAGAATTTCCTACAGCAGTGCACCTACTTCGGCGAATTAATTAAAATAGCAAACGATATCCGATTTTAACAAAAGACCACTCATTGGGAAGCCCTCTGAGTGTAGTTTCTGCCTATAATTTTCATTTTTCAAAATAAGTATCCAGTTGGTACAGTTTTTCAAAACACTACACTGAGGTACCAAAATCGGACAGAATTCTTTACCCAACTTGCAACTAAATTTTCTTTCTCATTTCCTAATGAAATTTCGTGAAACCAGTGCCTATTTCGTAGAGAATTAAGTCTACTTTCCAATGAAACAAGAATCATTCAAAACGGAGTTCGATTGAGAACACAAAACCTACAAAAACCGAACCTACTCACAGTTTGATTCCAGAATTTTGACCTAACTTTGGAGACTCCTAACTTGAGCTACACAACTCCAAATTGAACGGAACCAGTGCCAACACGACCGGCTTTAAGTATATTTTCAAAAACAATCAGCCACATAATTTTTGGATCAACCGAACAGTACCAGTTTTAGAAGGACCGAAACAGTGTCCAGAAACGCACAAAAGACCATAAGCAAGTAAAACTCATTATGATCAATTAATCACCAAATACCAATCTCAACATCACATACTTATGCATTTTGTCAAACATCTAACATGCATTCTAAACATCACTTACACATTCTATCAAACACCTAGCGTGCAACATTTTACCATCTATTCACTCAAGGCCATCAACACTCAAAACAACACCAACAACATACATATAATTTCATAATTCATTCATGCATATTATCAAACAACTCCTAGGCATCATAGGTTCTACCCTCCTATATATATACTACCCATCATATAACCCTTTATACTATGAGACTCCCCTTACCTTAAGAATCGTTGGAGATGAAAAACTCTTCCACGAATCACCAAAACGCAGCAACAAGCTCTTCTCTTCTCTCTTGCGATTTTCTTCTCTTTTCCTTCTCCCTAGCCGTCGCACTCCTCTCCTCTCCTAGTTCTCCAAATTTCGCTAATCTCTAAGGTATGCCCAACCCTAGACTTAATCCCTCCTTATATACTCACTTACTCATCATGGACTTAGTCTAATGCAACTACCCAAGCCCCTTTTCTCCTTACACGTCCCTTCTCACTAATACTAACACCCTCATAAAATACACATAATATAACATAAAATAATATATATATATATATATATATATATATATATATATATATAATTATGCTAATATTTTACTAACACCAATCCCCACACACAATTAACAACACATAATCATATAACACATATAATATGACATAAATTATATTATAACACACAACAAAAATGTACTATTATATTACTATCACTTAATAACTAAAATAATTAATTAAATAAATTAATCAATTATTTTGGGGCGTTACAACTCTCCCCTACTTAAAAGAATTTCGTCCTCGAAATTTTAAAAACAAAAAAACAAGAGACACCGAGGTCACACACAGAAAACATACCTTTTCCCGCAGGAGCATCACTACAACACAAACAATGGTTAGAACTAAAAGACAACACTTGACCGTCACACGACACAACGACTCGACAACTTGGCCAGACTAACCATTGCTTTGATACCACTATGTAACACCCCAATTCTACCCGTTCGTTTTATTACATATCAGAGTGCGGAAATTAAACTTAAAACAGGCAATGGAGCGTCACATGCAACATTTCAAAAGCCAACAACGTATAATCAAGTAAAAACGTGGAAGAACAACATCAACTTAGTTTACAACCCCGAATATTTGTTCAAATACTTCAAACCACCTATCCATGTTTCAAAAACAACTAATGCAACAAGCAATTGAAAACAGTGTTCTTCCCCTCCCCGGGTGCTACGTATCAGAGACGACACTGACTCGGCTACTAAAAGACCCTTGGTCTTCATTTGTGACTACCTGCACGTTACCCACGTAGAGGTAACATTCAAACAGAAAGGGTGAGTCTATAACAGCATAAAAGCATGTATGATAGATAATATACTAGAGAATAGGCAACTATAACTACCATAGCACATCAACAGTCAAAGTACAACTATCACGGAGCAACGCCAACAAGTAACAACATAAGCAAAACGACGAGCAACACCAACAAGTAACAACATAAGCAAAACGACAAGCAACGACACCATGGGTACAACGTGTATGTATGAAATGCAACCCACACAGACGGCTATATGCATGTGGTACCAATCAACGTAAATAGCATTTGTGGCTTCATCATCAACACTGAGCAAAGCTCTATGGCCGAAGCCTACATCAACGTAATAATGCATTATGCCATGCATGAGACACCATGTACAACGCATCGGAACAATCAACAACATAATCATGCTATGCACAACAACGTCAACAACATCATCATTGGTCATATTCGACCCAACCACATCATCATCGAGTTTTGGTCATATTTGACCCAGCAATAACAAGAAGATTTAGTCACATTGACTCAACAACAAGAACAGCAAATTCAGTCTTATTAGACACAACAAAACATCACAACACTGTGGTAGCACAAAGTGGCGCCTAGGAAACAACACAGACACAACACATTGGCGCCCAACAGCACATAAAAGGGCGCCTGAGGCAAACTGCGCCACCCTGGGCACCAAAACAGACAGCACGTGGCGTCATACAGCAACACAGTCCTAGAAACAAACTAAGACACAAACTGCAACACAGTCACAAACTAAGACACAAACAGCAACATAGTCCTAGACACAAACTAAGACACAAGCTGCAACACAGCAGGCAACATAGAAACTAAAACTGGCGCCTGGTGGCAACCTGCGCCACATTCTGCGCAACCTGCGCCACTCTGGGCGCAACACAGCAAGCAACCTGGCCCCCTGTGGCAACCTGCGCCACATTCTGGGCAACCTGCGCCACTCTGGGCGCAACACAGCAAGCAACCTGGTGCACACAGGGCAGCAACATGGCGCCCTGGCGCAGCACAACACTAGTGCAGAATTTCCTACAGCAGTGCACCTACTTCGGTGAATTAATTAAAATAGCAAACGATATCGGATTTTAACGAAAGACCACTCATTGGGAAGCTCTCTGAGTGTAGTTTCTGCCTACGATTTTCATTTTTCAAAATAAGTATCCAGTTGGTACAGTTTTTCAAAACACTACACTGAGGTACCAAAATCGGACAGAATTCTTTACCCAACATGCAACTAAATTTTCTTTCTCATTTCTGAATGAAATTTCGTGAAACCAGTGCCTATTTCGTAGATAATTAAGTCTACTTTCCAATGAAACAAGAATCATTCAAAACGGAGTTCAATTGAGAAGACAAAACCTACAAAAACCAAACCTACTCACAGTTTGATTCCAGAATTTTGACCTAACCTTGGAGACTCATAACTTGAGCTACACAACTCCAAATTGAACGGAACCAGTGCCAACACGACCGGCTTTAAGTCTATTTTCAAAAACAATCAGCCACATAATTTTTGGATCAAACGAACAGTACCAGTTTTAGAAGGACCGAAACAGTGTCCAGAAATGCACAAAAGACCATAAGCAAGTAAAACTCATTATGATCAATCACCAAATACCAATCTCAACATCACATACTTATGCATTTTGTCAAACATCTAACATGCATTCTAAACATCACTTACACATTCTATCAAACACCTAGCGTGCAACATTTTACCATCTATTCACTCAAGGCCATCAACACTCAAAACAACACCAACAACATACATATAATTTCATAATTCATTCATGCATATTTTCAAACAACTCCTAGGCATCATAGGTTTTACCCTCCTATATACTACCCATCATATAACCCTTTATACTATGAGACTCCCCTTACCTTAAGAATCGTTGGAGATGAAAAACCCTTCCACGAATCACCAAAACGCAGCAACAAGCTCTTCTCTTCTCTCTTGCGATTTTCTTCGCTTTTCCTTCTCCCTAGCGTTCGCTCTTCTCTTCTCTTCTCATGTTCTCTTTTTATTTTCCTTTCTTTTCTCCAATTGTGTCTAAGACACTAAACCTAGAGCTTAAGTATCATGGGCTCTAGTGTCTTGCGTCCTATTTACCACCCAATTAACTACTTACACCACTCCCTAATTTAATTAACATACCACTCCCTTACTCATCATGGACTCAGTCTAATGCAACTACCCAAGCCTCTTTTCTCCTTACACCTCCCTTCTCACTAGTACTAACCCCCTCATAAAATACACATAATATAACATAAAATAATAAATATATAATTATGCTAATATTTTACTAACACCAATCCCCACACACAATTAACAACACATAATCATATAACACATATACTATGACATAAATTATATTATAACACACAACAAAATTGTACTACTATATTACTATCACTTAATAACTAAAATAATTAATTAAATAAATTAATCAATTATATTGGGGCGTTACATATATATCTTTTTGTAACACCCCGATAATTTCTATCTTGTAGAAATTACCGAAGCGCACGACTGGCATACATCAGAGTGACTTTCCTTTTTAAAATATTGGACACATACTAAACTTCGATAAATCACTCATCGAACGTGCTTACATAACTGAACATAATATATATAAAATCAGTCCGTACACCCTCAACTAGTGTTCAATACTCAAAAACCGAAAGTCTGCGGAAGCGATTTACAACTTGAAAGACAAAAGTCGTACAATCGAATAGTCTTAAGATACAAAGGAAACTGAAATACAGAGATACATAATATGACAAAACAAATAAAAGTGTCAGCAGTTCCTCAAGTATCTCCATAGCCGTGCCTCACGGTCTTCAACTTCCCCTGCTTAACTCAAAAACAACAACAATGGATTTTGTGAGACAACTTGTCTCAGTGAGTTCTATCATGACCCCTTACTAATTCCCTCTGTTCAATTATGCTTGATTCATTATTCTAAACTCATAACTCATAGTCCTCAAAGTTGACTATGTGGCTGAACTAACTAACGTTGTCCTCATAACCCTTAAGCCGGTTACGAGAGGCAACACTTAAACTGAACTAAAGTCTTAGCGTGTCACCGGTCACTTGGCATAATAAGCTCCCGGTGAACCCGTCCCCACTAATCGGCTGGGTCCCTGATGGGGCCTAGGTTCATAGGGCTCATGACTGCCCCTCCCCTAGCACACTAAACTGAAATAGGGTCGTCACCCTAACTAAACTAATGTATATATTTTAATATACCTGAACTGAATACTGATCTGAACATAACAATGAACTGAGCATAATAATGAACTTAACTTAACACTGAGCTTAACTTAACATGATCTCATTACTAACATGATCTGATTACTAACATTAGGTTATCTCACACGGCTTACTAAAGTTGTTAACTTCACTTATACTTATCCTTTATCCAAACCAAATCATAATGTATCACCCACACTCAACATTATGATAACATAACCAAACTCATGGAAATATCATCATAACATCATAAAATTCTGATTACATGGTTAGTTAGGCCTTTTATTAAGCTTTCTAACGCACCTGAGAACACTTAAATCGGACCACCGGATCAAAAGTTATAGCGAAAACAAAATCACTAGGGTTTGCTGAAAAATAACACTGCGTCGCGACGCGAACAAGTTCCGTCGCGACGCGAAATGTTACAGAAACATTTGCGTCACGAAAATAAACATGGACGCAACGCGATGGGATCGTGCCGCGACGTGATGGATGTCTTATGGGCACAAAAACAGGTTTTCGAAAAGCGATTTTGTCCCGTTTCGCTTTCAATCCGAGGCCGAGACTTTCTATGACTTCCGTGACATCGAAATAGATATAATATCCAATAATTCCAATCCAATTCAATCAACTAACATATAATCAATCATCATAATCAATTCACACAATCACGAAACCAATCAACTAACCAAGTAATTATCAACCGAAGCGCTATTTTCGTAATACGGTTTTGACACGGTTTTCCATAAAACACGAGACCTCACATACAGAACACATACACACTCATAACCATGATTTCCTAGTGAGTTATAGAACTCACCTTTTTTCCGAAAACGCGAGAATCCTCGAGAGAACACGAACGACCAAATTACGAATCACCCGAACAATGCCCGCTAAAACCGAACCGCTTCTAACACAGAACCCTCTCCAACCCAAACACGAATTCAGCAGCTAATCAAGAATCTAGTTACTGAAGCTCTACCTTTATCCACATGCAACTCCACCAGCTACTTCAAAGACACCAAGGACACCCAAAAACAGCAATGAACTCCTATTTCTTCAAGAATGGAGGTGGGTTGCGAAAATGGTAGTTCAAAGGAGAGAGTGTTTCAGTGGTTACTATGGGCATTAATGGAAAGGGGAAGGAAAATGGAGTGTGATTCTGGTTCCTGATCAAACATGCATGGAGGTTCAGCTTTCTTCCCTCCTCTTCTCTCCTCTTCGCGAACTCCCCCTCTAAACCTCTCTAATACTTCTGTTTTCAGATTCTGGAAAAATAAAAGAAGAAGTGAAGTGGGTGCTGTTTGTGAACTAGTGTGATGGCTGGGTCAGCTGGCCACTTATATTGGTGGGAAGTTACTAATCTACCCCCTTGGCTACTTATTCCTTCATAAGACTTCTATTAGCTCTATGGTCTAACTTAATGAAATCAACTAATTTAACAATTTAACATACAAGCATAACAAATCATTCAATCATATATTTCATTTCCTAACATAATATATCAATTAATCACAAACAATGGCAAGTCAATTATTTAAATCACCTCATAAATCAAAGATTCCCAAGAATAATTAATTAGGAGCTCGGGCTATTCGATTAGATAATTACTTACGCCGCGACCGCTATTTTAATATTGACCGACGAAACTTCTAGAATTTAGGGGATGTTACAATTACCCCAACTTTTAGAAATTTTTTCCTCAAAATTGGACGAACATACCCTTCATCAACCATCATCGACCTTGCTTTTAAGAGCGTCCAACAATTAGACTCCTTCGGGCGCGGGGGCGGCATGCTCCTCTCTGCTCTTCTTCCTCGCTGAACATTCATTGGCATAATGCCCTTCCTTGATGCATCTGGGCCATCTGCTGCTGTTGCATCAACATCGTATCATCCATCATCTTCTGCTGCGTCTCGATGACATTCTGCATCCATTCGAAGTGCGGACCGACGAGGACGCTTCCCCTACCTCTCCCAGCCATGATTCTTCGAAATACGCACAAAGTATTGAGTTGATCAGGCTCAATGTCTAATAGCATATTAAGGGGAATCACACTTAAGAGACGTAAGAGACTCTTGAATTCGAAGCCCGACTAGGTCGAACTACTCTGATACCAATTGTAACACCCAGATAATTTCTATCTTGTAGAAATTACCGAAGCGCACGACTGGCATACATCAGAGTGACTTTCCTTTTTAAAATATTGAACACATACTAAACTTCGATAAATCACTCATCGAACGTGCTTACATAACTGAACATAATATATATAAAATCGGTCCGTACACCCTCAACTAGTGTTCAATACTCAAAAACCGAAAGTCTGCGGAAGCGATTTACAACTTGAAAGACATAAGTCGTACAATCGAATAGTCTTAAGATACAAAGGAAACTGAAATACAGAGATACATAATATGACAAAACAAAATAAAAGCGTCAGCAGTTCCTCAAGTATCTCCTTAGCCGTGCCTCACGGTCTTCAACTTCCCCTACTTAACTGAAAAACAACAACAATGGATTGGGTGAGACAACTTGTCTCAGTGAGTTTTATCGCGACCCCTTACTAATTCCCTCGGTTCACTTATGCTTGATTCATTATTCTAAACTCATAACTCATAGTCCTCAAAGTTGACTATGTGGCTGAACTAACTAACGTTGTCCTCATAACCCTTAAGCCGGTTACGAGAGGCAACACTTAAACTGAACTAAAGTCTTAGCGTGTCACCGGTCACTTGGCATAATAAGCTCCCGGTGAACCCGTCCCCACTAATCGGCTGGGTCCCTGATGGGGCCTAGGTTCATAGGGCTCATGACTGCCCCTCCCCTAGCACACTAAACTGAAATAGGGTCGTCACCCTAACTAAACTAATGTATATATTTTAATATACCTGAACTGAATACTGATCTGAACATAACAATGAACTGAGCGTAATAATGAACTTAACTTAACACTGAGCTTATCTTAACATGATCTCAATACTAACATGATCTCATTACTAACATTAGGTGATCTCACACAGCTTACTAAAGTTGTTAACTTGACTTATACTTATCCATTATCCAAACCAAATCATAATGTATCACCCACACTCAACATTATGATAACATAACCTAATCATAATCAATCATCACCAAACTCATGGAAATATCATCATAACATCAAACAATTCTGATTACATGGTTAGTTAGGCCTTTTAATAAGCTTTCTAACGCACCTGAGAACACTTAAATCGGACCACCGGATCAAAAGTTATAGCGAAAACAAAATCATTAGGGTTTGCTGAAAAATAACACTGCGTCGAGACGAGAACAAGTTCCGTCGCGATGCGAAATGATACAGAAACATTTGCGTCACAAAAATAAACATGGTCGCGACGCGATGGGATCATGCCGCGATGTAATGCCCCAAATATTTAATTAATTATTTAATTGAATTATTTAGGAAATTAAGTGGTAGGAAAATATTAGAGTAAAAATATATTTTCGTATGTGGGCCTATTGTTGGTGTTAAGAGTAGTAAAATAAAGGGTGTAAAGAAGGCCCATGAAGCTAAAGTCGCATAAGTGTATGAAATAGCCCATAAGACTAAATAAGTTATAAATAGGTGTTATTTTAGGGTTTGCTCATTTAGAAGAAAAAAATATGGATTGAGAGAGAGCCGTAGAGAGGGAGCGGCGAAGAGAGCTAGGGGAAGGACCAAGGAGAGTTTCAACTTCAATCCAAGGTAAGGGTGAGGTTCTAACTCTATAATAGGGTATATGAAGGACTTTATGTAGGGAATTAGGGGATCCTATGTTTGTTTAATGATTGATTCTATTTGTTTAATCTTTGAAAATCTATTGATGATATTCGAAATTATTGAAATTGATGAATGATTGATGCCAATTTTGTTGCTAAACTCATTGTTTGGGGTGATCTGTGTATAGGTTCGGTTATACAGTAACTGGGAACAATCTAGTGGTCCAAAAATTATGTGGTTTACCTTTTCAAAAACTAGACTTAATACTTGTTAATTTGGCACTAGTTTGGATGCATTTGGAGTTTTATAGCTCGAGTTATAAGTGTCACAAGTTAGGTTAAAATTCTGGAAACGATCTGGGTATAGGTTCGGTTATACAATAACTAGGAACAATATAGTTGTCCAAAAATTATGTGGTTTACCTTTTCAGAAACTAGACTTAAAGCTTGTTAATTCAGCACTAGTTTGGTTGCATTTGGAGTTGGATAGCTCGAGTTATAGGTGTCACAAGTTAGGTTAAAATTCTGGAAACAATCTGGATATAGGTTCGGTATTTCGTGTATAACGTTTTCGTTTGAACTCCTTTATGAATTATTCTTGATTCATTGAAAACTAAACTCAATTTGTTTCGGGTTAGGCTCAAGTCCCATGTCATTTGACTGAGTTTTGAAAATTTTAGAGGTGTCACAAGCTAGGTCATGGTGACTGTCCTGTTTTCTGAACCTTGTTGCTTATTTACTGAAACTGCACGAATTGGACCATTATTTTGCAAAATAACAATTATAGGCAGGAACTAGACATTCTTAGCTTTCCATAGAGGGGTCCTTTGCTAAGTTTCGATACCGTTTGATAGGTTAATTAATTCACCGAATTAGAGGTACGTTTGATGGAAATTTGCCCTGTTTTTGTTGCTGCTGTTTGCTGTTGTGGTTTTCATGTTTACTGTTGCTGGGTGCGTAGGGCGCCATGTTTCTTGTTGTTGGGCGCTTTAGGCGAATTAGGCCCCCGATTAGCTAATTGTTGATTACGTTGTCAATTATTAATTGTTAAATTGTTGAAAAGATTAATTGTTGGTTAAGTGGTTAAATTGGTCAATTGCTAATTGTTGGTAAAGTGTCAAATTGCTAGTTGATAATTGTTGGTTAAGTCGTTGATTTGTATTTTGTTGAGGGTACCGCTGATGGCCCATTTGTATTTTGTTGAGGGTACCGCTGATGGCCCATTTGTAGTTTGATGAGGGTACCGCTGATGGCCCATTTGTATTTTGTTGAGGGTACCGCTGATGGCCCATTGTATTTTGTTTAGAGTACCGCTGATGGCCCATTTGCATTTTGATGAGTGGTTATGTTGATGATTCGTGATGATTGCAGTTATTTGATTGTTGTGAAGTGACGAATTGAGATGTCCTGATTCTGATATATATTGTTTTTCATACATTCTATTATATGGTTTGATATCTCACCCCTTCTGTTTGAATGTTACCCCTATGTTGGTAAGGTGCAGGTAACCATGAATGAAGGTCGTGTACCTTCGTTAGTTCGAGTCGGTGTTGTCGCTCTGATACGTAGCACTCGGGGGGGATGAACACATATTATTACTATTTTATTTTGTTATCCTATTGTATGAATTTTGACGTTGGTTGTCGCTGTTTTATGAGTTCTCTTAAGTTGGATAAAGAGGCAGTGATTATTTTGAGTTAAAATGTTTTTGAAAATCCGATGCGTAGTAATGGAAGTTGACTTATTTTTAAAGTGCTATGTATCTGTTTTTACCAATGACTTAACTATGTTCATTTTGTGGTTTTAGTCGGAAAATGTACATCCATTTATTTGTCGAAACTTTTGAAAACTCGGATTTTAACTGATATTTTTCCGTCTAGAAATGGGTGTTACATTAGTGGTATCAGAGCTGTTCGGTCTATCCGACCAAGTTGTCTAGTTGTTGTGTCATTTGACGTTCTAGTACTGTCAATTATTTCTAACTATTGTTTGTGTTGTAGTGATATGATGTTGTATCAATATGCGAAAATCTTATCCCGAGTTGTTCGAATCAGGTAAATTTTCGAGGACGAAAATATTCTAAGTGGGGGAGAGTTCTAACACCCCAAATATTTAATTAATTATTTAATTGAATTATTTAGGAAATTAAGTGGTAGGAAAATATTAGAGTAAAAATATATTTTCGTATGTGGGCCTATTGTTGGTGTTAAGAGTAGTAAAACAAGGGGTGTAAAGAAGGCCCATGAAGCTAAAGTCATATAAGTGTATGAGAAAGCCCATAAGATTAAATAAATTATAAATAAGTGTTATTTTAGGGTTTGCTCATTTAGAAGAAAAAAATAAGGATTGAGAGAGAGCCATAGAGAGGGAGCGGCGAAGAGAGCTAGGGGAAGGACCAAGGAGAGTTTCAACTTCAATCCAAGGTAAGAGTGGGGTTCTAACTCTATAATAGGGTATATCAAGGACTTTATGTAGGGAATTAGGGGATCCTATGTTTGTTTAATGATTGATTCTATTTGTTTAATCTTTGAAAATCTATTGATGATATTCAAAATTATTGAAATTGATGAATATTGATGCCAATTTTGTTGCTAAACTCATTGTTTGGGGTGATCTGGGTATAGGTTCGGTTATACAGTAACTGGGAACAATCTAGTGGTCCACAAATTATCTGGTTTACCTTTTCAGAAACTAGACTTAATGCTTATTAATTTGGCACTAGTTTGGTTGCATTTGGAGTTGTATAGCTCGAGTTATAAGTGTCACAAGTTAGGTTAAAATTCTGGAAACGATTTGGGTATAGGTTCGGTTATACAATAACTGGGAACAATCTAGTTGTCAAAAAATTATGGGGTTTACCTTTTCAGAAACTAGACTTAAAGCTTGTTAATTCAGCACTAGTGTGGTTGCATTTGGAGTTGGATATCTCGAGTTATAGGTGTCACAAGTTAGGTTAAAATTATGGAAACTTTCTGGATATAGGTTCGGTATTTCGTGTATAACGTTTTCGTTTGAACTCCTTTTTGAATGATTCTTGATTAATTGAAAACTACACTCAATTTGTCTAGGGTTAGGCTCAAGTCCCATGTCATTTGACTGAGTTTTGATATTTTTAGAGGTGTCACAAGCTAGGTCATATTGGCTATCCTGTTTTCTGAACCTTGTTGCTTATTTACTGAAACTGCACGAATTGGACCATTATTTTGCAAAATAACAATTATAGTCAGGAACTAGACATTCTTAGCTTTCCATAGAGGGGTCCTTTGCTAAGTTTCGATACCGTTTGATAGGTTAATTAATTCACCGAATTAGAGGTATGTTTGATGGAAATTTGCCCTGTTGTTGTTGCTGCTGTTTGCTGTTTGCTGTTTCCTATTGTTGTTTTCATGTTTACAGTTGCTGGGCGCATAGGGCGCCATGATTGCTGTTGTTGGGCGCTTTAGGCGCATTTGGCCCCCGGTTGGCTAATTGTTGATTACGTTGTCAATTATTAATTGTTAAATTGTTGAAAAGATTAATTGTTGGTTAAGTGGTTAAATTGGTCAATTGCTAATTGTTGGTAAAGTGTCGAATTTCTAGTTGATAATTGTTGGTTAAGCGTTGATTTGTATTTTGTTGAGGGTACCGCTGATGGCCCATTTGTATTTTGTTGAGGGTACCGCTGATGGCCCCTTTGTAGTTTGATGAGGGTACCGCTGATGGCCCATTTGTAGTTTGATGAGGGTACCGCTGATGGCCCATTTCTATTTTGTTGAGGGTACCGCTGATGGCCCATTGTATTTTGTTGAGAGTACCGCTGATGGCCCATTTGCATTTTGATGAGTGGTTATGTTGATGATTCGTGATGATTGCAGTTATTTGATTGTTGTGAAGTGATGAATTGAGATGTCCTGATTCTGATATATATTGTTTTTCATACATTCTATTATATGGTTTGATATCTCACCCCTTCTCTTTGAATGTTACCCCTATGTTGGTAACGTGCAGGTAACCATGAATGAAGGCCGTGTACCTTCGTTAGTTCGAGTCGGTGTCGTCGCTCTGATACGTAGCACTCGGGGGAGATGAACACAAATTATTACTATTTTATTTTGTTATCCTATTGTATGAATTTTGACGTTGGTTGTCGCTGTTTTATGAGTTGTCTTAAGTTGGATAAAGAGGCAGTGATTATTTTGAGTTAAAATGTTTTAGAAAATCCGATGCGTAGTAATGGAAGTTGACTTATTTTTAAAGTGCTATGTATCTGTTTTTACCAATGACTTAACTATGTTCATTTTGTGGTTTTAGTCGGAAAATGTACATCTATTTATTTGTCGAAATTTTTGAAAACTCTGATTTTAACTGATATTTTGCCGGGTAGAAATGGGTGTTACACGCGACGCGATGGATGTCCGATGGGCACAAAAACAGGTTTTCGAAAAGCGATTTTGTCCTGTTTCGCTTTCAATTTGAGGCCGAGACTTTCTATGACTTCCGTGACATCGAAACAGATATAATATCCAGTAATTCCAATCCAATTCAATCAACTAACATATAATCAATCATCACAATCAATTCACCCAATCACGAAACCAATCAACTAACCAAGTAATTATCAACCGAAGCGCTATTTTCGTAAAACAATTTTGACACGGTTTTCCATAAAACACGAGACCTAACATACAGAACACATACACACTCATAACCATGATTTCCTAGTGAGTTATAGAACTCACCTTTTTTCGAAAACGCGAGAATCCTCGAGAGAACACGAACGACCAAATTACGAATCACCCAAACAATCCCCGCTAGAACCGAACCGCTTCTAACACAGCACCCTCTCCAACCCAAACACGAATTCAGCAGCTAATCAAGACTCTAGTTACTGAAGCTCTACCTTTATCCACATGCAACTCCACCAGCTACTTCTAAGACACCAAGGACACCGAAAAACAGCAATGAACTCCTATTTCTTCAAGAATGGAGGTGGGTAGGGGTGTTCGCGGGTCGGTTTGGATCGGATTTGACCAAATCCGTTGCCCGAACCAATGATAATTATTCGGTTTGGGTTGGTTCGGATTTTACATTTTTTCCTCCAAAATCCGAGCCAAACCGAACTGATATTGGACGGGTTGGTTTGGATTGGGCTCACGGGTCATTCACTAAAATATTAATTTTCTAAAATATAAAAAATAACACTTTTTTATGATATTCCAACACTTTAAATAACTAAAAAAATTGAAAATCACACGAAATCAAACTCAAATCCACTAATAGTCTTCCCATTCATAGTATTAAAATTTTACAACTTAATCATAAATTATTAAGGTAAAAATTCTAAGCAAATAAAATAGTGTGCATCTAAAATTACAAAATTGTTATGACGTAATATGGGTTGGTTCGGGTTCACGGATTTAATTTTTAAAATCCGTTGTCCGATCCAAACAACTACGGGTTGGTTTGGATTTGTTCGATTTTGACCCGAACACGAAAAATATCCGAACCAAACATATCGGTTTGGATTGAATCGTGGGTTGGTTTGGATTTGCCCGAACCAATGAACACCCCTAGAGGTGGGTTGCGAAAATGGTAGTTCAAAGGAGAGAGTGTTTCAGTGGTTACTATGGGCATTAATGGAAAGGGGAAGGAAAATGGAGTGTGATTCTGGTTCCTGATCAAACATGCATGGAGGTTCAGCTTTCTTCCCTCCTCTTCTCTCCTCTTCGCGAACTCCCCCTCTCAACCTCTCTAATACTTCTGTTTTCAGATTCTGGAAAAATAAAAGAAGAAGTGAAGTGGGTGCTGTTTGTGAACTAGTGTGATGGCTGGGTCAGCTGGCCACTTAAATTGGTGGGAAGTTACTAATCTACCCCTTTGGCTACTTATTCCTTCATAAGACTTCTATTAGCTCTATGGCCTAACTTAATGAAATCAACTAACTTAACAATTTAACATACAAGCATAACAAATCATTCAATCACATATTTCATTTCCTAACACAATATATCAATTAATCACAAACAATGGCAAGTCAATTATTTAAATCACCTCATATAAATCAAAGATTGCCAAGAATAATTAATTAGGATCTCGGGCAATTCGATTAGATAATTACTTAAGCCGCGACCGCTATTCTAATATCGATCGACGAAACTTCTAGAATTTAGGGGATGTTACACTTTTTATCTTTGTATCAAGAAGAGTGTGAAAGTTGTGTGAAGAGAGTTATGTGGAGAAGTATATCCAAATAGAGAAGTTAGACATATATTGTTGAAGTTAGATACTCTCATGCTCACTTTACAATTGATTTTCATTGCTTCTTTGCCCTCTTTGATTCTTTTTAACCTAGTTCCCCCTTAGGATTATCCCACCTTGACCTTGGCCCCATTACAACCTTTATAAAAAACTTTTGACCTTATGTGCATGTGTTCTTAAGTGTGGATGTTAGAAGCTTGTCAAGCATATGGTAGTGCTAACTTTCATTGATGTGCTTATTTTATATATGAGAGTAAACACAAGCCTAGACACTTGAGTGATTGAGAGCATTACTTATACATATCCTGAGAGGACTTATCACTTATGATTCACTCTCTAGTCCTCTACCCTATTGTTTTCCTTGATTGTAATTAAGTGCTATCTTTGATTGTCATTCTCCTTGAAGCCTAGGAAAAGTATTTCTCTTATGACTTTGCATTCTTTGGGTTCATTGCAAACACATGCATTGTTTTCGTGTCTTGTTTTGTGTGTTTTTCCCGGAGTGCAAAAGCTTAAGTGTGGGGGTATTTGATCAGTGTATATTAATGCGCTATTTATAGCTTTTCACTTGGTGATTTTAATTATGCTTTGTGCCTAATATTTAAGCCTTAGCACCATTCTAGACTTTGGGTCTTAATTGACCCCTGTCTACTCTGTAGGCCATAACTTTGGCTTTGTTCATCTGATTGAGGCATGAAAGCATGCGTTGGAATGATAGGGAACAAAGCTACAATTCTTCTGTTGAGCTCGAAACCCAGTTCTAAAGTCTGAGAGGTTAGAACTGCGAAATACCGAAGCAGTATTGTGTAAAACGGGTTTACAGGCCAGTTTAATATTTTTATCGAGCTTTTATCATAGAACCCGTTTAGGGATTTAGGTATTTCGTTTTCTTTAAGACTAAATACACTTTTCAGAGCCGTCTTGGCTCTTTTACTCATTCTTACTTTCAATTTTACGTTTTGTGCCCTAACCTCCATGGAAGCTTAAAGCCCTAGATCAATCTATTGGTGAAGGGTGTTGCTGTAAGGATTTTGAGGTTTAGTGCTTAATTTTATTTTGTTTTTATGGTTTTAATTCTTTCTCTATCAATTTCATCTCCGTAATTCTTGCTACAAATCCGGTTTGTGTTTTGCTTAATTACTCAAACTCTGTGATTTGCTTATGTGATTCGTTTTATGATTCAATTTTGCTTAATCACTTAATCATGATTCTGTTTTGCAACTTTCATTATACAAACTATTTTATTGCTTGTTTAATTTAGTTTGGATAGGAATTGATAGAGTCTATGACGCTTGTTTATAGGATTGATAAAATTCAGGAATGATGTTAATTGTGATACTGAGACTTGTTCGCTATCACGATTGATTGAACACACGGTTTTGATGATTTCTTTAAAACGCTGTGAATTCGTATAAACTGACTGGCCCTTGTTCACTTAGTTTATGATCAATCAAGAATTATAACACCTTGCACAAATCTTTATTTTAGAACCGAAGAGAAATCCAAGAAACCCACCTGAAACCAATGGATTGATTGTCTATCTTTAATTATTTTTCTTCATTAAACATCAAACTCTCTCCTAAAAAACCCCCCCTTTTATTGTTTATTTTGGTTCTTGATTTTGGTAATTTCATTATTTAGAGGTCCTCGAGAGACGACCAAGGTCTCTTACCTTGATACTATATTTATTCTTTTTAATTATTTTGACCCGCGTACGACCACTGATCAAATATTATGTGTTGGTTGGGAATGATATTTGTTTGTTTGATGTTAATTGCAATGGTTGTTGCACTGTTAATATGTATGGATAAGTTAGGAATCGATCTGAATGAGATTTGGGACTCGAACGGCAACGTAACGTACGCGAAAATGTCATTTCTACAGGTATGGTGAATAAACCTAGTCCGTGCGCCCCACACGTACGGGTCGTGCGCCTGGTTCTGTTACCCATCCTGCGAAAATCCATTTTTGCGCACGGACAATGCGTGTTCTGGCACGGGTAGTGCGAACCTCTCTGCCACCGTTTTCAAAACCGATCCGAATCCGTTCCTATTGATTCCAAACCTATTCTAATCCCTTTCTCAACCCTATATAATGATGAAATAATCATAATTCGTGGAAAATGCTTATGTTTGATTGATAGATTGTGAATTCTCTGAGTTACGAAAATGAGTTATAACCGTTTAGGATTTACGAGTGAGAATACACAAGATTATGTTAATGTAACGGACTCGGTATTCGTTAAGGTTTTGGTAACCACCTAATGTAATGAAAATGAACTGTTTGATGTCTCATCAAGGTATGATAATCACTTGATTAATGTAAAATGCTAGTGATTGGGGTGACGGCCTCTACGAGTAGCATACTAGGAGAGGGAAGTCATGAGCCCACAACCTAGGCCCCCTCTTCCAAGTTTGCCCACTGATGAAAGGAATAGTGGATTGGGGTTCACCGGGAATTGCAAAGTGATTGCCGGTGTTGTGCGTATATTAATGTTACAAGTAGTGATCCAGACTCGGGCTACGATTAAAATGATGCATAATGAACCGCGAGTGTGTAGTAAGGCGGTCTTGATAGAACTCACTGAGATGTTTATCTCACTCTTTATGTGTTGTGGTTTTACAGAGACACAGGGAAAGGCAAAAGCGAAGAAGCATGGCTAGATGGTGCTTCACATGGAGAGTTTGAAGACTTAGTTATTTTGCTTATGTAGTTCCCTTTGTTTTTGTATTTCGATATTATGACTTAACTCGTTTTGAAATTTGTATATCGCTTCCTTTATTTCTGTCTTTGGATATTGAACATTAGGATGAAGAAAGGTTTTTAAAATATTGAACTTAAGTTAATTATGTACTTCCTTTTGAAGTTATGAAATGCGAGTGACACTTTGATGAGTTTTCGTTAAAGTTTTTGTTTGTTCAATGCCCACAAACAGGAATTTTACTCTATTGTATGCTAGAAGGTGTATCCTAGTATATCTTCGATGTTTGAGATATCGGGATATTACATTATTAATTCTAGTGTTAACATCCACATAATTTTCTTGAATAAAGGGATTATTTAATTCTTTTTAAAACAGTAGTTTTCATACCAAACAAAAAAGTAAATATTTACTCTAACTTTTCTAATATAATCTTAAAATTCTTGTAAGTATTCAGCAAACTATTTTTTAGTAAAAGTATTAAAATACCAAGTCGTTTTTTCTTTATTATAATCTGCTTCAAAATCTTGTCTAATCCATGTTTTATCTATCTCAAATTCTGTTTCTAAAGTAATAATAGTTAATATTTGAGAGGGTGTAGGGGACATATTTGGTGATTCAGAGCTTTGCGAAGGCTCATATAGAGTTTGTGGTATTGGTGGAGCAAAGTTTACTCCTGCTTGAAAAACACTGATAGTAGATGATGAATTTACTGATCTTCTAGAACCTAATTCAAACCTATCACTTGAATCACTTATCCTCATGGACTGGCTTTTGTTCATTTTAATTCTAACACTTCCGACTTCTTCTAAAATAAATTGTCTAGGCTTTCTAGACTCTATTTTAGGAACTTGCATAACTTCTTTTAATACCCATTTTTCTTGTACTTTTGCAATAATATCAGAGGCCTTTAATTTCTTAGGCGTAGTAATATAAGAACGTCTTAAATTAGCCTCAATAATACCAGTCTCATTTCTTGGGGAACTTCTAAGTGCTTTTAAATTGAAATTTTCAGTAGAAATTTTATATTTAAATTCTGTAACAGATATCTATATTTTTGCTACTCCTTCATTAAACAAATCATCTAAACACCTAAAGTTAACTAGTAAACAATCTTTTGTAAAACTATTTCCTAAATTCATTGAATAATTTGGGTAACAATTAAAATAAACTGGACCATCATTTAGATTTGATTCTAATATAGCAATAATCGATTCAGGATATTATCACGCAAAATTAACAACAAAGGGGTATTTAATCCTAACTTATGTAGTGGCTTAACAACAACTTGAATTAATCCCAAATGAATGTAATGAAAACCTTGTCTAACATGATCATCAATCATTTCTTCATTTAATAAATTAATGGTTTCATGGTGTTGTACAATAGATCTAGATGATTCTATTGTATGGCTTGTCTCGTGTTTTAAACCTGTCAAAAGTACCAGTCTTTTAAATCTCTTTATATTTTATATCTGACATCTTCCAGCTTTGTAATTTATTTTCTATTTCTGCTAACTCAAGTTCTTTATTTTGATAATTATCTTAATCATTTCTAGCTTCTAAATCTGTAGAGGATAACGAAGAGGAGGATATTATCATCATATATTTCCTTCTGGATCCTAGCTCACTCAAGGTTCTGAGAAACTGGGCAATATTTTCTAACCAGTTAGTTTTATTTTTCTCTCAATCTTTATCTTTTCTCGGGACCACTGGACTCAACGGTTCTGGGAACACGACTAGCCTCTCCTGGGTTTTAAATGTCTTACCATCAGAATCTATCACACCTTACAAATGTTAGAAGATCAGTTATTAAAAAATATAGTATTAACTGATAGAAAATAATAATTCAATTAATCAGAAACATCGTTCGAGGCTCTGATACCATAATGACTTTATATTATATATATATATATATATATATATATATATATATATATATATAAAGGAAACCCCAACGGAGCCTCCACAATCCTCCCCATCATTTTTATGTATATTAATCCATTTTTATAATTTAAATAGGAGACTTCACACTACAAGAAATTCGTGGATTACCGGAGGAAAAAATCCGCCGGAAAAGGCCAAAATCCGCCGGAAATGCGGCTTCACCGGTGGATTTTTCCGCCGGAAATTCGCCGGAAATCTGTTCGCAGGTAATGGTTACTAGCTGATTTTTCGCTGGTAATTTCCGTCGGAAAATCCGCCGGAATCAACGGCGGAAAATCCGCCGGAAATCATCCAAAATTCCGCCGAAAATCGTCCAAAATTCCACCGGAAAACCATTTAAACAAACGCCGGAAATTTCCGCGAATCTTCCGGAAGCTACACAAAATCCGCCGGTAACCGTATAAACGAATTTTAAAAAATCCGCCGGTAATTTTTGAATATCCGCCAGTACTTTATTTTTTTTAAAAAAAAAATAGGTTTTTTTAATTCGTTTATTTAAAAAATTAATATTATTTAATTATTTGGATTTTTCAGAAAACTAATTTGAAATCGTCTATTTAATTCAAAAAAAAATATTATTAATTTTATTATATCTATATTTATGTTTATATTTATATTTATCAAAAAACGAGAATTGAATAATAATTCAAAATGATAAAATTTCCATAATATCCATCCAAGAAAGTAATAATTTCCATAATATCAAACAAATGCAAATTAAAATATCTAACAAAATACGACTAAAACTGCTAGTCGTCATAGTAGCCTCTACTGCGGCTGGGGCCATCAAAACACATATTAAAATCAACGTTGGGGTCTGTGTTGAACTGCTGCTGCTCGGGTTGCTGGGGCTACTCGTCGGGCTGCTGGGGCTACTGCTGAGGCTGCTGGGGCTGGAGCTGAGAGTTGAAACTAGAGTACGACTGACCATATGAGCTCTAGAAGGAAGGCTGGAAGACACCTGGGTACGGCAGAAAAGCATCATCGTAAGGCTGCATCTGCTACGGTGGATAAAATGATGATGATGGCATAGATGGCTTCGGTTGTTGAGACATATTATCAATTAAGCTTCCAGCGCTCTTCATTTAACCTCTGTTACTCCCTCTGCTGCTCCTGCATCTGCTCTAATTCCTGTTCATATTTGTTCTGTTGCTAGTTCAGCTCACGATGTGCATCGCTTAATTTCTGCGTCAATAGATGAACATCGTTTAATTATGAAGGCGTAGGGATATGAGAGCGACCAGTACGTCTTTCTAAGAAAGATGATGGCCTCGGATTCAGAATAATGGAATTTTGGAAAACAGACGGCCCCATAGCACCAGCTCCTACTAAACGACCACTTTTTGATGGCCCAACAGATTGCTGCCAAGCATAATAAGCTGCTCGACTCTCCTCAGCGGGATCAATCTCAGTGCTGCCACTACTCTGTTGAGTTTCACGGTACTCGGTCTGCCAATCAGAGAAATTTTCCTGAAAGTAACAACGACCAAGAAATGAATAACTATTAGTATGTAGTATAATATAGAATATAATATTATATAATATAATATAATAAAAACAATATTTAAATAATAAACGTTATTTACCTGAATATTCCTCGATCGGTGGCGGTGTAACTCAGGCAAAGTAACTGGCCGACCATAGATGTCCTCCTATATACATAGTTATTATTTAATATTATTTAATTAAATATATAATACGTATGTATAATATAAATTTAATCAATTAATAAATTTACCAAGCGTGTGAGATGTTCAGCAGCACTGATAGAACCAGCTGTGTTAATGCAACCACCCTTTTCAGAGGCACGATTATTCTTGGCCTTCTCACATTTTGATTTATAGTTAGGATCGTTCCATTTCAATTTGAGCTCCTGCCAATCAGAATCACCGATCCACGTCGGCTGCTCATCCATATTGTGTGCATCCCGGAGCATTTCAGAAAAATGGTGAGAAGCTCTTTTATGAAGTGTTTTCTCAGCTTCCGTTGACTCCTCTGGCAGCCATGCCATTTTTTCCTAATTAAAAAAAATTAATTAACTTGTTAATAAAAACAAATTAATCAGTTCAACAAAATAAAATAATTGAAATTAAGTAATTCGTAAAATAACATACTCTGAAAGCATTAAACATAATCTTTTTGGCATGACTAGCCGGATATTTTCGGATCTCTGTCCAATTCATCCAGGGTTTAGTGTAATTCTTCTTGATGATATTTATGATTGTGTCGGATGCCATCCACCCAAGAATAAACCTGTACATAAAAAGGATAAATTTTTATATAATAATTTATTTATATTTAAAGTTTCAAAAAAACCAACAAATATCATTAACAAATATCATTAATAAATACTTACTACTGGCCATCAACCTTCACTACGATACGACCGTCAGACATAACCTCAATCACCTCATTATTAATATTATACGTGCGTATCCCATTTGCGTATGCCGGAGGTATTTCAGTACAAATAGGAGACTCAGCATACTAGGTCCACTGCCATCATCCGTACTAGGTGAATTGAGATTTAAAAACTTTTTCCCCTTTTTAACGACTTAGATTAATTTCGCGCAGGTTTATGGAATGAACGATAAAGAATATGAAAGCACTAAAGCACATAGCAGATTTATACTGGTTCGGTCACCTCCTAGTGACCTACGTCCAGTCCTCACACCCTTGTGAGATTTTCAACTAACACAAACAAAGCTTACAGGTGCCTTGGAAACCTTTAGACTCAGGCACTCTTCTCCTAGGATACCCCACCTATGAAGAGCCCTCAGATCTATTACAATAATAACAAGAGATACCCCACCCTTGTTACAACCAGCTGCCCTAGAAAGATACCCCACTTCCTAGTACAAACAGCTACCCTAGAGAGATACCCCACTCCCTAGTACAAATTACAATGATAAACAAATTACAAATTAAATACCAAAATACCTTTTATGTAGGCAGATCCAACAACTTTAAATCCCCAACCCAACTAACCCTTGAGAGAGATCAGCTCTGACAGACGAACAGTGCGTGAAGAGCAGAAGTGTAAATGAAAAGGGTTGTTTTTTGTTTGATGCGTTTTTCGTAAAATGGGTTGTTTTCAAATGTGAATTGTGAAGCCTCTATTTATAGGCTCATAAAAAATATGACCGTTGAATACATTGTAGAAATGATGAAATCGATTATGTGCCTGAATGGCCTAAATATGATAATCGATTATGTGCCTGAAATACTTAGGAGTGATAATCGATTCTTGTCTTTAAGAAAGAAATAACTCATAAGTGTGTGATCGATTGATTTCTTCTGAAGGATAAGTGAAAATCGATTATGTGCCTGTTTGTATAAGGTGTGTAATCGATTTTGTCTTTTAAGCAAGTAAAAAGGAATCGATTGTTTGCTTCTTCAAAAGAGGACGGAAATCGATTATGCATCTTTAAGATAGGAAGGAAATCTATTTTATGCTTAGATGTATGAAGAGAATAATTGATTCTTAGCTTGACTTTAGTATAGGAGCAAATCGATTATGTGCTTTATGTATTGAAGGGGAAAATCGATTATGCACTTTAAAAAGGAGTAGGAAATCGATTTTGGTCTTAGGAAGGAAGTCATGAATCGATTTCTATCTTTCATAGAAAGTTGGAAATCGATTTCAAGCTTTAGAAAAAAAGATTTGAATGATTTCTTATTTTCACAAAATGATTTTTATGTTTACGTGCCTTACCTATGTGCATGCATGCATTTTGAAATATTGTGAAGGCTATGAACTTGTGAGATGAGCTGACCCTCAGAAGCGGCTTACAATATATCCTAGGACACGACCCAAACCCTAGAGGCTACCCTTACTTCTTGAGTCTTGTTTGCCTTGGATTTCGGCTTTGTCATTTTCCGCTTTGACCGCATCATCAAAACCTATCATGCTTGTCATTTTGACTTCGAACACATCATCATCAAAACATAACCTGCAAAAGCAATATAACCACATTCTCCCCATTCTCCCCCTTTTTGATGATGACAAAACTTTACTCATCTTTGGGTGGGAGGTTAGTTCATCAAAGCAAAATAATGTGATACTCCCCCTTACTTGATGCTCCCCTGTTTTAATGACTAGATGCAAAGTGACAATGCTATAACACTAACAATTTTAAATTCTTAATGTGACACTATATTTCTCCCCCTTTTTGTCATGATCAAAAGGGTCGACATATGACAAAGTTTGCGAATTGGCCATCACAGAAAAAAAATAATTTAACCATTGCAGATAAATTTTTTTTCCATCAAACGAATCATAGATCACAAGTCATATGCTATATAAGGAAAGGTTATGCCAACATGGCACAAAATATAGAGAGATTATGGTGACTCATAGTACTCTCTAAGGATCTTGTATCCAAAACGAGAAAGAACCGGCACGAGTCTCAAATTATGTTAACCAGTTGTTTACAGCGGCAGTTTCGCGACTATAGGTCTCTCTAGAAGGGATGATTTCTTGTTTCAATTGTTCATGCATTTCGCGCTGCTCATTTTGAAAGATGTTGAGTGCAACCAAGAAATGATCAAGGGCGGTAGAGGAGGTGGCAGCTGCAGCAGTAGAGTTGTTTGTGTCGGGCTGTGCAACCTCAAGTATTGTAGAGTGCGTATTGGGACCAGGTGGCCTCTTTGGATCAAATTATTGGGAGGATGCTATACCAATGGTGGCATGATACCATGTATCTCCATCTTGAATGTTGTGCATTTGATTTATGGTGGAGGTGCTAATCATGTGATAGGCTGCTTTTCCTTTTAGAATTTTCTCTCCTAAGAACGGGATGTTGAAGTGGTGGAGGATTTTTGTGATGAGGACACAGTATGGAAGGGATTTGTCACTAGAATTTTTGTGATTCAGCATGTGGTCCACAATCAAATGTGCCCAGTTTATGCTTTTCTGGTGTTCAATGCCCCAAAGTAAGGTCACTTCATCATAGGTTACCTGAGCTAGGTTTGAGGTTTTGGGAAGGATGATCCTGGCAATGATGTAGTGAAGAAGCCTAATTTGGGTTGTAAGGGAGTTGGCTAAGATAGGACGTTTTCCAACTTCCGCCAGTGCATGACAGAATGAGACACACGCATCTGCAAGATTTAACTCAGTCCAAGAATTTGGAGGACACATATTGATTAATTTCTCACCATCACAAGGTAGATTTGTAATACCACTAAATTGAGCCAGGGTGAGATGGATTCTAGTTCCTTTTAATTCGGCTGACAGAGTGGTGTAGAAGGCTTTAACTGAGTCCGGAACAACTGGTCCTGTTGTAGTTAGGAAATCTAATAGTTTGTGATAGTCTAGCCAGTCAATAAACTCAAAGCCTTTTTGACTACGAAACCATGGTAAATCTAGAGCATATGTTGTTCCTAATCCTCTAAGAGAGAAGTTGTTGTTATACAGTTCAGAGTGATCAGGATTAGTGAAGTACCCGGAGTAGAATGGTTGAGAGGAGTCACTGGCTTCACCATCATGCATCTTCTTCCTTTTGACACAAACATTCTTGGTTCTTGGAGGCATTGAGAGATACTCAGAGAGAAGTTATTTTTGCGATGAGTTCACTGGAATGAAATAGATCGTGAATGTAGGTCACTAAAAAGAGATTTTAATCGCTTAGATAGATAGGCGCCCAACAAAATAGGAGAAGATATGGTGACATAATTTAGGAGGAATTTTTGCGCCTTTCTTGTTGGAAAAGATAAGGAGGCGGCGCATGATTTTGAAAACAAGGAGAGTTATTTTAGGAAGGCAATCGATTTGGTTGTGATTTCGGCAGGGCATAATCGATTGAGAAGCATAGAGAAAGTAATCCACTGACACAGGATCATAATCGACTTTTAGCACATTAATAGGGACTTGGAAATCGATTCTCATGCCACACAATAAAATAATACTAAGATGCTCATTTTTCTTTTAAAACACAAAACTCTATGAAGCATATGATTAGTTCAGATTTTATTTGATAAAAGGCCAATGAACAAAGTTTCTTTTGCAATGGTTTTTAAAAGAATATTAACTTGCTGTTTTGAACAGACTCAACTAACTTAATCATACAACGCCTATCTGAATCATGAACTCTAAGATGGTGGTATTATAATTTCTATATGCATAGACTTAGAGAATTTAACTGGGTCCTTTATATTTCCATCTATTGATGATCTATATGAATGAGATATGTACTGCTTAGTTACTTTGACATGTCTTATAAATGTTTTTCTCAGATGCATGAGACAAAGTCAAACACTTACTTTCTTGCATATATGTCAATCATAGTGGATAGATCATTTAGGGACTAACCTTCACCGAAGATTCTTTGTTCTTACCATAAGTCACATGATGGCTTAACCTGGGGTGAGTGTTTAAGGGCTTTGCTTCTCCAGTCACGCGCTTTGTGTTTTTGCTGTCAAGGTACCAATCTGTCCCCCATACCTTGAAGCATACCTGCAGTGATTTAAAACAGGGTTCTAGGTACCCAAATCTCTTTGGGTCCTTGTGGGTTAGTGTTTGGTATGGTCCTTTTAGGAACCCATACCTTTTTCACAGTTTGTCTACCTCTTGCCATGCAAGCGGAAGCAGTATGTCCAGGTTTATCACAATAATAACATTTAATATATGGTCTAGTGTAATGCTTTGGTTTATAATGCACATGCCTTTTTATGAAATTGTTTCTAGGAGGTCTATGATGCACATTTCTTTTCACAAGATTATTTTTTGGAGCCCTAGGATTCACATGCTGTAAGTTGGACATTTTGCCTATCGTCCATTCAAGCTCATGAACTTTCTTTTCATATTCAACACATTTATTGCAAACATGATTTGCTTTAAGATAACCCAGACTATAATTTTCTTTTCTAAGTTCTAGTCTTTCCTTAGTTAAAGCAATAACTTCATTTTGAAGATTAGTAATAACTTTCTTTGATTTATCTAATGCTTTAGCAAGTTTTAAGAATCATCATGCAACTCAATAAATGCTTCATGCAATTCATCATATGCATCTTGTAAAGTTTCAGATTTAGAGCTTATCTCATTTTCGCTTTCGCTTTCATGATCTGCCATAAGTGCGACTTGAGCTTCTTCATTTTCTGACTCATCTGATGAATCCATGTCATTGTCTTCCCATGCAATGTAGGTTTTTCTACCTTTGTTTTCTTTGAATGCCTTCTTCTCGAATTTTGTTGACATTTTCAGTAGGCTTGGACATTTCATCTTCATGTGACCAGGTTTCCCACATTCATAGCAAGTTGGAGGACCGGATGAACTTTCTTTGTTGGCGAACTTCTTAGGAGAAAACTTTTTGGCGAAATTTTTCTTTCTCATAAGCTTTTTGAATTTTCGAACCATGAGAGCCATGTTTTCCTCACTTTCATCATTCTCACATTCTGAGTTATCACTATCACAAGGTCGACTTGAACTAGAAGCTTTTAAAGCTAAGCTTTTCTTTTTCTTATCAGTATTTTCATGCTCAGCCAGACGAGTGAGCTCTAGTTCGTGCTCTTGCCGTTTACCAAACAGAGTGGCAAGTGACATGGTAGCTAAATTCCTTGATTCAGCTATAGCAGTTACCTTGGGTTTCCATTCCCTATTCAGACACCTTAGAACTTTGTTGATCAGATCTTCAGCAAGGAATGGCTTTCCCAGTAGAATTAGTTTATTCACTATGTGAGTGAACCTCTTTTGCATCTCTGGTATAGTTTCACCTGAATTCATTCTGAATAGCTCATATTCTCTGATCAGAGTATTTGTTCTGGCCTTTTTTACTTCATTAGTACCCTCATGAGTGACTTGCAGATTATTCCACATTTCTTGAGCAGATTTACAATTTGATACTCTAAAGAACTCATCAGAACTCAAAGCAGAAGTAATAATATTTTTAGCCCTTAGATGGTGTTGCACTTTTCTCTTTTCATCATTAGTCTATTTAGCTCTATCTTTAACAGTAAGAATACCATTTACCATATGCGTGGGGACAAAGAGTCCCTTTTCCACAGTATCCCAAACATCTAAGTCTACCCCTTCGATAAATATTCTCATTCTTTCTTTCCAATATGCGTAATCTTTCCCGTTGAATCCCGGAGGACGGGTAAGAGAAGCACCCTCTTGCGTAGACCAACCTGAAGCCATTTCTCTTGAAGCTGCTAGGCCCTTTATACAAGAGTCTAGCTCTGATACAACTTGTTACCAAGTGGCTTCAGTCTCAAGAGGGGGGTGAATTGAGATTTAAAAACTTTTTCCCCTTTTTAACGACTAAGATTAATTTCGCGCAGGTTTATGGAATGAACGATAAAGAATATGAAAGCAGTAAAGCACACAGCAGATTTATACTGGTTTGGTCACCTCCTAGTGACCTACGTCCAGTCCTCACACCCTTGTGAGATTTTCAACTAACACAAACAAAGCTTACAGCTGCCTTGGAAACCTTTACAGACTCAAGCACTCTTCTCCTCGGATACCCCACCTATGAAGAGCCCTCAGATCTATTACAACAATAACAAGAGATACCCCACCCTTGTTACAACCAACTGCCCTAGAAAGATACCCCACTTCCTAGTACAAACAGCTACCCTAGAGAGATACCCCACTCCCTAGTACAAATTACAATGATAAACAAATTACAAATTAAATACCAAAATACCTCTTATGTAGGAAGATCCAACAACTTGAAATCCCCAACCCAACTAACCCTTGAGAGAGATCAGCTCTGACAGACGAACAGTGCGTGAAGAGCAGAAGTGTAAATGAAAATGGTTGTTTTTCGTTTGATGCGTTTTTCGTAAAATGGGTTGTTTTTAAATATGAATTGTGAAGCCTCTATTTATAGGCTCATAAAAAATATGACCGTTGAATACATTGTAGAAATGGTGAAATCGATTATGTGCCTGAATGGCATAAATATGATAATCGATTATGTGCCTGAAATACTTAGGAGTGATAATCGATTTTGGTCTTTAAAAAAGAAATAACTCATAAGTGTGTGATCGATTGATTTCTTCTAAAGGATAAGTGAAAATCGATTATGTGCCTGTTTGTATAAGGTGTGTAATCGATTTTGTCTTTTAAGCAAGTAAAAAGGAATCGATTGTTTGCGTCTTTAAAACAGGAAGGAAATCGACACTAATGGAAAAAGGCTTTTTATATCGGTTAAAATTGACATTTCGCATCGGTTCCCGAACCGATTCCGAAAAAGGAGATATAAAAAATCGGGACATTTCATATCGGTTCCTGAACCGTTATGAAAAGTTGTTTTTATATCGGTCGCCCCTAAAACCGATATGAAAAGTCTCTTTTTTTTTAAAAAAAGAGACTTTTCATATCGGTTCCCATAGAAAACTGATATGAAAAGTCTCTTTTTTTGAGAGAACAAACCAAACAGTTATCTTATATAGCTATAACTGGAGTGGAACTCACATTAGCAGACATATCCATCCAAATCTATACAAAAACATGCACCTGGATACGTAAAACTTACACAACACAACAACCAAAAAAACCTAAGCCTAGCCCACAAGGTGAAGATAACTACATGGGACGGGAGACGGGAGGTTTTTAGATAAATGCAACCAAGCTATTATACTACCATGGTAAAACCAACACAACAGCAACAGAAGAAAAAAAAAAAAGAAGACATGTCTTTCTTCAGAAGAGATGGTCCTCTCTAGATTCCTCGGGTTGCTCTTTCTTCATTATTGTCCCACGTGACTTCCTTCTGTTTTTCTCGGTTGGTCCTTTCTCTTCGAAGAGATGGCTATATTTGTAACGCCCCAAATATTTAATTAATTATTTAATTAATTTATTCGATAATTAGGTGTGAGAATTGTTGAAGTTGGTAATTATTATTATAGTTGCTACGTTGACTTTTATTTAATTAATAGGTTAATTAAGTGGTACAAAAATAATAGAATAATAATATGCTAGTGCATGTGGGCCTATTGTTAGGGTTAGGAGTAGTAAAATGAGAGGTGTTAAGGAAAGCCCATGATGTTAAGTCGAATTAAGCTAAGAAAAACCCATAAGACTAAGTGAAATTATAAGAGGGGAAATTAGGTTAGGGTTTGCTCACTTAGAAGAAAAAACAAAAAAAGGTTTGAGAGAGAGCACTGGAGAAGGGCGCGACGGCCAAGAGGGAAAGAGAGAGAGGAACGGCGCAAGAGGAGAGGAATAGGGCAAGGAACTTCGAATCTATAATATGGTACATGAAGGGCTTTATGTGGGTTCTACGAATTTGCTTCTGTTTTCAGTTAAAAAACATGTGTATCTCTGAATTGGGTTGACGATGTGTTTGATTATTGAAATTTGATGAATGTTTGACGCCAATTTTGTTGCTAAACTCATTGTTTGGGGTGATCTGGGTATAGGTTCGGTTATACAGTAATTGGGAACAATCTCGTGGTCCTAAAATTATGTGGTTTACCTTTTCAGAAAATAGACTTAATGCTTGTTAATTTGGCACTAGTTTGGTTGCATTTGGAGTTGTATAGCTCGAGTTATAGGTGTCACAAGTTAGGTTAAAATTCTGGATACAATCTGGATATAGGTTCGGTATTTCGTGTATAACGTTTTCGTTTGAACTCCTTTTTGAACGATTCTTGATTCATTGAAAGCTACACTCAATTTGTTTCGGGTTAGGCTCAAGTCCCATGTCATTTGACTGAGTTTTGATAATTTTAGAGGTGTCACAAGCTAGGTCATGGTGGCTGTCCTGTTTTCTGAACCTTGTTGCTTATTTACTGAAACTGTACGAATTGGACCATTATTTTGCAAAATAACAATTATAGTCAGGAACTAGACATTCTTAGCTTTCCATAGAGGGGTCCTTTGCTAAGTTTTGATACCGTTTGATAGGTTAATTAATTCACCGAAGTAGAGGTATGTTTGATGGAAAATTGTCTGTTGGTTGCTGGGCGCACTGGGCGCCATGGGCGCCATATGTGGCTGCCTGTTGCTTGTTGTCTGCTGGTTGCTGGGCGCACTGGGAGCCATGGGCGCACTGGGCGCCATGGGCGCCATGTGTGGCTGCCTCGTTCGGTTGCTGGGCGCATTTGGGCGCCGTCTTGTGGGTTGTTGGGTACTTTAGGCGCATTAGGCCCACGGTTGGTTAATTATTGGTTAAGTCGTTAAATTGTTAATCGTTAATTAGTTGAGTTGTTAACTTTTGGTTGAGTTGCGAAACTGTTAACTTGTTAAGTTGCTAAATTGTTGGCTCAGCTGTTGATTTGTTGATGATGTTGCGCCTAGTTGTGATTACCATTGTGTGAAGTTGGCGACGTGTATCTGGTTGGATTGCCTCTATTTATTGGCAAGATATTATGTTGTAGGCCTATGGTCGATGTTGAATTCCGTTGTTGGTATGTGTTGCTATATAATCATTGATGATTGTTTGTGCATTCACATCGCGTCGCATACATAGCATTTGTATGTTGGAGCTATGCTCAAAACACGTTGGCCTGGACTGGGAAATTATGTTGAAGGCTTATGCCTTGTTGATGCCACTATTTACTGGCAGATTTTTACGACGACGACGGGAGTTCTGCTCCAATGGTACCACATGCATGTGCATAGTATTGAGTCGCATTCATAGTGCATACTTGAGTGGCTATGTTGATGACTTTTGATTGATTGAAGTTGTTGATGACGGTGAAGTGGTGAACTTATGTCTTCTGATTCTAACATACTGTTTTTCATATGTCCTATTTTATGGTTTGATATGTCACCCCTTCTGTTTGAATGTTACCCTCCTATTGGTAACGTGCAGGTAATCACGAATGAAGGATGCTTACCTTTGTTTGATTGAGTCGGTGTCGTCGCTCTGATACGTAGCACTCGGGGGGATGACCGCTTATTTTTCTATTACTTATGTCGTTTTATTTGTTGGATTTCGAGTTTATTGTTGTTATGAATCTTGCTTAGATGCCATGGTTAATTAAGTTGTTCCTTTTGAATTTCCGCTGCGTAGTAAATGAAATTTGACTTGTTTTGAAAATTGAAAATGTTGTGTGTCGGTTCATCCAAGTTAGGGTGTTATGTATCCGCTTTTCAGAAATGACCTTATTATGTTTGTTCATGGTTTTAAGTCGAAAAATGTAGCATCCGTTTGTTTGTGAAAACTCTGATTTTACTATATTTTACCGGGTAGAAATGGGTGTTACATAAGTGGTATCAGAGCTGTTTCGATCTGTTCGACCAAGTTTTCTAGTTCTTGTGTCGTTTGACGATCGAGTATTGTCATTTAGTTCTAACTATTGTTTGTGTTATAGTGATACGTTAAGATGGCTGGAAGGAATGATGCTGCTATCGCTGCTGCTTTGGCGGCTTTGGCGCAGGCTGTGGAGGGTCAGCAGAACGTTGGTGAAAATGCTGGGTCTCGTAGTTTGGCGACCTTTCAGAGGGAGAATCCGCCTACTTTCAAAGGCAAGTATAATCCTGATGGAGCGTTGGCTTGGTTGAAGGAGATAGAGAGGATCTTCCGTGTGATGGACAGCACTCCAGCGTAGAATGTTCGTTATGGTACTCATATGTTGGCAGAAGAGGCTGATGACTGGTGGCTAGAGACTAGTCAGAGATGGGTAGCTGCAGGTGAAGAGATCACTTGGGTTGTGTTCAGTAGGGAATTTATGAGGAAGTATTACCCTGAGGATGTCTGGGGTAAGAAGGAAATTGAATTCCTTGAGCTGAAGCAGGGAAACGTGTCGGTTAATGAATACGCTACTAAATTTGTGGAGTTAGCCAAGTTTTATACGCACTATAGTGAGGCAACTGCTGAATTCTCGAAGTGCATAAAGTTTGAGAATGGGTTGCGACCAGAGATCAAGAAGGCAATTGGGTATCAGAAAATCCGTGTCTTTTCTGATTTGATTGATAGCTGCAGGATCTATGAAGAGGATAACAATGCTCATTATAAAATTATTAATGAGACGAGGAGCAAGCATCAGAATCGTAGTAAATCGTATGATGCTCCTGTTAGTAAAGGTAAACCGAAAGTCGCTGATGATAAGAGAACTAGTGGGGGAGATGCTCCTGCTGGTATTGTGTGCTTCAAATGTGACAAAGCTGGTCATAAGAGTAACGTGTGCAAGGCTGAGACGAAGAGGTGTTTTCGTTGTGGTAAGACCGGGCATGAAGCTTCTGCGTGCGAGCATAAGCAGATAGTTTGCTTCAACTGTGGCGAAGGAGGACACATTAGTAGTCAGTGTCAGAAACCGAAGAAGGAACGAGCTAGTGGAAGAGTGTTCGCTTTGGCGGGGACAAAGACTTCTAAGGAAGATGAATCTTATCTCGGGTTGTTGGAATCAGGTAAATTTTCGAGGACGAAAATATTCTAAGTGGGTGAGAGTTGTAATGCCCTAAATATTTAATTAATTATTTAATTAATTTATTCGATAATTAGGTGTGAGAATTGTTGAAGTTGGGAATTATTAGTATAGTTGCTACCTTGACTTTTATTTAATTAATAGGTTAATTAAGTGGTACAAAAATAATAGAATAATAATATGCTAGTGCATGTGGGCCTATTGTTAGGGTTAGGAGTAGTAAAATGAGAGGTGTTGAGGAAAGCCCATGATGTTAAGTCGAATTAAGCTAAGAAAAACCCATAAGACTAAGTGAAATTATAAGAGGGGAAATTAGGTTAGGGTTTGCTCACTTAGAAGAAAAAACAAAAAAAGGTTTGAGAGAGAGCACTAGAGAAGGGCGCGACGGCCAAGAGGGAAAGAGAGAGAGGAACGGCGCAAGAGGAGAGGAATAGGGCAAGGAACTTCGAATCTTTCAAGGCTAAGGTAAGGGTGGGGTTCTAACTCTATAATAGGGTACATGAAGGGCTTTATGTGGGTTCTACGAATTTGCTTCTGTTTTCAGTTTAAAAACATGTGTATCTCGGAATTGGGTTTACGATGTGTTTGATTATTGAAATTTGATGAATGTTTGATGCCAATTTTTTTGCTAAACTCATTGTTTGGGGTGATCTGGGTATAGGTTCGGTTATACAGTAATTGGGAACAATCTAGTGATCCAAAAATTATGTGGTTTAATTTTCAGAAACTAGACTTAATACTTGTTAATTTGGCACTAGTTTGGTTGCATTTGGAGTTGTATAGCTCTAGTTATAGGTGTCACAAGTTAGTTTAAAATTCTGGAAACAATCTGGATATAGGTTCGGTATTTCGTGTATAACGTTTTCGTTTGAACACCTTTTTGAATGATTCTTGATTCATTGAAAACTACACTCAATTGTTTTAGGGTTAGGCTCAAGTCCCATGTCATTTGACTGAGTTTTGATAATTTTAGAGGTGTCACAAGCTAGGTCATGGTGGCTGTCCTATTTTCTGAACCTTGTTGCTTATTTAATGAAACTGTACAAATTGGACCGTTATTTTGAAAAATAACAATTATAGTCAGGAACTAGACATTCTTAGCTTTCCATAGAGGGGTCCTTTGCTAAGTTTCGATACCGTTTGATAGGTTAATTAATTCACCGAAGTAGAGGTATTTTTGATGGAAATTTGTCTGTTGGTTGCTGGGCGCACTGGGCGCCATGTGCGCCATATGTGGCTGCCTGTTGCCTGTTGTTTGCTGGTTGCTGGGCGCACTGGACGCCATGGGCGCCATGTGTGGCTCCCTCGTTCGGTTGCTGGGCGCATTTGGGCGCCGTCTTGTGGGTTGTTGGGTACTTTAGGCGCATTAGGCCCACAGTTGGCTACTTGTTGGTTAAGTCGTTAAATTGTTAATCGTTAATTAGTTGACTTGTTAACTGTTGGTTGAGTTGCGAAACTGTTAACTTGTTAAGTTGCTAAATTGTTGGCTCAATTGTTGATTTGTTGATGAATTTGCGCCTAGTTGTGATTACCATTGTGTGAAGTTGGCGACGTGTATCTGGTTGGATTGCCTCTATTTATTGGCAAGATATTATGTTGTAGGCCTATGGCCAATGTTGAATTCCGTTGTTGGTATGTGTTGCTATGTAATCATTGATGATTGTTTGTGCATTCACATCGCGTTGCATACATAGCATTTTTATGTTGGAGCTGTGCTCAAAACACGTTGGCCTGGACTGGCAAATTTTGTTGAAGGCTTATGCCTTGTTGATGCCACTATTTACTGGTAGATTTTTTACGACGACGACGGGAGTTCTGCTCCAATGGTACCACATGCATGTGCTTAGTATTGAGTCGCATTCATAGTGCATACTTGAGTGGCTATGTTGATGACTTGTGATTGATTGAAGGTGTTGATGACGGTGAAGTGGTGAACTTATGTCTTCTGATTCTAACATACTGCTTTTCTTATGTCCTATTATATGGTTTGATATCTCACCCCTTCTGTTTGAATGTTACCCTCCTGTTGGTAACGTGCAGGTAATCACGAATGAAGGCTGCTTACCTTCGTTTGATCGAGTCGGTGTCGTCGCTCTGATACGTAGCACTCGAGGGGGGATGACCGCTTAGTTTTCTATTACTTATGTCGTTTTATTTGTTGGATTTCGAGTTTATTACTGTTATGAATCTTGCTTAGATGCCACGGTTAATTAAGTTGAACCTTTTGAATTTGCGCTGCGTAGTAAATGAAATTTGACTTGTTTTGAAAATTGAAAATGTTGTGTGTCGGTTCATCCAAGTTAGGGTGTTATGTATCCGCTTTTCAGAAATGACCTTATTATGTTTGTTCATGACTTTAAGTCGAAAAATGTAGCATCCGTTTGTTTGTGAAAACTCTGATTTTACTATATTTTACCGGGTAGAAATGGGTGTTACAATATTTTCCATGATCCTCACTTTCTCATCAGCTAAGTCTAACATCTCATACGCATTTGCCACTTTCTGAATGATTAATTTATCCCGAGGTTTACGATCAAAGGCTTCCAGTCCCTTGAAAAGCTTTTCATAAAAAAAAAACATGAAACAAAGGTTAACCGTATGTAAATCAATCTAGTATAAGTGTATATAAACGTTGAACAAAGAGAGCAAAATATTTCCTATAGTAGTACAACTATATGCAACAATCCCCACATCAACTGAGAGAAGCAGAGTAAAGTATGCAATGCAGTTCTAACAATAATTATTGATTAATGTGCTAAGAAATTTTCAAGTTATCCCCAGACAATCAAATTAGTGTAGTTCAACCAAAAGAAGTATATATGTTGCTGCTTTCATGAAGCTTATTATTAATGTGATTTATGTATGTTTATTATTAACATGTAACAGACTAACAGTAAACAAGCAGTCATATATAGATTATTGAATATAAGGAAAACTTCCAATGAGAGTAAAGTAAGTCAACAAGCATATCAAAGAACTTACCTCAAGTATTCCCACAGCACCAATCTTGTCTACTATAGTTTTGGATGAACTGAATGACTCAAGTTCAAAGTGCTCAACCGCAACTCCACATTCTGTCAACAAAATTTAGACACAATCTTAATTTTATTGCAACGAGTAATCAAAAGAAGGAATAATTATAAATTAAACTTAAAAGTTTGTTTAGCAGAATGAAATAGGTTTTGATTTAATTATTTTAGTGGACAATACGTGTTTCATACTTCATATATATTTAATTATTTCCATTGCAGCAGTCACCAACGGCCAAGGGAGAGGCAGTAGTCATGTAGGAAATATCTGACTTCAAAGACAAAGACAATAAACAGATTTTCACAACCAAATACAATAAATACTAGTCCACCTAATCTGTAGGGTATATCTGTGTCTACTGTACTTTGATTTGTAGATGACTGCAATCATCACAAAAGGAATGGTTGAAATTTGAATAAAACTAATAGCAATAATCTTATTAGATAGAAAATAACAATAAAACTTACCCTACTCAAAATTCTGCTTGAAGGTGTGGTATCAAAAAATGAAACAGGTGCCCTGAAAACTGATGTGATCATTCCACGAAAAAGGCGCTGAGCGGTTTCCACAGCAACTGCTGCTATTAAGACAGCCCTTCCCAATATGAAAATGGAGCTCCCACCAGACAGAAGAGCAAATGTTCCGATGAGCCGTCCATTGCTGACTTTTCCCTTTTGTTCAGTGGCCCAAGAGATCCAATAATTGCTTCCCATCTGCATAACTTGGAAGATAAGCTGACAGAGAAGGATAACTGAAACAAGTGCTCCTCTATAAGCTGATGTGACATATGTTGAGTAAACACTCCATTTTACTCGACCCGTCATCGCTTCCTCTTCTTTGTTTCTCTTCCAATCCATGATGATTTCTTGAATATTTTCTTCAGCAATTTCAATTTGATTCTTTTGGCACGGTCTACAACTAACAGAATCATCTTTGTGGCATGGAATTTGGTTTACGGTCTCTTCATGAGCAGCCATTTGTTGAACAAGTTCACTATTTGGACATGCTTTAAGATCTCTATACCTTCCTGACTCAACTATTTTTCCATCTTTCATAACCTAACATAAAGTATACTATTGGTGTTAGAGGGCAAGCAAACACTGGCAGTAATTTCATCAGTGGAAGACAAAGTGTTCACTAGCTTACTAAAATAAGATCAGCAGCTTCCAAGAATTCCATTTGATGAGTAGCATAAACAACAGTTTTGTCATATAAAAGTTTCATTAGACATTCCTGCACAACATTTACACTTTTTAGTGAAAGCATGAATGAAAAAAACATCATTAACATTAACATCAAAAATAGCAATGCTATGCTAACCTTAAACAAATGACTTCCTGTATGAGCATCAACAGAACTAAAAGGATCATCAAGGAAATAAATATCTGAATCATTGTAAACAGCCCTTGCCAGTTGAATTCGCTGTTTTTGTCCTCCACTCAAATTTATTCCCCTCTCCTCCACCATGGTCAAATCTCCATCACTCCACGTGTTAATATCCTGGTGGAAAGCACAACCATCCAAAACAGATTCATACAACCCCTTATTCATTTTCTTTCCAAACAATATATTTTCTTTTATAGTCCCTGACTGAATCCATGGACTTTGAGGTACATAACTTCTAGTCCCATAAACTTTACTCACTGAACCAGAAACCAATGGAATCTCACCAAGCATAATACATAGCAAGCTTGATTTTCCAGACCCTACTGATCCACAAACTGCTACCTTTTGACCTTTCTTTATCATTAATTTTTCTGTAATACGAATTGTAGGTTTCTTATGAGTTAGATCATTTGCTTCCCATGCGTACTCTCCTTGCTTAACTTCAATAGCAAATGCTGAAGTTTTTTGAGCATGTCTATTCAAGAATTGGTTTTGATCTTCTTCCTTGATAAATTCCTGGATTCTATCAATAGCCACTAAAATTTCATTGTTGTATGTGATTTTTTTCTCTAAAGCCTAGAAACTCTAAAGCCTTACTACCAGAATCAACTGTAGTAACTGCCATTCAGAAAATAAAAAACAAAAAAAGTTAATTAAAATCAAAACAAAAAACAAAAACATTCTAGTATCCTAAGATATTGTTAATTATAGAAAATTACCTTGATATGAAGATGTTCTTAGCAGTCTCTCAATCAACTTTCTATCTATGTTACTGTCATCAACAGCAAAAACATGAAACTGTGACTCTGTAGCCATTCCCATTGCAAAAACTATTATACAAGGTATGAAAAATCAATGAAATGGAAAGAGATCCCCAAAATGGAAAACAGGTTTCACAAAATCCAAGAACATAATGGAACATCATTAAACAACTATCTTTTTCATCTTATTTTTTTGACAGAATTAGCAAAACCAAGCGATCTTGCCATGAAAACAACAAGAAGGACTGGCTATTTCATTCCAACAACAAAAAGCATCTTAATCATGATTTTGTCAGTAATTACAACCACAGGGATTTACAAAATCAGTATTTACAACAAAAAGCAAAACAGTGCAAACATGAAAAATCCTAAAATTGAAAAAATTGCAAGATACAACCAACCCAGCCCTTCCATGTATGAGAATAGAAACAAACAGCGCGAGAAAAGAGAAGAGTGGAGGCAATGCAAGTATACCTTGAAAGAGAGGAATGAAAACAGATCCAATTAGTAAAAAATAAAAATCACAAATGGGACTGAGAGGATTTTACAGAAACACAAACAAATCCCAAATTAGTAAAAAAACTAAAAAAGGATTGCAAACTGAAATAGAGAAGAGAGTTAGAGAAAGCAAACCAAATCTGACACGGGAACGGTTCTGGGTTATGAGGAGCAACAGAGGAGGCGTGAGGAGCAGCGTAGGAGGCGTGAGGAGCAGCGGAGGACGGTTCTGGGTTATGGTGACAGTGATGCGTGAGGAGCAGCAAATCGAATCTGACACGGGAACGGTTCTGGGTTATGGTGACAGTGACAGCGACGACGAGAGACATGAAGATGGCGGCAGAGAGGAGAGAGCGAGGACGATGGCGGTTGGCGGCAGAGAGGAGAGAGTGAGGACAATGGCGGTTGGCGGAGAGAGTAAGGGAAGAGCAAAATTTTTGCGAAGAGAGGCGTAGGTGATTGAGAGTGAGGACAGTGGGAGTGATACCGAGGAAAGACACACGAGAGTGAGAGGGAGCCAATGGTTGTAAAAGCCTGATTTTTTTGGTTTCTATAACAGATGGTTTTGTGACCCGTTATGGAAGCCAAAATTTTTGGACTTTCTATAACGGTTATGCAAGGGAACCGATATGAAAGATGGTTTTTGCACTTTCTATATCGGTTTCAGTGGCAACCGATATAAAATTGTAATTTTAATTACAAAACTGCCACCGCGTCACTTTTAATATCAGGCCGTTTTTAACCGATATAAATGACAGTTATAAAAGGCATTTTTTCCACTAGTGCGATTATGCATCGTTAAAATAGGAAGGAAATCGATTTTATGCTTAGATGTATGAAAAGAATAATCGATTCTTAGCTTGACTTTAGTATAGGAGCAAATCGATTATGTGCTTTATGTATTAAAGGGGAAAATCGATTATGCACTTTAAAAAGGAGTAGGAAATCGATTTTGGTCTTAGGAAGGAAGTCATAAATCGATTTCTATCTTTCATAGAAAGTTGGAAATCAATTTCAAGCTTTAGAAAAAATGATTTGAATGATTTCTTATTTTCACAAAAATGGTTTTTATGTTTACGTGCCTTACCTATGTGCATGCATGCATTTTGAAATATTGTGAAGGCTATGAACCTGTGAGATGAGCTGACCCTCAGAAGCGGCTAACAATATATCCTAGGACACGACGCAAATCCTAGAGGCTACCCTTACTTCTTGAGTCTTGTTTGCCTTGGATTTCGGCTTTGTCATTTTCCGCTTTGGCCACATCATCAAAACCTATCCTGCTTGTCATTTTGACTTCGAACACATCATCATCAAAACATAATCTGCAAAAGCAATATAACCACACTAGGTGGAGGCACCAATGGTCCACTAACAACGACCTGAATTTGACGACGACGACGCCCGCGTAAAGAAGTAGAAATCTTCCTCCCACTCGGTGGTACTGGTGGGTCATGAGGTGAGTCATGATCAGATCCTGATCCTGATGCCATGACTGTAAATATAAATGTTATTTCATAACAACAAATATAAATGATTAATAACATACATGAATCAAGTCTAATAAATATAAATGTTATTTCACAACAACAAATTAATTAATTACAAATAAGATCATCTAATTAATTTGAATCCCATTCATTCTCGAAATCACCATCATCATCAGATGAGTGAATTCCTGACACACCGACGTGATCGGCTGCTTCCCCATGATCTGTGTCTTCTTCTTCATTAACTTCATCACCCGTGTTTGGCTCATCACATAAACGAGTAATGGGTTCAACTTCAATTACTTCATTTACATTGGACATTTCATCCTTTTGATATGGCATGCCTTCCACTGTGTCGTCATTTGTCTCAATGCGGCCTCTTGGTTTTGTCTTAATTGCGACACACCAACCACGCCGATCAGTCCGTGTTGATGGATAAGAGACTTAATAGACTTGTCTCACATTCTGTGCAATGACGAACGGATCATACAGTCGATATCTACTATTCATTTTAATGTCCATTGTATTTGACTTTGGATTAAACTTTGTTCCTCGAGCAGACGGATCAAACCAATTACAATTAAAAACCGCCACCTTTTGACTATAATCTAGTTAAGGGTACGCAAGTTCATATATGTGTTCAACCACACCATAGAAATCATCTTCGCCTCTCCCAATGACATCCCTTCATGCAAACTCCACTATTGACCGTTTCTCTGCCTTCTGTCCATTCCTTAGTGTGAAATTTGTATCCATTGACAAAGTATGTGTGCCATTCTTTAACACATCTTCGAGGACCGTCAGATAAGTTCCTCCAGTGTTGGTTGGTAGGAGTTGGCGGGAGGGAATAAACACGTTGTCTAAACCACATTGGAAAATGGCATGAATATGAGCAGAAGATTTTTCTTCACTTACTTTCTCTGATGATAAGAACTCCCTAATAAGAAATTATTAAATGTTACACAAGTGTGTACTCTATTAACTAATTGAGATAGCTAGGCTGAGAAATACATAATCAATGAATGGTTGGACCTCAGTATAGTTTATCAAGACATGAACATGGGCTGAATTTAACTCTTCTTCTGTTAGCCAGTGAATTGACTCCTTTCCAGACTGACGGCCAGGTAGACGAAAGATAGACAAAGCTATTCAATTTCCATTTCATTTCGACTACCTCTAGGAGAAAATTCATTCTTGAAATAATAAGAACAAAAATGGGTTGTTTCACGGTGTAAGTAAGAAGAACATATTGACATATTTCAATGAGCGGATTCAAAACGTGTGTTGGCAACGGACTAAAGGCAATAGGAAGTAAGCAATCCATGAATACATGAAAATCCTGGCTCTTCATCCCATGTAACCTCCCATTATCCACATCAGCACATCTAGCTAAATTGGAAGAATAACCATCTGGCTTTGGGTTTCAATGTCCTACCGTTAGCTTGCTCAACCAACAACAAATCCTTTCGCCTACAGAAATGATCCACGTCCTTCCTAGCCTTCTCATTGTCTTTCGTTTTACCTTTCATAGTGTTAAATATGTTATCAAATAAATTCTTTTCAATATGCATTACATCGAGATTGTGTCTCAATAGATTATATTTCCAATATCGAAGTTCCCAAAAAATATTTTTTTTGTCCAATTATGCCATAGTCCATAACCATCTGGACGAGAAACAACACCCGCAACGACTTCCACAGGAGGGATATCCTTGACACTGTTCTAAACTTCTTCTGGTGTCAACCTACGAGGAGGTTCAGCTGTTTCAACATCCCCCTTGATGAATGCATATTTTTGCTTTCTAAAAGGATGATCGCAAGGTAAAAACCTACGGTGCGAGTGAAACCATGAGGTTTTTCCTCCATATTTAAGAGTAAAAGCCTTTGTGTCAACCATGCAAATCGGACACACCATCTTACCATGTGTACCCCATCCAGACAACATTCCATACGCAGGGAAGTCATTAATGGTCCACATCAAAACCACCCTCATCATGAAATTTTGTCTACATGCTGCATCATAAGTTAAAACACCATTCCACAAACTTTTTAGGTCATCAATCAAAGGTTGCAAATATATGTCAATACCACCTATTGGATTAGTTGGCCTTGGTATTATAGCATTTAAAAACATGTAGGGTTTAGACATACACATTTCAGGAGGAAGATTGTATGGGGTAACAATAACTGGTCAACAAGAATACGGTGTTGCTGACGCTTGAATATATGGTGTGAAACCATTAGAGCATAAACCAAGCCGAACATTGCGTGGATCATTGGCAAAATCTGGATGAACACGATCAAAATGCTTCCAAGCTTCACCATCTGATGGATGAAGTAATTCACCAGAATTATTTGTATTTTCATAGTGCCACGTCATTTTACCCGCAGTTTCCATTGAAGTAAACATCCTTTTCAGTCTGGATATAACCGGCAGATAGAACATTGCTTTCCTTGGAACTTGTTTGCCTCTGCTTGTCCCTTTCCTGCTGACACGATACTATGGCTCTTGACACAACTTGCATTCCAGCAACTCTCCATCATTTATGCCAAACTCATTGTTATAATAGATCATGCAACCAGACACACAACAATCAATTCTTATGGAATTTAAACCAAGCTTCGATACCAATCTTTTAGCATCATACTAACTCTGCGACAATAGTTCTCTAATGGGGGTTGCATCCAACATCATTTTAGTCATGTATTCCATGCACAATTCCGCAACGTTAATTTGAGACTTAAGACCCAACAACCGAACACACATTGATAACTTAGAGTCTTTAGATCCTTCAAATAATTGTTTATTTGTCTCACTCAAAAACATATAAAACCTCTGAGCTTCCTCGTTTGGAACTTCTTCAGCATCATATTGTGGTTCTTCGAAATCCAAATTTACACCGACAGCATCAGATATCATCCTCTGAACAACATCAAATGGCTGATATCCCGTAGTCGTCGGATTCCTACTTGATATGGAATCTCCTATGACTGGACTTGATGTGGAACCTTCTACTTGGACAGGAACATTATCAACGGCAGGAACTCCAGCTGCTACCATGCCATGACGGGTCCATATCCAATAATTTGACTTAAACCCATTATTGTACAAATCAAGTCGAACATCACCTTCCTTTTTTATAGATCGAAACATACATTTGGAGTAACGACATCTAATTCCACCTTGTCGATCAAATTATTTTTGATGCTTAGCAAAAAGAACAAACTCTTCGACTCCTTGTACAAAACGTCGCTTCAACCCAGCTCTTTCAAGATACATTCGATCATACATCAAACTACGATCCATTTTTTTTGTGTATGTTGCTTTATATATATATATATATATATATATATATATATATATATATATATATGTATATTACTACACAACATTTGTAACATCCCCCGATTTGGCTAATTTCGTTAATTGAAATTAGCAAGAGGTCATAGTTAATTTATTAGCTAAGTTAAATAATTTAGTGTCTTTGACTATATGGATAACTAAATTAATTGCTAATAATGTGATTGTGTGCAATATTGAGTAATTGTTTAATTAGAAATAGATTAAGTGAGTTGAGAGGAGGGGCACGTTGGTCTTTTCCTTTTAGTAAACCTTCAGCGCATTAACCCCTTAAAAACACACACATTCTCATAATGTCATGTTTCTGAAATTGAGAAAGAAAGAATAGTGAGAGAGAGAGAGAGAAGACAGACACGAGAGTGAGAGGGAAGAGAAGGAGAGAGTCAAGCTTCCATTCTCGGTGCATGTAAGTGTTTTTCATACCCTTCTTCACCATTTTTCATTCTCTATCCATTGACACAAAAATCATCACTTGTTTCCTTCCCTTTCTCATTTCGCCATTTTTGGACGTTCAAGCTCAAATGACCAAAAATGGAGTAAACACCATTGCATGTTGTCTTTGAAGACTTAAACTTAGTTGTTGAAGTTCAAGAACCAATCTTAGAGCTCACTCACAAGCAACATTTTGAATTCAACCACATTGAGTAGTCATATTCGAATTTGGAGTGTTTTGGGAGCTTAGGAAACCGTTACGGGGGTCGTTCGAGTGTTAAATTATCGGTAGCATTGCGTGGAGTTCGATTGTTCCTGATTTTCATCACGATTGATGAGTTTTACTCACATTTAGGTTTTATTTCTTTTCTGAAGTTAATGTTGTTGTGACAGGTTGTATCAAGTTTTTTCGTTTCGTAAATTTAGAGTCAAAAATGGTATTTTTGCGAAAACTATGTATTTTGGAGTCTCAGAACGAATTACTCAATGCGTTGATTGTTAATTGTCATTGTTTGGACTGGAATGGTGCATCATAATTTCTGTTTTGAGGTTGGATATTGATTGGAATACGGATTGGACGCGAACGGAGAAGCGAAACGAGAAACGAATCGGAATTTGTGTGTTGTACAAAGCGCACGGACTGTGCGCCCCTGTGGCAATGACCGTGCACAAATTTCTGAGTTGGTCTTTAAAAATATGTGCAGTGCGCACGGGTCGTGCGCCTAGGGCACACAGACCGTGCGTGTGAGTCTGTCCTCGGATGCCAAATTCTCGTTTCGTCACTCCTTTCGATTCCAAACTCTTCTAATCTTCTTCTCAACCATTCCTCATGGTTCTTGACTAATAATGGCCTGGTTTTGAACACGTTCATAGTACTTAAAGTGAATCGTTTTTGAAGCTATTAATATTTCGAAAAATCGTAAAGTAGTACACGTGAGAGAACATGTATTATGATAATTCAAGGAACTAAATGTTCAAGTTTAATATTGTAGAATGAGAATGGGATGGACAAATAGTTCATCAAAGACTAATTGAGGTTTATGATGTATAAAACGAGTATGGGTGACGACCCAAAGAGGTTAGCATACTAGGCGGGGATGGTCATGAGCCCTTAACCTAGGCCCTGTAAATTTTACCATTAGGGGAAGTACTAATGGGAAGGGGGTTCACCGGGATTAGCAGGAGGAAGTCGGTGTTATGTTAAAGTTATATAGTACGGTTCACCGGGATTAGCAGGAGGCATTCAGTGTCGTGCTAAGTTAAAGAGGCGTAGTTTATAAATTAAACTACGAGATAATTAAAGAGGCACGTAGTTTGTAAATTAATTTCGAGACGAAAGTAATGCATAAGTGAACCGAGAGTGTAGTTACGGATCTCAGTAGAACTTACTGAAATTGTATCTCACTGTTTATAAATTGCTTTTTTTACAGAGAAATAGAGAAGAAAGAAAGCAAAGAGGCAAGGCTAGGTGACGTGCTTGAGGAAATATATTGAGATAAACAGGAAATATATCTCTGATGTATGTTAAATTGTGCATCTTAGTATTTCTACTTGTTAGAGATATTAGGGTGTTACAACATATATCATATACGAGTAGTAGAACAATACACATTGGTATTTTTATGTTTGACCAAATATACAAAATAAATTAAATAAACTATTAACTATTATTTTTGAATATATATTCATATTATGATTTTTTAGTAAATGGTAACATATTTTAATAATAATGGTAACATTTTATTTGACTAATAATTTTACTTTTTTTACTAATATTATATATATATATATTATAATAATATTTAGTATTTATTTTATCTAAAAAAATACAAATAACAAACAATTATTACAATCTAATTTATTTTATTTTTTCGAATAATTCCAACTTATAACATCAATAATTTTTACTAAATAATAACTATTAATTTTTATGTTTTTAACTAATACATTAAAATAATCTGCATTTTAAAAATATAAAAAATATCAGCTAATTATTATACAATTAGTGAAACAAAATTACACAACAAATTAAATTTATTTTATTTTCGCAAAAAATTTCAGGTAATAACATCAAATAACATTTTATAACAAATAATTTTGTTAACTAACCGGTAGTGAAGAGAAGTCTCTAGCCTGATGCTTTCTACACTCTTTTGAACAAAATTTTCAAGGAAACTCCAAACTCCAATAAATTGCTAAACAAATAGCATAACAAATATTAACGAACTCATATTGAAAAACTAAATATTAACTAAAACAATCAAATATCAGTTAAAAAACATTCCTTAAACAAAACTTAAGAAGATTCTCGAAGAGGGAAGAGAAGAGATTGGAGAAATAAAGTTTATGTGAGAAGATCATAAAATTGAGAAGAGAAGAGTGAGAGATTTCGAATGGAGTGGAGATTTATGAATAGATTTCGAATGGAGTGGAGATTTATGAATAGATTTCGAATGGAGGAGAGATATGTGAAGAGAAGAGTGAGAGATTTCGGAAAAAGGAGTGTAAAGAAAAATAGAGTGAATTTCGAATAAATAGAGCCATGGGTCCAACGGCTCATTTATGAAATTCGAAAACGAGATCCGCCGGAAATGACGGTTACCAGTGGATTTTATTACTTTACCAGAGGATTTCGGTAAACGGTCCGAACACAACTTCTCATAAAGCAATCCGCCGGAAATGGCAGGTACCGGCAGATTTTTTGGCTTACCGAGGGATTGTTAATTGCCGGCGAATTTCATGATATTATAGGCGGATTTTCGAATTTCAAATTTTAAAATTTATCCGCCGCAAATTTCACTTACCGGCGCATTGTTTTTGTGGGTGTTTACCGGCGGATATTAGCGCCGGAACCCGTACTTACCGGCGGATTTTGTTTTAAGTATTTTTTTAAAATTACGGAATTATCCGCCGGAACATGTAATTACTAGGGGTGTGCAAAAAAACTGGTACACTTGACCCATACCACAAACCTTACTGGACCACTTTAAATAGCCCATACCATTTATTAAAAAAACCCTCCCATACCATTTCAGTCAAAAAAAGGATGGTTTTTTTTTATACCCCATCAACTCCCTTCTACCCCCACACAATATCGTAATCCCAAAAATACGCCTGACATAAATAACAAAAATTGACTTTTGGAAGATTCTATGGTGGGGGACCACTTTATCTGGTAATCGGATTTACCTAATTGCAAGGTAAATCCGATTAGCTTTAAATATGTAATAAATACACACACATAAGTCAAATCGGATGTATCAAACTGACAGATAAATCCGATGCGATGCGCAATCGGATTTACGTAAATCCGCTTATTCAGGATAGAAAGCGGAATCAGATAATTCAGGATAGAAAGCGGAATTTTAATTAATCGGATTTAGCAAAATCCGATGCGCAATCGGATTTACGTAAATCCGCTTATATCTTTTAATGAATCGGATTTACCTGGATGGGGGTATATCCGATTTTGAAAAATACAAAGCGGATTTACGTTTGAGGTACGTAAATCCCATTTGTTTTTTTTAAATTAATTTCTATATAACTGTTGTTCTATTTTGAAACAGATATTGACCCGCATACAGAGTCACAGGTTGTTCCTTTCGTGGTAGACACTACAGAGGCATTCTGGACGGAGAGGGTATATTTTTCAAACTAATTTTCTTAATCAAAGTTTGGTAGATATTTAATTAATTAAGTACGCAACATTTATCTATTTTTTCTATTTTGTAGATATTTTCTACACGCGAGGATGTAGAAGAGTGGGCTAACGCGGTTGGGAGGCGTATTGGAGTTGTGGTTATCATTGTAAGATCTGACAAAGCTGGAGTTAAAAGGGGTTGGCGTGTGAATGTTAGGTGTGGTATTCATACACAAGAGTTGCTTACTACCCCAGTCGGGTCGACAGATTTTGGTCGTTTAACTAAGCCGCATAAATCTATTGTTAATGAGCACACTGATCTGAATGTTGCCCCGAAAGATTGTCTTACTGCTTTAAAGAACCATTATCCGGACAACGTCACTTCTCTTACTCAAATATATAGGCAGTGTTACGCCTATAGGTCTTCTAAGAGGGGTCCTAGAACGGACATTCAGGAGCTTTTGAGATTGATTGAGTCGCAAAATTATTTATGTTGGAGCAGAAAAGTTGAGGATTATGATGTGGTTAGTGACATCATGTGGGCGCATCCAACTTCTATTAAGTTATTCCGGTTATTTCCAAAGGTTCTTATTCTTGACACCACCTACAAGACCAACAAATACAATCTACCTCTATTGGAGATTGTAGGAGTCACTTCAACGGAGTTAACTTTCTCGGTTGCTTTTGCCTATATTTCAGACGAGCTTGGAATTCGTTTTACTTGGGCATTGCAGCAACTAAAAGAATTATTTGACTTGCCCGGGCTTCAGCCTCAGGTATTCTTGACTGACAGAGATCTTGGTCTTATGTCCGGTATTCTTGATATCTTTCCTTCGGCTACAAATTTGTTATGTTCTTGGCACGTGACTAAAAATGTGAAAGCGAAGATTAAAGAGTTGGTGCACGTGGATAGGCAAAAGGACGTCCTCTCTCTTTGGCATAACATTATTGATTCACTTGATGAGTCAGAGTACTCAGCTCACTTGAAGATTTTTGAGGACTCCTGCGTTGATTTGCCCGCTCTTATTAAGTATGTGCATAACACGTGGTTGACAAAGCTTAAGGAAAGATTTATCTTGGCATGGACAAACCAGATCTCACACTTCGGGAATCAGACGACCAATAGGTACTTTGACACGTGTTTAGTATTTTTATCATCGTTTAAATTTTTTTGACACGTCTTTTAAATCTAGGCATGAGATGCTTACTCTTCAATTTGATAAAGTCATCGGGTCTTTTCAAAGAAGCATAAACCGTATTGAAGTGGACTCTAATACTCCTTTGTTTAAAAAGCTTCGCGGTGTTGTGTCTTTAAATGGTTTGGATCATATTGTTAAAGAGTTTTCAAAATCGACATCTTGGGTTGGATATGACAAAAGCCCGTTGTGGATGCATTATTAGAAAGACACATCTTCTTCCTTGTGCTTGTGAGCTAGGTGTGTACCATGTCTCCGGTACTCCTATTCCGTTGGATGTTGTAGACGACCATTGGAAAAACTTGAGTTTAGATTCTATAGATGATAACTCCCAATAAAAATCTGCTGACTGTGATATTTCTTACCAAATGGAGATGATTTGGGGGAGATATAATCGTATGACTCCTGAGGAGAGATTTGTCCTCAAGAAACAACTTAATGAGCTTGCATTCCCTACCACTTATTCAATGGTTGCACCACCATTTAAAGTTAAAACAAAAGGTGCACCAAAGAAGAAAAAGCAGAAATTATATGATGTCAAGCGTGATCCTTCTGGGTGGGAGCATGTGGATGAGAGGATGAAACAGACTCAAGAGTCTGGGACTTCTTGTAAAAATTCATCACAGCGGTCTTGTTGTACAAAATCATCATGGCGGTCTTCAAAGCTATCTCAGAGTGTTTCTAAAAAATTAACACAGCAGGGTGAGACTAAACTCAATTTACCGTCGGTTCCTCATCACGTGCACTCTTATGTAGAAAAAATTATTGATGTTGAAAGGGATGGTAATTGTGGGTTCCGAGCAGTAGCGGTTGGTCTCGATCTTGGTGAGGATAGTTGGCCTATAATTAGGCAAGATTTAATCAAAGAAACAAAGGAGAGGGAGCAACTATATACTTACATGTTTGGAAAGGACAGACTTGCAGTGCTTAGAAAAGCGTTATCGATTGAATACCCCGGTTTTCAGAAGGAGGATAAGTGGTTGAGTTTGCCTGAGATGGGGTACTTTCTAGCTACTAAGTATAATGTGGCCCTAGTTCAATTGTCTTTGGATATGAATTTTACTTATCTTCCTTTGAGAGGTAGTTATTCTTCTTCTAAGTATAAAATCATATCTATTCTGAACGTCGGGAATATCCATTGGATGCATATTTCGATCTCGCCTGTCTTTCCATTGCCTCTAGTTGCTTTGATGTGGTCTCATAATCGATCAGATGAATCTACTTCATGGTTGGATCTTTATACCAACCTTTTTTCCCTTTGGCAGTCTACCACTTTGAAGATGCCCCGTCTCCCTCCCACTGATGCGCCCACCATTGTAGACTTAGTCCATGACTCCGACGATTTAGATTGACATTTCTTGTATTTATTATTGTACCCACATTTTTGTAATTATTTATCCATATATATATGTATTATATATCCAACAAATTAAATGTGTCAAAAAAAAACAAAGTAAATGTTTTAAATTTTTTTTACAAGTCGGATTTCCCTGGTAAAGGGTAAATCCGCTTTTGAATTTAACAAAGCGGATGTACCCCCACAACACGTAGATCCGACTTGATAAAGAGACAAAGCGGATCTACCTGTTGTGGGGGTACATCCGCTTTGTTAAATTCAAAAGCGTATTTACCCTTCTATCAGTAAATCCGATGCGATTTTTTTAAATTTAATCGGATCTAGGTAAATCCGCCTTTGATTATTCTCAAATCGGATTTACCTATTTATAAGGTAAATCCGATTGAGTCAAAATTATGGGGGTATTTTGTGATTTTCATATTCGATGGGGGTATATTGTGATGGGGTGGGGGTATAAAAAAAGACCCAAAATGGAATACCGGGAATATTGTTTCTAGAACCAGTAATTACCACATTGTGTTCCACTCTTCCACATTATTATTATTAGCTTCCAAATTAAAACGCTTCTGCTCCAAAATGAAAATGCATCTACTCCAAAATCAACTACGTAGGAACTCATATACTCCATCACTCTCTTTCCCGGCAACGACATCGGCCCGAAGTTGTCTTCTCTTCACCGGATCTATTCTTCTCAACGGATTTTTTCTTCCCCTCACCAGATCTGTTCTTCTCAACAGAGATCTTTTCTCAACAGAGATCTGTTCTTCCCCCGAACGGATCTGTTCTTCTTCACTAGATCTTTTCAATCCATTCTTAAAGACGTTCTTCTCTTCAACGGATCTGTTCTTCTCCTCACCAGATCTGATTTTATCCTCACGGATCTGTTTTCTTCTATTTTGTGTTCTATGTAATTTTTTTTTGTTTTGACAATCTGGTCATCTGGTCTTAGTTCATACCACACTTTCCTCAATAGTAGCCTTGGCTTAAAGTCATTGATCTGGTCATCTGGGGATGTAACGAAACATGAGAGAATTTTCACTAATTGGCTCAAACCTTAATGTTTTCTTTTCCTATTTTATCTTCTCTACTTTTCGATTTCCATTCTGATTTTCAGTTGAAACCTATGCTATTTGGGAAATTAAAGCGACTAAAAAGGCTTCTTTTATATGGTTATGCTTTTGACCGAAAGTAAGAAAAGAATGAAGCATGGCTGAAATGATAGATGTGGAAGCAGATGGGTTACATTAGAAGCAAGTAATTAGGAGTGGTGAGTGAAATTAATAAAGGAAGAGAGGATGAATTCTCCACAATAAATTAGCTAAACCGGTTACAAACCGATTTTGTACCAGTTCCGAACCGGTTTAAAAACGCAAACCGGTTTTTACTGAAATGGTAAACCAGAATTGAATCTTAAAGAGGTATGGTGTGGTTTTTGTACCATGCCCACCCCTAGTAATTACCGGCGGATTTGATTTAATTTTTTTTGCAAATAATTTCCTCTGGAAACACCTAAATAATCCGCCGATAAGTTACAGGCTAAATAAAATCCGTTGGTAAGTTACTGGCGGAAAAAATCCCCCGAAAACTGCTAATATCCGCCGGAAATGTACTAGCGGATTTAATCTGCCAGAAATTTCCCGTCAGTAATACACAAAATTCTTGTAGCGCGATCAATTTAAGCGTTTAATTAGATATAGTGAAAACACATTATTACACACTAACCTATTAAATGCTAGTTTTGTGGAATATTGTATTTTATAGATATATACACACACACACAGATATATATATACTTTGAAGTAGGAATGTAGGCTCGAAACCAGTGAAAAAAGGGGAAGTAGGAATGTAGATATTAACTTTGAACTGTTGGTTACTACTCTGGTTATGCTTTTAATTTAATCATACACTTGTTCATACTCATATTTTGCCATAAATGGATATTAATTCTAACTTAATTAATTTAAAGGTTATACTACTAGTGTACTCTTTGACTATAGCTAAATGCCGCAAGCGTACGTCAATACAGGCGTCTGGCAAGGGCAATTGAAATGTGCCGTATTTATCCGCCTCGATCGGATAATCCTATAGTCAACTGGTCCACTATTTTATAACTATTTAAAAATGAACGTAATAATATTTGAATAAATTAATTATTCATCTATGTTTATATTTTGCAGTAATTACTTGTGCTCTCCGTATTATTATTGTAATATACTGCTATAAATTATACTAAGATACACTTTTAGCTCTATGTTATACCTTTGTACTTAAAGTGTTTATGATCAAAATATTTCTAAAGTTTTTCATAAGAAAATTTTTATATACTCCAAGGACCGTAGAATATTAGTAAGGATATCTGGGTATCTCATTAGCGACGTAAATTGTAGTCGGAGTACGTAAGACCCTGCTGGTTGACTGGGCAGTCATATACCATTATTTGAGATTTATTATCCTAAAGTATTCTAATCCTGAAGGAGAAAAGTATTTTCGAAAGTACTTTATTTTTGATCATAAACATGTTTGAAACAAGGAATAGCTTAGACTCTGAGTGTTTAAATCTGGTTTAATATATTTCAGTATTTACTTTGTTTTTCTCTGAGCTATGGTAACTTTTACTCCGAAATATAAAATAGAAAATAATTTTATTATTCAAGCTTTGATATCCGGCAACATGGCATTATGACTGAGTTTTGAACAAAACATGATTAACCTAACGGCATTTCCCAGAAGGTAATTAACTAGTTCAGTTTTAATACTTATATTTCTGCAAGTAACCAGATGAAGGCAATGATACTTACGGGTGAGGAATATCTTACATCCTTCCTAAACAAAAGCTTTTTCCTGACCACTATGTCTTCTACACCCTCTTCTCCTCCTACCTCTGTGATGTCATCCACTGGTAGTAACATTTGCCAGAATCAATCTGTTTGTAACCACAATCGAGATCTTGAAAAGGATTTTACCAATCAGGAAGTAACTTCCCCCAATTTTACCATAGACAAAAAATCCCTCAAAAAGGACTTTTACTCTGAGGAATGGTCTCCTCATAGGGAATGGTTCTTCCAAAATTTTGAAGATAATAAGGGATATCTTGTCCAACAAAAATTTTATAGGTTCGTTAAAAGGGTCAAGTTCAATATCCCCTTTTTTCACTGGTTTCGAGCCTACGCCATAGTAAAAGATATTGATTATCCCTTTCGTAATGATCATGAAGAGCCAAAAACCAATACTATTTGGCACCACAAAGATGGCCAAATGGTCCAATCTGAATTACCCCCCAAAATACCCTTTGCCCTTAATAGCAAGGACCAAGCCACCCCTGTCATGGCCGCCCCTTTCAAAACCAAAATTGATGGGGAACCTATCACAGCCAGAGACATCAAAGATCTCATGGAACAATCCAATTACACGAACAAATACCTCCAAGCCTTAGGAGACTCCAGCAGAAGTAAAGGTAAGGAAGTTAATGACAAACCAGAGTCATCTTCTTCCTCTAAAAAAATTGAGAAGCCTCTCTTTAAAACCTACAGAGTCTCAAAAACCTTTAAAGAATCCCAAAGCGATAGCTCCAAGAGCCAAGTCAAAAAAGAAGTTGACAATGCCAACGATGAGTTTCTGGCTAGAGTCAAAGAACAAATAGCCCTTCTCAAGACTACTATCCCAGAAACACCTTCTCCTGGCACCCCTCCTCCTAAAAATGTCAAGACCATCAACATGATTGATGAAACCTCCTCTGATCACTCTGAAAGTATGAAAGATGGTATCAGTCCTGTTATCTACAATCCATACAACCAATGGCGTAAGGAAACCAAACTTTACTATCCTAGGGCCACTGCCCCTGACCTCCTCCTAGAGGAAAAGGAAACCAACATCAAAAGCTTTAGTGCAAACAACGTCTATGAATGGAACATAGACGGAGAAAATGAATATGGCATAACAAAAATTTTACAAAATATGACCATGGTAGCTACTGCCTATGAAACTGCCAACAATTGCCCTGAAGCTATGATCGTAGAAATCCTCATCTCAGGATTCTGTGGTCAGCTCAAAGGATGGTGGGATAACTATCTCACCGACGACTGCAAACAGTCTATCCTCACAGCAGTCAAAAGAGAACCCAATGGTGAACCCATCCTTGACGGTGATACCCATATCCCTGATTCCGTCAACACCCTTATCTTCACCATTGCCCAACATTTCATCGGAGATCCCTCTCTCATAAAAGACAGATCTGCCGAATTATTGTCAAACCTTAGGTGCAAAACCTTAGGTGATTTCAGATGGTACAAAGACACATTCCTAACCAGGGTATACACCAAGGAGGATAGCCAACAAGCCTTCTGGAAGGAAAAGTTTCTTGCTGGTCTTCCAAAATCTTTGGGAGATAAAGTCAGGGATAAACTCCGTAGTCATAACCCCGACGGTAACATCCCCTATCAGCAACTAAGCTATGGACAGCTTATTGCTATTATCCAGAGAGTAGCCTTAAAAATTTGTCAGGATGACAAGATCCAACGACAACTATCTAAAGAAAAGGCTCAAAATCGCAGAGATCTTGGAACTTTCTGCGAACAATTTGGTCTCCCCTGTGCAGAGAAGGCCAGGGCCAAAGCCAAACATAAGGTTAGCAATGTCCTACCCAGACCTAACTATTACAAAGAAAAGCGTTTGGGAAAACCTAGGCCTAGACCTGCCAATCAAAATACCAAGAATCATTATGAAAATAATGATAGAACCAAAAGACCTATTATCTGTTACAATTATGGCAAGCCAGGACACTACAGCAAGAATTGCAGGGTAGTAGGAAAACTCAAAACCCTAAATCTTGGCTCCGACATCGAAGACAAGATCAACAACTTGTTAAACCAATCCTCTGAAAGTTCTTCTGACCATCCTTCCGATAACCTAAACCAAGTCCAGGATGATGACCTGACAGATTCCTCCAGCAATTCCTCTAAACATATCAATGTCCTCACCCAGGATCATGACCTGCTCCTCGAGGCCATAAATGTGACACCCCGAAATTAATTAAATAGTTATTTAGTATTTATTTAATTAATTAAATAGGAGTTGTTGATAGAAATAATAATAATAAGAATAATAGTAATAATAATGATGATAATAATAATAATAATATTGGGTGGTTTTAATTATTTAGAGGGTGGTGATATTTAATTATTTAAATGGGCTTAAGTGGATGGAGGCCCGCGATCCAGGCCCAGGAGTTGACCTTGGCGCATGTGACTAGGGGTTGGGGGGAGGCGCCTCACTTGAGAGAAAGAAAGAGAGGAGCGTGAGAGAAAGAAAAGAGAGGAGCGTGAGAGAGAGGAAAAGAAAGAAAATGCAAAGGAGAGAAAGAAAGAGAAGGAAAAATAGCGCAAGGGAGAGGAGAGGAGAAGAGAGAGGCGCAAATCCCAAGGAGGAGAAGAGGAGCTCAGTTGCTGTGGTTACTCGGTGTGCACGTGGAGGGGTCCCTGTCTTCGGTGAAACTAAGGTAAGGGTGGGTCTTGCCTTATAATAGGGAATATAATGGGATGTATGTAGGGGTTAGGTCCTATGTCATGTTTTACCTTGATTTTATGTTACTGATGATTATATGTGTATGTGGTTGTCAATTGTTGCTCATTGATATGACCTGTAAAATTGTGCTCTGTATGTTGAATTTGAGTTGCCTGCTAAGTGCTCGAATAATTGCGTAAACGATGTATTTTTGAACATATTATATAATTTGGTGTTGTTGATGAGATCGATGCATGCCATGTTTCTTGATGTTTCTTGATGCTCTTGATTTGTCCTTGATGATGAATTTATACGTACATATGTGTGTGCATAGGCGCCTAGGGTGCCATAGTGTTGATGTTGATAATGAGTAAAATGATTTTGATGATGTGAATAAAGTTTGATTTTTGGTGGTTGGAATTTTGGGTGTGTCAAAAAGTATATTTTGATGTTTTGAAATTGGCAAAAGTTAGTTTTTAGGTGTTTTTGATGTTGCTGGAAAACTGGCTGTGTTGCGCAGGATGTTGCCTCTGCGCCAGTTTTTGTGTGTTGTGTTGCGCAGAATGTTGCCTCTGCGCCAGTTTTGTGTCTGGGTGTGTTGCGCAGAATGTTGCCTCTGCGCCAGTTTTGTGTCTGGCTGTGTTGCGCAGGATGTTGCCTCTGCGCCAGTTTTCCATGTGCTGTGTCTGTGTTGCAGAATTGTGTTGCTCGTGTCTAGGCACCATGGGAACCGAGGGTCCCGGAGATTGGGTGTTCGGTTTGCTTTCAAATTTGGTATGGGGGTTCCTGGGCACAAAAAGAGTCAGTTTCTGGTGTTGGGTCAAAAATTTGGCCGTGTGCCTTGTGTCATGGGCGCCAAGGGCCCCAATTTTCTGTTGTCCATTTTGCGAAAATTGATACTGGGTTTTCATGTCCAAGCTAAATGGCTCGTGTAAAACAATTTTTGGAGTCATAGGAGTTGTGGTTTGTCCTGGCCTTAGGCGCCTAGTCCATGGGCGCCAAAGAGGCGTGTCACATTTTGCCAAAATATTTGTTGGGTTCCCTTATTCTGAGCATTTGGCTCGTGCAAAATTAATTTCGAAGCTAAAAGAGTCTTATGGCGTGTTTTGGCAAGGCGCCTTGTACATGGGCGCTGTGTTCCCTGCGCCAGTTTCCTGCGCCTGTGTCTGGGCGCTAGGCGCCCTGCGCCAGTTTTCCTGGGCGCCAGCGCCTAAGCGCGTGTTGCTGTTTCCTGGGCGCCAAGCGCCCATGCGCCAAGTGCTGTGTTGCCCCTGGGCGCCCAGCGCCTGGGCGCCAGTTTCCAGGATGTCTAAGTATTTTTCCGGTTTTGTTTTTAACGTAACTTTTGACTCGGGTGTCCGTTTTAGGTGGTTCAAAGTGCGTTACGAAGCTCATTTAATTGTCTATCTGTTTGTCCAGGCGAAAACCAAAACTTAATATTTTTCCCCGGTCGTTTTCTGAAAGTCCCAAGTGACTGTGTACTAGTTGTTGTTTGGATTGGAAATCGCTACTGTTCCTTTTAAATAAAATGTTGGTGTTCTTCATGAGACTAAGATACTGTTCCTTGTATTTTTAAATGGTGTTGTCACGGTGAAAGTAGTGTGCTGTGTAACAGTGTGGTATGCAAATAAATATATATATATGGTGTATATTATTATTGGTGAATGGGGTCTGTGATCCTCTTTTGGGTGTTGGTGAATAAACAAACTGTTGGTGAATATGCTATGGCATACTTTTATTTGGTGATTCTGGTGTGTGATGCATTGTCATGGTGTCGCATAATCATATGCATGATCTTGGTGAATAGGCTTCGGCCTCTGGCTTCGGCCTTATTATAGTTTTGGTGAATGCCCTCAAGGCTCATTTTTGGTGAATGGATCCACATGCATATGCCCAGTGGAGTTTTGGGTTGCATCTCATACATTAAACATACAGTTGGCGAATGTTTTGGTGATTATTTATTTGGTGATTGTTTGGTGATTACTTTTATTTGGTGATTGTTTGGTGAATATTTAGTTGGTGATGAGTTGGTGATTAATTTCGATTTGACTGAACTGGTGATTAAAGTGAATATTGCTGTAATTGATGTAGTCCTGTATCTGTACATACTACTCCTTATGTACTTTATTATAGGGTTTGAGACTCACCCCTTTTTGTTGATTTTTACCTTACAGGTAACCGTACTTGAAGGCTTTGACCTTCATTCCCTTGAGTTCGAGTCGCTCTGATATGTAGTACCTGGGGGGCGTCTTATTAGATAATGATTTTGTCTTATACGACTTGTTGGATTTTATTTTAAAGTTGTAACCGTATTTTTGAGTAGTGGCCGCCCATGATGCCACGTAATGATTTTAATTTAAGTTAAACAATTGACGTGTTTTTGAAGTAAATGTAGCATTCCGTTTCAAAAAAAATAATTTGTGCACTCTGATAATTGTTATAAATGAAAGGGGTAGAAACGGGTGTTACAATAAACGCCATTTCCGATCAACATGAAAGGAAGAGTTACCTAGACAAGCTTATGGCTTCCCTTGAGGCGAAACCTCCCCCTGAGATAAAACCTCCTAGGAATCCCTTGGTAACCAATAAATTTAATCTTAAAGACACCCTCAAGAGGCTTGAAAACGCCAGTATCAAACCTACCACCACTCAAGATCTTCAAGCTGAAATTAAATTCTTGAAACACGAAGTTAAAGATCTGAAAAGTAAACATGCTGGTCACCAGCTTATCATTGATCAATGGAAGGACCATGTTAATGATTCTCATGTCTCCAACACAGATACAGAAGATGGGGATGAGGCTAAAGACGATGATATTCTTGGCCTTATCAACCACATTAAGATTCAAAAGTTTTTTATCAAAATAAAAATTGTCATTAATGATTTTACCCTTGAAACTACTGCCTTGTTCGATACAGGAGCTGATTCCAATTGCATCTTAGAGGGCCTTATCCCCACTAAGTATTTTGAAAAAACCTCTGAACGTCTCAGCACTGCTAATGGTTCTAGGTTAAGAATCAATTACAAATTATCTTCTGCAATCATTGAAAACGCAGGTTTCAAAATCAATACCCCTTTTCTTCTTGTCAAAGATTTAAAAAACAAAGTGATCTTAGGAACACCCTTCATAAGATCTCTTTTCCCGTTTCAGATCACTAAAGATGGTATAATTGCCCAGCACCTGGGACAACCTATCATCTTTAATTTTTTAAGGAAACCCTCGGTTAGGGATTTGAACCTTATTTCTTACAAAGAAAATCAAATCAATTTCCTCAAAGAAGAATTTTCTTTCAAATTTATTGACCATCAATTACTCAGAAGAGAAAATCAACTTAAAATCAAAGGAATCCTAGAACAAATCCAAACCACCATTTGTTCTGACCTTCCTAATGCTTTTTGGAAAAGAAAGCATCACATAGTTGATCTTCCTTACGAGAAAGGTTTCCATGACAGGCAAATCCCTACCAAAGCCAGGCCCATTCAAATGAATCAAGATCTCCTTCTTACTTGCCAAAAAGAGGTTAATGATCTCCTAGAAAAGGGTCTTATTCGCAAAAGTAAGAGTCCTTGGTCTTGTTCTGCCTTTTATGTCAATAAACAGGCTGAGATTGAAAGGGGGACTCCCAGGCTCATTATTAACTACAAACCTCTCAACCAAGCTCTTTGCTGGATCAGGTATCCTATCCCCAATAAAAGGGATCTCCTTAAAAGACTTCATGACGCAAAAATCTTTTCCAAATTCGATATGAAGTCTGGGTTTTGACAAATACAGATCAAAGAGGAAGACAGGTACAAAACTGCATTCACTGTCCCCTTTGGTCAATACGAATGGAACGTGATGCCTTTTGGCTTGAAAAACGCTCCTTCTGAATTCCAAAGGATCATGAATGATATTTTCAATAATTATGCAAATTTTGCAATTGTCTATATTGATGATGTCTTGATTTACTCTCAATCTTTTGAACAGCATATCAAACACGTCAGCACTTTCATTTCCATAATTAAAAAGAATGGCCTTGCTGTCTCAAAAACAAAAATCAATCTTTTTCAAACAATAATTAGATTTCTTGGTCACAATATCCACCAGGGAACCATCATTCCTATCAGTAGGGCCATTGAGTTCTCTGATAAATTTCCCAATCAAATTATTGATAAAACCCAATTACAAAGGTTTCTAGGTTGTCTCAATTATGTTTCAGACTTCTTTCCACAACTTAGTAATCTCATCAAGCCCCTCCATGATCGTCTGAAAAAGGATCCTCCCCCCTGGACAGATGATCATACCAATGTGGTCAAACAGATAAAATCCCAGGTTAAAGAACTCCCTTGTCTTTACCTTCCCAATCCAGAAGCTTTTAAAATAGTTGAAACGGATGCCTCTGACATCGGTTATGGTGGTATTTTAAAGCAAAGAATTTCTGGAAAAGAGCAAGTCATAACCTTCACCTCTAAACACTGGAATCCTGCCCAGCAGAACTATTCCACTGTCAAGAAGGAGGTGCTGGCAATTGTTTTATCTATTTCAAAATTTCAATCTGATTTATTAAACCAAAAATTCCTTGTTCGTATTGATTGCAAGTCTGCAAAAGATATCTTACAAAAGGATGTTAAAAATCTTGCATCGAAACAAATTTTTGCTAGATGGCAAGCAATTTTAAGCATATTCGATTTTGATATTGAATATCTCAAAGGTTCTGAGAATGCTCTCCCTGATTATCTTACTCGTGAATACTTACAGGGAAGCAATTAATCCTTCCTCCGCAGGAAGATTCATTCCTTTTTCAAAATTTGTCCCTGAATATGACAACTGTACCACCGCCGGTGGGAAAAACTGTTCAACCACCGTTGGACACGGTGATTGTAGTGCCAGCAGTGGCATGAAAAACTGTCCAACCACCCTTGGACATGGTGATTGTAGTGCCAGCAGTGGCATGAAAAACTGTTCAACCACCCTTGGACACGGTGATTGTAGTGCCAGCAGTGGCATGAAAAATTGTCCAACCACCCTTGAACATGGTGATCGTAGTGTCTGCAAAGGCATGAAAAACTGTTCAGTTTTAATTTTAATCATTTATTTTATCTTTTTCTTTGTTGCAGCGGTTTACTTCCCCGAAGGATTTTGCCAAGGTAAGAATCTCCATTATCAACAATTTGTGGTGGATTGCACTTTGTCTCCCACTACCAAAACAACCATCATGATTATTCCATTAATCAAAGTGACATGCGCATTATATTTCATGGTGGACCTCACCATCCATTATCAAAGGCATCTTTTAAAATCAATTTTTGAAGACTTTCGCATGCTCCCCAACAGTTCTTTCTTGGATTCCCTCCGTTACCTAACAGTACCGGTCAATCTTGTGCACAGTACCGGTCACAAGCATTGGATACCAAACAGTACCGGTTACCTCTTTTTATCTATTTAAGCGTGGTTAGGCTTCTGTTAGAAAACACGCTTCAATTCACTCTTCAATTATATTTCTCTCTCTTGTTCTAGTAAGAAGGCAGAGCACTTGTAAGCTCCTCTCTTCTTCTTCTTCAATCTCTTCTGCAATTGTAAGATCAACTTCAATCTTCAATCTCTGTAACTCATAGACAGTTTACTGTCTTTTATGGAAGGCTTTGCCTCCTAATTTATGTTATATTGATTCTGCACTTCAATTTATTTTCTTGTTTAGCATTCCGCATGCTACCTACTTCCCCTCTGTCTCTTTAATTTCTTTTATCTTCTGATTCCGATCCCCTCTTGGTATATATATATATATATATATCTATAAAATACAATATCGAACCTCATTGAGTTGTTATCACTATATATAAACACTTCCCACTCCGCAAACTTAACATATTTTTCCTTGGTAGTGTTTCTGGAAATCTTATGTGATAGGTGATGACTATCAAGTAATAATAAATTTTTCAAACATCAATAAAACAGAATAATAAATTTATTAGATATAAATTATTGTTACTTTTTTAGTGGGTAAAAATCTACTTATCCTTATCCTGGAACCTAACATTTTCCTAATATCAACGTAATATTAATTTGTCAATAAACGTAAGTAATATAATGCCTTTGTAGTGCCACGGTCCCCTTGTTACCGAAGCTCTAAAAGAAATTGATGGTTTATTTTTAAACCAAACAGTTAGTGCTTGGGTTGATGATAATACTTTTTAGGACTTGACTTCTCTTGGCAACTAGCTCCCTACAAACACCACTAGAGAGATCGAAGCCCTTTCTGCTCCAAATGTCCTTGCTGAGAAGGATGCTTTCTCTTGGGGAGAAAATCCTGATGGACAATTCACTTTGGCTTCTGCTTACAAGGCGTTACAGAACTAGATTCCACAACCTCATTCGAGAGTTTTTGCTAGAATATGGCGGTGGGAGGGCCCTTAAAGAATCAGAGGGCTACTATGGAATGCTACTCATGAGACACTTATGACAAACAGTGAAAGATGTAGAAGGAAGATGGTGATTTCCCCTTTGTGCTCGGTGTGTGGTAAAGCAGAAGAATCCCTTTTCCACTGTTTTAGAGATTGTTAAAGAATAATCACAGTCTCGCATCAATTGAAAGGTAACACTGACATTACTTTCTTTACTAAGACTGATTGGCAGCAATGGTTGTTCAAGAATCTAGAACGGAAACGTCCTTTTGGGGATAGCTCCAATTGGCACCTCATCTTTGGTGCTACATTGGAGCAAATCTGGAGAGCTCGCACTGAGTTGATTTTTTCACAGATAAGTTGGTCACCTCAAACTATCTATTGGAAGTCTACTGAGCTAAGTGGTGCTATTCTCCAAAATAAGAAGCGGTCCGAGGTTCTTTGCCTACCAACTGCGACGATAGGAGTAGAAGGGATTCGTGGATCCCGCCGCCGAGCGACAGTTTCACCTTGAGCTGTTATGGCTCTGTTTCAAACTCAGGGGATGATGTTGGGTGTGGTGGACTCTTTCGAAATGCCTCATGGGACTTCATGTTTGCTTTCACCCATAAGTTGGATCGTTGTTCCATTCTGGAGGCTGAGTTGTGGTCTATTTATCATGGGGTGTGTATAAAATTGTGTTTTAACTAAGAAATAATGAGTATGCCTTTGAAATTGTTTTTTTTTGGTGTGACTGTTATACATTTAAAGAGGTGAGTTTCATATTAAAATCATTTCTTTAATTGTTGATAAATTAGTAAAATATGAGTGGAAGATCTATAGTTTTAATATGTTATAATAAGAAACAACTATTTATACGAAACAACTTTAGAAGGTGAGGGGAATATTTTGGCAAAAAAATTAGAACATACAAACAGGATATGCACGTGAATTAGAAAGAAGTGGTCTCACCATAGGTCAAATGCGTAGAGAGAAATACGGCTGCACGCAGTCATGGAAGGGAAAATGTAGTTTGCATGGGTAGAGAAGAAATACACAAAGTTAACCAAAGCATCCAAGGTTCATGTTGTTGGCAATTCTTAGGTAATCAAAAACATAAAATAAAAATTTGGATCAGTTAGTGAAATTAGGCAATTGAGGCGACAACTGTTTTATAAAGCTATAGACATGTATGAATCATGTTTATTATTTTTAATATTGTTCTTTAGAGGATTTGGTGCTCTAACCTCCATGGAAGCCGTCTTTGGTCTCTAAGACTAAATACCCTTTTCAGAGCCGTCTTTGGTCTCTTACGCATTATTATACAATTTTGAGGATTTGGTGTTCTAACCTCCATGGAAGCCTAAAGTCCTATATCAATCTATTGGTGAAGGGTTCTAACCTTCACTTTTCGATGCTTAATGCATATTTCATTTTTATGGTTTTAATTCTTTCTCTATCAATTTCATCTCCGTAATTCTTGCTGCAAATTCAATTTGTGTTTTGCTTAATTACTCAAACTCTGTGATTTGTGTAACATCCCCAAATTCCTTGATTCAATTATTTTATTTGTTAAGAGGATAAATTCTTGCTTGAATGGTTGAGTTGAAATTGTTTTTGTGAAATTGAATTTGATTGTGTGCATTATTATGGCTATTTTGTTAATTAAACATGGTGGTGTATGGTTGATTTCTGGGGGTGCTATTAGGAATGGAACTTTAAGTAATCCAAGCCCAACTTGGAAAGCCCAAACTAACTTAGATATGAGTAACCAGCTGAGATTGAGAGGGAAACACTTACCACTTCATTGAGAAAACAAATATAAAGTGACATAGAAATAGTGAGAGAGGGAGTTCACGAGAGAAAGGAAGAAAGGGAAGAAAGAGAGGGATGACTCCATAGAACCAATACTGAAACATTGTTCCTCCCATCACCTCTAAACAGCCACATCCTTCCTCTTCAACTCCATCTTCTCCACTTGCAGTTTTGAAGTTATTGTTTCCAGGAAATTGGTGAGTTAACAGACGGAGAACAATTGCATGTGAGTGAAAGACCTTGTTGAAGCAACTCCACTTATTGCATGTTCAAATGGAAGCCTTAATCTAGTGAATCAGAAGCTACATTGCAGATTAGATGGGGAAAGTAAGCACTTTAAGGGTTAGGGTCAAGTTGGTGACTTTGAGGAAGGTTTTGGGTTGCTGAAATTCAGTTTCTTACTTGATTGTTATTGCACAAACATTTTGAGGTGAGTTCTTTACTCCCTTAAAGTTTATGTTTTTGTTTTGAAGTTTGCATGTGACTGAGTTGATTGTCCTGTGGCTCGTTCCATAATGTTTGAGTCAAAGACCGTAATTTATGAAAATGTACTTTGATTATGAATGTTTGAATGATTGAGATTGGATGATTTGATGCTATGTTTGATGTGTGTTGGACTGGAAATGTTTGTTGTTTGATACTGAAATAATGTAGGTTTAAATTGGGTATCGATCGGAATAAGTTTCGGAATCGATCGGAATGAGAATTTCACACGAAAACAGGATTTTTAGAAATGCTGATAGTCAGCACGACCCGTGCTGATCTTTCTGTAACAGATTTTAAATGTTGAAAAGTCAGCACGATCCGTGCTGATTTTAGCACGACCCGTGCTGATCTTTCTGTCCCAGATTTTAAAATGTGTCCAAACCCTTCCTAATTGATTCCAAACCTATTCTAATCCCTTCCCCAACCCTATGTATTGATAAATAAGCCGTAATTTGTGGGAAAACATGTAGGAAAGATTGATGGGATGAGAATTTCCAAAGTTATGTTATTGAATGAAATGATTGAGGTTATGACAATGCGATTGTTATTTGAAATGAACGATGTATTATTGTGCGATAATTGATGGAAAGTAGTGAGGTCATGATGGTACGATAAATGATTGAGTATTATTGATTGAAATGAATAACGAAGGATTGAACGAATGAATGAGGTATTGATGGAACGAATGAAAGAGGTTAAGATTGAATGAAGGATTATTGATTGAGCGAATGAGATTGTTTTATGAAAGGAATGAACGAGTGAGAATGTAATTAAGGATGATGTATTACAGTTGTAACCTTTTTGATTCTGAGTTTGTATTAAGCGAATGTATTAAATCTAATTCATTATTTGGATTTGAACGATGTTTATTCAGATTCATTTATGATTTAGAACTCTGATTGTATTAAGATGATTAACAGCCTAGACTTTGTGACGTCCATAGTTCAGGGTGTTACATTTTGGTATTAAAGCAGTTCGACCTAGTCGGGCTTAGAAATGTTACGGTGAATAGGTTATATAGATCGAGTGAGGTAGGGTCTTAGACGATTAATTGTTAGAACTTTTCAGTATATTGTGTGAAGTGTTGAGCCGGATCAACTCAGTATTTCATACAAGGTACTGAAAATTATGACAATTGGTTGCCTTAGGCCCAAAAATCCTGAAGTACCGAGTTATAGAATTTCCATTTCCTCCTTTCATTAGAGTACGCAGTGGAAGTTTAGGAGGTGGATGATGTTATGGAAAGGAGGAATGGGCGACCGTCTAGTTCGTGAAACCGACTCAACCATAGGATCACCTAGAGAGTATAAGTTACATTAAGTATGGATGGAAACTTTGTTGCACTAAAGAGCAAAAACCACTTTTAAAAATGTATCTTGATTCTTTTCTTAAACTATTTAATGCGATCATGATTTTCTTCGATCGTTAATGTGCGGAGAAAGAATTGACTATGGTCAATCCAAGTTGGGGTGGATCCCCTTATATGTTTAAGAAGAAGAGTTAGGGTTTGACGTATGAGATTGTTTGAGAGTAGATGAAGCTTTAGGAGAATGCTCATGGGAATTGCAAGGATGTTTGGAAGGATAAGTAGCCTTAGGGTAACTTGAAAAATTTTGAGGACAAATTTTTTTCAAGTTGGGGTGTTTATAGCATCCCCAAATTCCTTGATTCAATTATTTTATTTGTTAAGAGGATAAATTCTTGCTTGAATGATTGAGTTGAAATTGTTTTTGTGAAATTGAATTTGATTGTGTGCATTATTATGGCTATTTTGTTAATTAAACATGGTGGTGTATGGTTGATTTCTGGGGGTGCTATTAGGAATGGAACTTTAAGTAACCCAAGCCCAACTTGGAAAGCCCAAACTCACTTAGATATGAGTAACCAGCTGAGATTGAGAGGGAAAGACTTACCACTTCATTGAGAAAACAAATAGAAAGTGACATAGAAACAGTGAGAGAGGGAGTTCACGAGACAAAGGAAGAAAGGGAAGAAGGAGAGGGACGACTCCATAGAACCAAGACTGAAACATTGTTCCTCCCATCACCTCTAAACAGCCACGTCCTTCCTCTTCAACTCCATCCTCTCCACTTGCTGTTTTGAAGTTATAGTTTCCAGGAAATTGGTGAGTTAAGAGAGGGAGAACAATTGCATGTGAGTGAAAGACCTTGCTGAAGCAACTCCACTTGATGCATGTTCAAATGGAAGCCTTAATCTAGTGAATCAGAAGCTACATTGCAGATTAGATGGGGAAAGTAAGCACTTTAAGGGCTGGGGTCGAGTTGGTGACTTTGAGGAAGGTTTTGGGTTGCTGAAATTCAGTTTCTTGCTTGATTGTTATTGCTCAAACATTTTGAGGTGAGTTCTTTACTCGCTTAAAGTTTAAGTTTTCGTTTTGAAGTTTGCATGTGACTGAGTTGATTGTCGTGTGGCTCGTTCCATAATGTTTGAGGCAAAAACCGTAATTTATGAAAATGTACTTTGATTATGAATGTTTGATTGATTGAGATTGGATGATTTGTTGCTATGTTTGATGTGTGTTGGACTGGTAATGTTTGTTGTTTGATACTGAAACAATGTAGGTTTAAATTGGGAATCGATCAGAATAAGTTTCGGAATCGATTGGAATGGGAATTTCACACGAAAATAGGATTTTTAGAAATGCTGATAAGTCAGCACGACCCGTGCTGATTTTAGCACGACCCGTGCTGATCTTTCTGTCATAGATTTTAAATGCTGATAAGTCAGCACGACCCGTGCTGATTTTAGCACGACCCGTGCTGATCTTTCTGTCCCAGATTTAAAAATGTGTCCAAACCCTTCCTAATTGATTCCAAACCTATTCTAATCCCTTCCCCAACCCTATGTATTGATAAATAAGCCGTAATTTGTGGGAAAACACGTATGAATGATTGATGGGATGAGAATTTCCTAAGTTATGTTATTGAATGAAATGATTGAGGTTATGACTATGCGGTTGTTATTTGAAATGAACGATGTATTATTGTGCGATAATTGATGGAAAGTAGTGAGGTCATGATGGTACGAATGAATGAGGTATTGATGGAACGAATGAAAGAGGTTAAGATTGAATGAAGGATTATTGATTGAGCGAATGAGATTGTTTTATGAAAGGAATGAACGAGTGAGAATGTAATTAAGGATATAACAAAACACGACGGGGATGACGATCCCAGATGGTTAAGTAATGTACTTGGAATGGGAGGTCATGTTTCCTGAGTTCGAGGCCCAGATGGTTATCCGGATTGAGACATGGCGCAGATTGTTATTTGGATTGGGTTCTCCGCTGAAGCTGACGTTGTTTAGTATTCTTATGGATTACATTACGACAAGTGAAAAGATAAAAGAAAAATAACGATGAGAGGAAATGTGAGGGGTCGCGAAAAAGCTCACTGAGATTTAGAATCTCATTGTTTATCGTTTATCTTTTTCAGATAAACAGGTCAAGTTCCCGCATGGCGAAGGATCGTAGCAGCTGTCTGGTTATAGAGTTAAGGGATCCTCGAAGACTTAGGTTTATTGTTAGTTTTCCCCAGTCAAGGATGATGTATTACAGTTGTAACCCTTTTGATTCTAAGTTTGTATTAAGCGAATGTATTCAATCTAATTCATTATTTGGATTTGAACGATACTTATTCAAATTCATTTATGATTTAGAACTTTTGATTTTATTAAGATGGTTAACAGCCTAGTCTTTGTGACGTCCAAAGTTCAGGGTGTTACAATTTGCTTATGTGATTCGTTTTATGATTCAGTTTTGCTTAATCACTTAATCATAATTTTGTTTTGCATCTTTTATTGTTCTAACTATTTTATCGCTTGTTTAATGTAGGTTGGATAGGAATTGATAGAGTCTACGACGCTTGTTTATTGGATAAATAGAATTCAGTTATGACGTTAATTGTGTTACTGCCGCTTGTTCACTATCACGTTTGATTGAACACACTATTTTGACGCTTGCTTTAAAACGGTGTGAATTCGTATGAACTGACTAACGCTTGTTTAGTTAGTTTATGATCAAAGGGATCCCAGATGACTCCAAACCTTCTACTCGACCGACCGTGACCTTAGAGGATGCTGACTGCATGTGGGCGGAGTTACCCCAGCATGTTATCTAGCGCGGACCGCTGATCATGTCGGGTGACCGAGACACCGTCCCCGAGTACTTTGTTTGCTTTAGGAAGGTGTCACACCCATTCCTACTTCTGGAGAGTTACCAGATGTTGGATGACTCTGATGCTAGGGAAGAGGTATGTGTTATACATGTTTTCATTTATTATTTTATTAAACGTGGTCTTATTTTAATATTTTTTATGTGTCACGGGTAATGTCCGAGATACTAGGATTGGTGAACGAGTTGGAGAATATGTTTCATCGAATTGTTCCCTGTGGGACGCATGCTTGGGGCATACTTGATCGGCTGAGAGCTTTGGTGAGGTTGTTCAACCAATTAACTGGATGTGTCTATCAAAGGAGACATGGGCGTGGCGGAGGGTGTTGCCAAGTGGCTTCAGTCTCAAGAGGGGGGGTGAATTGTGATTTAAAAACTATTGAAAACTTTTTCCCCTTTTCAATGACTTAGATTAATTTTCGCGCAGGTTAAGTGGAAGCGAAAGAATTAGAAAATAAAGCGATAAAGCACACAGAGATTTATCCTGGTTCGGTCACCTCCTAGTGACCTACGTTCAATCCTCACACCCTTGTGAGATTTTCCACTAACACAAAACAAGGCTTACAGGTGCCTTGGAAAACCTTTACAGACTCAGGCACTCTTCACCTAGGATACCCCACCTATTGAAGAGCCCTCAAATCTAACCACAATACAACAAGAGATACCCCACCCTTGTTACAACAAGCTGCCCCAGAAAGATACCCCACTTCCTAGTACAAACAGCTACCCTAGAGAGATACCCCACTCCCTAGTACAAAATACAGCCAATAAACAATTACAAACTTAAAAACCGAAATACCTCTAATGTAGGAAGATAATACAACTTGAAGATTCCAACCCCAACTAACTCTTGCGAGAGATCAGCTCTGACGGACCAACGGTGCGAGAAGAGCGGAAATGAATGTGTGAAGAGTTTTTCTAAAAAGTGTTCTGAATCGTGAAAATGGGTTGTTGTCAATTGTGAAGAATGAAACCTCTATTTATAGGCTATGAGAAAAATATTACCATTGAACTATTTATGGAAATGTGAGAATCGATTGTTTGCCTGAATGAACTAAAATTGACAATCGATTATGTGCTTGAGAATGAGTAAGATGCAAATCGATTATGTGCTTAAAACAAGGGATGTGCAAATCGATTATGTGCTTATTTAAAACATGAGGGAATCGATTAGTTGCTTCCTTAAAAGAAAAGGGAAATCGATTATGTGCTTCCTTACACAGAAGAATCGATTATGTACTTGAATAAAGGAGAGAGGAAATCGATTATGTACTTAGTGAAAACAATAGGAATCGATTCTTTGCTTTGAAAAAGAGTTTATGAATCGATTATATACTTAGTAAAAATAATATGAATCGATTGTATGCTTTCATATTGAGTTGAAAATCGATTTTGATATTTAGTTAAAAGTAGTGTGAATCAATTTTATAGTTTCTCAAAAACCTTTTTATGTTTACGTGTGCATGCATGCATTTTTGAAAAACGTGGGACTTTGAGAGATGAGCTGACCTCGTAAGAGCTTACACTTTTTCCTAAGACACACCCAAACCCTAGGGACTACCCTTATTTATAAGGACTACCCTTATATCTTAAAACTTCAATTCATGAGCTTGATTGTCTTGGATTGTGACTTTAATACTTTGTCACTTTCATCACCTTTGGCCATCAACTTTGGCTTTGGTCAACTTTTACTCTTATCACCTTTAGCTTTGGCTTTGGCTTTGACCTGCAATACAAGTCCTGCAGTATAAGATATCCACATTCTCCCCCTTTTTGATGATGACAAAACTTTACTCATCTTAAGGTGGGCGGTTAGTTCATCAAAGAAAATAGTGCATACATATATATGTGATTATACTCCCCCTTACTTGATGCTCCCCCTGTTTCATTTACTATATGCAAAGTGACAATATTTCTCCCCCTATATGATTAATATGACAATATTATATGCTTATTCAATATGCTTAACACAACACTGTATTTCTCCCCCTTTTTGTCATGATCAAAAGGGTCGACATACGATAAAGTTTGCGAGTCGGAACAACATTTGATTCATTCAAATAGAAGAGGAATCAATGATTCCTGGTTCTCTTCGAATGAAAAAGAAGCTTTCTTTTTGTAAAGGTTTTGTGAAAATATCAGCTAGCTGTTTTGACGATTCAACAAATTCAATCACACAATCGCCTTTTTGGACATGATCTCTAAGAAAATGATGTCTAATTTCTATATGCTTGGTCCTAGAGTGCTGAACGGGGTTCTTTGTAAGATTGATAGTGCTGGTGTTGTCGCATTTTATCGGGATATGATCTAGTTCTACACCATAGTCAAGAAGTTGTTGCTTCATCCAAAGGATTTGTGCGCAGCAACTTCCTGCTGCAACATATTCTGCTTCAGCAGTTGACAGAGCGACACTGACTTGTTTCTGACTTAGTCCCTTCCTCTTTTTATTTCTCCTTTTCATCTAACTTTGATACTTCCGGTTCATCTGCAACATTATCAATAACATTTCCCAGCCCTCTGGGGTTAGTCTCATCAAATGTAACATGCACAGATTCCTCAATTACTTTATTTCTTTTGTTGAAAATTCTAAAGGCCTTGCTAGATAAAGAGTAACCGAGAAAAATTCTTTTATCAGCCTTAGCATCAAAATTTCCTAAGTTATCCTTTCCATTATTTAATACAAAGCATTCGCAACCAAAAGTGTGTAAATGTGAAATATTTGGTTTTCTCCCCTTGTAGAGTTCATAGGGGGTTTTCTTTAAAATAGGCCTAATCAAAACTCTATTTATAACATAACAAGCAGTACTTACAGCATCCGCCCAAAAGTATTTTGGGACGTCGAGATCATTTAGCATTGTTTTGGCAAGTTCTTCCAATGATGGATTCTTCCTTTCAACGACTCCATTTTGTTGAGGAGTTCTAGGTGCTGAGAAGTTGTGATTAATACCAAGTTCTTCATACAAGCTTTCAAACCTTTCATTTTCAAACTCTCCACCTTGATCGGACCGAATGGAGATGATTTTCAATTCTTTCTCATTTTGAATACTGTTAGCAAGCTTCTTGAATGCTCCAAATGCATCACTCTTATTTGTGAGAAAGAGTGTCCAAGTGAACCTTGAATAATCATCTACTATAACAAAAGCATAGTAGTTTCCACCATAACTTTTTGTCCTTGAGGGACCGAATAGATCCATGTGTAACAGCTGCAGTGGTTTGTTAGTAGACATAATATTCTTTGATTTGAAAGAAACTTTAACCTGTTTACCCTTTTGGCATGCATCACACAGTTTATTCTTTTCAAACTTGATATTTGGAAGACCACTAACTAGATCCTTAGACACTAACTTGTTAAGATGATCCATATGAATATGAGCTGCTCTACGATGCCATAACCAAGAATTTTCTTCCTTACTAATGAGACAGCATGCATTATGGGATGAAACACCATCAAGACTCATCATGTATATGTTTACTACTACGTTTCCTATCATTCTAACTTGTTTACTTATTTTATCCTCAATGATGCATGAACCTGAATAATATATTACTCTATTTCCTTTATCACATAGTTGGCTAATACTTAATAGGTTATGTTTAAGACCTTCAACATAAAGCACGTTGTCAATAGCAGTAGATAGGTCTTTACCAGCTTTACCTTCACCGAGGATTGTACCTCTATTATTGACGCCATAAGTCACATGACTGCTTGACCTGGGGGTAAGAGTTAAGAACTTTGTAATATCTCCAGTCATGTGGTTTGAGCATCCGCTGTCAAGGTACCAATCAGACCCCCGTACCTTGAAGCATACCTGCGATAGATCAAAACAAGGTTTTAGGTACCCAAATCTCTTTGGGTCATTGTGGGTTAGTGCTTGGTATGGTCTTTTTGGGAACACATTCCTTTTTCATAGTTTGTTTACCTCTTGCTCTGCAAACGGAAGCAGTATGTCCAGGTTTACCACAATAATAACATTTAATATAAGGTCTAGTGGAAAGTTTTGGTTTGTAATGAACATGCTTTTTTCTGGGTTTGTTTCTAGGAAATCTATGATGCACATTTTGTAAACTAGATAATTTCCCAACAGTCCATTCCAATTCATGAATTTTCTTTTCAAAATCAGCACATTTATCACAAGTATAATTTTCTTTAAAGCATGCAAGGCTATCATTTTCTTTTCTAAGCTCTAAATTTTCTTTTGTTAAAGCAGTAATATCATTTTCAAGATGAGTGATAACTTTCTTAGATTTGCTTAGTGCTTTAGCTAATTTTGAATATTTATCATGCAATTCAGTAAAAGCTTCATATAATTCATCATAAGCATCTTGTAAAGATTCAGAGTTAGAAGAAACCTCATTTTCGTCGTTGCTGTCATGATCAGCCATTAATGCAACTTGAGCTTCTTCATCCTCTGATTCATCTGATGAATCCATGCAGTTATCTTCCCATGCGATGTAGGCTTTTCTCCCTTTGTTTTGTTTGGATGCCCTCTTTTCAAATTTTGATTCTTTTCTTTGTAGATTAGGACATTCCACCTTCATATGCCCGGGTTTCCCACATTCATAGCAAGTAAGAGGACCGGGTGAGCTTTCTCTCCTCTTAGGGTTGAAGTTCCTTTTAGAATAATTTTTCTATTTCATAAACCGCTTGAACCCTTGAACCATAAGAGCCATACTTTCTTCATTTTCATCATCCTCATTTTCTAAATCTTCGCTCTCACAAAGTTGACTTGAACTAGATGCTTTCAGAGCCAAGCTTTTCTTTTTCTTATCTGGATTTTCATGCTCAGCCAGATGGGTGAGCTCTAGGTCATGCTCTTGAAGCTTTCCAAACAGAGTGGCAAGTGACATTGTAGCTAAATTTCTTGATTCAGCTATAGCAGTTACCTTGGGTTGCCATTCTCGATTCAAACATCTCAGAACTTTGTTGATTAGATCCTCAGCTGGGAATGATTTTCCTAACAAGCTTAGTTGATTCACTATGTGAGTGAACCTCTTTTGCATGTCAGGTATAGTTTCACTTGTATTCATTCTGAACAGTTCGTACTCTCTGATAAGAGTGTTGGTTCTTGCTCTTTTAACCTCACTAGTACCCTCATGAGCAACTTGAAGATTATCCCACATTTCTTGAGCAGATTTACAGTTTGAAACTCTAAAAAACTCATCAGGACTCAAAGCAGAAGTAATTATGTTTTTAGCCCGCAGATTATGTTGAACTTTTCTTTTCTCCTCATCAGACCATTCATTTCTACCTTTTATTGTAAGAATACCATTTACCGTGTGCGTGGGGACGAAGGGTCCTTTTTCTACAGCATCCCAAACATCTAAGTCTACCCATTCATTAAAGATTCTCATTCTTTCTTTCCAATATGTGTAATCTTTCCCGTTGAATCCCGGAGGACGGGTAAGAGAAGCACCCTCTTGCGTAGACCAACCTGAAGCCATTACTGTTGAAGCTGCTAGGCCCTTTATACAAGAGTCTAGCTTTGATACCACTTGTTGCCAAGTGGCTTCAGTCTCAAGAGGGGGGGTGAATTGAGATTTAAAAACATTTGAAAACTTTTTCCCCTTTTCAATGACTTAGATTAATTTTCGCACAGGTTAAGTGGAAGCGAATGAATTAGAAAATAAAGCGATAAAGCACACAGAGATTTATCCTGGTTCGGTCACCTCCTAGTGACCTACGTCCAGTCATCACACCCTTGTGAGATTTTCCGCTAACACAAAACAAGGCTTACAGGTGCCTTGGAAAACCTTTACAGACTCAGGCACTCTTCACCTAGGATACCCCACCTATTGAAGAGCCCTCAAATCTAACCACCATACTACAAGAGATACCCCACCCTTGTTACAACAAGCTGCCCCAGAAAGATACCACACTTCCTAGTACAAACAGCTACCCTAGAGAGATACCCCACTCCCTAGTACAAAATACAGCCAATAAACAATTACAAACTTAAAAACCGAAATACCTCTAATGTAGGCAGATAATACAACTTGAAGATTCCAACCCCAACTAACTCTTGCGAGAGATCAGCTTTGACGAACCAACGGTGCGAGAAGAGCAGAAATGAACGTGTGAAGAGTTTTTCTAAAAAGTGTTCTGAATCGTGAAAACGGGTTGTTGTCAATTGTGAAGAATGAAGCCTCTATTTATAGACTATGAGAAAAATATTACCGTTGAACTATTTATGGAAATGTGAGAATCGATTGTTTGCCTGAATGAACTAAAATTGACAATCGATTATGTGCTTGAGAATGAATAAGATGCAAATCGATTATGTGCTTAACACAAGGGATGTGCAAATCGATTATGTGCTTATTTAAAACATGAGGGAATCGATTAGTTCCTTCCTTAAAAGAAAAAGGAAATCGATTATGTGCTTCCTTACACATAAGAATCAATTATGTACTTGAATAAAGGAGAGAGGAAATCGATTATGTACTTAGTGAAAACATTAGGAATCGATTATTTTCTTTGAAAAAGAGTTTATGAATCGATTACATACTTAGTAAAAATAATATGAATCTGAAAGACGCAGTAGTTTTTATGTTAGAATTTTGTGGTTTTGGTTGTTTATATGGATCTGAAACTTTCAGACTCATTTATTTTGAAGTCGTTTACTACTTAATTAATATACCCGTTTATCTTTATGTTAAACTAGAATTTTATTCATCGAAGGCATAACCATACAGTCAACATTTCTGTTTAAAAAATATGCAGGAATTCATATTTCATAAGAGGTACGGCACTAGCCAACCGTACTTGAGTTTTATAGCGTTCGGCAGTAATGGGCCGGACCGGTTCGACAGTCTAACAAGGGACCTTTTAAAATATTTAGTGTGAGGCGATGTGTCACAAGATATATGCCACGCCACCAATCAACCGTACTAGGTTCGTTTCATTGGTTGCGAACACGTGAAATCCCAGAAAAAAATTGGGACGTGCGGGTAATATTTTTATTCATTAAGAGTATTTTTCAGATTTTTCGGGGTTTAGGAGTGTGTGGTTAGTGGGGAGAGTATAAGCATGAGCCTTGAAAAGAATAAGAAAGGCTACGGCCCATTTGTGAGAAGGCCCACGGCCTATTTCAAAAAAGGAGACTAGGAAGATGCACGTAACTCCACGAAATAAGCATAATATTTTTTTTGGCTATTTTTGTACCTCCCTCATATACCCTATACACCTAAATTGACTAAACTACCAATTTTATCCTTGACTCCTCAAAACAGTTATCGGAATTACGTAGCGCGCGCTCAATTGGTAGTGGGAAGGGGGTTTAACTTGCACTTATGCCTCAGGTGCAAGGATCGATTCCCACGGAAGGCAAAAACTCTACAAGAGGGGTAGAGAAGACCGTGAGGTAACAGTGGGACCGGGGTGGCCGCTGCGGTGGACCTGGGCTGTTACAATAATTGGTAGTGGGAAGGGGGTTTAACTTGCACTTATGCCTCAGGTGCAAGGTTCGATTCCCACGGAAGGCAAAAACTCTACAAGAGGGGTAGAGAAGACCGTGAGGTAACAGTGGGACCGGGGTGGCCGCTGCGGTGGACCTGGGCTGTTACACACTACATCGTCTGTCTTCACAGCCATTGAGGACCAGTGAACACAGCCATTATCGCCAAAACTGGGTTTGCGATAAGTGATACTTGTGACCTGTCGCTCGTCACCCTCCACTTTCACCTTACTCTCCAATTTATCTTTGAGAGAAGCGAAGGTGATGTTGTCGGCAAGCATGCATAAAATAGGTTTTGCACTCCGGAAAAAGACACCATCTTTTTTGGTGATTGTGCCCTGATGGTGAAGGGCAGACATTGTGGAATCACGAGAGTATTGGGTATTTAGGGTGTCCATTTTCTTATGTTGTGTGTGGAAGAAGTTCGAATCAGATGTGTTGTGTGTGAAAGAACTGAAACGTAAATGGGTATATTTATAGAGAAATATCTGAAACCCTAAACGGGATTTCTATTGTTGATGAAAAGTGTCGGTAAGATAAAAAGTGTCGGTAAGATCAAGACCGTTGAAAGTGTCGGCAAAATAAAAATAAATTAAATAAATAAATATTAAATGTAAATATAAAAAAATAAAAAAAAGTAATTCTGGAATCACCCTATAACACGTAATTCTGGAAGGTAAAAAGTTCAAATTTCCGGAATTACGTCTAATGAGATAATTCGGAAAGTTTAAAAAAATTAAATTTTCCGAATTTACGTGTAATTGGATAATTCCGGAAGTTAAAAAATTTAAATTTTCGAAAACACCAAACTTAGATAATTCCTGAAAACAATTTTAACGTTCCGAAATTACCTATTTGAGAGGTAATTACGGGAAGTGTGATATTTTGGAGGTGTGGTGACATTTTGGTAAAAATGTGAGGGGTATTTTTGGGTTAAAACGAATTATGGGGGTACAAGGTATATTAGGGGGGTACAAAAAATAGCCCATTTTTTATACCCTCACCATTAGCTCTTATACCCACGGGGGTACAAAACGAATTTTTTTATTCTCATTTTACCCCTGTGAAATTTGTTAAACTGATTTATCTAATTAAGAGATAAATTTGTTGGTTTTTCTGACCAAAAGATAAATTCGTTGTTAAAAAAAATTCAAAACGGATTTATATCTTAATTAGATAAATCCGTGTAACATAAAATCGCAAAATAAATTTATCTAATTAAGATATATATTCATTGTTATATTGAAAAACGGAGTTTGAATCCTCACAAGTACTTCTATCACAATTTATGAGAGAGAGTGACACAAACAAAAAAGATAATGACATTTATTGCATTTATTATTACATTGTATGTGTCACTCTCTCTCATAAATTGTCCCAAAAGTACTTTTGAGGATTCAAACTCTGAAAAACAGATTTATCTCTTTATCAGATAAATCCGTTGTTGATTTTCTCATAACGGATTTATCTAATAAAGAGATAAATTTTTTATTCAATATATAGCAATAGATTTATCTCTTAATTAGCTAAATTAGTTATTCGGTATTGCAAAACGGATTTAACTAATTAAGAGATAAGTCTGTTTTGTTAAAATTTAATAATTTCTTTTTTTTTTACTGAAATAATTTTGACAGGGCCAAGATCCCATCGACAATTGTGAGCAACGGTCCACTTTTGTTCGTCTTGATAATTGTGTCTCAACGGATAGATTTTTAACGGTCTAGATCCCACCAAGAATATTTATCAACGACACAGAATCAATGACCATCGCTATTTTTTTATAAGCAAATATTTGTGGGGGTGGGGGAACATTAGTTTCTGAGGTTTGAACCCTAGACCTCCTTTTTGCAACTCCTTCATGTCCCTTAGCTCACCAACAGAGCTACCTTCCTGGGACAATGACCATTGTTATAAATGAACATTATTCAACTCAGTAATCAAGAGATAGCACACAAACACACTCATCGTCTTCGTCGTTGTCGTTGTGGTTGTTGGTGTTCTTGTTGTTGTTGTTGTTATTGTCATGTTTGTCTTTTTTTGTTGTTTCTATTTAAGTCGTCACTATATATGTCGTTACTATGAATAAAAGTTCAGTGTCTGAAACTTCCGCATCGGTCTGGGAATTCTTCACAATAAAGGTTGAGTAGAACCCGGGGGCCTGGATGTAGTTGAAGTTAACTTTCTATTGGAGTTTACTAGGATGCACTAAATGACCAGAAATGGGTAAACCGAGAATAACGGCTACATCGAGAAGGGTGGGAGTAAGCATACCCCACGGAAAGATGAAGGCGTTGAACTCTGCTGACTAAAAAAGCCTAGGAGGGGGAGGAGTACGTCAAAGTTGGCGGGAATGTTGATGAGGGAAAGCGCGGTCATATCATACAGTCCCCATATGTTCCAAAGTTTCCCCTTAACGTCAACAATTTTTTTGAGGCGGGCTTCATAGTCGTCGGTGGGTTTTGCCCAGACCCTGGATTCGGTAACCCTGGCGTCGGCGGTGAACCAATCCTGAGTGATGGGCAAACCAGGTAGAGAGGGAGAAGTGAAAATATTCCTAAAAGTATAATAACCTTCACTAACCTGAGAGGTTATCCGTTTAAGGGCTATCCCCCCTTCGACGGTGACCAAGATGTCATTCCTGAGGAATGTTCCATGAAACTGGAAGTAGGGATAATGAAGGGTTATCCGTTTCAAGGTTATCCCTCCTTCGACAGTGACCAAGATGTCATTCCGGGTTATACTGGGTTTAGGGCTAGGTGAGGTCGAATTAGAAGAAGAGGAACTCGTCGAGTCGTCGGGGCCACCATAACTATGTTCCTAGTTTTGAGAATTTGAGTTAGAAGATATGGTTACCAGAGGAATGTTGCATGAAACTGGGAAGTAGGGATAATGAGAGGTTATCCGTTTCAAGGCTATCCCCCCTTCGACGGCTACCAAGATGTCATTCCGGGTTATACGGGATGTAGGGCTAGGCGAGGTCGAATCAGAAGAAGACGAGCTCTTCGAGTCGTCAGGGCCACCATAACTATGTTCCTAGTTTTGAGAATTTGAGTTAGAAGACTTGGTTGCCAGAGGAATGTTGCATGAATCTAGGAACTAGGGATAATGAGAGGTTATCCGTTTCAAGGCTATCCCCCCTTCGACGGCGACCAAGATATCATTCTGGGTTATATGGGGTGTAGGGCTAGGCGAGGTCGAATCAGAAGAAGACGAGCTCGTCGAGTCGTCGGGGCCACCATAACTATGTTCCTAGTTTTGTGAATTTGAGTTAGAAGACATGGTTGCCAGAGGAATGTTGCATGAAATTGGGAAGTCGGGATAATGAGTTTTTTTTGTTGTTTCTATTTAAGTCGTGACTATATTTGTCGTTACTATGAATAAAAGTTCAGTGTCTGAAACTTCCGCATCAGTTTGGGAATTCTTCACAATAAAGGTGGAGTAGAACCCCAGGGCATGGATGTAGTGAAAGTTAACTTTCTTTAAGAGTTTACTAGGATGCACTAATTGACCAGAAATGGGTAAACCGAGAATAACACCTACATCGAGAAGGGTGGGAGTAAGCATACCCCACGAAAAGATGAAGGCGTTGAACTCTACAGACCAAAAAAGCCTAGGAGGGGAAGGAGTATGTCAAAGTTGGCGGGAATGTTGATGACGGAAAGAGCGGTCATATCATACAGTCCCCATGTGTTCCAAAGGTCCCCCTTCACGTCAACAATTTTCTTGAAGCGAGCTTCATAGTTGTCGCTGGATTTTGCCCAGCCCCTGGATTCGGTAACCCTGGCGTCGGCGGTGAACAAATCCTGAGTGATGGGCAAACCAGGTAGAGAGGGACAAGTGAAAATATTCTCCAAAGAATATTAACCTTTCCGAGCCTGAGAGGTTATCCATTTCAAGGCTATCCCCCCTTCGACGGCGACCAAGATGTCATTCCAGGTTATACGGGGTGTAGGGCTAGGTGAGGTCGAATCAGAAGAAGACGAGCTCGTCGAGTCGTCGGAGCCACCATAACTATGTTCCTAGTTTTGAGAATTTTAGTTAGAAGACTTGTTTGCCAGAGGAACGTTGCATGAAACTGGGAAGTAATGATAATGAACAGGGATGGCAATAAAGATGGCCATTTATAGCTATAGGGCGTAATGAGCATCCCGTAGGGAACTGTCACTTGACTGCAACCGTATGTAGGAGATAACTCGTCACACGTCTAATCAATGATGTAGCGGTTAGCCACCATAACTATTACACACGGCGTTTCATTTTTTGTGCCGTCACTCTCTTCCACTCGGTTGGACAATAATGCAAAAAGGGGCGCATTTGTTAACAGTCAAAAGAATTAAGTTGTTAGTCGAGGGAAGAGACCGAGGCCAGGGTCAGACCGAGGATAGGGTCAGACCGAGGCAAGCTATTATGACATTGGGGCTTGGATACAAATAATATTTGCCAGATGAATGACTACTTGGGGAAGCTCGGTTTGTAAACATAGGAGATATATCATGAAGGCTGAGTCCACGAGGGAATGTTAAAGTATGCCACGGTGAGATGAAACTCGGTTGGAGGGTGCCTCTATTACAGGGCAGCTCGGCTAGGACACCAACGACCGAAGGCCGAGGAAGCAACGTGGCCGAGGGAGATTGTAGTCGAGGAAAGGGAAGCTTGCTTGGAGCGCAAGAATTCAATGCACGTGGACATAATGTTGAAGCGGTTATGGTCACTAGATAAGAGAGCGCCGTAAAAATAGGAGCGACTAGGTTTTACCCCACTAACCTTTGCTGGTGAGGTCATGGAGGAATGATTTTGAGTTTCTAAGGACTAGGGATAATTGTAATTGGCCAACAGAGTCTCGTGTATATATATAGTAGAACAGTAAATTCAAAAACACACATCAATCAAATCAAATCTACTATTTTGTCGCAAAGTCTTTATTTTATGTTTACTGCTTTCTTTATGTTTTTGCCCCTTAGATAAGCCAACCACGCGTCCCTGTCACCTATCCTAACACTATTTGGAGGAGTTAGGGACCATAGTCGAGGAACAGAGTTCCGTCCTAGATGCAATTGCTTGAAGAACGGAGGAATCATTTTTTCAACCCTTTGATTGATACCGCGGCTTGGAAAAAGAGTTTGAAAGACGTTATCTCTGTGTTCTAGTTGGCTTGGGTTCGATCCTTGGAAAGCCTGCATCTCTTTTTCATCTACGTTATTTTGTTCCTACTATGATGTTTATCAAATTTTCTCAGCAAAATCTAAAAGAATAGAGTTAAGAATTAGGCTAAATTATAGTTTTGGTCCCCCTATTTTCAAAAATTCAGACATTTGGTCCCCCTATTTTAAAACTCAGACATTTGGTCCCCCAATTTTAAAAAATCATAGACATTTATGGTCATCTCACACCAGATGGCATTCCATCGTTGTGGGTGTTATCATGAGAGAGATTTAGCTCTGGTAGCCATTGTGAGGAAGTGTTTAGAACTACATGGGAGGATCCATTTTGAGTTGCCTTAGAGCCTAGGTTCCCCCACCTTTTGTAGGACACAAGGGCATACAAATTGTATGTTGCATTGTAGTTTAGGCATGTCTTTCCTAAAAGAAAAAAGAAGAAGATTTTCAAAAGAGAAAAAGAAGAAAGAGTTGCCGTTGTAGCCTCTCTTTTGCCGGTCCGTACGAAGTGACATATGGCCCACTTTATTTTCAAAAAAGGGAGAAAGAGTTACCGCTGTAGCCTTTCTCTTACCGGTCCATATGAAATAACGTATGGCCCGCATTTTCCAAATTTTTTTTGAATCACTGCCAATAAGGACTTTTCTCTAAGTTGCATAGGCGTAAAACATCATCATCATTTGCATACATCCTTTGCATAAAACATACATTTTAGACAATTTTCGCATGCATCTTTGCATTTCATCATGGTTTGCTTGCTGAGGATCATAAGTAATAGTAAATCTTGTCATAGATACGACATGGAATCCAGAAGAGAAACGGTGTATACTCCAAGGTACCCAGCTGTAAGCAAGGTAGATGTGACTAGTCTGAAGAAGTGTGTTGCATTGATGGGACCGATTGAGCGTGGATCTTTTGATAGTGCCTTTGGGAATCTCCGGAAGTTGTTGCTGCTAGAGGTGCAGACTGAGGCTATTGTGGCTCTGAGTAGATTCTATGACTCTGAAATCAGGTGCTTTCTTTTCAAAAAATTTCAAATGGTTCCCACATTGGAAAAATATCAGCAGATTTTGGGGTTTACTCAGACAGAAGTTGTCCCTTACCGGTATCAAGAACAGTACTACACAGATGAGAGGTTTGCTGCATTGTTACAAGTGAGTGTAAAGGATCTAAAACTCCAAAAGCAGAAGAGAAACAATGTGATAGGTTTCCCACAGAGCTACCTTTAGGGTTTAATGGAAGCCTATGCCAGAAGTAAAAATTGAGTTGTCTTCAAGCAAGTCCTAGCCTTAACAATCTTCGGGGTTGTTCTCTTCCCGCAGATCGAGAAACATGTGGATGTGACTGTCATTGGCATCTTCTTAGCTTTTCAAAATGAGAAGAGCCCTATCAATCCAATTCCTGCAATCCTTGCTGACACCTATTCTGCTCTTACTCATCATTGTGACTTGAGAAGGAAGAAAATCTCTTGCTCTTCTCACCTGTTGTATGCTTGGCTTCTTATTCATGCTTTCACCAATCCAATACGAGTGGAAAAGTTGATTGACTATGCTATAACTTGTGAGGCGAAAGCTATGAGTATTCAAGAGTGGATCCAAATTTTAGGGGGCCTAGATGAGCACTCAGTCCGTTGGTATCTTCCATCATGCTGGGGGGATAGACCTGAGGTAGTCTTCCGTTGCGGTGGTTTTCAGAATGTTCCACTGATGGGCACTAAAGGATGCATCAACTACAACCCGTCTCTGACTCTGAGGCAATTGAGATCTCCGATGAGGAATTCGCCTACTGAAGAGATGTTATTCCCGTTTTACATCTTTGAAGGAGGTCCAAAAGATGACAGTTTGCTTAGAAAGGTCTTGCAAGCATGGGGTACGGTGATTCGTAGGAGAAAAGTAGAGCTTGCTCAGAGGACTAGTGGTATTACCTTCACTCAGTGTCTTGGAAAAAGGATCCAGAGTGTTCAATTGCCTTACCAAAAAGCATTGCAAGTTGAGAGGGAAGACGCTAGTGTTCCTGTTGTCGAAGAGTTAGGCGAGGTCAAGTTGGCTCTGATGAAGGCAGAGGAAGAGAAGAGATCTTTGCAAGCGGAGATAGAGATGAAGGCTCTGAAGAACAAAAGATTGGAAGAAGAGAGTGCTCTCAAGTCTGCTGCTATTGAGGAGTTCAGTCAGAAACTAAAAGGGGAAGAGAATAGTAAGTTAGGAGTTCAAAGGTATCTGCAAGGAGCCAAGGGGGAAATTAAGAGGCGAAGCTTGAAAGAGAAGAAGGCCATTGAAGAAGCCAATCAGTGGAAAGAATTATGCGATGAGGCAAAAATGGAAGGGAGAACTGCGAAAAGCTTGCTTGCCAAGTCAAAAAGAGAATCACGCATGCTACAAGCTGAATGGGAGAGTAAGTTAGACAGCGTTGTGCAAGAGAGAGACTCATTTGAGAACATCCTCAGAGAATGTCGGCGGGCCCTGAGAGCAGAACAAGAGGATTCTGATGAGTTGAAGAGGAATCTTCGTTACATCAGCGATGCATACCGGCAAGTGAGGGATGAAATTCAGTATTGGGAACATCGCTATGTTGAGCTGCTCGGTAGGATTGAAGAGCAGGCAGTCATCATTGAGCTGAGGGATGAAGTTCAACACTGGAAGGATAGGTTCTCTAAGCTATCAGAGTTGGCCAACCAGGCTCTTGCGGATGTGCCCAAGAAATTAAGAAAAGCTGAAATTGAGATGCATCCCCTCAACACCCCGCTTGAGGTGTACAAATTTGTGGAGTACTGCAGAGCCCTAGTCGAGGAAGCCAAAGAGAAAACCAGAAGTACCTCTACCAACAACAAAAGGAAAAGGAGTGGAAATTTCAAAGCTCTTTGTATTTGAGCTTCCTTATTGTAATTTTCCATTCTTGTTTTTATTGTACTTTTCCTTTTTCAATCGTTGTATCAGAATATTGTACTTTTGGATTCAGAATTTGAAGCATTTTTACAAATGCATGAAATACACCTTTTTCGCTTCCAGATTCCAATTTCATTATGATCCAAAAAAGTAATATAATGATAAAAATAATCAAAGATCTACCTGCGTATCTATGACAAGACATAATACACTGCGATTCTCGGCCCAAAACAAATCAAACATGCATTCATTCGCATTGCATTCATTTATTCATTCTTGTGTTCATAAGCGTGTTCCGTCAACAGAAAGTCAGGCAAGCTGGTTAGTCATCACTATTGGACGCGTCTGCAAGCAAGAAACATGGAAAACAATCAAGGCGACGCTGATCAGGGCAATCCACAGCCACATCAGAATGACGGAATTCCAGGAGGTCCCAATCCTAATGGTCAGGGTCAGCATGGTCAGAATCAAGGGAATCAAGTCATTCAAGCTAACATGGTAGTCATAAAGGCTCAAATGGCAGAGGTCATAAGAGTGTTGGGTGCCTTAAGAGATGCTGGCACGGCTGAAGCTACTGCTGCTGGGGTAAACAAAACTCCTCCCCCTCATGGGTCTGGGATCTCTCAAGCCCTTCAAGCTGTGCATTGGCCTCCCTATGGTCTCCCACTAGGCTATACGCCTCCTGCTGCTGATGCAAACCCTGGAGGAGATCCTTCAGGAACCGCGGGGCAAGCTCAGCCTGACATAGTTGTGAATGAAGTTGGAACGGGGACGCCTCAAGCCCCGATTCAGATCCCAATCCCTGCTACTGCTCTAGGAACTCCGGCGGGTTTCAATTCGCCAATAACGGTTCATCCACAAGTACGGGGCCCAATTCCTCAAAATGTTGCTCACCCACACATGACTCCGGCCGTGGTATCAATGAATTACCCTCACTATGGTGCCGGTGGTTTCCCACAGAATTACCATGCTGAAGCTAGAAATGAGTATCAGATGCTAGAAGAGAGATTAAGAGCTGTTGAAGGAGCAGGTTCCCGGGCCAGAAATGCCCATGAGCTGTGCTTGGTCCCTAATCTAGTCCTGCCTCCCAAGTTCAAAGCACCAACTTTTGACAAATACAGAGGGACGACTTGCCCAGTCAGTCATGTGACAATGTACTGCCGGAAAATGACTGCCAATGCCCGTGATGATAACCTGATGATGCATTGCTTTCAGGAAAGTTTAGCTGGAGCTCCCCTTGACTGGTACATGCAGTTAGAGCCAACCAATATCCGCTGCTGGAAAGACATGGCGAATGCTTTTATTCGTCAATACCAGTACAACAATGATTTGGCTCCAGATAGGACTCAACTACAATGCATGTCTAAGAAGGATAATGAGTCGTTCAAGGAGTACGCTCAGAGGTGGAGGAACCTCGCTGCTCAAGTAAAACCCCCTCTACTGGACAAAGAAATGGTCCACATGTTTATGGAAACCCTTCCAGCGGTGTTTTATGATAGGTTGGTTGGCAGCGTAGCCTCGAATTTCTGAGATGGTCGTCACAAGAGAAAGAGTAGAGAACGGCATGCGCAGCGGAAGAATAGCTCATGGCCCAACACCTCATTCCAGTCAGAAAAAGCCTTTTTCTGGATCCCACAAGAAGAAAGAGGGTGAAACCAATGCAATTATCGGAGCCAGTGCTCCATCACACAGCAATCCTCCGCAAGCTATTCCGGTTCCTTCTCAGGCACCACCTGCACAGCCATTTCAGTCAAACCACCAGTACCGGAACTACAGTGAAAGGAAGCCTGTTGTCTTCGATCCTATTCCCATGTCCTACACGGACTTGTTCAATTATCTCATCGCCAATAAAGTAATCAATACTCGTCAAATGAAGCCGTACCAGCCTCCCTATCCCAGAGGATATAATGCAAATGCTACCTGCGCCTTTCATTCCGGAGCAGTAGGTCATGTGGTGGAGGATTGTAAGGCATTCAAGTACGTGGTGCAAGACTTGATTGATGTGAAGAGCATATCATTTCAGCAACCCAATGTAACCACCAATCCGTTGCCAGGGCACAAAGGATCTTCTGCCAATCCCATTGACGATCAGGGTGGTCAGTGTTTGATTAGAGAGGTTGATTGCATTCAGATGCCTTTGGATGTCATCCATGCTGAATTATGCCGTCTTGGTGTTATCAAAGAGGGGTGTGCTAGGAAAGACACCTGTGATAATCCTCGCTGTATTGGGACATCTGAAGGCTTTAAAACAATTCTCCAAGATCTCTTAGATAGACACCTGGTCCAAGTGGGAATTCAGGAAAAGGAAGAAAGTGTATCTACCTTGCAATCAGGCAACGGAGGCTTCAGGAGACCGATTGAAATCCCCTGTAGTCTGAATTCCAGCCCAGCTGTGACGAGACCTTCGACTGTTGTTATTCCAGTACCCGCTGTTACCTCTAGTAGAGAGACTAGGATGATTCCATGGAGCTGCAATGTGCAGATGCAAGCGGAGGTCCCTAAGGGCACTTTGGATATAACTAACATCGCTGGGAGTAGCGGCATTACAAGGAGTGGAAGGTTGTATGCTCCTGAAAACCTCAGGGGAGAGCAACCAAAAACAGATGAAGAAAGGGCCCGTAAGGGAAAAGACAAAGAAACTGTAGAAGTCAGAAGGGTATCAGACAAAGAAGCTCAAGAATTCCTGAAAGTAATGAAGCAGAGTGAATATCGGGTGGTAGATCAGCTGAGTCAAACTCCATCCAAGATCTCAATGCTCTCTTTGTTGCTTAGTTCAGAGGCACATCGTGCTGCTCTATTGAAGATCTTGAATGAAGCCCACGTCTCCCATGACATTTGATAGGCCCGCAAGTGCACGGTCTTATCGCGTAATAAAAGAGTTATCGATCCACAGGGAGAGCCTAGGTGATTACCAATTTAATTTTCCAAAGTTGATTAGCTAGAAGGAATGGTTTTTAGGAGTTGTGAAATTTAGAAATAAAAACAATCAATCTCAGGTTTATAGTTTTATCACAACAATAAGGAACCAAAATAAATTCTTAAGACTATTCAACAAATTATAAGAGTAATATATTTCAAAGACAAGGCAGCGAATATAACTAATGTCTCCTTTCGGAGTACAAGAGCGTGTTTTGAACTAATAATCAAGCCTATTCTCATGGTTGATTGTCACCAAAACCCATTAAGCATAACACCTTTATAATGTCTCAAGAGTTTCAAAACTATTCTCATGTGTTGATTCCCTTGTCTAATTTCATAGATCCAACATCAATACTTCACCTTTCGGTTCTTCGTTTGATGTTTAAAATAAGATTTGAAGGACAATAAAATTAGATTGAAATATATAACAATTTGGAGTGGAGAATAGTCTTGGGAATTATTAGGGACCTATCATTGGATTACTCCCAATAACCCAAGACTTTGTATCTACTCACTCATATTAAATATGAGAGAAGAAGAAGAAGAAGAAAAGACATGAAATTAAATAGCGAGAAATAAAAGAAAGCGGTAAATTGCAAAATCATAAATAGCGGAATTGTAAATGACAAGAAAATAAAAATGCAAGAAAGTAAATAGCAAGGAAAATAAATGACTTGGAAAATAAAAGGGCAAGAAAGTAAATAGCAAGGTAAATCAATGACTTGGAAAATAAAAGGGCGAGAAAGTAAATAGCGAGAAAACAAAAGAGCGAGAAAATAAAAGAGCGAGAAAGTAAAAGAGCGAGAAAGTAAAAGGGCAAGAAAGTAAATAGCAAGGAAAGTAAATGACTTGGAAAATAAAAGGGCAAGAAAGTAAATAGCAAGGAAAGTAAATGACTTGGAAAATAAAAGGGCGAGAAAGTAAAAAGCGAGAAAGTAAAAAGCGAGAAATTAAAGTGAAGTCATGAATCTTAGAGGAAACCTTGTCATGGATTTTTCTCACAAAATTTAAGATTAGTTACAAGTGAGGATCAAGCCTCTATTTATAGGAAAATATGAGGGCCAAGGCACTTGAGTGGAGGGGCAAAATGGTCCAAAAAAAAATTGGCAAATCAAGTTGGCAAGGAAAGCCATCAGCAAGTGGGTGCAGCCAAAATTGACTTGTCTGGTGCCAGGGTCGTGCGCCCATGTGCCTGGATCGTGCGCCCTGGCCAGTCAATTTTGGCTGCTCTGCGCCAGTTTTGCACTAGGGTCGTGCTCCTATGTGCCAGGGTCGTGCGCCTTGTGCTGGAAACAGCTGTTCTGCGTTGCTGGCAAGCATGGGTCGTGCGCCTATGTGCCAGGTCACTTCTGAACCTTTGCTTGTCCTCAAGCAAAAACAGTGTAAATCTTTAGGTCAATTCTGAAGGAAAATTATTTTCACATCGAATCATTAAGCGAACTGTGGGGCAATTCTAACACTTTGGTTTGAGAACTACTATCCGGGCTTCTTATGGAATTGGGAGACAAATTTAAAGTATCAATACATTAGAGAGGATATCAATGTCATCATAGATCCGGTTCCCCAACATTCTTAAGCTTGGGTCTTCCATTTACTAAGACCGGGTCTCAGAGGAGGGTCTTTATACGTTGGGTATTCAAGCATTTTTCTTTTCTTTTTGATTTTATATGCTAACCATTCATTTTGACATTTAAAATGCACCAATTTTTGCATTTTGAATTGGTTTTGCAATTTTTTTTTTTGAATACCCCAACTTAGACGTTTTTCTCCAGTAACCGCGCATCCAGTGAATGTCACCAAGAGAACCAGGTTACTAGTTTCTCTTCAGTCCTTCTAATTGTATTAACAACTGAAAATAGTCTCAGTAGTGTGTGTGAAAAAGCCCTAGAAGTAGAAATCGAACCATGATACAATTTTGTTGTTCCCAACCAGTCCACCAAGATGATTTCTAATGAAAAATTGAAAAAAAGTATTTTTGTCCAGAAAAGGCTTATCTAAAACATGCTTAGGGTTCACAAAGTTTCGTGATGGAGGGAGCAGATACAACTCAAAGTACAAAAAGATAAAAACTCGGCAAAGCAATAAAGACATTCCTAATAAAAGTAATAAAATACCCCCCCATGCTTGGACTAGGCATTGTCCTCAATGATTTTTTCAAATAAAACAAAAGGGGTTTTAGGAGAGCTCACCTGGCTGTCTGGTTCAGGATACTCGGCCCTGGGGTATTTTATTTTTCAACAAATCGAAAAAAAACATTAAGCCGTGGGTTGCCTCCCACGCAACGCTCGTTTATGGTCATTAGCTTGACCTTTTCCCTTTATAAAGTTATTCCTGGGTCCCATTGCTTGAAGCATAGAGACCAAGTGACATATGAAGAATGAAAGCATATTCCTGGATCCCATGGCTTGTAAAATGGAAGTTGTGTAAGCAATAAGATCTTTTTTACAATTCCCCCCAGATCAAATGTTATTTTTTTCACAAAGGAAGGTGAAAAGTAAGATAAAGGAGATGGTTTGTATGGTGGTGGGGGGATGTATGGTTCTTCTCTTTCTTTTTATGGTTCCTTCTCTTTTTCTTTCTCTTCTTGCTCACATGGTGAATTATGTTTTTCACTCACAATTTTTTCTTGGCTTGCTCTTGGTTCCTCTAATTGTTTTTCGCTTCTAAGGGTGACATCATATATTTGGCCATTTAGATTTTGTTCAGACTGTCCGGGAAATACCCCCGAAGATTTAGAGGATGAAGCCACCTGTGTTGCCACTTGAGTTATTTGATTTTCAAGCATCTCACTATGAGCGGCAAAAGAGTCGATTTTTGATTCTAATTTGATAAGTGTGTCATTCAAATAACCAGTTTGATTTTTGAATTCTTCATTTTGTTTTGTTTGAGATGACACAAATTTTTCCATCAAAAATTCCAAGTTCAACTTTTGCAGGTTGTTTTGTGGGTTGTTAAAAACGCTTTGATTTTGAAAGACAGGAGGTGGTCTAGGTGCTGGATTGGGTGGAGGATTTTTATAAGAAAAATTTGGATGATTTCTCCACCCAGAATTATAAGTATTTGAAAACGGATCTTCTTTTTGAGCATAGTTAATATGCTCATTTCCAATACTAGATGCCTCAAGCTGGCATTCAGCTCCAATATGGCCAACAACCCCACATAATTCACATGGTGGAGTAGTAGGAGAAAAAGTTTGTGAAACGGCACTTACATTTAATTTTTCAAATAATTGAAAAAGTGCGTCCACTTTTGAGGCAAGATGATCAACAGCAGATATTTCATACTTACCTGGCTCTTTTGATGATGCTGGTTTATCTATTATGGCTCGCTCACTTGCCCATTGACAATGGTTTTGAGCCATATCTTCAATGAGTGCATAAGCTTCAGTAAAATTTTTGTTCATTAAAGCTCCACCTGCAGCTGCATCAACAGTCATTCTTGTTGCATATTGTAATCCATTATAAAAAGTATGAACAACGAGCCATTTCTCTAGTCCATGATGGGGGCATAGCCTTAACATTTCTTTGAAACGTTCCCAAGTATCATAAAGAGATTCCCCGTTGTTTTGAGAAAATCGAGTAATTTGACTTCTCATTTGAACTGTTTTACTCGGGGGAAAGAACCTAGCGATAAAAGCTTGTTTTAATTGGCCCCAGCTAGTAATGGATTCCGAAGGCAAAGAATGTAGCCATGCTCTTGCTCTATCCCTTAATGAAAAAGGGAAGAGTTTTAGTCTTATGGCATCTTGAGGTACCCCGTTTAATTTGAGAGTTCCACAGTATTCCAAAAAAATTGAAATATGAAGATTTGGGTCCTCCGTGGGAGAACCAGAAAATTGGTTTTGTTGAACCATTGAAAGCAGAGATGATTTGAGTTCAAAATTATTTGCTTCCACATTTGGATGTACAATGGCAGCCGATGGTTCTGCTGAAGGTGTTGCGTACTCTTTGAGAGCACGATTTTCATTAGCCGCCATTTGGTTATCGGGAATTTCTCTCCTCCTTCTATGTAAGAACCTTTCAATTTCGGGAATTTGTTGAACAGTTTCTCCGAAACTTCTGGTTCTTCGCATTCGAGGGACAAGAGAAGAAAAAGTAAAAATAAAGAAAATAAGACTTCAGTCTAACCGGTTTCGAAAAATTTAATTAATATCACTGCCTCCCCGGCAACGGCGCCAAAAACTTGATAGGCCCGCAAGTGCACGGTCTTATCGCGTAATAAAAGAGTTATCGATCCACAGGGAGAGCCTAGGTAATTACCAATTTAATTTTCCAAAGTTGATTAGCTAGAAGGAATGGTTTTCAGGAGTTGTGAAATTTAGAAATAAAAACAAACAATCTCAGGTTTATAGTTTTATCACAACAATAAGGAACCAAAATAAATTCTTTAGACTATTCAACAAATTATAAGAGTAATATATTTCAAAGACAAGGCAGCGAATATAACTAATGTCTCCTTTCGGAGTACAAGAGCGTGTTTTGAACTAACAATCAAGCCTATTCTCATGGTTGATGGTCACCAAAACCCATTAAGCATAACACCTTTATAATGTCTCAAGAGTTTCAAAACTATTCTCATGTGTTGATTCCCTTGTCTAATTTCATAGATCCAACATCAATACTTCACCTTTCGGTTCTTCGTTTGATGTTTAAAATAAGATTTGAAGGAAAATAAAATTAGATTGAAATATATAACAATTTGGAGTGGAGAATAGTCTTGGGAATTATTAGGGACCTATCATTGGATTACTCCCAATAACCCAAGACTTTGTATCTACGCCAAAAACTTGATAGGCCCGCAAGTGCACGGTCTTATCGCGTGATAAAAGAGTTATCGATCCACAGGGAGAGCCTAGGTGATTACCAATTTAATTTTCCAAAGTTGATTAGCTAGAAGGAATGGTTTTTAGGAGTTGTGAAATTTAGAAATAAAAACAAACAATCTCAGGTTTATAGTTTTATCACAACAATAAGGAACCAAAATAAATTCTTTAGACTATTCAACAAATTATAAGAGTAATATATTTCAAAGACAAGGCAGCGAATATAACTAATGTCTCCTTTCGGAGTACAAGAGCGTGTTTTGAACTAACAATCAAGCCTATTCTCATGGTTGATTGTCACCAAAACCCATTAAGCATAACACCTTTATAATGTCTCAAGAGTTTCAAAACTATTTTCATGTGTTGATTCCCTTGTCTAATTTCATAGATCCAACATCAATACTTCACCTTTCGGATCTTCGTTTGATGTTTAAAATAAGATTTGAAGGACAATAAAATTAGATTGAAATATATAACAATTTGGAGTGGAGAATAGTCTTGGGAATTATTAGGGACCTATCATTGGATTACTCCCAATAACCCAAGACTTTGTATCTACTCACTCATATTAAATATGAGAGAAGAAGAAGAAGAAGAAAAGACATGAAATTAAATAGCGAGAAATAAAAGAAAGCGGTACATTGCAAAATCATAAATAGCGGAATTGTAAATGACAAGAAAATAAAAGTGTAAGAAAGTAAATAGCAAGGAAAATAAATGACTTGGAAAATAAAAGGGCAAGAAAGTAAATAGCAAGGTAAATAAATGACTTGGAAAATAAAAGGGCGAGAAAGTAAATAGCGAGAAAATAAAAGAGCGAGAAAATAAAAGAGCGAGAAAGTAAAAGAGTGAGAAAGTAAAAGGGCAAGAAAGTAAATAGCAAGGAAAGTAAATGACTTGGAAAATAAAAGGGCAAGAAAGTAAATAGCAAGGAAAGTAAATGACTTGGAAAATAAAAGGGCGAGAAAGTAAAAAGCGAGAAAGTAAAAAGCGAGAAATTAAAGTGAAGTCATGAATCTTAGAGGAAACCTTGTCATGGATTTTTCTCACAAAATTTAAGATTAGTTACAAGTGAGGATCAATCCTCTATTTATAGGAAAATATGAGGGCCAAGGCACTTGAGTGGAGGGGCAAAATGGTCCAAAAAAATTGGCAAATCAAGTTGGCAAGGAAAGCCATCAGCAAGTGGGTGCAGCCAAAATTGACTTGTCTGGTGCCAGGGTCGTGCGCCCATGTGCCTGGGTCGTGCGCCCTGGCCAGTCAATTTTGGCTGCTCTGCGCCAGTTTTGCACTAGGGTCGTGCTCCTATGTGCCAGGGTCATGCGCCTTGTGCTGGAAACAGCTGTTCTGCGTTGCTGGCAAGCATGGGTCGTGCGCCTATGTGCCAGGGTCGTGCGCCTTGTTCTGCCAAAATGGGCCATTTTCAGTTGAAAACACGCACGGGTCGTGCGTGGTATAGCACGGGTCGTGCGCAGGCTCTGCGCCAGTTTTTCACCAGGGTCGTGCGCCTATGTGCCAGGGTCGTGCGCCAGTTTTGCACTAGGGTCGTGCGCAGGCTCTGCGCCAGTTTTTGCTGCTTGGCGCCCTTAGCGCCCTGTGCTGCGCCAGTTTTGCTGCTTGGCGCCCTTGGCCAGTTTTGGGTTTTTGGGGCCCTTGGCGCCCATGAGGGTGTCTGGTCTGGTGCCTTAAAAATTGCTCCTCCTCAAATATTTCCTTTTTTCTTGATTTTAGCTCATATTTTCTCTTTTGCTCCAAAATAAAACCTGAAAATAAAAAGCAAACATTTGTAGTAAAATAGCTCAAAGACATAAAATATAATTAAAATACCTAAAAAAACTTAATGAAAATAACTATTAAAAAGACTCTAAAAATAGACTTATCAACATTACAGTAAACCAGCTTGATGGTATTGTTGGCAACATTGTAGCATCCAATTACTTGACTTTCTCAGACACTGAGCTTCCTCCGGCGGGAAAGGATCATAATCAAGCTCTTCACATCTCAGTCAAGTGTGGGGACTATATACTTGCCAGGGTGCTCATTGATAATGGCTCATCCTTGAATGTGCTGCCTAAGTCTACAATGAATAAGCTGAATGTAGACTGCTCATATCTGAAGCCGAGCTCTACCTTGGTCAGAGCATTTGATGGGTCAGTAAAGGAAGTTTTTGGAGAAGTAGAAGTGCCGCGGCAGGTAGGCCCCGAAGTGTTTTATGTCATCTTCCAAGTGATGGACATCAGTTCCTCCTACAGCTGCCTGCTAGGACGTCCTTGGATACATGCTGATGGGGCAGTGCCATCCTCGCTTCATCAGAAACTCAAGTTTGTGGCTGAGGGAAAGCCGATAGTGATCTACGGAGAGGAAGAAACATTGATAAACCGATCACCACCTGAGTATTATATTTGAAGCAGCGAAAGAGTCCTTTGAGACTGCCTTCCAAGGATTGGAGATCTCAAACGCTGTCTTCGTTGAAAGTGAGCCTCTGTGGAAGCCTAAGTGGTCCAAGGCTGATATGATGATTGCAAAGGTGATGCTAGGACATGGGTATCAGGTCGGTAAGGGCCTAGGAAAAGCTGCTCAAGGAATTGTAACACCTGTCTAGTTGAGAGGAATCATTGAAAGGTTTGGTATTGGGTACATCCCAAGTCTTGCTGATCGGGAGAGGCTAGCATCTGATAGGAGGGAGAAATGGCTGGCCAAACTCAGAGGAAGGGCACCCAATCAGGGAAGGATGGTCATCGCTAACCTTAAGAACAACTTCCGGAATGCCGGCATGCAAAACCCTGACCAGGTTAATGTGGTTGAAGAAGGATCAAGCTCGAGTGGCTGTGCTGTCAGCATGGTGCGCTGCTGTGCTGCTGGAGAGAAGCCGCAAAACTGGGAGATCATGGATTTCCCCGTATTTTTCAATTTAAAGTAATTAGCGTTGTAATATAGATCCCTCGGCTCTGCCCAAGGCCTTGGAATATTTCATTCGGGCACGCATGTTTTCGTCAAAACTCATCAATCAATAAAGTGTTATTTTGAATTTTCAATAAAATTTCTGTCTTCATCTCTTATTTGAGTGCCTTTTCTTTGTTTTTATTCGCAGCTCCATTTTAATGCAAATCAAAAATAGTCTCTGAAAGTAATAATGCCCATAACTCATATTGTGATTTTGATTACCCGGTTAAGAAAGCCGAGGAAGATGTTGAGGATGATTGGAATACTCCTCCGGAAATCATGAGAATGGTAGAACAAGAAAAAAAGGTCATTGAGCCCCATGGGGAGTCTACAGAAATGGTCAATGTGGGTACTAAGGAAGACAGAAAAGAGGTCAAGGTTGGTACTGCAATGGGGGATAGAGAGCGCAAAAAGTTGATTCAGCTCCTGCTTGACTACGCTGACGTATTCGCATGGACTTATCATGACATGCCAGGGTTGAGCACAGATTGCCGGTGAAATCGGAATGTCCCCCGGTAAAACAGAAGTTAAGGCGAATGAAGCTTGAAATGTCCTTGAAAATCAGGGATGAGGTTAAGAAACAATTTGATGCAGGGTTCTTTGTAACGCCCCAAAAATAATAGATTAATTTATTTAATTAATTAAATGAAATTGGGTGGTAGAAATAATAATATAATTATTATTTATTACTTAATAAAATAATTTTAGGTGTTATTATATGTGAGCCTTGGTTGGGTTAGAAATAATTAATTTAAGGGGTGGGGTGTAGCATTTGGGCTTAAGCGGTGGAAGCAGGCCCGTGATCCAAGGGCCCAATATGTTAGGCGCATACTTAAGCTAGAAAATTGAGGTGTAGCTCATTTGTGCCAAAAAGAAAGAAAACGTGAATTAGAGAGGGGAGTGAGAGAGGAGAGGCGCGGCCATGGAGAAAAAGAGAAGAGGAGGCGCGACTTAGAGGAAGAGAGAGAAAGGGGCGTGAGGCAAGAGGAGAGGGGGATCGGGTTGCGGCGATTCTTGGAGCTTACGTATAAGGGATAGCGTGTTCGTCATAACCTAAGGTAAGGGTGGGTCTCATCTTCTCTATAATCGGGTTTTATGATGGGGATTATGTAGGGGCTAGGCTCTATGTATGCATTTTTATGTATTTTTAGTGATTATTGATGAACCCTAGGCATATGAAGACTTGTTGTTGGAAAATCATGTTGTGCGTGTCAAGTGTTTGAGTAATTGTTGATGAATATTGTGATTTATAATGATTGGGGATGATTATGATAATTTGATGTTCGTATTGTTGGATTGAGCCTTGATGATGGAATTTGGTGTTTAATATGTTGATGTGATCATATAAGTGATTTTTGATGAATTTTGGTGTTGCTTGAAAGTTTTTGCCCCACGGTTACTGTAGCAGGGCGCCATGGGCGCCAAACTGCATGTGTGTGCGTGTGTGCTGGGCGCTGGGCGCCAAGGGCGCCAGTGTGTGTGTTGCGTGCGTGTTGCTGGGCGCTGGGCGCCAGGCGCTGGGCGCCAAGGGCGCCAGTGCGTGTGTTGCGTGCGTGTTGCTGGGCGCCAGTGTGTGTGTTGCGTGCGTGTTGCTGGGCGCTGGGCGCCAGGCGCTAGGCGCTGGGCGCCAAGGGCGCCATTTTGCAGGATGTTCCCAAATTTTTCGAAAACTGTTTTCGCTATATCTTTTGACTCGGGTGTCCGTTTTAAGTGTTTCAAAAAGTGTTGGGAAGCTCTTTCAGTTGTCTATCTGTGTGTCCCATTTTTAAAAATAAAAACTTATAATTTCTGAAGGTTGCTGGGCGCCCAAGTGGCTGTTCCCGGTGGTCGCTGCTGTGACATTGAAAAGATGTTTTGCTGTCTTTAAAAATCCCCTTTGAGTATAACCAGTGGTTTCAACGTTTTAGTGTTAAAAGTGATGATTTTGACGATGATGCCCTTAGTGGCTAGTTAAATGACCGTTTTGACCTTAGTGGCCAATGTTGTTGATATTGAGGTGTAAATGACGATGATGCCCTTGGTGGCTAGTAAATGACGTTTTTGCCCTCAGTGGCTATTGTTTGAGTTGATGATGTTTATGAATAAGTGACGATGAAAACCCAGTGACGTTTTGAGGCCCAAAAGGCTAAGTGATGTTAAGGCCTAAAAGGCTAAGTGATGTTGTTGTATGTAAATTGTGAATTGACAGGTGCTGTGCCTCTTATTTGGCAAACTGGTAAGTGACGGGTCACATAGTTGACCGTGATTGTGTGATTTGTGCGTGATGCATGTTATAGTGTCTCATGCAACCCATATGCATAAACCCAGTGACGTTTTGAGGCCCAAAAGGCTAAGTGACGATGAGGCCGTAATGGCTAAGCGACGTTTGTGAAAAGGTACCTCATGCATATGCCCGCGAGTGGGTTGCACTTCATATACTTACATGACATTGTGATGAGCTTTTGTAGTGATTGAATCGATGTTTGTGATGTGGTTTATATAGCTGGCATTGCGATGATTTGTTGCGGTGATTAATATTGATGACTGACTTGATGTGTCGTGATGTGGTTGATATAGTGTCATAACTCTAGCATAGTGCTTATCATAAGCTTTATTATATTGTTAGATGAACTCATCCCTTCTGTTTGAATGTTACCCCTACGCGGTAACGTGCAGGTGATCTCGAGTGAAGGCTTAGGTATCTTCACTAGCTGAGTCGGGTCGTCTGCTCTGATTATGTAACACTAGGGGAGGGATGAACGTTGTTTAAGCTATTTATGACCATTGTTGTTGTTGAATTTTACTATTGTGAGCCATGAATAGTTGCAATGCCTTTTATGATTAAACTAGCTGGGTTTCTCCGCTGTGAAGTTGTATTTTAATTGACGATGGCGTTTTTGAAAGCATTATAAGGCTGTTTTCGAAAAACTAGTAATTTGGCGTGTAATGTTTAACGAAGTAAGTGTGACATCCCTTGCGATGTAACTAAAATTTGAAACTCTGATTTTTTTTACGCTAATAAAGTAACGGTTTGAAAATGGGTGTTACATTAGTAGTATCAGAGCAATGGTTGGTCCGTCCGGCCAAGTCGTAGAGTCGTTGTGTCGGTTAACGACCAACTGTTGTCTTTTAGTCTTGACCATTGGGTTGTGTTGTAGTGATGTTCCTGCAGGTACAAGTAGACGGAAGCTGCTATGGTAAGTAAACTAGTGGGGGAGACGCCCCTACTGGTATTGTGTGCTGTTTGCTACGTTGTGCTCCGTGTGAACTCTGTGTCGTTTGGTTGTGACTTTTATTTTGACCCTGTTGTTGTGCTTATGTGCTTTTGGTGATTGCTGCTGCTGTAAATTAAGTTAGTGTTGTGCTGCAAAGTAAATACTGTGTTTTTTTTATTTTATCATTGCCATTGCTGTTTGTTTATTGTTACGTAGTTGTGTTATTGTTACCATTAAACTACTGTTGCTGTTGTTGGAAATATTGTACTGTTTTCTAAGGATTAGTGTTGCTGTTTAATTATTGATGTTTTTGAAAACCGTTTTATTTGAGCGACACTAATGTCGTGTGCTATGTAATTTTGTGATCTGAAAGAAAAAAGGGCTTCTGAAATTGTTTTTGAAAAGTCAAATGGACGATTTTACGGTTGGAAACTGATATTGGTGATAAAATCTACTTTAACGAATGAACGTAGGTGTTGTTGTTGTAGAAATTGAAAGAAATGAATTATTTTTGGACTTAGGATTTTAAATGAAGGAAGTGTAGGTGTTGAAGTTTCGTGGAATTGGAAAAATGACCTTTTTCTCTAATTGGTTTATTTTAAAAAAAAAAAAAAAGTAACGACTTGTGGTGGTGTGGGTTTTGAAAACCTCGTCAAAAATGATTTAATCGCGATTTTGAAAACTATTATTGGGTTTCTTTGGGAGCAAAAGTGTATTAGTATGTATTAGTATGTATGAGACCTTGGCTGCTCTATGAGGTTGAATTTGGTTATTTAAATCACACAAAGACTAGCCTGTAAAAATGGTGTTTAAATTGGTTATGAAAATTGGCGTGCTCTATGTATTGTTTGACTTATAAGAAATATTGATTCGAGAGGTTAGTCTTGCTTGTGACTAACGTTATTAGTATATAAATGCATTGAGTTAATAGGATGAACTAAAATTAATTGATGCATGCGTAAGTCGAATTGGGCGGTAAAGATGTATAATTGAATTGTTAGTAATTTAGAGACTTTATAGAGCCGAGTTTGTAGTTAAATGGAGACACCTTATAAAAATGAACTTGTTGTTATTTGGGGAGTGACTTTTAATTACTAATGAGATGAAGCTGATTTTTGGTTATTTTCTGAGAAGGTGCTAAACTGTATTTTAGTAGTTAGAGAGTTGTACTAGTTGGTTTTACAAGTAGCAAGGTTGAATTTTGAAGAAAATGATGTTTGAATGTATATGATTATTGGGAAGTTTAAACTATGCTTGATGGCTGAATTTGTGGCTGCTTGGATGCTTAATTTGTTGCTAAGCTCACTGTGTAGGCACTTTCTGAGTAGGTTTGACTTTCGGCTAAACTGGGACTGTATTACTGGTTGATAAATCATATAACTCACAATTTTAGAAACTAGACTGTACGCCTGTCATTTTGGCTTTGGTTTGGTCGCATTTGGAGTAGTATAGCTCCAGTTATGGGCTTCGCAAGTTAGGATAAAATTCTGGGGACCGTCTGGACATAGGGTCAGTGTTTTGGTTGTGGTGTTTTCAAATGAACTCCTTTTCGAATGAATCCAATTTCTTTGAAAACTAGACAAAATGATTTACTGTTTACGCTGAAGTTTCGTGTTATTTGGGTTTGTTTTGGGCATTGTAGAAGAGTCACAACTTTGGACACAGTCGCTGCCCCATTTTCTGGACCTACTGCCTTGTTTGCGAAAACTGTGCTATTGGACTCATCATTTTGAAATTTTAAAAATATAGCCAGAAACTAAACTCCGTAAGTTTTCCGTAGAGGGGTTGTTTGCTAAATTCCGATGTCGTTTGGTAGGGTAAATAAATTGTTGAAGTTTATGTGTGAGTGCTGGAATTTCCTGCGTTGCTTAGTTTATGCTGTCATTGTAACGGAAAAATGTTTTTGCAATATCTTTTGACCCAGGATTCCGATTTGAGTAAACTAAAATGTTTCGGAAAGCTTATTCAGAGGCCTAACTGAATATTCTAATTTCAAGGCAAAATTGACTGTTTCTGGTGTCGTTGATTTTTGGGCGTGTCGGTCGAATTAAATTGTTGTAGTGTTGTCGGTGGCTTAGAGCCCCAAGTTGTTATTGTGTTGTCGGTGGCTTAGTGCCCCAAGTCGTTGTTGCAGTGTCGGCACCTTGGTGCCCGAAGTTGTTGATGTGTTGTTGTCGCCGCCACTATGCCCCATGCTTTGTTGTTGTTGATGATGTTGCTTTGCTGTTGGTTTCTCGTTGTTGATGTCGCCTGAGTGGCAATTTTAGTTGTTGATGTCGCCTGAGTGGCAAAGTTGTTTGATGATATTTTTGTCATGTTGCTAAATTATGAGGCTTGTTGTACGACTGTTATGCACCCTGTGAGTTTCGTCGTGATGCTGTGATGATTGATGTATTCTGTTATCTTTGAGGGTAGATGAGTGAGGTAGAATGCGAGCTAGTTTATCAGAGTAGCGCAGCGGAGTCTTAGCGTGTCGTATTGGGAAGGAACTTTAATAGAGCTTGGGGGGGGGGGGGTGATCACGTGGTACCAACGTGATTACGCTCAAATCCCTATCGGAGATCCTTAGGGAGAGGGTGTGTCTGGTTGTCATTTCTCAAAGCTACCTGGCTGAATAAGTAGGAGGGACGGCCGCCCAATCACTTACCGCCGGTAATCAGAGAAATGGTAATCAGCATGATAGATAGCATTAGTTGTCTAGATGGCTTAGTCATTGGCGGGAGAGGTTAGTCTTGGCGGATAAAAATTTCGAGGACGAAATTCCTTTAAGTGGGGGAGAGTTGTAACGCCCCAAAAATAATAGATTAATTTATTTAATTAATTAAATGAAATTGGGTGGTAGAAATAATAATATAATTATTATTTATTACTTAATAAAATAATTATAGGTGTTATTATATGTGAGCCTTGGTTGGGTTAGAAATAATTAATTTAAGGGGTGGGGTGTAGCATTTGGGCTTAAGCGGTGGAAGCAGGCCCGTGATCCAAGGGCCCAATATGTTAGGCGCATACTTAAGCTAGAAAATTGAGGTGTAGCTCATTTGTGCCAAAAAGAAAGAAAACGTGAATTAGAGAGGGGAGTGAGAGAGGAGAGGCGCGGCCATGGAGAAAAAGAGAAGAGGAGGCGCGACTTAGAGGAAGAGAGAGAAAGGGGCGTGAGGCAAGAGGAGAGGGGGATCGGGTTGCGGCGATTCTTGGAGCTTACGTATAAGGGATAGCGTGTTCGTCATAACCTAAGGTAAGGGTGGGTCTCATCTTCTCTATAATCGGGTTTTATGATGGGGATTATGTAGGGGCTAGGCTCTATGTATGCATTTTTATGTATTTTTAGTGATTATTGATGAACCCTAGGCATATGAAGACTTGTTGTTGGAAAATCATGTTGTGCGTGCCAAGTGTTTGAGTAATTGTTGATGAATATTGTGATTTATAATGATTGGGGATGATTATGATAATTTGATGTTCGTATTGTTGGATTGAGCCTTGAAGATGGAATTTGGTGTTTAATATGTTGATGTGATCATATAAGTGATTATTGATGAATTTTGGTGTTGCTTGAAAGTTTTTGCCCCACGGTTACTGTAGCAGGGCGCCATGGGTGCCAAACTGCATGTGTGTGCGTGTGTGTGTGTGTGCTGGGCGCTGGGCGCCAGGCGCTGGGCGCCAAGGGCGCCAGTGTGTGTGTTGCGTGCGTGTTGCTGGGCGCTGGGCGCCAGGCGCTGGGCGCCAGGCGCTGGGCGCCAGGCGCTGGGCGCCAGTGTGTGTTCCGTGCATGTTGCTGGGCGCTGGGCGCCAAGGGCGCCATTTTGCAGGATGTTCCCAAATTTTTCGAAAACTGTTTTCGCTATATCTTTTGACTCGGGTGTCCGTTTTAAGTGTTTCAAAAAGTGTTGGGAAGCTCTTTCAGTTGTCTATCTGTGTGTCCCATTTTTAAAAATAAAAACTTATAATTTATGAAGGTTGCTGGGCGCCCAAGTGGCTGTTCCCGGTGGTCGCTGCTGTGACATTGAAAAGATGTTTTGGTGTCTTTAAAAATCCCCTTTGAGTATAACCAGTGGTTTCAACGTTTTAGTGTTAAAAGTGATGATTTTGACGATGATTCCCTTAGTGGCTAGTTAAATGACCGTTTTGCCCTTAGTGGCCAATGTTGTTGATATTGAGGTGTAAATGACGATGATGCCCTTGGTGGCTAGTAAATGACGTTTTTGCCCTCAGTGGCTATTGTTTGAGTTGATGATGTTTATGAATAAGTGACGATGAAAACCCAGTGACGTTTTGAGGCCCAAAAGGCTAAGTGATGTTAAGGCCTAAAAGGCTAAGTGATGTTGTTGTATGTAAATTGTGAATTGACAGGTGGTGTGCCTCTTATTTGGCAAATTGGTAAGTGACGGGTCACATAGTTGACCGTGATTGTGTTATTTGTGCGTGATGCATGTTATAGTGTCTCATGCATCCCATATGCATAAACCCAGTGACGTTTTGAGGCCCAAAAGGCTAAGTGACGATGAGGCCGTAATGGCTAAGCGACGTTTGTGAAAAGGTACCTCATGCATATGCCCGCGAGTGGGTTGCACTTCATATACTTACATGACATTGTGATGAGCTTTTGTAGTGATTGAATCGATGTTTGTGATGTGGTTTATATAGCTGGCATTGCGATGATTTGTTGCAGTGATTAATATTGATGACTGACTTGATGTGTCGTGATGTGGTTGATATAGTGTCATAACTCTAGCATAGTGCTTATCATAAGCTTTATTATATTGTTAGATGAACTCACCCCTTCTGTTTGAATGTTACCCCTACGCGGTAACGTGCAGGTGATCTCGAGTGAAGGCTTAGGTATCTTCACTAGCTGAGTCGGGTCGTCTGCTCTGATTATGTAACACTAGGGGAGGGATGAACGCTGTTTAAGCTATTTATGACCATTGTTGTTGTTGAATTTTACTATTGTGAGCCTTGCATAGTTGCAATGCCTTTTATGATTAAACTAGCCGGGTTTCTCCGCTGTGAAGTTGTATTTTAATTGACGATGGCGTTTTTGAAAGCATTATAAGGCTGTTTTCGAAAAGCGAGTAATTTGGCGTGTAATGTTTAACGAAGTAAGTGTGACATCCCTTGCGATGTAACTAAAATTTGAAACTCTGATTTTTTTTACGCTAATAAAGTAACGGGTAGAAAAGGGGTGTTACATTCTTAGCTGTGGCAAAATATCCTGAGTGGGTAGCAAACATCGTTCCGGTCCCTAAGAGAGATGGAAAGGTCCGAATGTCTGTCGACTACCGTGACTTGAACAGAGCAAGCCCTAAAGATGATTTCCCTCTACCCCATATTGATGTCTTGGTGGATAGTACTGCTCAGCATTCGATGTTCTCCTTCATGGATGGATATTCAGGCTATAACCAAATCAAAATGGCTCCAGAGGATATGGAGAAAACCACCTTCGTAACCCTTTGGGGAACTTTCTGTTACAAAGTCATGCCTTTCGGGTTGAAGAATGTCGGGGCAACCTATCAAAGAGCGATGGTAATTTTTGTATAATTTTTGGAAAGAAAGTCCTAGTCCAAAATAATTAAAAATGCATTTTCCCCATTTTTAGTGCATAAAAAACCCAAAAAAGACCATTAAATATTCCCCAATTACTAAATGACAATTTTTATTCCCTAGAATAATTAGAGGGAATATTTTATGGTGCTCAAATATATATGACACTTTTTAATAGGTGCACCTTCACTTCCATGCCCAAAATTCAAAACTCAAAAAGAAGGAAGTGTCCTCAATAAGACAAAAGATCAAAAATCAGTTTTTTTTCCCTCCTCTCCCTTGCTTCAGCCGCACTCTCTCTCTCTCTCCCTTCCCAACATTTCTTCACACTCTTCTATTCCTTATTCCTTAAGAATATGCTTTGTACTATCCTTAACTTTTCCCTTTTTGGTGACCATCACTCACTCCCACATAGATTTATGCCCTCTTTTGTAAATTACCCCACCCATTTATACTCACCTCTTCACAAGAAAATACAAAATTACTTATTTGGTAACATTCCATCTCAATTATACCCTTAACCCTATTTTTACCTCACATCATATATGAGCCTCCATTCCCAAAATAGGACAAGTTTTTTTTCACACAAGCTCTCCCTCCCTCTCTCCTTGGTGTCGCACACTCCATTACTCCCTCACTCTCATTTTTGTGTTTTCTCACTACCCACAATCCAAGTGATCTCTAATCCTAGCCCTTCATTCAAATTTAAAACCCAATCCTAGAGCACCTAGTAACGAACAATGACCTAATTACCCCTAGACCTAAAACAACTCTATAAATACCCTCTCATTTCCACACATGAGCATCTTTTGCTTCTCATTTTTCCTACACTAAAACCCCAACACACAAAAATCTCTCCCTCTTTCCTCTCAAGGCCGTAGCCTCCTCTCCCTCTCCTCCATCCATCTTTTTCATTTCCTTCCACCCAAACACCACCACTCCACCTCATTTGCATCCCTCTTTCACATACTCCCTCCATTTCTCATTCAAAGTTCAAGCATCATCACCAAGTGGGTTTGATCATCATATTTGCGTGGGTATTTCTTTGAAGAACCTTGGAGTTTTGTTGATTTGTGTCTAGTTTCGTCTTCTCATCTCACTTTCTAACTTGGAGTTAAGGTAAAATCCTTAAAACCTTGCATCATATTTGAGTTCTTGCCTCAAAAATGTAAAATCATTCATTCTATCATCTTCATATCCTCATATTGTTGATTGTTGTTGGTGAGAAGTTTCATAAGCACTTTGACAAGCACTTAGGGAGGCTTGGGTGCTTATGGTGCTTCTCACCCTTGAATGATTGATGATTTGTGTTGATTTGGATCTTGACCCTTGCATTTCATGAAATAAAATGTTGTTTTATGGCATATTATGTTTCGCATACTTGTAGAAAAATAGGTTTTATGTTAGTTTTGTGCATTTCTTTGCCTAATCACATGAACCTTTACCAAAAATTGTAATCTAGCTCGTTTTCTCGTATTATCTCACTTGCTTTCAAAAATAAATGGGTTCTTGGTTATGTATTTGGGTCGCATATTGTGAATAAATAGGGTTTTTATATGTTTGCTTATCATTTTAAGTTGATGATAGGCAATATGACTCTCACTTGTGCCTAGTGCACCTTGCTTAAAGTGATGAGGATTGTTCTATATGATTCAACCCTTTTAGTTTAGGTTTTGTTTAAACTGATGATAGGCAAAGAGATTCTCAATTGTGCCTAGTGCACCTTGTTCAAAGTGATGAAGATTGCTCTAGGTGATTCAACCCTCCTTTTAGTGTATGAGATTGCTTATTCTTATGAATTACTTTATAATTTGTCTTAGGTTGATGATTGGTAAAGTGACTCTCACTTGCGCCTAGTGCACCTCGATCTAAGTGAGGAGGATTACCTAGAAATGCTTCAATCTCTCTTTTATAATTCTTAATGAGTAGGAAGCCGCAAATTTAGGTTTCCTTTTATGATAGTTAAATAATGCGTGAATGTTTGAAGGCCAATTTGGCCTATGATGGCATTCACCTTGAAAGGTTTGTGTAAATGTAATTTAGGGTTCGTGTAGGTTTTGTAAAGGATAGGTTGTCCTAATCTTGATGCATCCTCACTTGCAATTGTGGTGTTGGTTCTTGGAGTTTGTGTAGGTTTTGGCAAGGGATGGACTAACTCTAGTCTTGATGCATTCTCACTTGTTAATGTAAGTAATTTCAAAGGATAGGCTAGCCCCCTAGTCTTGATGCACATGTGTTCTTATTCATTTATACTTGTTTTTGTGCTTGTTTTGTGATTAAGTATTGAATTGGTGTTCACGATTTGCTTGCTTGTTTTGATGATCGCATTGACTTTGTAATCCGACTTCAAAGTTCAAAACCTTTGTTACTCGTTAGTAACACCTCAAAACCATGTCGCATTCAAATTATACTACAACTTGTTACTCGTTAGTAACATTTACAATTTCAAATTTTTTCATAACCAAGAACACTTTCAAACATCAAGAAGCCATCTCACAAACCAAAAATCAATTCGATTGCGAAAACCCTTTTGATTACCTAAAGTAAGAACCAATTATCATTAATGATCACTCGCGTCGTTGCCGTTTGGTTGTTAACGATAATTTCATTTTCAAAGGAATTAGTAGTGTGACCACTCTAAACCGTTGTTGTTTGGTCTTCATGAACACTCCAACTTAAATAAAACCAATTGTCATCGATGATCATTCACGCCGTTGCCGTTTGTTGTTGATGATGATTGCATTCTCAAAAGGGTTAGTAGCGCGGCCACTCTAAACCGTTGTTGTTTGGTCATCGCGAACACTCGAATTAAAAGCAAAACCGATTATCATTAATGATCACTCGCGCCGTTGCCGTTTGGTTGTTAATGATGATTTCATTTTCAAAAGAGTTAGTAGTGCGGCCACTCTAAACCGTTGTTGTTTGGTCATCGCGAACACTCGAATCAAAAGCAAAACCGATTATCATTAATGATCACTCGCGCCGTTGCCGTTTGGTTGTTAATGATGATTTCATTTTCAAAAGAGTTAGTAGTGTGACCACTCTAAACCGTTGTTGCTTGGTCATCGCGAATCCTCATCCCTATTGCGAAAACTCACCTAAACAAGATAAAAGACAAAAACCTTTTTTCAGGACAAACAAGAACTACGTAGCTTTGAATTCTCCATCGCACCGGGAGATACGTAGGAGCGAGTGGCTAACTCTCGTCAAGCGCCAAAAATAAAAATTTTCATTAAGTCTTCTCATTCCCTGAGGCAAATTTAAGTATTTTCCAAATCAACACTTAAAACCACACGTTTAATTAAAGGTTCCCTTTCGGTAGAAAGGAGGTGTGGGGTGCTAATACCTTCCCCATGCCTAACCGACCCCCGAACCCAAATCCTCCGGTTTTCCAAAAGACCATCCGCTTTCCAAAAAGGTTTTTCTTCAATATTTTCCTTATAAAAAATATTGGTGGCGACTTCATTGTTTTAAAAAGTTGTAAACGAAGAAAAATCCCCTCAGGGACCTTTTCGGGTGCAACAGTGGGAGCCGAACCCTCTCCTTGAGACTCTCTTCTTGGAGTGTATCTTCGGATCTTCTCACTTATTATAATTTCTATCTTGTATTTCTTGAATATGATTGTTACAATTATGTTTGAGTGGTGTTTCTTGTCTAGTTTGCTCATTATAAGTTAAATACTCATAGTTGGAATGTTGGGATCTATGTAATGAATTTTTAGTGCATATGATGAAATGTGTTTGATGTTTAGCAATTTATCTTTTGTGAGCTTAATATTTCCATCTTAAATTAGGAATGGCCATCTAACTTAAGTAAATTTTTAAATTCAAAAATGGTTTATGAATAAATCTCAAAAGATAACATGGATAGTAAGTAGTAAAGGACACTTTGATGCTTCTTGCTTAAACCCTAGATATAGGAGCGCAAATTCCATGAGATGAACTGGGTGCGTGAGTATCCTAGGGAGTACCTAATTGGGGTCTAGACATTGACTCTTGTAGAGAAACCCTAGTGGAAGTGTTTAACAAAACAGCAATTATTGTGACAGCATCTATTGTTGCGGCATTAGACGCAGCACTAATGCACTAGAAAGGATTTACTTAGTGAACACATTCCAACTCATTCTCAATACTAATTTTCACACCATTTTACTTAATTTGTTGTTTAAAATGCTTTCAAAAACTTGTGTCTATTTATTTTCCCTCAGTAATTTGCTAGCCAAATTAAGCACATTTTAGACTTCAATCCTCGTGGGAACGATCTTTTCTTATCATATACTGCTTGTTGGACTGAGTATACTTGCACACGTTTTTACACAACAAGTTTTGGCGCGGTTCCGGGGATTGAAAAGTTTAATTGTTTTTTAATTAGTTAGTAAGTTAGTGATTTTTGTTTTCTCATTTTTTGTGTGCTGTCTCTGTTGCTACAGCATTAGCTGCTGCAGCATATGCGCAGGGCTTCCACACCAGAATTTCAGTTGGATCCTGAAATAGAAAGACTGTTCAGAAGGTTGAGAAGGATCAATAGTAGACAAGAGCTTATTGAGTTAGGCAGGGCTGTTGTCATGGCTTCTGTATATGATTCCCAGAGCACACCAACTCAAGGTTCCCAACACAATGCCACTGAAGTGGAAAACCCTCCTGTCAACCAATATCAGCAAGAGGTATTAAATCAAACAGTCATGGGCATGGCTAATGACAGGGACAGACCCATGAGGGATTATGCAGTTTTTGACCCATTAACTATGCAAACCAACATAGTAAGGCCTGAACTTGCCACAACACATTTTGAATTTAAGGCCATGATGTTTCAAATGCTTCAAACAGTTGGCCAATTTGGTGGTGGACCTACTGAGGATCCCCATCTGCATTTAAAATTTTTTGTTGAAGTTTGTAGTAATTTCATACTCCCTGGTGTTTCTGATGATGCTTTTAAACTCAAGCTGTTTCCATATTCCTTGAAGGATAGAGCCAAGGTGTAACACCCCTTTTCTACCCATTAATTTATTTGCGTAAAAATCAGAGTTTTCAAATTTTAATTACACCACAAGGGGTGTCACATTTACTTCGTTAAACATCACACGCCAAATTACTCACTTTTTGAAAACAGTCTTATAATAATTCCAAAACGTCATTGTCAAATAAATTACAACTTCACAGCGGAAAGTCCAACAATTATACACAGTCTTGAATAAACTAAAACGTCGTTCTATTTTCCCCCAAGTGTTACATATCAGAGCAGACGACCAGACTCAGCTAGCGAAGGTTCCTAAGCCTTCACTTGTGCTCACCTGCACGTTACCGCATAGGGGTAACATTCAAACAGAAGGGGTGAGTTCATCTAACCATATAATAAAGCATATGATAAGCACTAAGCTAGAGTTATGACACTATATAGACCACACCACGAAACATCAAGTCAATATTCAAGGATAAAACAGTCAATTCCATCAACAAGGGTAATCAGTCAATCTCATCATCAAGTTACTCGGCACAACGAGTTGTCACAATGTCATGCAGGAGTATGAAATGCAACCCACTCGCGGGCATATGCATGAGGTACCTTTTCACAAACGTCGCTTAGCCTTTTGGGCCTCATCGTCACTTAGCCTTTTGGGCCTCAAACGTCACTGGATTTATGCATATGGGAGGCATGAGACTCTATGACATGCACCACGCACAAACACACAATCACAGTCAACGTCACTTACCAATTTGTCAAATAAGAAGCACAGCACACGTCAATTCACAATTTACACACAACAACATCACTTAGCCTTTTAGGCCTTAACATCACTTAGCCCTTTAGGCCTCAAAACGTCACTGGGTTTTCATCGTCACTTATTCATAAACATCATCAACTCATCAAGGTACTAGCCACCGAGGGCATCATCGTCAATCAAACATTAGCCACTAAGGGCACTATCATCTATAAACTAGCCACTAAGAGCATCATCGTCAATAAACTAGCCACCAGGGGCATCATCGTCATTTACACATCATTATCATTAAAGTTGGCCACTAAGGCAGAAACGTTCTTTAGAACATCGTCATTGACACCAAAAAGGTTTTAGACACCGAAAACAGTTTTGCAACGCAACAACAACTACCATCGGGGCAGCCACTTGGGCGCCCAGAACCATCAGAAAATAATAAGTTTTCGCTTTTAAAAAAATGGGACACACAGATAGACAACGAAATGGGCTTCACAACACTTTTTGAAACGTTTAAAACGGACACCCGAGTCAAAAGTTATAGCGAAAACAGTTTTTATTAAAAATCGGGAACGTCTTGAAAATGGCGCCCAAGCACTGGGCGCCTAAGACACAACTTAGACATCCGGAAGCAACACGACGCACGCACACTGACACGCACACACAGCAAGCACAATTCAGCAACACAAACTTTGGCTCATGCGCCCAGCACAAGTGCGCCAATTCCTGCAATGGAAAATTCAACCAAAAACGCAACAACTTGGCACGGGGCGCCCAATCGCGAGGATGCCTAATTCCGTGGCCAAAATTCCAGCAACAACAATGCTTGGCACAGGGCGCCCCACTCAGGGCGCCTAATTCTGCACCTAGACAACAAAATCCAGCAACATCATAAACACAAAAATGGCGCCCTATGCGCCTATGACACCAACAACAACGAATAAAAGCAAGACAACTTCATCACATCACATACAACTCATACAAACGACTTCAAATCGCATATCAACCGTAAAAATAATATCACATCACAAATCAATCCTGAACACATAAAGAGTCATCAAAAATCATTCACCGAATCATTATCAATCACAATACCATCAAGGAGTATCCAAGCACTTAGCACGCAAACCACAATTTCTCAACAACAAGTTGTCATATGCCTAGGGTTCATCAATAATCACTAGAAATACATAAAATGGCATACATAGAGCCTACCCCTACTTAGTCCCCATCATAAGACCCTATTATAGAGAAGATGAGACCCACCCTTACCTGGAATGAGAAACTTGTGCAACACACAGAGCTGAGAGATATCCGACAACGATGAGTCTATCCAATTGATAAGATGTGACGACACAATATGGCTCTGACTAGTCCGATTCAATTTCGACACATCAAGAAAGCAACTTGGTAACATTGATAAATGGGTCATTCCAACAAACTCGTTACATACGTTTTGGGTCAGAGTTGTAAATCATGATGAATTTCTTCCTCGACAAAATACCCAAATCATGAACTTCTAAAAATTAGTTAAATGAGGTGTCTTCCATAAAATGAGCTTCCACAAGCATGTCCTTGGCACCGACGTTTTTTTTTACAACTTAGCCTTACAAATTGTTGATTCTCTACGTGTATGGAAGTAAATCATAATTCTCAATCCAATGCATGGACCATAAATAAGGAGGGAAATCACAATTCTCATTGGCCACTTGCATTCCAAATACACGTGACTCAAAACAAAACCAAGGAGGTGGGTAGAATGAATGATTGGGAAGTAGTTTATATGAAATTGAAAAGAAACAATAGGCTTGGAAATTTAAGGAAAAGTAATTACATCACTGGAAGAGAAAAGAACGAGAATAAAAGAAAGTGTGGCGCTGTTCTTTCTCCTACTTGAATGGGAGGAATAAGAATATTAGGTTTTCTAGAAAAAGGAATGAGCATACGCCGTGCAAGAAGAAATATGGGCTGTAGGAGCGCTGGACATTATAAAACATGGGCTACAACATTAAAATGGCCCAAATACAATTCTAAAGCCCTTTTAAAGCCTATTTTAAAAAAACCATACTATTTTTAACAACTGTATGACTCAAAATGACTTTTAAAAATAAATAATTCTCCAAATGCTAATATTTTAGAAAATAAAATAGTCAACTAAAACAATGTTATTTCAAATATAAATATTCTATAAACAACCTAATTAAATAATAACAATAATATAGTACCAAGATAGTATATAAAAAAAACAGTTTAATATCATTTCAAGATATTTGATAATTCAAATACACATAAATATATAAAATTAATTAAATTACTAAATATTAATAAAATACATAATTAATGAGACTCACAATATATCACAAGAATTAATATTATATTTGTGCATAAAGCAAAAACGTACTAAAATGAAAATCGGGGCGTTACACAAGGCTTGGTTAAATTCCTTGGAGCCTAACTCTATCACTACTTGGAATGAAATGGCTGAAAAGTTTATGACTAAATATTTTCCACCTGTCAAGAATGCCAGGATGAGAACTGAAATGACCTCTTTCAAACAAACTGAATTTTAAACACTGTTTGAAGCATGTGAAAGATTTAAAGATTTGCTAAGAAAATGTCCACATAATGGGTTGCCAGTTGTGGTTCAAATGGAAACTTTTTACAATGGGTTGGAACCTTTGACAAGGCTTATGCTTGATGCATCTTCTGGTGGAGTTTTATTGAATGGTTCATACACTGATGCTTACAATATTATTGAAACAATTGCTGCAAATAGTTATCAGTGGCCTACAGCAAGAGTGAGTGCTCAAAAGAAAGTAGCTATAATCCAGGATGGAGAGATCATCCCAATTTCAAATGGAGTACAGCAGCACCTGCAGCAGCTCCAGCTACACCACCTGGATTCCCTGCTCAACCCAAGGCAGCAGCAGCTCCAGCAGCTGGTAATTCTATGGAGGCTATGCCCAAAGCTTTCATGAATGAAACCAAAACTCAATATCAAACTCAAGGGACTGCTATCAAGAACACGGAGAATCAAATTGGTCAAATAGCCACTGCTCTAACCCAAAGACCTAGTGGAACATTGCCTTCTACTACTGAAGCTTCATCTTCAAAAGGGAAAGAGGTATCAACTTTCAAGGCTATATCTTTAAGGAGTGGGAAGGATTTGGAAGGACCATCACTTGATCAAGTTGGTGGAGAGAAAAAAATTGAAAAAAAATGGAAAACATGATGTAAAAGATGCTGCCACAACAGATGCTGCAGTATTTGACTCTGCACCAGTAACTTCACCTAAGCTTCATCAAGCTTTGCCAGATCTACCCTTTCCTCAAATATTGAAGAAGGCTCAGCAAGACAAATGCCCAACTATGCAAAGTTCATGAAGGATGTGCTAACTAAAAGGAGAAGGCTAGGGGAATTTGAAACAGTGGCAATGACAGAAGAGTGCAGTATGATCATGCAGAATAAGCTTCCAATAAAATTGAAGGATCCTGGCAGCTTCACTATTCCCTGTTCTATTGGGGAAAACTATACCGGCCGTGCTTTATGTGATTTGGGTGAAAGTATTGACTTGATGCCGAAATCCATATTTACACAGCTTGGTATTGGAATTGCTAGACCCACCACGATTACCTTCAGTTAGCTGATAGGTCCATTGCCTATCTTGAAGGGATAATAGAGGATGTGCTTATTAAAGTTGACAAGTTTATTTTTCCTGCAGACTTAGTTATTCTTGATTTTGATGCAGATAAGGAGGTACCTATCATTCTAGGAAGACCATTCGTAGCCACAGGGAAAACCCTCATTGATGTGCCGAAAGAAGAGTTGACCATGAAGGTCAATGACCAAGAGATCAAATTTAATGTGATGAATGCTCTTAAGTTTCCTGAAAAGGGGACTGAAGAATGTTCATATGTAGTCTCACTTGATGCAGTTGTTCAAAAGCATTTTCACAAGCAATCAGATCACCTAATCAAGGTTCTGGAAGATTCAGCAAAAGATGAACTTGTGGAAGAGGGTGTACTGGATAATGAAGCAACTGTCAAGGAAATTTGGTCAAGAAATTATGAGTCTTTGGAACTGGAAGACTCAAGTTTCAAGAGGAATGTTCCATCTATTGAGCAACCACCTTCACTTGAACTTAAAGAGTTACCTAAACACTTGAAGAATTCCTTTTTGAGGGAAAAAGATTGTTTGCCTGTGATCATTGCTTCTGACCTCACCAAAAGTCAGGAATATGATCTCATTACTACCCTAAGAAGGCATAAGAAAGCAATTGGGTGGCAAATGGCTGATGTAAAGGGAATAAGTGTCCTACCATCTGTATGCATAGAATCATTTTGGATGAAAATTCAAAGAATAGTATTGAAGGGCAGAGGAGACTTAATCCTATCATGAAGGAGGTTGTTAAGAAGGAGATAATCAAATGGCTTGATGCTGGTATTGTCTATCTCATTTCAGACAGTGCATGGGTAAGTCTTGTGCAATGTGTTTCAAAGAAGGGATGAGTGACAGTGGTAGCTAATGAGAAAAATGAATTGATTCCTAAATTGGGAAAAATGTCATTTCATGGTTCAAGAAGGGATTGTTCTAGGTCACATAATTTCAAAGAAGAGAATTGAAGATGATAGAGCCAAGGTTGAAGTAATTGAAAAGATGTCTACACCCACAAATGTGAAAAGTGTGAGAAGTTTTCTGGGGCATGCAGGATTTTACAAGAGGTTCGTTAAAGACTTTTCTAAAATTTCAAAGCCATTGTGTCAATTGCTACAGTATGACACACCATTTGTCTTTGATGAACCCTGTCTAGAAGCATTCAACACACTAAAGAAGGCACTGGTTTCAGCACCTGTGATTGTGACTCCAGATTGGAGCAAGCCATTTGAGCACATGTGTGATGCTAGTGACTTTGCCATAGGAGCTGTCCTTGGCCAAAGGTATGACAATGTTTTCCATTCTATTTATTATGCTAGCAAAACACTTATTGATGCACAATTGAATTACACCACTACTGAAAAAGAATTATTAGCTGTGGTCTTTGGTTTTGATAAATTTAGATCATACTTAGTTGGCACCAAAGTAATTGTTTTCACTGATCATTCTGCCATTAAGTATTTGATTGCTAAAAAAGATGCAAAACCCAGGTTAATAAGATGGGTTCTCCTCCTTCAAGAATTTGATCTTGAAATTAGAGACAAAAAGGGGGTGGAGAACCAAGTTGCTGATCATTTGTCCAGATTGGAAGGTGAAAATGCAGGTAATCACAGTGGAGAAATCAATGAGTGTTTCCCTGATGAAAAGTTGCTTGCAGTAACTGCTGTAGCAACAGATGCGGCAGCAACAGATGCTGCAGCACCTTGGTATGCATATATTGTGAATTACTTGGTCAGTAGAGTGGTGACTTGTGATATGACTTCTCAGCAGAAGAAAAGGTTCTTTCATCTTATCAAGAAATATTTCTGGGATGAACCTTTTCTGTACAAGAAGTGCCCTGATCAACTTCTAAGAAGATGTGTGGCTGAAGAAGAGCAGCAAGTGGTGCTGCAGCAATGCCATGCAGCTCCATATGGTGGGCATTTTGGAGGTATGAGGACAGCAGCAAAAGTATTATAATCTGGATATTAGAGGTAGAACTCTTTGATGTTTGGGGTATATGGGACCTTTTCCACCATCCTTTGGCAATTTATACATATTGGTGGTTGTTGATTATGTATCAAAGTGGGTTGAAGCTGTAGCTCTACCTACCAATGATCCAAAATATGTTAGCAAATTTTTGCAAAGGAACATCTTTACAAGGTCTGGGACTCCGAGAGCTATAATCAGTGATGAAGGATCTCATTTCTGTAACAAATTGATTGAGAACCTTCTTGCCAAAAACTTGATAGCCCCGCAAGTGCACGGGTCGTATCGCGTAATAAAAGAGTATCGGTCCACAGGGAGAGCCTAAGTGAATACCAATTTAATTTTTCAAAGTTTGATTAACTGAAAAGAAAGTGTTTTTGGAAAGAAGGAATATTTTAGCAAAGTCTACTCACTCATGATCATTGTAGACAAAAGAGGAGAAAAGGAAATAAAAGAGGAAAACATAAAGTTAAATAGCGAGAAATAAAAGAAAGCGGTAAAGTGCAAAAATCATAAATAGCGGAATTGTAAATGACAAGAAAGTAAATTGCTTGAAAGGTAAATTGCCAGTAATTTACTTGACTTGCCAGTAATTTACTTGACTTGCCAGTAGTTTACTTGACTTGGAAATTTAAAGAGCAAGAAAAATAAAAGGGCAAGAAAGTAAATAACTTGGAAAATAAAGGTGCAAGAATTTAAAGGAGCAAGAAAGTAAATGACTTGGAAAGTAAAAGGGCAAGAAAATAAATAGCAAGAATTTAAAGGGCAAGAAAGTAAATGACTTGGAAAATAAAGGTGCAAGAAATTAAATAGCAAGGAAAGTAAATGACTTGGAAAGAAAAAGGGCAAGAAAATAAATAGCAAGAATTTAAAGGGCAAGAAAGTAAATAAACAAGAATCATAAAAAGCATGAAGAGTAAATTGAAGTCATGAATAATTAGAGAGCCTTTGTCATTGATTTTCTAACAAAATTCAAGCTTAGGTACAAGTGAGGATCAAGCCTCTATTTATAGGAAAATATGAGGGGCAAAATGGTCCAAAAGAGGAAAAAGTGGCAAATCAAGTTGGCCAAGGTAGTCATCAAAGAGCCATCCTCAAGTGGACAATGCACATGAGCAAGTGGTCAAAGCACATGGTCATCAAAAAGTGGGCAAAAATATCCATCAACAAGTGGGCAAGGTAATTTCGACTGATGCAGCAGATTTCTGGGAGATCCAGTCGAATTCTGGCCTGCTGAGATAGAAGCAGTCGAATTCTGGCCTGCTGAGACAGATGCTGTCGAATTCTGGCCTGCTGAGACAGATGCTGTCGAATTCTGGAAGACAGATGCAGTCGAATTCTGACAGATGCTGTCGAATTCTAGCCTGCTGAGACAGATGCTGTCGAATTCTGAGAGATCTAGTCGAATTCTGGGAGATCCAGTCGAAATCTGGAAGATGCAGTCGAATTCTGGGAGATCCAGTCGAATTCTGACCTGCTGAGACTTTAAGCAGCCCAAATTGCTTCAAAATAAAACCTGAAGATAAAAAGTAAACATTTGCAGTAAAATAAAACAAAAATATAATTAAAATACTAAAAAGACTTAATAAAATAACTATTAAAAAGACTCTAAAAATAGACTTATCAAACTCCCCTATGCTTGAACCTTTGCTTGTCCTCAAGCAAAAACAGTGTAAATCTTTAGGCCAATTCTAAAGGAAAATTATTTTCATATCGAAACCTTAAGTGAACTGTGGGGTAATTCTAACACTTTGGTATGAGAGCTACTATTTTGGGCTTCTTGTGGAATTGAGAGACAACTTTAAAGTATCAATACATTAGAGAGGATATCCATGTCATCATAGAACCGGTTCCCCAGCATTCTTAAGTTTGGGTCCTCCATTCACTAAGACCGGGTCTCAAAGGAGGGTCTTTATACGTTGGGTATTCAAGCATTTTTTTCTTTTCTTTTTGATTTTATATGCTAACCATTCATTTTGACATTTAAAATGCACCAATTTTTGCATTTTGAATTGGTTTTGCAATTTTTTTTTTTTTTTTTTTTTGAATACCCCAACTCAGACGTTTTTCTCCAGTAACCGCGCATCCAGTGAATGTCACCAAGAGAACCAGGTTACTAGTTTCTTTTCAGTCCCTCTAATTGTATTAATAACTGAAAACAGTCTCAGTAGTGTGTGTGTGAAAAAGCCCTAGAAGTAGAAATCGAACCATGATACAATTTTGTTGTTCCCAACCAGTCCACCTAGATGATTGCTAATGAAAAATTGAAAAATTATTTTTGTCCAGAAAAGGCTTATCTAAAACATGCTTTAGGGTTCACAAAGTTTCGTGATAGAGGGAGCAGATACAACTCAAAGTAAAAAAAAATAAAAACTTGGCAAAGCAATAAAGACATTCTTAATAAAAGTAATAAAATACCCCCCCATGCTTGGACTAGGCATTGTCCTCAATGATTTTTCAAATAAAACAAAAGGGGTTAGGAGAGCTCACCTGGCTGTCTGGTTCAGGAAACTCGGCCCTGGGGTATTTTATTTTTCAATAAATCGAAAAATACATTAAGCCGTGGGTTGCCTCCCACGCAGCGCTCGTTTATGGTCATTAGCTTGACCTTTTCCCTTTATACAGTTATTCCTGGGTCCCATCGCTTGAAGCATAGAGACCAAGTGACATATGAAGAATGAAAGCATACTCCTGGATCGCATGGCTTGTAAAATGGAAGTTGTGTAAGCAATAAGATCTTTTTTACAATTCCCCCCAGATCAAATGTTATTTTTTTCACAAAGGAAGGTGAAAAGTAAGATAAAGGAGATGGTTTGTATGGTGGTGGGGGGATGTATGGTTCTTCTCTTTCTTTTTCTGGTTCCTTCTCTTTTTCTTTTTCTGGTTCCTTCTCTTTTTCTTTCTCTTCTTGCTCACACGGTAAATTATGTTTGTCACTCACAATTTTTTCTTGGTTTGCTCTTGGTTCCTCTAATTGTTTTTCGCTTCTAAGGGTGACAGCATATATTTGGCCATTTAGATTTTGTTCAGGCTGTTCAGGAAATACCCCCGAAGATTTAGAGGATGAAGCCACCTGTGTTGCCACTTGAGTTATTTGATTTTCAAGCATCTTACTGTGAGTGGCAATAGAGTCGATTTTTGATTCTAATTTGATAAGTGTGTCATTCAAATAACAAGTATGATTTTTGAATTCTTCATTTTGTTTTGTTTGAGATGACACAAATTTTTCCATCAAAAATTCTAAGTTCGACTTTTGCGGGCTGTTTTGTGGGTTGTTAAAAACGCTTTGATTTTGAAAGACAGGAGGTGGTCTAGGTGCTGGATTGGGTGGAGGATTTTTATAAGAAAAATTTGGATGATTTCTCCACCCAGAATTATAAGTATTTGAAAACGGATTTTCTTTTTGAGCATAGTTTATATGCTCATTTCCAGTACTAGATGCCTCAAGCTGGCATTTAGCTCCAATATGGCCAACAACCCCACATAATTCACATGGTGGAGTAATAGGAGAAGAAGTTTGTGAGACGGCACTTACATTTAATTTTTCAATTTTTTGAAAAAGTGCGTCCACTTTTGAGGTAAGATGATCAACAACAGATATTTCATACTTACCTGGCTCTTTTGATGTGGCTGGTTTATTCGTTATGGCTCGCTCACTTGTCCACTGACAATGGTTTTGAGCCATATCTTCAACGAGTGCATAAGCTTCGGTAAAATTTTTGTTCATTAAAGCTCCACCTGCAGCTGCATCAATAGTCATTCTTGTTGCATATTGTAATCCATTATAAAAAGTGTGAACAACAAGCCATTTCTCTAGTCCATGATGGGGGCATAGCCTTAACATTTCTTTGAAACGTTCCCAAGCATCATAAAGAGATTCCCCGTCGTTTTGAGAAAATCGAGTAATTTGATTTCTCATTTGAGCTGTCTTACTTGGGGGAAAGAATTTAGTAAGAAAAGCTTGTTTTAGCTGGTCCCAGCTGGTAATGGATTCCGAAGGCAAAGAATGTAGCCATGCTCTAGCTCTATCCCTTAATGAAAAAGGGAAGAGTTTTAGTCTTATGGCATCCGGAGGTACCCCGTTTAATTTGAGAGTCCCACAGTATTCCAGAAAAATTGAAATATGAAGATTTGGGTCCTCCGTGGGAGAACCAGAAAATTGGTTTTGTTGAACCATTGAAAGCAGAGATGATTCGAGTTCAAAATTATTTGCTTCCACATTTGGATGTACAATGGCAGCCGATGGTTCCGCTGAAGGTGTTGCGTACTCTTTGAGAGCACGATTTTCATTAGCCGCCATTTGGTTATCGGGAATTTCTCTCCTCCTTCTATGTAAGAACCTTTCGATTTCGGGAATTTGTTGAACAGTTTCACCGAAACTTCTGGTTCTTCGCATTCGAGGGACAAGAGAAGAAAAAGTAAAAATAAAGAAAATAAAATTTCAGTCTAACCGGTTTCGAAAAATTTAATTAATATCACTGCCTCCCCGGCAACGGCGCCAAAAACTTGATAGCCCCGCAAGTGCACGGGTCGTATCGCGTAATAAAAGAGTATCGGTCCACAGGGAGAGACTAAGTGAATACCAATTTAATTTTTCAAAGTTTGATTAACTGAAAAGAAAGTGTTTTTGGAAAGAAAGAATATTTTAGCAAAGTCTACTCACTCATGATCATTGTAGACAAAAGAGGAGAAAAGGAAATAAAAGAGGAAAACATAAAGTTAAATAGCGAGAAATAAAAGAAAGCGGTAAAGTGCAAAAATCATAAATAGCGGAATTGTAAATGACAAGAAAGTAAATTGCTTGAAAGGTAAATTGCCAGTAATTTACTTGACTTGCCAGTAATTTACTTGACTTGCCAGTAGTTTACTTGACTTGGAAATTTAAAGAGCAAGAAAAATAAAAGGGCAAGAAAGTAAATAACTTGGAAAATAAAGGTGCAAGAAATTAAATAGCAAGAAAAGTAAATGACTTGGAAAATAAAGGTGCAAGAATTTAAAGGAGCAAGAAAGTAAATGACTTGGAAAGTAAAAGGGCAAGAAAATAAATAGCAAGAATTTAAAGGGCAAGATAGTAAATGACTTGGAAAATAAAGGTGCAAGAAATTAAATAGCAAGGAAAGTAAATGACTTGGAAAGAAAAAGGGCAAGAAAATAAATAGCAAGAATTTAAAGGGCAAGAAAGTAAATAAACAAGAATCATAAAAAGCATGAAGAGTAAATTGAAGTCATGAATAATTAGAGAGCCTTTGTCATTGATTTTCTAACAAAATTCAAGCTTAGGTACAAGTGAGGATCAAGCCTCTATTTATAGGAAAATATGAGGGGCAAAATGGTCCAAAAGAGGAAAAAGTGGCAAATCAAGTTGGCCAAGGTAGTCATCAAAGAGCCATCCTCAAGTGGACAATGCACATGAGCAAGTGGTCAAAGCACATGGTCATCAAAAAGTGGGCAAAAATATCCATCAACAAGTGGGCAAGGTAATTTCGACTGATGCAGCAGATTTCTGGGAGATCCAGTCGAATTCTGGCCTGCTGAGATAGAAGCAGTCGAATTCTGGCCTGCTGAGACAGATGCTGTCGAATTCTGGCCTGCTGAGACAGATGCTGTCGAATTCTGGAAGACAGATGCAGTCGAATTCTGACAGATGCTGTCGAATTCTAGCCTGCTGAGACAGATGCTGTCGAATTCTGAGAGATCTAGTCGAATTCTGGGAGATCCAGTCGAAATCTGGAAGATGCAGTCGAATTCTGGGAGATCCAGTCGAATTCTGACCTGCTGAGACTTTAAGCAGCCCAAATTGCTTCAAAATAAAACCTGAAGATAAAAAGTAAACATTTGCAGTAAAATAAAACAAAAATATAATTAAAATACTAAAAAGACTTAATAAAATAACTATTAAAAAGACTCTAAAAATAGACTTATCACTAAGTATGGAGTAAAACACAAGATAGCAATTGCTTACCACCCTCAAACAAGTGGGCAAGCAGAGCTATCCAATAGAGAAATCAAAAGAGTGCTGGAAAAGATGGTAGGACCTACAAGAAAGGATTGGGCTGTTCACTTGGATGATGCTTTATGGGCCTACAGAACTGCATTCAAAACTCCTTTGGGAATGTCTCCTTACAGAATTGTTTATGGCAAAGCTTGTCACCTACCTCTTGAGCTTCAACATAAATCATTTTGGGCAATCAAAAAGCTCAATTATGATTATGAAAAGGCAGGTGCAGCTAGGCTTCTACAATTGAATGAGCTTGAAGAAATGAGACATTTTGCTTTTGAAAGTGCAGAGCTGTACAAAGCAAAACCACAGCTTGGCATGATAGAAAAACCCAGAAAAAGGAACTCATTGAAGGGGGACAAGTGTTGCTATTCAACTCAAGACTCAAACTGTTTTCTGGAAAACTTAAGTCCTGGTGGTCTGGTCCATTCAAGCTGGTTAAATTGTATCCTCATAGTGCTGTGGAGTTATATGATGAAGCAACCAAATCTAGCTTCAAAGTCAATGGTCAGAGGGTAAAGCCCTATTATGGTGAACCTGTGGTGAGGGATAAGGTCACCGCTGAATTGAAGGACCTCTAGCATTAGAGGATAGTCCGGCTGAGGAATCTTAAACCAAGCGCTACTGGGAGGCAGCCCAGAGTTTTTAAACTAATAAATTGTTTTTGTGGTTTTTGTGGTTTTTAAACTAATAAATTGTTTTTGTGGTTTTTAAACTAATGAGTTAACCGTTGCACTGGTAAAATTTGAAAAAAAAATATCTTAAGCCAAAAAGTAAACAGTAGAGTTATCACACATGTCTTATCCATGTCACACCAAGTCCCATCACCTGTCCCACCTTAAACCCCCTCCATACACGTGTGGTTAGCTTTAACGGCTAGGATAATAACTTCCCCCATCTTCCAAAATGCAAAAACTGCCTCATCTCACTATAAACATCAAAGAATCCGTCCTTCCCATATTCACCGCAGTCAATAACTCACCCAATTTCTCACCATCACTAGTCAAACACTGTTTCCCAAGTCTCAATCCCAAACCATCATGCCTCGCACTAAATCCAGCGTTGTGAAATCAAGTGGAAGGCGTCAATCTCAGTTGACTGTGGGAGAATCAAGTCGCTCTTCGCGTGGATTGTCAAGAAAGAAGATCAAAGGTGCTGATGACCCCATGAAATTCCGCAAAATGAAATTCTTGGCCGAAAGGGGCTTTCTGCTTTTGGGTGCACCTAATGCTTTCACATCCATAATGAAAGAATTGGGATGGACTTGCTTTGTGCAATAGCCCAGTTCGTTCTATGAAAACGTGGTTCGTGAATTTGACGAGGGGATTCCAGAAGCGAAGGATGGGAAACAACAGTTCTACTCTGTAGTCCGTAATGTGCCAGTCAAGTTTGAATCATGAATCATCAATGAAGCCTTAGGGCTAGGATACAATGGGTTGGCATTTGCGAAGAGGGTCGAAGGCCATGGAAGAAATGAAATGGAAGTGGTAAGGAAGACAGTTGTTGTGCCTGGTACTCAATGGTTGAACAACAGTACCAATGAATTCAGACTTCCCTGGGTCAATCTTAAAGAAGATGCTAAGGTATGGTTTAATTTTGTTAAGCACTCAATTTTTCGTTCATCACACACAACAAATGTGGAGAAGGAAAGACTGCTCGTGCTAGATGCTATTTTAGGAGGAAAAGATGTTGATGTTGGTAGGCTGATTGCTAGGGAGATAGTTGAATGTAAGATCAAGTCTGCTGGATATTTATTCTTTCCATGCTTGATAACTGACCTTTGTGCGAATGCTCGAGTGGAAATTGAAAGAAGTGAAGATATAGGATATCCAATGGCAGCATTCCCAACAATTTGTGCTTCAAAGAAGCCAACTGCTGACACATCAGGTGATAGCATGGTGTTGCAGCAATTGTTGCTGCAGCAACGTGCTATGTGGCAATTTCAAAAGGCACAACATGAATGGCAAAAGAAGTTGTTTGCTGATAATTTTAATAGCAAAGTAGTGGAAGAACCACCTGTATTCCCTGACTGGATTTTGGAAGAGGAATTTGTAGAAAATGAATTATCTGAGTTTGAAAATGAAGACGAGCTTGTGGAGAAAGAAGAAGCTGTAGTGCCTGCTAAGTCAAAGAAGGCAGCTGCACTCACCAAGAAAGGGAAGAAGAAAGAAAACGTAATTGAGGAAGAGGATGCACTGTTGACAGAAGACAGTGGCTCTTTGAGCGCGGAAGAAAAAGAAGAAAACAGAAATGTTATGGCAGAGTTAGATGAAGAAGGTGAAGAGGAGGAAGAATCATCTGAAGAAAGTGAAAAAGCAGAATGAGAGTGGGATGACCACACTGATATAGAGATGGAACCAAACCCAAACACTGAACATTTAACCACACCATCCAAAACCACCACAGGTGAGCCTAATCCTAACCAACCCTCTCCCCATATGCCTACCAAAATCACCAAAACACCAACCCCTCCACCTCAGCCACTAAACCAAAACACTGAAGAACCCCAAATTCAGTCAAATGAAGAGCCTAACCTAGTGCCCACAACATCCCAGCCAGATGCCCAAATTCAAAAAGACAGTGTTGCTGCAAGTGATGCTGCAACAACAGTAGTAGAGGTAAATGTGACTAATCCACCTCTAGTGGCAGAAAAGAAGCCCAGAACCAAGGTAATGGCAAGAAAGAGGAAGTTTAAAAAGGTCCAAGAAGTAGAGGCAGAAGGTGTTGGGGTCAATGTTGAAGAAGAGGCGGAGATGTAAAGAGTTGTGGCTGCTGCTAGTGCTGACAAAGAAGATGATGCTGTGCGTTATGCTGCAGCAATAGCAGAAGCTGAGAAAGTTGCAGCAGCTAAAGCTGCTCTGGAGCTTGTAGCCAAGACAGTGCTGAATTTGAAGGAACCATCTTCTGTGGCAAAGAACCAGTAGCCATAAAGCCCAAGGTCTACAAACCTCGAGTCAAGCGTGGAGGCAAGACCAGAACCAGTCCTAGAGCACCATCAGGAAAACCTTCTACCTCTTAAAACTTTGTCTTTATTTTTGTGTTTTAATTAATAAACCTGCTGGATGCCTTAGTTTATGTAATAGCATTCAACAGTTGTGCTTTAGTTTCTATCTTTTTTAAGTGTTTGTTGTTTGTTGTTGTGTCAAGTTATCATCCCTTTCCCAAATGTGCAAGCAGTGGGGACACTGCTCAGCTCTAAGTGGGGGGGGGGGGGGGGAGGATTTAGGTTAAGTCTTTTATTAGATGTTTTATGTAAGATTAAATCAGCCATATATATAAAAAAAACTTTAGAGTCATCTTGAGCTAAACTTAGTGATGAAAGCTGTGAGAAGAGTGAATGCTGCAGCAGCTGTTGCTGCAGCAATACGCTGTTTACCCTATTTAAGAAAACTAAGTTAGCTTTGTTCCCACACATTACTCTGTGTTCAGGGTAGTGCTTAGCAAGTCAAAAAGTATTTGATGCTAAGCTAGTGTTGGTGGACCTAGGTTGTGCCAAAGTCTTAATAAAAATTTAGGGTAGCATATGAAACTAAGTTTGGGGGTGCATCGGTTATACTAAGGCCAAACATGAAGATACATTGGAGGGTCAGTGCATAGAACATATGTACAAAGTAAAAAAATGTAAGGATTGCAATTGCCTAAAAAAAAGTCAAAAAGTCAAAAATAGGCATTGCAACAAGGAAGTCATCAAGTGTAAAAAGCTGGAGCAACAAAAGAAAACCACTCTTGTTTTAGCTAAGTGAACTTTGGAAGCTTGTTCTGTGCTGAACTGACTTAGAGATCACACACACACACACTATGAACATGGTAGCTTAGGAATCTGATTGGATAGGCATATAACCATTGAGGATTCTGAAAGTTAAGCTCAAGATGGACCTATTATTCAAGAAGGTTATGAATTTGATGTGGCTGATCATATCTTGTTGTGTCTTTGTCAAGTGTCATTGCTTGAGGACAAGCAATGGATTAAGTTTGGGGGTGTGATAACTCTTATTTATAAGAGTTATTTATGCATTCTTAAGGTTAATTCAGTGTTTATTCTCATGTAATTAGTAAGTTAGCATATGTAAATATTATGTTTTAAGTTTAGAAAGATGCATTCCTGAGTTCTTAATATTTGCCATTTAGGTGCCCTATTTGTGTGCTTTGATTGTGTGTTCAATTGCTGCAGCACCAGTTGCCACAGCAATGCATTTGTGCGAAAGATGAGAGAGAAGGATGGGACGCGCTAAAAGTAGCAAAGGACAGTTGTAATGGCAAGGACGAGAACGTCCAGCTAGTGCCAGCACCTGAACAGGGAATATTCTACTTTTCTCTTGGGCACTTGTACTTTTAGGAACACAAAGGAAAAGGGGCGCCTCAAATTTAGGGTTTTCTTGGATCATGTACCCTAGAGCTATAAAAGGGAGGCTCCTTCTTCATTCATGTCATGCTAGGTCTGATAAGGAAAGTTTAGAAATAGCTTTCCACCATTTTTACCTAAGCTACCTTCCATTACCAAACTTGCGAAGATCATTGCTGGAATCATTGCTGCAGCAACAACAGGAGCCACAATACTTGTTGATTGTGCTACAAGGGAGCTGAACCCTCTGCAGCAACGACAGGAGCCACAATTATGTTTGAGTTGTGTTTCTTGTCTAGTTTGCTCATTATGAGCTAAATACTCATAGTTGGAATCTTGGGATCTATGTACTGAATTTTTAGTGCATTTGATGAAATGTGTTTGATGTTTAGCAATTTATCTTTTGTGAGCTTAATATTTCCATCTTATATTAGGAATGGCCATCTAACTTAAGTAAATTTGTAAATTCCGAAATGGTTTATGAATAGATCTCAAAAGATAACATGGATAGTAAGTAGTAAAGGACACTTTGATGCTTCTTACATAAACCCTAGACATAGGAGGCCAAAATCCATGAGATGAACACTGTGGGTGCGTGAGTAGCCTAGGGAGTACCTATTTAGGGTCTAGACATAAACTCTTGTAGAGAAACCTTAGTGGAAGTGTTTGACAAAACAGCAAGTATTGCGACAGCATCTATTATTGCAGCATTAGACGCAGCACTAATGCACTAGAAAGGATTTACTTAGTGAACACATTCCAACTCATTCTCAATACTAAATTTCACACCCTTTTACTTAATTTGTTGTTTAAAATGCTTTCAAAAACTTGTGTCTATTTATTTTACCACACTAATTTGCTAGCCAAATTAAGCACATTTTAGACCTTAATCCTCGTGGGAACGATCTTTTTCTATCATATACTGCTTGTTGGACTGTGTATACTTGCACACGTTTTTACACAACATCCATCAATTGGCATTTATTGATATGTTCCACAAACTTAGAAATTTTGTTGTAAGGAATAGCACCACCACCCTTCTTCTCAGTTGCACTAGCTATATCATTGAAATCACCAGCTAATAACCAATCTCCTTGCATACCTACCTTCTGCAATAGTAAACAGATCCTCCCACATCACCTTTCTTTCTTTATCATGAGGACTAGCATACACAGCAGAGAGGTACCACTCTTTCTCTCCATTAGTAGTCACTTCTACATGAATAAATTGGAAACTGGTTTTAAGCACCTTAATCTGAAGATTCGGATTTTTCCAAGCTACTATGATCCCTCCAGCATAGCCATTACTTGCTGAACCCTAGAAGCAAGAAGGTTCTTTTTACTTTACTAGGCTCCACCCTCAGCTCAACAATGATCAGTATATCAGGCAAATGTATATCCCCAAACTGTTTTAGGTTACTAAATAAGTCCTTATTGGCTGCTCCACGGACATTCCAAGCCATGATATTCATTGTTGTGTTCATAGACATCATAAATAGGCAACAAACAAAATTTCAATCAATTAGCACCATGGGCAGGTGTTTCTTCAACCTGTTCCATATCTAAATCATCTGAATCAGAGGAGGCTGTCTCAGCATCAGCCAAAATGTCTCCATCTGCTTGCTCTAGCTCTTTCTCCATCTCCTGGTTATTTGTGTGATTCTCAGGATCCCACCAATCAGGAAATCTAGGGGCATGATCCATGATAAGATCATGTCTAGAATGGTGGGTTTCCTCTTGGACAAGATAATTCTCTTGTCTTGTTCTAGTAGGAATCTCCTGAGAATGAATATGCACTTGACCATCCTTGTCTATCTCCACAATGTCTTCATAACGAACTACAATATTACTGCCCTTCCCTTGCAACTGTTTCTCATCAGATGTCTCCTTATCCATAATCTCTATAGCTCTGTTGAAACCATGCAGCCCATTACCCTCCTTTATCTTCTGTAAAAAACTCTCATTAGTAGTCTTCTTGGTAGCTCTAGTAGTATCCAAGGTTCCAAAAAACGCCCCGTTACAGCAAAAACGGGCGAGACAAAATGGTTTCGGTGTCTGCTGTTACCGTTATGAGCCGCGACAACGGAGTGAATGAAATTCACGGCAAAAAACGCGACGAAACGCCGTTACGACCGCGACAAAACGCCGTTCCGACCGCGACGGCCGCGACAAAACGCCGTTCAACAGCAAAAGCAGAAAAGATTCGTTTTTTAACAGATCTTTCTTGTGATTCTTGTCACTTTCAGAATATATTCTTATTCTGATTCTTTTTCTGCTTCCCTAAAAACCAAAAGGAACAAACAAACCTTGCTCTCTGACTCTCTCATATTCACTCACTCCTCAGTTCTTCTTGATTCTTCATTCTTCAATTCCTTTGTTTCAGTTTGTGTTGCTTCACAATTGGAACGACTGAACGAGCTAGTGTAGCCGTGAAGGTGATGATGATGTTCTGCAGGCTTGGATCCGTGTTGCTGTTCCTGTTTGTGTCGTGAAACACTGATGAAGATGACGACCGTACGAAGAGGAAAGAAGGGAACAGAGTAGAAGAGTGAGAAAGAAACTTACAAAGTTACAAAGTAAAACTAATTTGGGTAAGCCGTAAGCATGTTAGATGCGTCATGCATATAACCATTTGTGTTTGGATTGGGTATTTTATTGAGCCCAATTCCTTTAGTTTTGTTTTAAACATTCTGGGTCCTATTTTTAATATCTACACCTCTACAATTTCAGTTTAACACCAACAAAGGATCTTCAATTCTTCATCTTCTTTGAATCAAAAAATTTGAATCTTCATCAAAAGGTAACTTAACTTCTTTGTTGTTTTGTTTACTTGTTTTGTTTCAGTTTCACTTGTAAATTGTAATTGTAAAGATAATGGGTCTAGATGGTTCTATTAGGCCAATGGGTCTTTTTATTAGTATAATTTTTTTATTCTAGTTCTAAATTTTAATTATTAAGTTAGCCATTTAATTTTTTGTTCATTTTTTTATTCACAGTTTAGTTAATGGATCCACCAGAAGTATTTCCATGTGGTAGAGCAGACGTTGCCCCGAGTGATGATATTGGTTGGCACTTGGAACGATTGTGCAAGGTAGAAGAAGAAATTGTATAGAATGTAAATTTTGTCATAAAATAATAACCGGTGGAGTAACTCGATTGAAGGAACATCTTGCACATATGCCAGGAGAAGTCAGAAGTTGTGGTAACGTATCAACTATTGTTAGAGAAGGCATGATGAAGATTTTATTAGATAGTAAAAATAAGAGAAATGATCAACGAAAAAGAAAGGAAGAATTTGTCTCACGTTTAAGAGGGAGTGATGATGAAGATGAAGGTTTTATTGATGAAGATGCAACTATGAGACATGCTACACAAGAAAGTTTGGTGACACAAAGACAATGGGAAGATAGACACAGATTCCAAAGAAGTGGCATTGGCAGTAGTAGTGGAGCTTCATCTGAATATCAACAGAGAAATATTCAACAAAGAATGAGGCAAGTAGATGTTGATCTAGAGAGAAGTAAGAGTATGAAGTAAACAAGACTTGGTTTTGGGTTTATGAAAACTGCAAGAAAGAAGTTGGGAAAAGCATTATCTAAATTGATAATACACGAGCGTTTGCCGATGAACTTGAGCACTTCTCCTTGGCTACACAACTTGTTAGCTGAAGCTGCAAAGTTGGGACCGGGTGTCAAATGCCCTACTCCTTATGAGATTTCTACAACATACTTGAATGAAGAATGCGAGGAGATGCAAACATATATAAATGAACTAAAGCCAGTCTGGAAGGAAAAGGGGGTCACTATAATGTGTGATGGTTGGACAAATGGTATAAATCATATGCATATCATGAACTTTTTAGTATATTGTAGCCATGGAACAGTGTTCTTAAAGTCTATTGATGCCTCTGATGTTGCAAGTAGAAACACTGATTATTACTTTAAGTTGCTTGACAACATGGTGGAAGAGGTGGGGGAAGAGTATGTTGTCCAAATAATCACTGATAATGAGGCAGCACTGAAAGCAGCTGGTCTGAAATTGATGGAAAAAAGAACTCACCTTTATTGGTCTCCGTGTGCAGCTCTCTGTTTGGACTTGTGTTTGGAAGATATTGGAAAAAAGTCCAATGTTCAGAAATTGCTTGAGGATGCAAAAACGATAACTTTATTTATATATAATCATATTTGGACTGTGAATTTGATGAAGAAATATACTGATGGTAGAGAAATTATTCGTCCAGCGATTACTCGTTTTGCTACACAGTTTCTACAACTTGAATCTATTGTGAAAGAGAGACAAGCTTTAAAAAATATGTTTGATTCTGACGAATACAAGAAGTCCAAATATGGAAAAGACAAATCAGAAGCTGCATATGAAGCCAAAACGATTGTAATGAACAGAGATTTCTGGACTAAGGCAACAGAAATAATAAAGGTATTTGAACCAATTGTCAAGGTTTTGAAGTTGGTAGATGGTGATGATAAACCTACCATGGGATTTCTCTATGAAGCAATTGATAGAGCTAAGCAAGCTATTGAGAAAAATTGTCGTTACCATGCCGCTTATAATTCAATGGTTGACAAAAGATGGATATACATGCATACTGATTTGCATTCAGCAGGTTCATATCTCAACATTCAACTATTTTACATGCTTGTGTTTGACTTTTAAGTAAATCTGTAAATATACCAATTATTCATTTATTTTTAAGGTTATTTTCTCAATCCGCAATTCCAATTTGGACTTGTCCATGGAAGTCATGTAGCAAAGGAAACTATGGAAGGAACCACAAAAGTAATAACCAAATTAGAACCAGATATTGATAAGCAAATAAGAGCTATCAATCAGGTAAGCAATTTGTTAATGTTATATATTTATAATGTATAATATTATAATAAATTTTAAAACAAATACTCATAGTATATTGGTTTTCGTAGTTGTTACTTTTTAGGAATAGACGAGAAACATTTGGAACTACACTAGCTCAAAGAGCGTGGTCTCAAATGAAACCCGGTATGTTTTATTATTTTTGCTTGTTGATTTCCTATTATGATTATATTGTAAAAAATTTATTCTTGTTAAACTGATATGCATAAGTCACTTATTATCTTCTTTATTCAGCTGAATGGTGGATAATACATGGATCTTGTGCCCCTGAACTTCAATATATAGCTGTGAAAGTTCTTAGCCAAACAACTTCAGCTTCAAATTGTGAGCGAAATTGGAGTACTTTTAGCTACATACATACAAAAACAAGAAATAGGCTGAAGTATCAAAGACTACAAAAGCTTGTCTTTGCATATTACAACATGAAGCTAAAAATGAGAACCACCATGAGAAGAAGCCAGGAAGATATTGAAAACAGCTTCAATCCTATCAACCTCGATCATATATTTCAGGAAGATTATTTAGCTCCATGGATTGAGGAGCGAGAGGGGCCATTATTGGAAGGAGCCGAAAATGCAGGATGGCTGCCTGTTGATTCTGATGATGAGTTTGAAGAACCAGCTGGTGGAGACGCCTCAAATTCAGGTCAAGTACCTAGTGAAGGTGGTGATGATGGTTTAAGTACACCCAGTGAGGGAAATAGTGGCAGTAGTGGTGGTAATGGTGGTGTTGGTAATCTAGATCAAAGTTATGGAGTAGGTGAAGGGCCTTTTTTCTCTTATAATGAAGAACCATCTGTTAGGCGTGATGAAAATCTATTGCCTCCTAGAATGGAAGGAGATTCACATGAGAATATGACTGTTGGTCGTAGCAGAGGTCAAGCTAAACGTGGTAAAGGTAGAAGACATGAAGCGACTCCAATGGATTATTCTTCATCATCTAGTGTTTCACAATCATTTGGTAATTTTGGTCTTGCTGCACAATCTGATGACAGTCAAGGTAATTACCCATCATATTACCAACCACCTTCTTACATGCCACATGGGTATTATCCATATATGCCAAATCCCAACCTACCACAATACCAACCTCCTATGAATTACAATGATTCATCAGCAACTTCTTCATATGGTTACCAACAGATAGAACCACCAAGAAGCTCCGGATTGTTTGACTATGTTTTTGGAGGAAGTGGATATAACAATGATGAATGTGATAGTGGAAGTTATGATCCTGCACGCCATTCTACAATGTGGTGACTATTGATCCAATTAGCAACAGTTTAGTAATCTTTTTTCAAATATATTAGTAGTTTCTTATGATGTAATGTGAACTCGATGTATCCAATATATTATGAACTTTGTTTGAAGATCTAAGATGAACTTTTATTAGATAATTAATCATAAACTACTATTATGTTAGTACAAATAATTTTAATTAATTTTTTGCATTATTGTGGTTAATTCACACCACGACACCCGAAACACGTATCGCAACGGCTGAAACGGCCGAAACCGCGAAAGCCTTAACGCGACCGCGATCGCGACCGTTTTTTAGAACCCTGGTAGTATCTTCTTTATGTTTATCTCCATTATGATTGCCCTTCTTGTGATTACTACCTTTCCTATGTGGATTCTTGGTGTCAGCAGTTAATTTTTCCTCTATCTGACCATTAGGAATAACCAATTCAACATCTTCTTGAGGTAGCTCCGTAGTGTCTTCCTGTAAGGCATGAAATCTTGACCCTTCATTGAATCTGTTATACTTGCCCTGGTCTCCATTTCCATTGCCTTGTCTCTTCTTGATATATCCTCTGTTTTTTTTTATCTATAGTCCACATACTACTAGTTGCAGGCTGCTCTTCCTTCTTGTTATTGTCTCCATTACCCTCCTCAGTTTCAACATCACTGACAGTACAGCTATCTTTATAGTGCCCAAATTTTCCACACTTTAAACATAGAAGATGTAACCCCTCATATTCTACTTTGTAGTGCTTATCTTTAACTTCAAATACAGCAAGAAAAGGTTTATTGAGGTCAACTTCAACACATAATCGAGCATACTTTCCTCTTTCATGTGACAGAGTTGTCTTGTCCACCTTAAATGTTTTTCCTATTCTATTTCCAAGAAAATGTAGAAAAGCATATCATAGTATTCAATTGGTAGCCCAGAGAACCTAACCCAGACAGCAACCATATCTACACTTGCTTTCATAGGGTCAAAGTTTGGACACCACTCACGCACAATCAAGTAATGATCAAAAACACGCCAAATATTGTCTCCTGAAGTTGATTGGAGCTATGTACTGGAGAACCTACAGAAATGCTAACTGCAGGTGCAGATGATGATGACAGCATTGGGGAAAGCAGTGGTGCTTATATCATAAAAATACCGTTTGGTCCACGCGATAAATACCTCCCAAAAGAAGTTCTTTGGCCCTATATTCAAGAATTTGTTGATGGAGCATTAACTCATATTCTCAATATGTCAAAAGCATTGGGTGAACAAGTTGGTGGGGAACAAGTTTGGCCATATGTAATTCATGGACATTATGCTGATGCTGGAGATAGTGCTGCTATTCTTTCAGGTGCTATAAAATGTAGCTATGGTGTTGACGGCCCATTCCCTTGGAAGAAACAAGCTCCAACAACTTCTTAAGCAAGGACGCCAATCGAAGGAGGATATCAATTCAACATATAAGATGATGAGAAGGATTGAAGCTGAAGAACTTTCCCTGGATGGTGTTGAGAGGTTTTAACTAATTTGTGATTTTGGTTATATTATTCTCATTTGATTGTTAAGTGATCTCTTTTATGGTGTGAATATGTTCATGCTCTTGCAGGCAGCAGCACATGCGTTTCCAATGGTGGCCACTAAAAATGGGGGACCAGTGGACATTCATCGAGTAAGTGAAGAATTTAACTTTATGATAATTATTACTTGGTCCATTAATCAATTGTTATGTTATGCACATGATCCTTGAGATATATAATCTCTGTAGCACTGACACTTTTGGTTGAAGACATGTCCGGTGTCCAATAGGTATCGTGTCAAACACCGACATCAGCAGAGACACTTTATTTGTTGTAAATTTTGTGATATTTCAAAATTTCTAAGTGATTTTTCTGAAACAATAACATTTCGACAAGGACAAATATTTTCGACACAAATAAATTTCGACACAAAATAATATTTCGACACAGACTAAGCTGAATGGTTCTTAACACCACCACCACTGTAGTCGAAATATGCCCAGTCTTAGTCGAAATGATTTGCAAAACAAAACTTTGAAACGGATAATTCTTTTGTAACTGAATATTGATTTCCTTTATTTCATAACCGCTGAATTAATTTCCAACGGCCATTTCAATCAAACCGAATTATTTCGTAACTACAGAATTACTTTGCAAACATTTTGGTTTTATTACAGACTGTAACTGGATATTAAATGGCTACTGGAGTGTATGCTTCAAACGACTATTTCATAGGCCTATATAAACGTTCTCCAGTAGCACTTGAGTACACACTGAAAAATCCATTTCCCCTCTTCTAAAGATATCACTCTCCTGGGTTCATCTCCTAGTCCATCTCAAATTGTTCTTGCTAGTTCGGATACCTCTTTCGCTACTGCGACAGAGAAGGGCCGGTTGTACCTCGGGGAATTTGCGCTGTAGAGGCGGATAAATTCTTCAGGGCAGTCGAAAGACGCCTCCGGTTATTTTCTAACGTTTCTTTTGTTCACAGGTTTAGTTCGATAGCAACTGTCTCTACAAGTTCGGCAGGCGACACTTGCATTTCGACCATAGCAGTCCTTGCCATTCGACTGCGTCAGACTTTCTACTACACCAGCAATTCGACTACAGTTGTTACATTCGACTACAACTGTATTCGACCTCATCTGTCCACATATTGACACCAATCTGAAGAATTTATCAGAGACCAGCAACGCACGTGAAAAGAAGCCAGGGACATGATGATTGCTTAAACCATCCATCGTCTTCGCCCGTCGTGTTTGCTCTTATAGTCATACAACTTCACGGTTCCTTCTCTTCTCTTCTCGTTTTCCTTTTCAATTTTCTATCAACTATGAATTGCGATTTTTATCGAAATGCCTTTTCTTTTCATTGTGTGGATTGTGGGATTCTGTCTAGCGAATTGTCAACTGGGGGGTGTGTGCAATTTCTCTCAAGCAAATTACCGATTTGGGTTTATGACATAAATTTTCATGTTCTAAATCTTTCATTTTTTTTTGGCTTCGTGCTTTTAAAAGTCTGGCATTGTAGGATTGATTTTTATCGATTATTGTGTGCTGCTGTGTAGTTTTAAGGTTTTGTTTTCAGTCCAAAAAGATGAGAGTTTTAGAATTGCAGAGCTGTCTTTACTCAGCTAGATATTTCTTTATGTTATATGTATTGAATGGTTTGGGATCTTCTTATGTTAGCATTTCTGTATTAGAGACAATATATTACTATCTCCTTAGGAATGGTCCTACTGAACTTTTCTTGGATCTCAACATGTTACATTTGTATCTGAAGGATGAATTGTGCTTGCCCGACTCTGATTTTTCTGAGGGTAGTAAACAATTTAGTAGTTTTTTTTTCTCTTGAATCTTCATCAACAGATATGGCACCCTGGTAGCTTTAGAATCAGTAAAGGTGTTGTTTTGATTCATGATCCTGTTATATCATATATTAAAGAGGAGGATTTAAGTAGATTCATGTTTTTGACTGGTGTTAAATCTTTTAAGATGTACCTTGTTTTGAAATGCTCCACAGCATTTGTGCTCAAGTTTAGCACTAACCTTCTCTGCAGCAATAGAAATTGAACCAACGATTAGGGTATAGATTTTGTGTTTTATAGAGTAGCTTTATGCCACACTCTTTCGTTCATAGTTTTGAAAGACTCGTGTTTATCTATTATGATGGGGTTGCTTGCTATCATAAACCTTACATGTTTGGGCGGTTTTAGGTGCATGTTGTGTTGCAAAGAAGATAAATTGGTTTTAATAACCTTTTGATTAATTGGTCAATATGTTTGAGATTGACAATAAATACTGTGAGCCAATTTTATGTCAAATTGTTCTTAATCATTATTATTATATTATGCGATAACAAATCTTCTTTTTGATGAGGTTCATCCGTTGAGGAGAATAATTCTACGGTGGGAGAGAATGTCTTGTCCAAACCGCAGAATGCAAGATGTAGATTCTCTGTTTGATGGACTCAGACAAATTGAGATTGTCTAATGAATAACCCCTCTACTTGAGCATGGAGGTTAGGTATATCTTCTTACCATATGAGATTATTAAAATTGTTTAGAGAATGTGAATTCTCTTTTTCCCCATAACTTGAAATATTTAGAAGTGTGGGGGTGTTTTGCTAAAGTCATATTGCCTGATCCTAAGAAAATAAAAACATGGCTGCGAAACCTCTGATTGTATTTTCTTTCATCTAGTTTTGATATGAAAGATATGGGTGAGGCAAGTGTAATATTAGGAGTTAGAGTCATTAGGGAAGGTGATAGTATTATACTATCACAGGAACATTATGTTGAAAAACTTCTTAGGAAGTTTGGTCGCAATAACTCGACCCCGTTGAGTACCCCTTATGAAGATAACTCTCACTTGAAGAAAAATAGAGGTGATCCTGTTGACCAACCTCAGTATTCCCATGTAATTGGGAGCCTACTGCATTTAATGAACCTTTCTCGACTAGACATTGTGTTCGCAGTCAGTCGTCTGAGTAGGTACACTCACAATCCTGGTCAGGAACATTGGAAGGCAGTTGCTCACATCATGCGATACTTGAGAGGTACCATGACTTATGGTATTGTGTGTAGTGGATTTCCCGCAGTATTAGAAGGATACTGCGATGCTAACTTGATAACTGATTCAGATAAGACAAAATCCACTACTGATTATATTTTTACACTTGGTGGTGGTGCGGTAACTTGGAGGCCAGCCAAACAATTCATAATAGCTAGATCGACTATAGAGTCGGAATTTGTAGCTCTAGAATTGGCTGGTACTGAAGCTGAATGGGTGAAGAACTTTTTAGCTGGAATTCCTTTGGGAATAAAACCGACACCATCTGTGTCAATACATTGTGAAAGTCAGTCGGCAATAGCCGTTGCAAAGAATAAGACCTATAATGGCAAAAATAGATATGTGCAATTGAGACATAATATTGTCAAACAATTGCAAATATATGGAGTAATATCGATCGATTATTAGAAGTCGGAAATGGATTCGGCCGATCCTCTGACAAAACCCCTAGGGAAGAAACTGATATATGAGACATCGAGGGGAATTGGACTAAAGTCAATTGAAATTAAGAAGTGATGGTAACCCAACCTTTGTGATTGGAGATCCCATGAATAAGGTTCAATGTGGTAAAAACAAGTCACTTCTTGATATTGCTAGCACTAAAAATTAATTCAAGTAATTAATTTTATTATTGTCCCTTCCTATGGTGTTATTGTGATAGTACTAGACTGCAGGGTTAAGAGGTTAAGCTTAAAGCTTTTAATGATTATCATAGCCCTTATGGGTGGTGTATGACTTGCAGCATATGTAACACCCAAAATAATTTAATTAATTATTTGATTAAATTATTTAAGTGTTGCAATATTATTATTATTATTATGGGTAATATTATTAGTATACATTATTAATATGTTATTATTATTTAAATTTGAGTCAGGGAGTGGTGTTGGTAATTCCAGGACGGTGAGACTGGCCCATGAAGCCCAAGCCCGTTAGCTTAGGCTCCAAAGGCGCTAGGGTCTTAGGAATCGCATCACTTGAGGAGAAAAGAAGGAAAAAGCTTGGGAAGGGAGGGAGAGGAAAGAAGAGTGCGACGGCGCTGAGAAGAGGAGGAAAAGGAAGAGCTTTCGTGTTGCGGTGTTTTCGTGCGTGATCATCTTCTTCGTGCTAGGGGCTTACGCATTCGAGGTAAGGGTGGGTTTTAACGTTTATAATGGGTTATGATGGTGGCTTATGGGTAGTTAGGGCGATGTGTTGTCATTGTGTAGGCCTTAGGATGATTTCTTGAAGATTGATGTGTTGTCATTGTGTTCTATATCATGTTGAAACTTAAAATTAGTGAATCTATGTGAATTGGCGTGACTATAGGTAGCTAGATGTTGAATGATTATGAGACTAGGTACGTACGTGATGTGTTTGATGTGTTGACCATATGAAAATTGAGACTGAAATTTTAATGATGGATAGGTGCTTGTGACATTGTATGAGTGAATTGAGGTGTGTGTCAAAGGTGTTGTGTGTGGTGGTGTCATGGTGAGGGGCCCAAATGTGGTTGCCCCAAGGTGGGTGGTGGTGCTTCGGTGTGTGGGCGCCAAGAATTGGCAAGCCCCTTGTGTGTGTGTGTTGCTTGGTGTGTCTTGTGCAAGGGCGCCAAATTGGCATGCCCATGTTGCATTTTGTGTTTCGGTGTGTGCTGGGCGCCATGGGCGCTGTGTGCCCGTGTTGCGTATGTGCCTGTGTTTCGTGTGTGCATGTGTTGGTGGGCGCTGGGCGCCAGGCGCCAGGCGCTGGGCGCCAAGGGCGCTGTGTGCGTGTGTTGCGGGGCGCTGGGCGCCAAGGGCGCTGTGTGCGTGTGTGCGTGTGTTGTGGAGCGCTGGGAGCCAGGCGCCAGGCGTTGGGCGCCAAGGGCGCTGTCTGCGCGTGTGCGTGTGTTGTGGGGCACTGGGCGCCATGGGCGCTGAGTTGTGTGCATGTGTGTGTGTTGCCTTCTAAATTTTAAGTGTGCTGTTTACTTAAATTCGAGTGTGCTGTTTTTCTCCAATTTAAAGGTGTTGTTTCATAAGTGTGAAATGTGGCAGCTATGATGTTGTGAACAGGTGAGAATTACGAGGTAGCTGTGATGCTACAACATGTGGTATTTTTTTATGAAATGATTTATAACGAGGCATAATGGTATAGTATTTATTAATTAAATACTTTTAGTTTGTGCAACTGGTGCATGAGTCATGAGTAGCATTATCATATGCATTTCTTGGTGGTATAGGCTTCGGCCTCTTTGAGATTATTTCTGGTGGTATAGGCTTCGGCCTCTTGCCCGTCGTGGCTTATTTTACGAGATCGGTACCGCATGCATATGACCAGAGGGGTTGCATTGTTGCATAGTCCATATATATATATATATATATATATATATATATATATATATATATGTAACGTGTTTTGGTGTTCCGTTCTGATGGAATTTGTGTCTTGTGTGGTGTTATGATGTATTGATTTTCGAGGTAGCTGTGATGCTACAACACGTGGTATGTTTATGAAATGATTTGTAACGAGATGTGATGGTTTAGCTATGATGTGTTGACTTTCTGTGTTCCCGTGATTTACCCGCTGCATATATACTGCTATCATTAACTTATTATTTCTGTTAAGCTCACCCCTTCTTCTTGGAATGTTGCTCTATGTGGCAACGCTGCAGGTGATCGTTAGCACTCGTGGAGGATTGCTAGGTGTAGTTTCCTTCTCGTTGGGTCTGTGTCAGCTCTGATGCGTAGCACCGGGGAGGGTCTTAGTTACCGTTGTCGAACTATTATTATTTATTTTTGGAGTTTTGGTTTAATGTTTAATTATGTTTGAAGATTGTTAAATGAGTTTATGATTCCGCTGCTTAGAGATTGAGTAACTATATTTTTGAGGATTTAATTTAAATCAATTTGGAGTTTTATGTGGTGAAAAATGTAGCGCCCTCGTGGTGACTCTGATAATTGCGTGTTTATTTATAATTAGTAAAAGGGGGTGTTACATTAGTGGTATCAGAGCAGTTCGGTCTGTCCGGCCAATGTTGTCCTGTCATAGTGTCTTATGACAATTAAGAATTGTTAGATTAGTTCTAAATTTTTGTTTGTGCTGCAGTGTTGATTTAAGATGGCTGGGAGAAACGATGCTGCTCTTGCTGCTGCGCTGCAAGCTATGGCTCAGGCTGTTGGGAACCAGCAAAATGGTGCTGAAAATGCTGGGACTCGCAGTTTAGCCACGTTTCAGAGGGAGAATCCGCCCACTTTTAAGGGTCGGTATGATCCTGATGGGGCTTTGGCATGGGTGAAAGAAATTGAAAGAATTTTTCGTGTCATGGACTGCAATGATGCTCAGAAGGTCAGGTATGGTACGCACACACTGGCAGAAGAAGCTGAGGATTGGTGGATGGAGGTTAGGCAGAGGCTAGAAACTGCTAATGAAGAAATAATTTGGGCTGTATTCCGTAGAGAATTTTTGAGGAGGTACTTTCCGGAAGATGTCAGGGGAAAGAAGGAGATAGAATTCCTTGAGCTGAAGCAAGGAAACATGTCGGTAACAGAGTATGCTGCCAAGTTCACTGAATTGGCTAAGTTTTATCCCCATTATACTAATGCTGATTCTGAATTCTCAAAATGCATTAAGTTTGAGAATGGGTTGCGAGCGGATGTTAAGAAAGCGATAGGGTACCAGAAAATCCGGGTGTTCTCTGAGTTGGTGGATAGTTGCAGAATCTTCGAAGAAGACAGTAATGCTCATTCTAGATTTATAAGAGAAAAGCAGAAGAGTTTCCCGGGTCGCGGGAAGCCGTATGAGGTTCCAACGGGTAAGGGTAATCAGAGAGCTGCAGGGGGCAAGAGACCAAGTGGGGGAGATGCTGCTGCTAGTGTGGTATGTTATAAGTGTGGGTGGTCATAAGCGTCCGGACTGTCCGGGTGATGTAAAAAGGTGCTACAAATGTGGGAAAGAGGGCCATATGGCAACTAACTGTGATCGTAAGGATGCACTCTGTTTCAACTGCGGTGAGGGAGGACACATCAGTGCTCAGTGTCCGAAACCAAAGAAAGAAAGGTCTACTGGAAAGGTGTTTGCTCTAGCGGGGTCAGATGTGGTAAATGAGATTAGAGGTACGTGTTATATCAATAATTCTCCTCTCATTGCTATTATTGATACTGGTGCCACCCATTGTTTTATTGCTGCCGCATGTGTTGATAGATTGGGTCCTTCGGTATCTTCTATGTTGAGGGAGATGGTTATTGGTACTTCGGCGAAGGGTTCAGTAACTACCTCTCTTATTTGTGCTAAATGCCCTTTGTCGATTTTCGGCAAAGATTTTATTGTTGATTTAATTTGCTTGCCGTTGGATGGGATGGATATTATTCTGGGTATGAACTGGTTAGTTGATAACTGTGTCCATATCAACTGTAATGAGAGGTCTGTGAGTTTCTCTTCTCCTGAGGAGGATGAATCTAGTTTGCTGCCTGCTGGTCAGTTACGGAGGGTGATGAAGGAAGGGGCTCAGTTGTTTTCACTGTTAGCGTCAATGTCTTCTGAGAGTCAGGCGAAAATTGGTGAGTTGGCAGTGGTGCGAGATTTTCCTGAAGTTTTTCCTGACGAAATCCCCGATGTACCACCAGAGAGAGAGGTGGAGTTCTCCATTGATCTTGTACCGGGTACTACCTGTGTCTATGGCACCGTATAGAATGTCTGCATCGGAGTTGTCTGAACTAAAGAAACAGCTTGAGGATCTACTCGAGAAGAAATTTGTGAGGCCAAGTGTGTCGCCATGGGGAGCTCCAGTATTGTTGGTAAAGAAGAAAGATGGTAGTATGAGACTGTGCGTAGACTATCGGCAGTTGAATAAAGTGACGATCGAAAACAAGTATCTGCTCCCGAGGATTGACGATTTGATGGACCAGTTGGTGGGTGCCCAGGTGTTCAGTAAAATAGATTTTAGATCGGGTTATCACCAGATAAAGGTGAAAGATGAAGATATTCAGAAGACAGCTTTCAGGACCCGTTATGGGCATTGTGAGTATTCTGTGATGCCTTTCGGTGTGACCAATGCACCGGGAGTATTTATGGAGTACATGAACCGTATTTTCCATGAGTATCTGGATCGGTTCGTGGTAGTGTTTATAGACGATATCTTGGTCTATTCTAAGTCAGAGGAGGAACATGCAGAACATCTGAGGTTGGTTTTGGAACTTCTGAGGGACCGAAAGTTATATGCTAAATTGTCAAAATGTGAGTTCTGGTTGCAAGAGGTTAGTTTTCTGGGTCATATTATTTCTGGTAATGGAATCGCGGTGGATCCATCGAAAGTTGAGGCCGTGTTACAGTGGGAGTCTCCGAAGTCAGTTACTGAAATTCGGAGCTTTCTTGGTTTGGCAGGTTACTACAGAAGGTTTATAGAGGGTTTCTCTAAGTTAGCATTGCCGTTGACTCAGTTGGCTTGCAAGGGTAAAGCTTTTGTGTGGGATGCCCGGTGTGAAGAGAGCTTCAATGAGTTGAAGAAGAAGTTGGCAACATCTCCTGTTTTGGTTTTGCCTGTTCCGGATCAACCGTTTGTGGTGTATTGTGATGCTTCCAAGATGGGTTTGGGAGGTGTGCTGATGCAAGATGGTAAGGTAGTAGCTTATGCGTCTAGACAGTTGAGGACCCATGAGAAGAACTACCCTACTCATGATTTGGAACTTGCAGCAGTGGTGTTCGCGTTGAAAATTTGGAGACATTATCTGTATGGATCGAGGTTTGAGGTGTTCAGTGATCATAAGGGTTTACAGTATCTATTCGATCAGAAAGAGTTGAATATGAGACAGCGTAGGTGGTTGGAGCTGTTGAAGGATTATGACTTCAGTTTGAACTATCACCCAGGGAAGGCTAATGTCGTTGCTGATGCCTTAAGTCGGAAGACTTTGCATATGTCGGCACTAATGGTTAGAGAACTTGAGCTAATTGAGCAATTCAGAGATATGAGTCTGGTTTGTGAGGTGACTCCTCAAAGTGTCAGGTTGGGGATGTTGAAAATTGATAATGAGTTCTTAACTAGTATCCGAGAAGCCCAGCAGTTGGATGTTAAGCTAGTCGACCTAATGGTTGGGATTGGTCAATCAGAGAGTAAGGACTTTGAGTTAGATGCGCAGAATGTGTTAAGATACCGTGGAAGAGTTTGTGTTCCTGAGGACGAAGAGATGAAAAGGGCAATTTTAGAAGAAGGTCATAGAAGCAGGTTGAGTATCCATCCGGGGGCTACAAAAATGTATCAAGATTTGAAACGGTTGTTTTGGTGACCTGGTATGAAACGTGACGTCGCTCAGTTTGTATACTCATGTTTGACTTGTCAGAAGTCGAAGGTGGAGCATCAGAAGCCTGCAGGGTTGATGCAGCCATTGGAGATCCCAGAGTGGAAATGGGATAGCATATCTATGGATTTTGTTACTGGGTTGCCTAATACGGTGAAGGGACATGATTCAATTTGGGTGATTGTGGATAGATTGACGAAGTCTGCTCACTTCATTCCTATCAATATCACGTATCCGGTGTCGAGGTTGGCTGAGATCTATATCCAGGTGATTGTGAAGCTGCATGGTGTTCCGATGTGTATAGTGTCTGATAGAGACCTTAGATTCACTTATGATTTCTGGAAGAGCTTGCAAGAGGCATTGGGGTCCAAATTGAGGTTGAGTTCAGCTTATCATCCTCAGACTGATGGACAGACAGAGAGGACCATCCAGTTGTTGGAAGATTTATTGAGGGCTTGTGTTCTAGAGCAGGGAGGTGCGTGGGATACTCATCTTCCGTTGATTGAGTTTACTTACAACAACAGTTACCATTCTAGTATAGGGATGGCTCCTTTCGAGGCGTTATATGGTCGGAGGTGTAGGACTCCGTTGTGTTGGCATGAGTCTGGAGAGAGTATTGTCCTTGGGCCCGAAGTTGTTCGAGAAACTACGGAGAAGGTGAAAATGATTCGTGAAAAGATGAAAGCGTCGCAGAGCCGACAGAAAAGTTATCATGATAAGAGGAGGAAAGATTTAGAATTCCAAGCCGGTGACCATGTGTTTTTGAGGGTCACGCCTATGACTGGTGTTGGGCGTGCGCTGAAATCGAAGAAGTTGACTCCTCGTTTCATCGGGCCGTATCAGATCACTGAGAGAGTGGGAAGTGTTGCTTATAGAGTGGCTTTGCCGCCTAATCTTTCGAACTTGCATGACGTGTTTCACGTGTCGCAACTCCGAAAATATATTCCAGACCCGTCTCATGTGATTAGTATGGATGATGTGGAGGTACGGGATAATCTCACTGTGGAGACTACGCCTGTGCGAATTGAAGATAGAGAAGTGAAGGTTCTGAGAGGGAAGGAGATTGCTCTGGTAAGGGTGGTTTGGTTGGGAGCTGCTGGTGAGAGCCTGACTTGGGAGCTGGAGAGTAAGATGCGGGAGTCTTATCCAGAGTTGTTTGAGTCAGGTAAGAATTTCGAGGCGAAAATTTCCTAAGTGGGGGAGAGTTGTAACACCCAAAATAATTTAATTAATTATTTGATTAAATTATTTAAGTGTTGCAATATTATTATTATTATTATGGGTAATATTATTAGTATACATTATTAATATGTTATTATTATTTAAATTTGAGTCAGGGAGTGGTGTTGGTAATTCCGGGACGGTGAGACTGGCCCATGAAGCCCAAGCCCGTTAGCTTAGGCTCCAAAGGCGCTAGGGTCTTAGGAATCACATCACTTGAGGAGAAAAGAAGGAGAAAGCTTGCGAAGGGAGGGAGAGGAAAGAAGAGTGCGACGGCACTGAGAAGAGGAGGAAAAGGAAGAGCTTTCGTGTTGCGGTGTTTTCGTGCGTGATCATCTTCTTCGTGCTAGGGGCTTACGCATTCGAGGTAAGGGTGGTTTTTAACGTTTATAATGGGTTATGATGGTGGCTTATGGGTAGTTAGGGCGATGTGTTGTCATTGTGTAGGCCTTAGGATGATTTCTTGAAGATTGATGTGTTGTCATTGTGTTCTATATCATGTTGAAACTTAAAATTAGTGAATCTATGTGAATTGGCGTGACTATAGGTAGCTAGATGTTGAATGATTATGAGACTAGGTACGTACGTGATGTGTTTGATGTGTTGACCCTATGAAAATTGAGAATGAAATTTTAATGATGGATAGGTGCTTGTGACATTGTATGAGTGAATTGAGGTGTGTGTCAAAGGTGTTGTGTGTGGTGGTGTCATGGTGAGAAGCGCCAAATGTGGTTGCCCCAAGGTGTGTGGTGGTGCTTCGGTGTGTGGGCGCCAAGAATTGGCAAGCCCCTTGTGTGTGTGTTGCTTGGTGTGTCTTGTGCAAGGGCGCCAAATTGGCATGCCCATGTTGCATTTTGTGTTTCGGTGTGTGCTGGGCGCTGGGCGCCAGGCGTTGGGCGCCAAGGGCGCTGTGTGCCCGTGTTGCGTATGTGCCTGTGTTGCGTGTGTGCATGTGTTGCTGGGCGCTGGGCGCCAGGCGCCAGGCGCTGGGCGCCAAGGGCGCTGTGTGCGTGTGTGCGTGTGTTGCGGGGCGCTGGGCACCAGGCTCTAGGCGCTAGGCGCCAAGGGCGCGGTGTGCGTGTGTGCGTGTGTTGTGGGGCGCTGGGCGCCAAGGGCGCTGTGTGCGCGTGTGCGTGTGTTGTGGGGCGCTGGGCGCCATGGGCGCTGAGTTGTGTGCATGTGTGTGTGTTGCCTTCTAAATTTTAAGTGTGCTGTTTACTTAAATTCGAGTGTGCTGTTTTTCTCCAATTTAAAGGTGTTGTTTCATAAGTGTGAAATGTGGCAGCTATGATGTTGTGAACAGGTGAGAATTACGAGGTAGCTGTGATGCTACAACATGTGGTATTTTTTTATGAAATGATTTATAACGAGGCATGATGGTATAGTATTTATTAATTAAATACTTTGAGTTTGTGCAACTGGTGCATGAGTCATGAGTCGCATTATCATATGCATTTCTTGGTGGTATAGGCTTCGGCCTCTTTGAGATTATTTTTGGTGGTATAGGCTTCGGCCTCTTGCCCGTCGTGGCTTATTTTACGAGATCGGTACCGCATGCATACGCCCAGAGGGGTTGCATTGTTGCATAGTCCATATATATATATATATATATATATATATATATATATATATATATATATATATATGTAACGTGTTTTGGTGTTCCGTTCTGATGGAATTTGTGTCTTGTGTGGTGTTATGATGTATTGATTTTCGAGGTAGCTGTGATGCTACAACACGTGGTATGTTTATGAAATGATTTGTAACGAGATATGATGGTATAGCTATGATGTGTTGACTTTCTGTGTTCTTGTGATTTACCCGCTGCTTATATACTGCTATCATTAACTTATTATTTCTGTTAAGCTCACGCCTTCTGCTTGGAATGTTGCTCTCTGTGGCAACGCTGCAGGTGATCGTTAGCACTCGTGGAGGATTGCTAGGTGTAGTTTCCTTCTCGTTGGGTCTGTGTCAGCTCTGATGCGTAGCACCGGGGAGGGTCTTAGTTACCGTTGTCGAACTATTATTATTTATTTTTGGAGTTTTGGTTTAATGTTTAATTATGTTTGAAGATTGTTAAATGAGTTTATGATTCCGCTGCTTAGAGATTGAGTAACTATATTTTTGAGGATTTAATTTAAATCAATTTGGAGTTTTATGTGGTGAAAAATGTAGCACCCTCGTGGTGACTCTGATAATTGCGTGTTTATTTATAATTAGTAAAAGGGGGTGTTACAGCATACACATGATGAAATCACCTATATGAGTATCAAGTGGGGCCGCTTGCATGAGATCCTGGCGATATCACTAGAGCACTCATGAATACCGAGCATGCGCAAGGCCTAGTAGCGCAACACCGCGAAAACAGCAAGAATTGTGGGGGTGTAATGTGATGGTAAAACCTCTAACATATAACATGTGTCTTGGGTTCCATAGCTTGCTAAATCAACTCACTGTATGTCATGTTTTATCTGTCTAGGACTGGTTCCATAGCTTGCTATACAACTTCGATGCATTACATCTACGATGTTAACCCATGAAACTTCTTTCTTTATTCACTTCTAAATTTTGAAATATGTAGGGGATTGTTGTAAATTTTGTGATATTTCAAAATTTCTAAGTAATTTTTCTGAAACAATAACATTTCAACAAGAACAAATATTTTCGACACAGAAATAAATTTCAACACAAAATAATATTTCGACACAGACTAAGCTGAATGGTTCTTAAAACCACCACCACTGTAGTCGAAATATGCCCAGTCTTAGTCGAAATGCTTTGCAAAACAAAACTTTGAAACGGATAATTCTTTTGTAACTGAATATTGATTTCCTTTATTTTATAACCGCTGAGTTAATTTCCAACAGCCATTTCAATCAAACCGAATTATTTCGTAACTGCATAATTACTTTGCACACATTTTGGTTTTATTACAGACTGTAACTGGCTATGAAATGGCTGCTGGAGTGTATGCTACAAACGGCTATTTCATAGGCCTATATAAACGTTCTCCAGTAGCACTTGAGTACACACTGAAAAATCCATTTCCCCTCTTCTAAAGATATCACTCTCCTGGGTTCATCTCCTAGTCCATCTCAAATTGTTCTTGCTAGTTCGGATACCTCTTTCGCTACTACGACAGAGAAGGGCCGGTTGTACCTCGGGGAATTTGCGCTGTAGAGGCGGATAAATTCCTCAGGGCAGTCGAAAGACGCCTCCGGTTATTTTCTAAAATTTCTTTTGTTCACAGGTTTAGTTCGACAGCAACTGTCTCTACAAGTTCGACAGGTGTAAACACTCGATTTTAACCGGTATTTTTCATTTTTTTGGTAAAAAACACAAAAATATGGGAAAAAACACGTCAGCCCATCCCTTGCTGCCCTTGCTGCTCCTCTGCTCCACTAACCTGTACCATGGACACAAAACAACAAAATACAACAAATGTTATCACCTATAAAACGGATTCAAGAACCAACAGCAAAGGGAAAGAGAGAGACAAAAAAAAAAACAATTTTGAGAAACAAAAAAAGGGAGAAAATACACAATAACAGGCACATAGATAAAAAAACACAGAAGATCAAAGCCCAAAATTAAGAAACCAGAGAAGAAGGGAAGAGAAAGGAGGAGATTGAAGCTCCGGCCACCCCATTGGTGGTCACCAATAGCTATTGGCTTTGAGAAAGGGGAAGCTGGCCTCCATCGTGTGAATAACCTCAGGACAGTAGTAGAAACTGTGCCTATGTGGTGGCACTCTTGGCTGTCTTGCACAAAGTCAGATAATGATCAAGAGATCTATGAGATGGAGGGAGAGAGCTTGACGAAGGGACACTCACTGTACGGGAAAGTAGATAGCGAATCGAAGAGGAGGAGGAGGAGGAAGGCTGTTCTGTACCATACTTCCGAAGTAGTTGGTAGATGTCGTCCTTGATCAGCGGTGTTCAATCTTGAGATGGCGATGTTCGATCTTGAGATGGCGGTGTTGTACCTGCAAGAATACTCTGACGCTCAAGTCAGTGTCTGAGTGAATCAATGTTTTAGTCTATTTTTATTGCCTCTTTTATGAGCATTGAAGGTGCACTAGTGGAAAATAGACATTATAAAGCATCATTTAGCATCGGTTGTTTGAACAACCGATGCTAAATGTAGACGCGGTGGCAAATTTGAAATTAAATTGAAGTTTTTGGTTTCCGCGCCTACATTTAGCATCGGTTGTTTAAACAACCGATGCTAAAAGTATATCCGTCAGACTTTTAGCATCGGTTGTTTAAACAACCGATGCTAATAGTGTATTTGCGTGAGACCTTTAGCATCGGTTGTTTAAAGAACCGATGCTATAAGTATATGCGTCAGACTTTTAGCATCGGTTGTTTAAACAACCGATGCTAAATGTAGACGCGGTGGCAAATTTGTAATTAAATTGAAGTTTTTAGTTTCCGCGCCTACATTTAGCATCGGTTGTTTAAAGCAACCGATGCTAAAAGTGTATTTGCGTGAGACCTTTAGTATCGGTTGTTTAAAACAAACGACGCTAAAAGTCCGAATCCTATTACTTTTTTCCATTCCTTCGCACCTCTCGCTCTCTCTGAACACTCTCTCGCTCTCTCTGAAACTCGCGCACTGTAAACACTCTCGCTCTCTCTGAAACGCTCACTGTAAACGTCGCTGCCTCCCTCTGTCGCTCTCTTCTTCTCCCTCCCTCCCTCCTTCGCGAACCTTAACGCAGTAAACGCTCTCTTTCCCTCCCTCCGTCGCCGGTTGCCCTAATTTGCTGGTCCTTTCCTTCCCGAACCTCAACACACTTAACGCTCTCTTTCTCTCTGAACAGAAGTGAACGAAAGAAGGAGAAGGACGTTGTCGTACCTCAACACACTCAACGCTCTCTTTCCTTCTCTCCGTCGCCGGTTGCCCTACTTGGGTTTTTGTCTACTAGGTAGGTACCTTTCCGATCTGATTCATTCATATCGTTTTTTAGCTGAGTAGCTTTTTCAGCTACATGTGCACACCATATGTTTGTTGATTTGCCTAACTTATGGAGTCCAAATTTATGAGTTGTGTTCATAAAACAGCTCTTCAATAACATTTATTATTATTATTATTTGGAGTTTGCAAAATGAGGGTTTAGGATTGGTGAAATTTTTAGTTTATCATATACCCTTTTAGTGTTGATAAGCTGATGATAATTGGTTTTGTTATATATATTGGCTTGTCACTGGTGCTATTCTATTGGTAATTATTGTTTTTTCATTAGTTATGGAAAGTATCTTTCTTCTAGATCACCAATCCTTCGGGTGCAAAATAAACCAAGTTGTTCTGAATGGCCTCACTAAATTAAGCATATTCTTCTGTCTTTTTTGACTGAATTTAAGTATCTTCTTTTTATTAATTATTTCAATAAATTTTTTGCTTTTGTTCTTGACATCAGATTCTGCAATGTTAATGTTTAGCACCTAGTATATGTGTTACCCGATTCTGCTAGGCTATAGTGGGAAATTTCAGACAAACACACTTTTTTGGTTACTTGCAAGTTTTTAGAATACATGTAAATCTATCTAGCCCCAATCCCAGTCTCTTTGCATATCATATGCAGCAACTTCCTAGAAGCAATACCAAGTAGAACACAACACAAGTCATAAAGACAACTCAGTGCTTTGAAGGATTTAAATGAGCTGAACATTATCAGTTCCCATTATTGCCATAACCACAACTCCCTCAAATTTTTCTTCAGGAAATATTCTCCCATTTTTATTTGTTACAATGTAGCATTGCCATTGAAAATTGAATAAAGATACATATGGCAATCAGACACAGTATTGGAGACTGAGCAAGCCACATAATCATTTAACATTAAGGGCAGCAAGAACTTAGTGATTCAGAGCTAAGAACTACATTGCAAACTAATTCTTTATATACTTGTAAATTGGTATGTCTGCTAATGTGGTTACTTGTAGTTCTGAATGGTTTTCTCTCTCTCTCTCTCTGTTGGTTGCTGTGTGCTCTATTGGTCTATGACAGTTAGAATTTTTTTACTAAGATGAATGAATACTATTTCAGGTGCACATATTGGTCTCCTTGCTTTAAAGTTCATTTCTTTGATACATAATAACAGATTTGGAGTCCTAGTCTCGACATCACAGTAAGTCTTCATCTAAACTCTTTCTGCAATATTCTTTATTTCTAACTAATGTGATTTTATGATTTCCCCAAAATGGAAACTTTTTTTATAATTACATAAATATAATACATTGATTCTTAGATACACACACATGTGTAAGAGTTATCAAATTGATTTCTTTGTAAACTACTTTTGTTCATTTCACTCCCCTTCATTAAAAGGATTCCTGGGGAACATTCAAGTTATGTGAGATGGGATTTTATTTACTATAATTTGAGATTTTGATTAATCATCAATGAATGATGAGTTCTATAAATTTACTTCTCTTTATTGTTTTACTTAGATACTTAATTGGAAACCTTTTTACTGGACCATATCTCAATGAGCTATATTTTTACTTGTTTTGATTTATGAATTTATTTTTACTATCTTGGTTTGATGTGATAGTTTGATTTTGTTTTAACAATTAATACTTGGTTGATTATTTGGAGCGTAGCCATGGATCGTAGTTGGATACAAAGTAATCGTCTGAGTGATGAGTATGCGAAAGGAGTCGAAGAGTTTATAAACTTTGCTCAAGCAAATCTTCGCAAAATTGATGCTCCCAAAACTGATGTTCCCGAAGTTGATGTAACTTATTCATGTCCATGTTGTAATTGTGTGAATCCAACCCCACAACCACCAAGTGTAATACGAGATCATCTCTTTGTTTATGGGATCTTACCCAGTTATACCACATGGATATGGCATGGTGAATCAACCGGCAACCCAAGTGTGTCCAAAAGTGAGAAAGTCGATGAAGATATGGATGATCGAATGGAGGACATGATACGTGACATTGGTCTTGAATCTTTTAAGCGAGCGCATGAATATGATAATTTGCGCAAAGACAAAGATCAACCTTTGTATTTGGGTTGCGCAAAATACACCCGGTTGTCTGCGTCATTAAAATTGATCAATCTGAAGGCAATAAATGGGTGGACTGATAAGGGATTCACCGAATTGCTTGAGCTATTGGAAGACATGCTTCCCATAGGTAAGACATTGCCAAAACGAACGTATGATGCAAAGAAGATATTGTGTCTGATGGGTGTCGAGTATCAGAAAATACATGCATGTCCCAATGACTGCATATTGTATCGAAAAGACTTTGAGAAGTTGCATAACTGTCCTACGTGTGGTTGGTCGCACTACAAAGTGATGTCGGGTGAATCTAATTGTGACTACAACAACACAAAGGGTTCCCCTACGAAGGTTTTATGGTATCTTCCAATAATACCTAGGTTCAAACGCTTGTTTGCTAATGCAAATGAGGCGAAGGGTATTAGATGGCATGCAGATGAGAGGAAATGTGATGGGCAGCTTCGCCATCCGGCTGATTCTTTGCAATGGAAGAAAATTGATAATTTGTATTTGGATTTTGGCATTGAGTCAAAAAATCTTAGGCTCGCACTTGCTTCAAATGGGATGAATCCATATGGTAACTTAAGTACGAATCATAGCTCGTGGCCTGTTCTCCTTTTAATTTACAACCTATCTCCATGGTTGTGCATGAAGCACAAATATGTGATGCTATCCATGATGATTTCTGGCCCGAGACAACCTGGTAATGACATAGATGTTTACCTTAGTCCATTGATTGAAGACTTGAGAAAAATGTGGGATGAAGGCGTGGATGTGTTTGACGGGTATTCTAAGGAAACTTTCAAGCTGTGAGCCATGTTATTTTGCACGATCAATGACTTTCCTGCATACGGAAACGTGTCTGGGTATAGTGTCAAAGGGCATAAAGGTTGTCCTATTTGTGCAGAAGACACGTGTCACCTTCAACTCAAATACGGAAGGAAGGCTGTCTACCTTGGGCATCGGAAATTTCTTAAACCTAATCACAGATATCGTAAGTTGAAAAAAGCTTTTAATTGGTGCTCAGAAAATGACATTGCTCCGAATGCCTTGACCGGAGAAGAAGTCTATCAAGTGGTTAAGCACATCAAAGTTGTATTCGGCAAGAAGCAGAAGCAGCCTAAGGAAAAAAGCAAGTGGAAGAAGAGGTCGGTGTTCTTTGATCTTCTGTATTAGTCCAATCTTGATGTAAGGCATTGTCTTGATGTAAGGCATTGTCTTGATGTAAGGAATTGGGTGGTGTATGACTTGCAGCATACACTTGATGAAATCACCTATATGAGTGTCAAGTGGGGCCGCTTGCATGAGATCCTGGCGAGATCACTAGAGCACTCATGAATACCGAGCACGCGCAAGGCCTAGTAGCGCAACACCGCGGAAACAGCAAGAATTGTGGGGGTGTAATGTGATGGTAAAACCTCTAACATATAACATGTGTCTAGGGTTCCATAGCTTGTTAAACCAATTCACTGTATGTCATGTTTTATCAGTCTAGGACTGGTTCCATAGCTTGCTATACAGCTTCCATGCATTACATCTACGATGTTAACCCAGGAAACTTCTTTCTTTATTCACTTCTAAAATTTTGAAATATGTGGGGAAATGTTGTAAATTTTGTGATATTTCAAAATTTCTAAGTGATTTTTCTGAAACAATAACATTTCGACAAGGACAAATATTTTCGACACAGAAATAAATTTCGACACAATAATATTTCGACACAGACTAAGCTGAATGGTTCTTAACACCACCACCACCACTGTAGTCGAAATATGCCCAGTCTTAGTCGAAATGATTTGCAAAACAAAACTTTGAAACGAATAATTCTATTGTAACTGAATATTGATTTCTTTTATTTCATAACCGCTGAATTAATTTCCAATGGCCATTTCAATCAAACCGAATTATTTCGTAACTGCAGAATTACTTTGCATACATTTTGGTTTTATTACAGACTGTAATTGCCTATTAAATGGTTGCTGGAGTGTATGCTTCAAACGGCTATTTCATAGGCCTATATAAATGTTCTCCAGTAGCACTTGAGTACACACTTAAAAATCCATTTCACCTCTTCTAAAGATATCACTCTCCTGGGTTCATCTCCTAGTCCATCTCAAATTGTTCTTGCTAGTTCGGATACCTCTTTCGCTACTGTGACAGAGAAGGGTCGGTTGTACCTCGGGGAATTTGCGTTGTAGAGGCGGATAAATTCTTTAGGGCAGTCGAAAGACGCCTCCGGTTATTTTTTAAAGTTTCTTTTGTTCACAAGTTTAGTTCGACAGCAACTGTCTCTACAAGTTCGACAGGTGTAAACACTCGATTTTAACCGGTATTTTTCATTTTTTTGGTAAAAAACACAAAAATATGTAATTTTGCGCTTTTTTAGTTCACACGTGCTATTTTGTGCTTGTTGACGATTTGGCATGCGCTCGTGCTATTGTTAATCGGACTTTCTTTTATTGTTGTTAAATCGGTTACCAATGTGGACAAATTTTTAAATAGGGTACAACAAAGTCAAATCGGTTACATATGTGGACAAATTTTTAATAATACCAAAAAGGATTAATTAATTAGCAAAAGAGAAAAAAAAAAAAAGGGTACAAATTTAATGGCAGCAGCGCTGCTGCCTTGCTACACTGAGGATAAGGCTGAAGCCTCTTTCTCCTTGTCCTTTGGTTCTTCTCATTTTGGGCAAAAACATGTCGATCAGCCCATCCCTAGCTGCCCTTGTTGCTCCTCTGCTGCACTAACCTGTACCATGGACACAAAACAACAAAATACAACAACTGTTATCACCTATAAAACGGATTCAAGAACCAACAGCAAAGGGAAAGAGAGAGACAGAAAAAAAAAACAATTCTGAGAAACAAAAAAAAGGTAGAAAATACACAGTAACAGGCACACAGATAAAAAAACACAGAAGATCATAGCCCAAAATTAAGAAACCAGAGAAGAAGGGAAGAAAAAGGAGGAGATTGAAGCTCCGGCCACCCCATTGGTGGTCACCACCTTCGGCCACCCCCACACCACCGTAACAGTGCGCCCTTCCCCACCTCCTTGTCAGATCCCTCACCGTGAGCTTCCCCCGTCTCACCAACAACCACCAAACGCTCTCCCTCCCTCGTTCTTCACGTGTTCAAATGACCACCATCCAAACCACAGTGGCCTCATCACCGCCAACCACCTAAACAGTCACTCCTCCGCCGCTCTCCTTCCACTCCCTCTCCCTCTCACCGTCGCAAACCACTGCCGTAGTCACCCTCACACCAAATATCCACCAAACTCCCTCTCTCCACCGAAACCTTCACCGCGAGCCGCGACCACCACACCACCGCCGTCAACCATCAAAACCACCCTCTCTCTCATCATCACCTCACGTTCTCTCATTCACACCGTCGCAATACAGTTCTCACCGTAGCCATCACCGTGCGCCTCCCTCTCTCCATCGTCATCCCGTTCACCGGAAAACAGCACGCACCACACCATCGTGCACCCCTCTGTCACCATCGCGAGAATATTGACGGCGATACCGCAACGCCCTATGCGGTCGTCTCCTCCGGCCAACCACCGCCGTCAGTATCGCCGGCGTCTCCACGGTACCCTCTTTGGTTGACGTCTCCAGCGTCATTTTCTTCCCCCCTCACAGTCGCACCTCCTCTCTCTTTCTCTCTCTCTCTCTCCTTCGTTCTTCTCTCCCTCCTCCCTGTTTTCCTTATGCGGCGCTGAATGAAAATTAGGGTAGGAGAAGTTAGGTTTTTTAGTTTCATTTCACAAAATGCCTAGTGGCCTGCTGTTTGTTTTGGTTTTTATTTCTCGCACCCCCCTAGTTTCCTGCACACGCCCCTTACTTGTTTTTTTATCATATTGATCTTCACACCCCTGGTTTACGTCATGCGCCCCTTCCCTCTTTTTCTTAAACACATTAATCCTCACACCCCATGTTTTACTCCGTACGCATCCCCATATGGCCCATTCCTTTTTTTAAAAAAAAAAGAAGAAAAGAAAACGCAGCCCAACCTACACAAACCAGCTGGGCTCTCTGTTTACACCCCTTTTTCTAAATACAACCCCCCTGTTATCTACATCCCCATTTTTTACAAATACACCATGTTTTCATTCTTTTCAAATTTTTCCACTATCAAACAATTTATTCCACAAACTTACATTTTTCGAAAAATGAATAGGGGATTAATTCGGCCGTACGGCCGGGTTAGTCATCGTTTTAGGATGGATGAACCGTACGGCTCAATAGTCCTAAAATCCCTATTAAAAATAAAAAACACCAAACACACAAACATTTTCTACACAAGAACTATGTAGCCTTTGATTCTCCGCTTCGGAGATACGTAGGAGCGGGGCTTCCCCGTCAAGCTAAATTAATTTTTTTTCAATAAATAATCATTTTTTTTTCTTTAACACCTATTTTCCAAAAACTAAAATAAATGAGCTTGATTGAGATGTACATCTCGTCAACCTCGCAATCCTGGTTTATGAGACTTTAGCTGTACGGCTTTGTTCTTAAACCCCTTCAAAAATAAAATCAACCAACCAACAAACTTTTTCAGGAAGAACTACGTGACTCTTGAGTTCCTCATTGCACGCGAGGATACGTAGGAGCAGGCTTCTCCGTCAAGTCAAAAATTAAATTTTCTTAAACCGGTCCCTATTTTATGTATTTCTAAATAATTCTTTTTTATTTAATCTTGGGGTAAACACATAACTCGTAATTTATTATTACTTGCACAATCAGATTTAGGGTAACTGTCTTAGGACAGATGTACTAGGGGTGCAGTGGGATTAAGTTTATGCCATTCCCTATGCATAATCGACTCCCGAACTCAATCTGGTATACGCAGACCAATAACTTTTAGTTAGGTTTTTTCTCAATTTTTCCTATTAAGTAAATTGGGTGGCGACTCCTAAAATAATCGATTTTTGGGCCGTCTACGTCGGGATCACGGTCACGACAGATGGCGACTCCGCTGGGGATAGTGAGAGTCAAGCCTGGTATGTTTGGTTGTGCAATGATTATAAGGTACGTGTATTTGTTTACCACTCTTTACTTTTATTTATTTCTTTAGTTTCTTTTCGTATATCTTTATTTTATGCTTGATATAAACCCAAGGGTAGAAGACTATTATTTTTTGTATATGTGTTTGTTTGTTTTGCAGCTAGGGGGTATATTTAATAATTTTCTCCTACACACACTCCACTATCACACTTCTGCACACATGTGAGAATAGTCCTATACCCATACTAGAGCATACCCTAAATTAGAACGAGACCGCGTAGTGATAGCCTACTGGATGTATGTCACGTTGGGTGGTCACGAAAGTCTCACCTAGAGTTTGGTCCCTTTTGAGGATGCTATCACTTTTAATAGCTTGCCTATTGTCGCGATTAGCATTCTTAATTGGGGTCGTTGGCTCTAGGAACCTTATTTAGGACTCTATAGAGCTACCTTTGAGAGGTTCACTTGATAGAAAAAGCCTTAGATCTATTCCCAAAGGGACCCCTCTAGGACACAAAGGAGCTTAATACTTTTGCATTCAAGCAAACACTAATGCAATTTCCTTCCCATTTTTGAACAAAAACCCAAAAATCATATTTTAATCCTGCAACCATATCTCCTGCATTCTTATTTTCTTTGCAAGTCATAAAAAAATATATAAACAAACTCATGTTGCATTCATTTCAAAGACTGTCGGGAAATTATAAAACCTTTTTTCTATACAAAAGAAGTGGATGAAAGTGAAAAACATGCAAGTCAGACAACCCGAATCATACTTTTCTCTTCAAATAGAAAGCTTAAAATTTCCCGACACGGTGAATAAAACCATACATTCGCATATTCATTCATTCATTCATTCATTCATATTTTGAAAAAAATCAGAGCAAAAGGCTAGTTTGTTCGAAAACACTCATGCGTCTGTTTTCCCTTTTCCAAAAAAACAATGAACAAAAATATTCAAAATCATGTCAAGCATCATGTATTCTTTCCTTTCCATGCATAAAAAAAATCACTGCGAGTGACATGCATTTTATTTCCTCTCACAAAAAAGAGTAATTTTTAGTCATATAACATGAGCATCTCAACATGCATTTCCATTCATTCATAATCATTCACAAAAATCATCATCAAATAATATAGGCATTTCATCAATTGCAACATCATGAAATGCATGTAAAAAACATAGCATTCACACACCTTTTCACTCATCCTAAAAAAGAAACTGTTGTTTCATTAAATCATCCATACGCCTTTTCGTCCACACATTATTTATACATCATTTCAAAAATTATGTCATCATTTTCGCATCATTCAAAGATACGTATTTAGCATTTCATTCTGATACATGAAAGAGGCTCTGCATCGGTCACGTGCTGCATTGCCTCCAAAAATTATTTAGAATACCTGACCTTTGTCTATACATAAAAATTGTTGCTGCATATTGTACATACTTACATGAGTAAATAGAATTTCATTGCATTTCAAGCATTCAAGACCATGTTGTATTCTAAAAATTGGGCATACTTTAATGAGCAAATAAAAATCCCATTGTCATTCATTTATAGTCTGTTTGTTTCAAAAAAAAGTTGCATTGCAACATTTAAAAAACTAAAAATAAAAATTTGAACAACTAAAAACTAGCATTGTCATTCATCATTTTTTTTTTGACAAAAAACATTGTCATTCATCATGGATCGTGTTCTTTTCTCTTTGAAATTTTACATGCATAGCGTTAAACCCGTGCACTTTTATGGAAAAGTATCACAAAATTTGTCCATATTTCATTATAGCATGTTGTCAATATCTTAGAATTAGACGCATCAAAGTGTATTGTCGTTTGTAAATCTTTATAATAGGTTTTCTAAAATAAAGTAAAAAAAAGTAGGTGCATTTCATGTATAAAAGGCATTAAAAATTGTGTTGCATCCCGGAAAAATATTGTCTACATATTGGGTGCATTTTCATGAATAAAAAACTTGCATCATTATCAATCATTCCTCATAGTCCATGCACTTTCATAGCATAACATCATAAAATATTCTCATATTTCCTTTTTTTCTTTGCATATACATAAAATCGTTGTTGCCTGTTGTGCATACTTCCATGTGTAAATAAAACAAATCACATTGTCATTCCCCAATATTCATGGCATGTCTCCTTTAGATAAGTACAAAAAATTTAATTTCATTTCTTGCATAAAGAAAAGAAAAAACATCACAAAACAATGCATATTGCATCTTAGGACGTATGTTTGCATACAAAAAAAAAATCCATGCACTCCATAGCATCCTTTTCACTTGTCATAATCTTTCTGGAAATAAAGATTTTTAAAAGTCATTGAGTGTCCATCCACATTTTTACAAGAGAAAGTTGAATTTTGTGTGCTTGCATCAAGGTCCAATCAAGCTTTGACTCGTGGAATCAGATCATTCTTTTGAGACTTGTTGGAAAGAGGCGTAAGGAAGTGCACTGAGATAAAGGATTGAATCAAACAATTTATTCCACAAACTTACATTTTTTCCAAAAATGAATAGGGGATTAATTCGGCCGTACGGCCGGGTTAGTCATCGTTTTAGGATGGATGAACCGTACGGCTCAATAGTCCTAAAATCCCTATTCAAAATAAAAAACACCAAGCACACAAACATTTTCTACACAAGAACTACGTAGCCTTTGATTCTCCGCTTCGGAGATACGTAGGAGCGGGGCTTCCCCGTCAAGCTAAATTAATCTTTTTTCAATAAATAATCAATTTTTTTTCTTTAACACCTATTTTCCAAAAACTAAAAAAAATAAGCTTGATTGAGATGTACATCTCGTCAACCTCGCAATCTTGGTTTATGAGACTTTAGCTGTACGGCTTTGTTCTTAAACCCCTTCAAAAATAAAATCAACCAACCAACAAACTTTTTCAGGAAGAACTACGTGACTCTTGAGTTCCTCATTGCACCCGAGGATACGTAGAAGCGGGGCTTCTCCGTCAAGTCAAAAATTAAATTTTCTTAAACCGGTCCCTATTTTATTTATTTCTAAATAATTCTTTTTTACTTAATCTTGGGGTAAACAAATAACTCGTAATTTATTATTACTTGCACAATCGGATTTAGGGTAACTGTCTTAGGACAGATGTACTAGGGGTGCAGCGGGATTAAGTTTCCGCCCTTCCCTATGCATAATCGACTCCCGAACTCAATATGGTATACGCAGACCAATAACTTCTAGTTAGGTTTTTTCTCAATTTTTCCTAATAAATAAATTGGGTGGCGACTCCTAAAATAATCGATTTTTGGGCCGTCTACGTCGAGATCATGGTCACGACAACAGGCGACACTTGCATTTCGACCATAGCAGTCCTTGCCATTCGACTGCGTCAGACTTTCTACTACATCAGCAATTCGACTACAGTTGTTACATTCGACTACAACTGTATTCGACCTCATCTGTCCACATATCGACAACATTATTTACTTGTATTCTTCATGTTAGAACCAGTGTTCGTGTCCATGTCTGTAGCCTCTAATTATTTTTCCTTTTGATGTGTTAGGCTCTCAATAATGGTTTGCTTGTGGACCCTCATTATCAGCAAGCAATTACAAATACATTGATCAAGTTATTATCAGAAAAAAAACTTGTGGCATGAGTGCAGGAAAAATGGCTGGAAAAATATACACCTTTTCTCATGGCCCGAACACTGTCGTACTTATTTGACGAGGGTGGAAGCTTGTCGAATGAGGCATCCACAATGGCAAACTAATACTCCAGGGGATGATATAAATGTCGACGAGTCATTCCATTATTCACTTAAAGATGTACAAGACATGTCCCTTAAACTCTCCATTGATGGTGACTTAACTGGAGCAAGTGGTGGAGCTGATATGCAAGACCAAGTTAAGAGGGTGCTAAGCAAGATGAAGAAGCCAGATTCTGTTGCTTTGAATGAGTTGCCTGACAATACAACTGGAAAGTATCCGTTATTGAGAAGACGGCGTAGGTTGATTGTCATAGCAGTTGATTCTTATGATACTAATGGAGTTCCTGATAAGAATATGATTAAGATAGTGCAAAGGATCATTAAAGATGTTCAACTAGACCCTCAAACAGGAAGAGTATAAGGATTCGCTTTATCGACAGCTATGCCAATTCTCGAAAAAATGAAGTTTCGTAAATCTGGAAACATTCAAGTAAATGATTTTGATGCTTTAATTTGTAGTAGTGGGAGTCAAGTTTACTATCCCGGTACTCATACCAAAGATGGAAAGCTTGTTCCTGATCCAGATTTTGCAGCGCCTATCGACTATCGTTGGGGTTGTGAAGGGTTAAAGAAAACCATTTGGCATCTTAAGAGTACTGCTGAAGATGAAGGAAAATCTTCTAATCCCATTAAAGAAGATTTCAAATCAAGTAATGATCATTGCATATTATTTTGTACCATGCAGTGTTCGGTGAACTGCAGTTGGTAGGTCACCTGCTGCCTCGTCGGAGGTTAGTGGGAGCAAGCTTTTTTTCTTTCCCTCTCGGGTAAGTGTATGTCTTCTTCCTTCTTCTTTTAATGCCCATTATGACCATAAGAAAATTGTGAATCATCATTTATGCTTGAAGTTCGTAAATCATGACCATACGAGATGCTTCTTAATCGTGACCGCAAACCGTGACCATGATTTTCTTCTTTAAAGGCCACAAACTATGGCCATGGTCACATTAGAAGAAATCGTGACCTTGGCACCCATGGCGCCTAGGAGCAAACACAAACTGTGAACTTGCATGAACTTGGCGACCATGGCGCCCTGGAGCCAACACAAACCGTGACCTTGCATGAACTTGGCGCCCATGGCGCCCAGGAACCAACACAAACCGTGAACTTTCATGAACTTGGCGCCCATATGGGTGCCCAGGAACCAACACAAATCGTGATCTTGCATGAACTTGGCGCCCATGGCGCCCAGGAGCCAACACAAACCGTCACCCTAGGGCCCTTGGCGCCCTGTAGCACAAACCATCACCTTAGCGCCCTTGGTGCCCTACAGTACAAACTCTCACCTTGCAAACCGTCATCTTGGTGCCTTTGGCGCCCTTGGTGCCTAGCCACACAAACCGTCACCTTGGCGCCCTTGGCGCCCTGCAGGACAAACTGTCACCTTGCAAACCGTGACCTTGGCGCCTTTGGCGCCCTTGGGGCCTAGCCACACAAACCGTCACCTTGGCGCCCTGCAGCACAAACTGTTACCTTGAAAACCGTCACCTTGGCGCCTTTGGCACCCTTGGCGCCTAGCCATACAAACCGTCACCTTGGCGCCCTTGGCGCACTTGGCGCCCTGCAGCACCAACTGTCACCTTGCAAACCGTCACCGTGGCGCCTTTGGCGCCCTTTAGCACAAACCGCCACCTTGCAAACCGTCACCTTGGCGCCTTTGGCACCCTTGGCGGCTAGCCACACAAACCGTCACCTTGGCGCCCGTGGCGCTCTGTAGCACAAACTGTCACCTTGGCGCCTAGCACCACAAACCGTGACCTTGATCTATACAACCCGTGACCTTGGCGCCCAGCAGCTCAAACCGTGACCTTGGCGCCCAGCACCACAAACCGTGACCATGGCGCCCAGGAGCCAACACAAATGGTGAACTTTCATGAACTTGGCGCCCATGGCGCCCAAGAGCCAACACAAACCGTCACCTTGGCGCCCTGCAGCACAAGCCGTCACCTTGGCGCCCTTGGTGCCCTGCAGTACAAACCGTCAGCTTGCAAACCATCATCTTGGCGCCTTTGGCGCCCTTGGTGCCCTGCAGCACAAACTGTAACCTTGCAACCGTCACCTTGGCGCCTTTGGCGCCCTTGGCGCCTAGACACACAAACCGTCACCTTGGCGCCCTTGGCGCCCTGCAGCACAAACTGTCACCTTGCAAACCGTCACCTTGGCGCCTTTGGCACCCTTGGCGCCTAGCCACACAAACCGTCACCTTGGCGCCCTGCAGCACAAACTGTCACCTTGCAAACCGTCACCTTGGCGACTTTGGCGCCCTTTATCACAAACCGCCACCTTGGCGCCTTTGGCGCCCTTGGCGGCTAGCCAAAAAAACCGTCACCCTGGCGCCCTTGGCGCCCAACAGCTCAAACTGTGATCTTGGGATCCTGGCGCCCTGCTCTTGCAAACTGTGAACATGGGATCCTGGCGCCCTGCATTTGCAAACCGAGAACATAGAATGTTAGCGCCGTTGGCGCCCTTCACTTTGCAAACTGTGAACATGCGAATCGTGAACATGGGATCTTGGCGCCCTTCACCAGCAAACCTTGATCATGGAACCGTGACCTCATGGTCTCACGCCCTACTGGTGATTTTCCGCGTGTGCGCCTTCTCGTTGGACTTAGGATTTTTCTGGTAGACAGTCACTAAATTTTCTTGCTTTAGGCGGTTAAGTTGTCGACGCCTCTCGGGACAATTTGTAATGAAGTATACTCTGAACAAAGTTTACCAAGACTTGACCTGGATAGAACTCATCATAAGGGGTCGTGACCACCAAGGTCATATTGAAGTATACCATTGGCACAGTTTACCAGGACTCGACCCGGATAGAACTCGCCCAACGGGTTGTGACCACCAAGGTCAGCTTGAAGTGTACCCTTGGCACAGTTTACCAGGACTCGGCCCGGATAGAACTCGCCCAAGGGGTTGTGACCACCAAGGTCAGCTTGAAGTGTACCCTTGGCACAGTTTACCAGGACTCGGCCCGGATAGAACTCGCCCAAGGGGTTGTGACCACCAAGGTCAGCTTGAAGTATACCCTTGGCACAGTTTACCAGGACTCGGCCCGGATAGAACTCGCCCAAGGGGTTGTGATCGCCAAGGTCACTTAGTGGAAAGAATTATGAGATTCTTGCTTTGGTAATTAGGAAAAATGCAAACGATCATGGTGTCTTCCTTTGACCAGTATTTTTACCAATGGCCTTATTTGTTTCGGCGTGCCGTGGCACTCTTGCTTTCTTTGCTAGGATTGGAGGTGCACGTCAGCGCTTGCCTACTTCGTGCGATCTTGCATCCAGAGATGTATTTGCAAAACCATCGTCTTGGAAATATGATCTTGGCTTAGAGTTAATGTCGAGGTTTCCCCTGCGAGGTAGGCAGTCCTTCCTTGCAGGCTATGTCGGGTCTCAAACTTGTCTCGCTCTACCCCTAACTATGGAGTCGGCCCCTTTTTCTTTCTTGACCTTAAGGAATTTTTCTTTGGAACAAGCATCAATATAGAAAGAACAAACTGTAATTGCAAAATGAACTTTTATATCGAGCTTTTACATTCTGCATTTGTGCCCAAACAGTAAAATTCTTAACTAGGCCTAGTTCTAGTTTCTAGTCCTGATGCCCTGCTCCCTATTCAGAGTCACGAGTCTCATCATCTTCCTCATTCACGTACTGAGCGAGCTTCCCTTCGCGGATCTTTTCTTCAATGTCATCCCTGAGGGTGTTGCATTTGTTGGTACTGTGCCTATAATTTTTGTGATAACGACAGTACTTCTTGGAGGGTTGGTCTTTCCTTTACACGAGAGTTTCAGGCTATTTGATGTCCCAAAACTCCGCATCCGCGCATTCGGCAAGGATCTCAACCTGGGATGTGTTCAGCCGGGTGTACTCTGAGGAGCGACGTTGTCGGGGTCGGGGCTCACGAGGAGTTCTGTCATATTGGACTCGCTTCCGCAATGGTTCTTTAATGGCCTTGCGGGCTAGCTCGTCCTTCTTGCTGCCAACCTTGGCTTCCTCTTGGTATGCCATGTTGTCTTTTTCATAATCCATGTACTTTTGTTCCTTCTGAAGGAACTCATCCAAGCTTCGGGGTTTGTTAATCCCCACGCCTCTTTGAAACAGGCTTCCTTTCTTAAGGCCATCCTTCATCCAAAAGAGCTATCTCTTGTCTTCAAGGTTCCTAACGTTTCCAGCCTCATTGTTGAACCTTTCCAGATATTCTCTAAGCGTTTATTTCTCTCCATGCCTGATCGCCCTGAGTACCTCTTCAGATTTTCGCTTCAAGCGGGAAGCGGCAAAGCGGGTTGTGAACATGGTGGCCAGCTGCCCCCAGGATGAAACCGAGTTTGGTTTCAACTCCTGGAACCAAGCTAGTGCTGAATCCGTGAGAGTGAGGGGTGGTTGGAGGTGAATCTGATCCTTGGTGGCTGCCGCGTCGATGAGAAGAGTGGCGAGCTCGCTTCCGTCTAGGTGGAGAGCGATGATTGTGATGGCGCTTGGGTGGAGATCTGCGGCGCCTGGAGCTCTTTGTCCTTGGGAAGGGGTGTTCCATCGAGGATAGGGTTGCTCAAAAATGGCTGTCATCCGCCTCTCTATCTTCTTGAGGCGCGCTTCTTGTTGCAACATAGTCTGGGTGCGGTTGCAAAGCAAGTCCAAGAGCTGGCGGATGATCGCCGCATCCCCAGGTTGGACGGAATCTGGATAGAGGCTGGCTGAGGTGCCGGGACCTAAATGTCTTGATTTGGCGTGGAAGCAGCAAGGCCTTCGGGAGTGCCCTCTGGCTAGGGTTGCGGGGCGGCAATGCTTTGGACTCTGGGTCTACCTCTGGGTGCCATGGGAAGGCAGGAGAAAGTTCAAAGAGTAGAGATGGTGTGAAAGATAGATATCTCCCGCTGTGGTCGCCAATGTTCTGTACCTTGCAGTGTTGGGTGGACTGCAGTTGGTAGGTCACCTACTGCCTGGTCGGAGGTTAGTGCGAGCAAGGGAGGGGTACCTGCGAAGCCACTCCGACGCTCAAGTCAGTATTGAGAATAGATGAGTGATTTAGCTAGGAATGAGAATCTACCTTGTTATGGCAATGTGAGCTGGTATTTATAGGAATTCGTGTCTGTTGTGAGCCGTCAGATTGATAGAGTTGATCTGAGCCATCCAAGTGTGATAACCACAATTGGGCTTGCATATGGTGGATATGGATCAAAGTGATCGGGCCAATCCATGTCCAAATGCTGAATGGGCCTCTTGGTCTAGTCCAGAACAATTCCTATATTTTTTATTAGAGTAAACTCTTAATTTGATCTTTAAACTATCATACTCTCTCCTATTTGGTCTTTAAACTATAAAAATATAATAAATAGTCCCTAAATATTGTTATATCCATCTATTTAGTCCCTCAATTACTTTCTAATTACTTTCTAAATAGAAGTGATGGTGGGTAGTTCAAATACTAAATTGATGAATTTAGAATAGTTTAAGGATTATTTATCACATTTTTATAGTTTAGGGACTAAATTGAAGAGAGGGTGATAGTTGAGGGACCAATTTTAGGGTTTACACTTTTTATTACACTACAACATTTAGACCCTATGGCAACGCCTAAAATTGCAAAACCAAAAAAACCGTTGCCTTAGCCAACAATGGCAACGGTTTTTTGAACCTGTTGCTGATTCATTTTTTTTAACTTTTTTGGCTCCGATCCAGAGTTCCTCAATTCTTTTGGCTCGTAATGAATTATAATCTTCATAGTTATATTTTATGAATTAGGGATGTGAAAAGACAGATTTGTCCTTCAGTCCCAATTCCTTATTTAACTTATGAATAGGCCACACTTTAATGGAGAATAGGTTTTCTTGACAAATTTCCCGACATATTAATCCCCGAGACGCGACCAATTATTCCCACAAATCATTATTCGGTCTTAGGTATCATAGTACGAGTCTTTAAAAATTAGGGATGTTACAATCACCCCAACTTTTAAAAATTTTGTCCTCAAAATTGACAAGACGTACCTTACTGAAAGAGATATGGATATCGAGCACGCATGTCTTCTTCCAGTTCCCAGGTGGCCTCTTCGGCTGAATAGCCATCCCAGACTACTTTGACAATCGGAATAGTCCTTGAACGCAGAGTCTTCACACCACGCTCCAAGATATGACTAGGATAAGGTTGAAATGACAAATCCGGTCGTAGGTCAATCGTATCAACACTCAACGGTTGATGCAGATCGGGAACATACTTCCTCAACTGAGACACGTGAAACACATCATGGAGATTTGATAGGGCCGGAGACAATGCGAGGCGATAGGCAACTGGCCCAATTCGCTCGATGAGCAAATGTAACGCCCCGGTATTTCTAACATGTAGAGACACCGAAGATGCACAGAAGCGGAAATTCAGAGGACACAGTTCCTGTTTAAGTATTGGACATATAAACTTTTTCCGAAATAAACACTTAATCGGAAATAACATTACTTCAAAAAAATAGAAGTACATCGGTTCCATACCGTGCGGAATACAATATCCAAGTCCAAAAACCAAACAGAAACATAAAGCGGTTCGTAAAACTCATAACCAATACAAGTTATACAACCGAAAAGAACAACAAAAGAACAAGGGATAAACATGACTAAATCTTCAGCACCTCCGAGAGTATGTCAACTACTCGTGCACAATAGTCTTCCTTTTTCCCTGCTTCTCTGAAAAACAACAAATATGGATTGGGTGAGATAACATTATCTCAGTGAGTCCTACCGTGCCCCCTCACTGACACTCGGTTCAATTTATTAAACCGTTATCAAAATCTGACATAACAGTGTCTTATTTATTAATCAAAATGCCGACTGCACAACAACTGCTAATCCCGGCAATTCGTGTTCTTAATTTATTAATCGAAACGCCGACTGTGCAACGACTGTAACGCCCCAAAATTTAATTAATTATTTAATTGAATTGTTTGGGAATTTGATTGGTAGAAAAATAATAAAATAATAATAATGCTAGTATATGTGGGCCTATTGTTAGGGGTGGGAGTAGTAAAATGAGAAGTGTTAAGCGAGGCCCATGTGTTGCGCCCGAAAAAAGTCCCTGAGGGGATCTTTCTTTGTTTACAACTTTTTAAAACAATGAAGTCGCCACCAATATTTTTTATAAGGAAAATATTGAAGAAAAACCTTTTTGGAAAGCGAATGGCCTTTTGGAAACCGGAAAATTTGGGTTCGGGGGTCGGTTAGGCATGGGGAAGGTATTAGCACCCCACACCTCCTTTCTACCGAATGGGAACCTTTAATTAAACGTGTGGTTTTAAGTGTTGATTTGGAAAATACTTAAATTTGCTTCTTTATTGAAAAGGGAATGAGAAGACTTAATCAAAATTTTAATTTTGGCGCTTGACGAGAGTTAGCCTCTCGCTCCTACGTATCTCCTGGTGCGATGAAGAATTCAAAGCTACGTAGTTCTTGTTTGTCTTTTTGAAAAGTTTTTGTTTTTTATCTTTTTTAGTGAGTTTTCTTAATAGGACGAGCATTTAGTGAATAATTAAACTAACCAAGGTTATGGGTAATCACCGCTAAGTGTTCTTGAAAATGAGAGTCACCACCGCCAGTCAGACGAACAAGGGTTCTGATTGACTATTAGTAGCAACTCGTTTTTTATTTGCTCTTTTGAAAATGGTTTTCGAAAGAGATTGATTAGCACAGATGATCAAACTAACAAAAGCTATGGGTGATCACCGCTTATTGTTCTTTGGGGGGAAAAGACATCGCTACCAATGGCTAGACGAACAAAGGTTCTGATTAACCACTGGCAACGATGGGTTTGAAAATCCTTCTAGCTTATAGAAATGATTCTCTTTGTTATGCAAATGATAGTTTTTGATTACTAAAATGACTTTTATTTGCTGCGCTTGACGAGAACGAGACTCGCTCCCTCGTATCCCAAATGGGAATCAAAGCGACGTAGTTCTAATTTGAAAATCAAAATGCTTTTGAAAGGGTTTGGAAAAAGGAAAAGCTTTCATAATGACCAAGCAAGCAAAGACTTTGAGTGATCATTACTAATAACTCTTGATAGCGTTCATGACAATCAAACAAGCAAAGGCTTTGGGTGATAGTCACTGATAACTTGCATTGGTTAGAAAAGAGTTTGAGAGGTTTTTGGGAAAGAGTGAAGTTATTATCAAAAATTGGTTATAAAGTTCAAGCACATTCGTTAATCGAGCAATCACGCATTTGTTGAACGTCAACTTAGACTAAACATGCCAATACAATCAAAGATTCAAATGTCAAGGATGCAAAGTAAGGTTCTCAAGACAAATGTGTGTGTGTGTAAGAAAAAGTGTATTTACCCTAATGACTCTATGCTACAACAAGCAAGTAGGCTTACGTCTTCATTAGGAGGTCATACACGTGGAGAGGATGGCACACAATTAAATCAAGACATTTAAGTTGCATCAAGAGCAACTAAACAATTGATCACAGGCATAGAGTGATCTTAGTTAAGCTAGTGAACATGTGATCAATGATTTCTCAATAACATGAACAAAAGGAATTGCATCAAGACTAGGGTAAGCCTATCCTTTACAATCAATAATATGAACAAATGCCCAAAGGTTAATAACACGATCAAAGAGGAGGGGGCATCAAGGTTTTGGGTAACCTATCCCTTGCAATACCTCACAAACCCTAAACCATAAACCTACAATCTCATCTTTTATTCATTAAAAAATAAAATTACAAGAGGAAGGTTGAATCATCTAAGACCATCTTCACCACTTAAAATATGATGCCCTGGGCACAAGTGGGAGTCACATGATTTATCATCAACAATGAACAATGATCAATCTAGAATATAAGAGCAAATAAATAAACATTAAAACAAAGTTGAATCACATAGAGCAATCCTCTCACTTTGAGAAAAGTGCACTAGGCACTAGTGAGAATCAACTTGCCTATCATCCACAATTAACAATAAGCAAATTAAAACAAGACTTAAATAAAAGAACACATAAACAAAGTTGAATCATATAGAGCAATCCTCTCACTTTGAGAAAAGTGCACTAGGCACTAGTGAGAATCAACTTGCCTATCATCCACAATTAACAATAAGCAAATTAGAACAAGACTTAAATAAAAGAACACATAAACAAGGTTGAATCATATGGAGCAATCCTCTCACTTTGAGAAAAGTGCACTAGGCACTAATGAGAATCAACTTGCCTATCATCCACAATTAACAATAAGAAAATTAGAACAAGACTTAAATAAAAGAAAACAAAAACAAGGTTGAATCACATCTAGCAATCTTCAACTACTTAGCATAAAGTGCACAAAGCACAAGTAGGAAGCATCTTGCTAGATCATCCACCATTAACAATAAGCACATTAAAATAAAACTAAATAAGAGAACACATAACAAGGTTGAATCATATAGAGCAATCCTCTCACTTTGAGAAAAGTGCACTAGGCACTAGTGAGAATCAACTTGCCTATCATCCACAATTAACAATAAGCAAATTAGAACAAGACCTAAATAAAAGAACACATAAACAAGGTTGAATCAAATCTTGCAATCTTCAACTACTTAGCATAAAGTGCACAAACCACAAGGGGAGATGGATTGGTGGTGTTTGGATGAAGAAAAATAAAATAAATGGAGGAGAGGAGAGTGGTGTAGCTTCAGCCAAGAGGAGAGAAGGGAGGAGAGGAGAGTGGTGTGCTAATTTTAGTGTAGGAGAGAATGAGCCAAAAAGTTAGGAATGAGTGAATATGAGAGGTATTTATAGAATGGGATTAGGTCTAGGGTTAAAATGGTAATCAAGCAATAAAAATGAATTAATAATCAGCTGAAAATAAATGGAAATGAATAATTGAACTTGGGCCCAAGCAAAGGGGTCATTTTGGTCATTGTTCTTGAGAAGTGCTTTAGGATTGAACTTTGAATTTTGAATGAAGGGTTGAGATCACTTATCACATGGATTAAGGATAGGGAGAAAACACAAAATAGAGAGTGAGGAAGGGAGTGGGGCTTCGGCCTTAGCAAGGAGAGAGGGTGAGAATTTGCCAACTTTTGCAAGTTGGCAATTGTACTATTTGCCTCACATGTGCACAACATTATCCCTTCCATATTTTGATTATTCTTTTCTTGATTATTCCATGAAAATCTTACCATTTTGGGCCATGTCTTAGGAAATCAATCATTGGGCCCAAAATTCTATGATGCCACCATTCCCAAAATTGATTTGATACCTCTCCTGGAAATTCCCATTTTACCCTTTCCTTTAAATTTGAGCTTTTTTGCAAATGAATAACATTCATGCGCATAAAATAAAAAAAATCTAATTAAGCACATTCTTCCTCAAATAATTCCCCTGATGATTGCCCAGTGATTTGTGATGAAAAACCGTTTCTGTTGTGAAATGACCAAAATGCCCTTTTTGACCCTAAAACCCTAATTTATCCAGGAAGTGTATTTCAACTCTAAAAATGATTTTAAAAAGCTCTGGAATGACTTTCAGGACTCAAAAATGCAATGCATAATGCTCCTCACTCCTCAATTTATTTATTTTTGTGGAAAATTAGGGTTTTGACCTAAGCCGGACAAAATTGGGGTATGACAGCTGCCCCTCTTTATCTGGACTTTAACGAGGAATATGAATTGGCCGAAACATATTCCGAGGCAAAATAAAGATAAAGAATTCAGAAATTATACCGATTTTGTCTACTTAGGGAAAAACCCGAATTTTTCCCCTTTTTTTTTGTTTTTTTGTTTTTTTTTTATGCATAGGTGCTAACGCGAGATGACTGCAATGGATGAAGCGTCAGCCCTTAGTAAGCCAACAGGAGCAGGAAATAGATTGGTGCCAGCCCTCAGGCAGCAAAAAGAAGCAAGAAATAAAGCGGTAAAGGGAGCAGTAAAGGAGGTACCGGCCTACAGTAAGCCGACACTGGAGGCTGCCTAAAGCCTTTTAACGAACCGCGCACGATCCGAGTTTGCACATGGGCTTTGAAGGAGCACCTGAGCTCTGAGGGTGGCCTTTTCGAGCGACCTGAAGTTCAATATCAAGTTGTGGGACCGATATGTTTTACCTCGAAGGACGTACGCCGTGCCTTAGGCTGACACAGCTAGTCTTGAAGGACATGGAGTCTGAAGATATGTCATGCTCAGAGATGACTTAGTGACATGAAGGTAGAGTTCAAAGTCGTTGTTTGGACTTTTGATTTGAACTATACTGAAGGACCTTGGATCGGATGATTCGCCGATGCTCGATAACGACATGATCTGAATTGAAATGAGCTCACTAGCTCTGGGTAATGAACGAAGTCGCAAACCGTAGCTTGAATACGAGGTGGAGTCTGCTTCTGAAGGGACACATGGGTCCTGAAGGGATTCGCAAATCCTGTTGATTGATTGATTGAAATGGTCAATGCTGCCGCACTGAGTTGAGGTACCTGCATACGTCAGTTGATGCAAGGAATAGTGCATGGAGCATGGGTGCATGTTATGCAAGGGCATGTTATGCAGGTGCATGCAATGCTATGATTTTGGTGTAATGATGAATGTGGTGGAACATTCCTGAAGTTCTTCTTTTGGTCTGACTTTTTTTTTTTATCATCTGTTTTTCTTTGTTTTGCTCTTTTTTGAATGATTTCGCCTGATCAGCTTTCTTTTTTCTGGTCATCTGTTTTTCGTTTGCTCTTTTGGCTTATTTTCTTTTGCCGGTTCGACCAACCCGTGACGAGACCGAGGAACCCATTAGACTTGTGGCGGCGCATGAGCCTAGTGCAGGTTTGCCTTATGATTTGTCTTTTGAAGTGATTATGAGCGCAATTATTTCCTTGCGAACTTAATTCGCTTTGAGAAGTTGTTTCCTTCCCACGACTTTTAAAAATTTCGCAATGATTGTGATGCCCTATGATTTATGCACATGCTTTACAGATCACTGTTACCATCATCATAAAACGTTTATTTTGAGCAGAAAAAGCAAAAATAGAAAACAAAGAGATATGAAACGGTTGGACTTTATTGATATAGAAGCCGACTGTACAGAAGGTTACACTGACTATTCAATACATTTGAAAATTTAAACTGCAAAGTGACAAGAAAGAAGAAAAAAAAGAGGAGCAAACTCGGAATGTCCATCTCTGTGGAACAGTGCCAAACACTTATGCTCATGACCTTGACCACCCTCTTATCCAGACCTTCGGGGGTGCTGTATGCCTTTGTTTGCTTTCAGGCCCTAGCTTTCCGACCCTAATTTTTGCGGGTTTTCAATCCACCGGGTCACTCAGATTTTGCCTAGGCCGCCCTTTCGGGTTTTCAACCTAGCGAGCTAATTCTTGCTGGGCTCATCTTTCTCTTTTTTCATTTATTTTTCTTAGGCATAGTACTTCTTGACAGAATCCGAATTGACTGGGTTCCGGAATTCTTCTCCATCCATATGGGTGAGTATCAACGCTCCTCCGGAAAAAGCTTTCTTGACCACATAAGGCTCTTCATACTTTGGAGTCCATTTCCCACGGGGATCACTCTGAATAGGCAGGATTTTCTTGAGCACAAGGTCCCCTTTGTTGAATTCTCGAGGGCGAACTTTCTTGTCGAAGGCTGTTTTCATCCTCTGCTGATACAACTGCCCATGACATAAGGCGGTAATCCTTTTCTCCTCAATGAGGTTCAACTGATCGAGACGGGCTTGAACCCATTCAGCCTCTTCCAACTTGGTCTCCATCAATACCCGCAAAGAGGGTATTTCAACTTCAATAGGGAGGACTGCCTCTGACCCGTACACCAGGGAAAAAGGGGTTGCTCCGGTTGAGGTGCGTACTGAAGTGCGATAGCCATGCAAAGCAAAAGGGAGCATCTCATGCTAGTCTTTATAGGTTATTACCATCTTCTGCACAATTTTCTTAATATTCTTATTGGTTGCTTCGACTGCCCCATTCATCTTCGGACGGTAGGGAGAGGAATTGTGATGCTGGATTTTGAAGTCCTCGCACAACTCTTTCATCATCTTGCTGTTCAAATTGCTACCGTTATCTGTGATAATCTTGGCTGGGAGCCCATAGCGGCAAATCAGATCTTTCTTTACAAATTTGGCAACCACCGAGCTGGTAATACTGGAGTAGGAAGCAGCCTCGACCCATTTGGTGAAGTAATCAATGGCAACCAAGATGAAGCGATGTCCATTTGACGCTTTAGGCTCGATAGGACCTATGACGTCCATGCCCCACATTGAGAATGGCCAAGATGCCGTCAGGACATTTAGGAAAGCAGGTGGTACATGGATATGGTCGGCATAAATCTGACACTTGTGACATCTCCTCACGAAGCTATAGCAATCTGACTCCATTTGCAGCCAATAGTAACTAGCCCTCAGGATCTTTCTTGCCATAGTATGCCCGCAAGAGTGAGTTCCAAACGATCCTTCATGAACATCTCTCATGATTCTTTCTGGTTCTTCCTTTGCTACACATCTTAGGAGTATCTTATCATGATTTCTCTTGTAGAGCACTTCACCACTCAAGAAGAAGTTCATCGACAACCTCCTGAGTGTTCTCTAGTCATTCTCTGATGCTCCAGGAGGGTACTCTCTGTTCAAAATGTATTGCTCGATGTCATGATACCAGGGCTTGTCACCAGACTCTTCCTTAATGGCTGCGCAGTAATGATGTGCTGGCAAATTTTGATGCTGAATCCTGATGTGAGTCAAGTTTCTGTCACAGTTGATATTGAACATTGAAGACAAAGTGGCTAGTGCATCAGCTAATTGATTCTCATTGCGAGGAAGATGCTGAAATGTGATTTCCTCAAAAAACTCAACCAACTCTCGAATGCAATCTCGGTAAGGAATCAACTTGGAATCCCTGGTCTCCCAATCACCATTTACTTGATGAATGACTAGGGCCGAATCTCCATACACATCAAGTATCTTAACATTCCAATCAATGGCTGCCTGGACACCAAGAATGCATGCCTCATACTCTGCGATATTATTGGTGACGTAGAAGCTTAGTCTGGCCGTGAACGGAATGAAGCGATTATCAGGGGAAATCAGCACTGCCCCGGCTCCGTGCCCATATATGTTGGAGGCACCATCAAACACCACTCTCCATCTTTCATCTTCTGGGGATTTCCCTTCTTCGAACAAGGCCATGATATCCTCATCCGGAAAGTCGTACTGCATACACTGATAGTCTTCAACAGGCTGATGTGCTAGATACTCGGCCAGTGCACTACCCTTAATGGCTTTCTGAGTGACATATAGGAGATCAAATTCTGATAACTGCATTTGCCAACGGGCAAGTCTCCCTGTAAGTGCGGGCTTCTCGAAGATGTACGTGATAGGATCCATTTTAGATACCAACCAAGTAGTGTGACTTAGCATGTACTGCCTCAAACGATGAGCAGCCCAAACTAAAGCACAACAGGTCTTTTCTAGCATCGTGTACCTTGTTTCACAGTCAGTTAACTTCTTGCTTAAATAATAGATAGCATGCTCTTTCTTACCAGATTCATCATGCTGACCCAACACACAACCCATTGAGCTGTCTAGCACAGTTAGGTACAGGATCAGAGGTCTGCCAGGCACAGGAGGCATCAAGATAGGCGGATTTTGGAGGTATTTCTTGATTTTTTCAAATGCTTCTTGACAATCATCGTTCCATTTGGTCTCTCGATTCTTGCACAATAGCTTGAAGATTGGTTCACAGGTGGCAGTTAACTGGAATATGAACCTAGAGATGTAGTTCAGTCTTCCAAGAAAACCCCGAATCTCCTTTTCTGCTTTAGGAACTGGCATTTCAAGAATTGCACGCACCTTGTCTGGATCAACTTCTATCCCTTTTTGGCTAACGATGAATCCCAACAACTTCCCCGATCGCACGCCAAAGGTGCACTTGGCAGGATTTAATCTGAGCTTGAATTTTCTCAACCGCTCGAAGAGCTTTTGCAAATTGACAGTGTGTTCCTCATCAGTTTTCGACTTTGCGATCATATCGTCCATGTAAACCTCAATCTCCTTGTGCATCATGTCGTGGAACAGAGTGACCATTGCTCTTTGATAGGTTGCCCCGGCGTTCTTTAGTCCGAAAGCATGACCTTGTAGCAGAAGGTTCCCCAAAGGGTTATGAAGGTAGTTTTCTCTATATCCTCTGGAGCCATCCTAATCTGATTGTAACCTGAATACCCGTCCATGAAGGAAAACATTGAAGGCTGTGCTGTACTGTCCATCAGAATGTCGATGTGGGGTAGAGGGAAATCGTCTTTAGGGCTTGCTCGGTTCAGATCACGGTAGTCAACACACATTCTGACCATTCCAACTTTCTTTGGGACTGGAACAATGTTGGCAACACACTGTGGATACTTGGCGACCGCTAGAAACCCAACATCAAACTGCTTCTTTACTTCATCCCTGATCTTCGGAGACATCTCAGGCTTCATCCGCCTCAACTTTTGCTTCACTGGAGGACATTTTGGTTTTACCGGCAATTTGTGCTCAACAATATCTGTATCTAGCCCTGGCATATCTTTGTACGACCACGCGAAGACATCAGCATAATCACGTAAAAGTTGGATTAGCTTCTTGCGTTCACTATCTTCCATGGCAGTACCGACTTTAACTTCTCTCCTGTCCTCTTCTGTACCCAAATTGATTATCTCAATCGATTCTCCATGAGGCTGAATGATCTTTTCTTCCTGCTCTATTAACCTCATTAATTCTGGAGGAGTTTCCCAGTTATCCTCAACATCCCCCTCAGTTTGATTAATTGGATGATCAAAGTCATGATATGAATCATTGGCACTGTTATTTTCAGAGATAATTATTTTTGATCTGCATTCGTAGAAGCAGAAAGTAGAATGAAAAGCGAAACAAACAAACAAGATAAAGCAAAAAAAGACAAATGAAGAAAAGAGATTTTATTGATGGAATTCGAAACAAGAGTTTTTATTGATGATGGTGTCATTGAAAATAAAAACATGCATGCCCTAACAAACTATCCTGAGGCTTTGGGCAGAGCCAAAGGATTGCATTACAATTCATTACTTTGGACTAAAAGTGACGGGCAAGTCGACAGTTTCCCAATTCTTGAGTTTCTCTCCAGCAAGGCAATGACGGACTAGACTGGTACGGCCTTCTTCATCCTCTGAACCATTCTCAATAGCAGTGATCTGATCTGGATCTAGCAACCCTGCACTCTTGAAGCTCTGACTGATGTCACAGATGGGGGTCCTCTTTGACCATGGATCCTGGCCTCTCAACTTGGCCAACCGTTCACCTCTTCTCTCTTCAGCCAACTTCCTCTTTTCAGCCTCACTTGGGTAATATCCCAACCCGCAACGATCTTTGTTTTCTTTCAGTTGGATAGGAGCAAGAATTCCTTGTCCAACCTTTCCCATGCCGCGTCCCAGCTGGGATCCCTGATCCATCATGATCCTTGCAACCATCTCTTCGCTCTTCGACAATTTCAGCACAGGTGATGACGGCTCACCCGCTCCAAACACAGCGTTGGCAATTTCGAGAGACTGGAAGGAAGTCTCCAGGGATTCTTCGGCCGCTTCCACATAACGGAAGGGGGAAGGCTTGTTGACTAACATTTCCTCCTCTCCAAATACTACCACAGTTTTATCATCGACTACAAACTTGACTCTCTGATGCAGAGAGGAAGGAATGGCTCCCGCCATATGAATCCATGGCCTTCCGAGCAAACAGTTGTACGATGAGGAGATGTCCATGATCTGAAAGTTAACATAGAACGTCTCAGGGCCTATCTCGATGGGGAACTCCATCTCCCCTAGTACCTCCTTCTTCGATCCATCAAACACCCTCACCAATGTTGAGCTAGGCTTCATGAAAGAACAATCCACATCTAACTTGTTTACAGTGGACTTTGGCATCACATTTAGAGAAGACCCATTGTCGATCAGAACACGAGCTAACACGTAATCCCCACATTTAACAGAGATGTGTAGGGCTTGGTTGTGTTTCCTTCCCTCCGCGGGGAGTTCGTCCTCAGCAAAAGTCAAATGGTTTGCAGCCACGATATTCCCAACTATTCCGTCAAACTGACCTACGGAAATGTCCTGAGCAACATGCGCCTCAGTCAGCACTTTCATTAGGGCAGCTCGATGTGCTTCTGAACTAAGTAACAACGACAGCATTGAAATCTTTGCTGGGGTCTGATTCATCTGCTCGACTACCTTATAGTCACTCTGTCTTACAATCTTTAGGAACTCACTAACTTCCTGTTCTGCCACCTTCTTTTTCTGAGCATTCTCTGCTTCTTTATCTTTCCCTTTGCGAGCCCTGTCTTCAGGTTCTTTGGATGATTCACCTCGAACGAACTCAGGAGAATACATACGGCCACTCCTTGTCATTCTACTTACTCCGGTTATATTGGTAACAACAGAGGTGCTTGGAGAACTCTCTACTGGAGGCAATGTAATGTATTTCCATGGCACCGCACTGTCCTTCTCGTATGGGAATGGAGCAGGGATCTCAATAACCACTGGCTGAGGCTTGACTTTGGCTGGTTTTGGATTGTACAATATCTCAATTGGCTTCTTAGGCCCTTTACCATCACTGAAACGTAACATCAACACGCTTTCTTCCTTTTCAACCACTTCCACTCAAACCGCATAACGATCCGTTAAGTCTTGCAAAACTGACTTGAAAACTTCACAGGCACCTACATACAAAGGATCAGCACATACACAGCCTTTCTTGATGACCCCACAACGGCACAGCTCAGCATGTATATTTTTCAGGGGGGTCTGGATACACTCAACATCTTTTATCATCATCTGCCCCACAGAATCTTCTATTGCGTTAGCGGATGGTGCCCCATGTCCCGGCAAGGGGTTTGTAGTTGTGCTTGGACTATTCTGCTTGAAAGAGAGCCAATTGGCATCAATCAAATCTTGGACCACATACTTGAAAGCTTTGCAGTCTTCTATCGTGTGACCGATCCCTCCATTGTGAAAACTACAGGTAGCATCAGCATTGTATCCCCTGGGAAAGGGAGGTTGAACAGGCTTCATGGGGCGAGTGTTGATCAGGTTCTTTGAGATAAGGTGGTTGAACAACTCAGTATAGGTTATTGGAATCGGATCAAAACTAGCACGCCTCTTCTCCTGGTAGTTCTGGGTTCTTTGACCAGAATTAGTTTGTTGTGGCTGGGCTGGAACAGAAAATGGCAGTGTTTGCGGTGGAGAACTGAAAGACGGGCTTCTCCCCCTAGTAATAACATTGGTCTCCCCTTCTTTCTTATTGGGAAAATTGGAAAAGGGCTTCTTTTGTCCACTAGAACTGCCAAAACCACCACCAATCTTCCCGCTGCGTAATCCATGCTCTAATCGTTCTCCAATGACAACCATATCCGAGAAACTGGATGAAACACTTCCCACCAACCTATCATAAACATGTACACCATCTCCTTTTCAGTCAATGGCGGCTTCACTTGAGCGGCTATGCTCCTCCACTTTTGAGCATACTCTTTGAATGATTCTCTATCCCCTTTACTCATGTGCTGTAATTGAGACCGGTCAGGGGCAAGGTCCATGTTATACTGGTATTGTTTCAGGAATGCTTCAGAAAGATCCTTCCAACTGTGAATGTCGGAGGATTGTAGCTGCATATACCAATCTAACGATGCTCCTGTCAGACTGTTCAGGAAATAGTGAATGAGCACCTTATCATCATGGGCATAAGCTGCCATTTTTCTAACATACATCGTCAAATGACTGGACGGACACCCAGTGCCACGGTATTTATCAAAATCAGGTGCCTTGAATTTAGGAGGGATGGCAAAATCTTGGACGAGACTGTGATACCGATCCATCTCGGGCATCTTTAGCTCTAGTACCCGACCCTTCCATAGCTCTTAGGTGTTCTTCCAACAGGTGATACCGATCTATTGGCTGCGAACTCTCAAACAGATGACCCTGTGGATAGTTCCCCGGACTGTGATAATAACCCCCATACTGAGCAGGGTTTCCCATATGATGGAAAGTATTCTGAGGATTCATGGCGACTCCCGAAGTAGGGCTAGACGTGCTTCTTGGCAGCACCATGCCAGGACTAGGAGTGTGGATCTGTGGTCCACCAGCAACTCCACTAGATACCACTACGGCAGATTGACTCGACCTCACGGGATTTACTTCAGCGACAGACGGCATATAAACCATTGGCATCCCCTAGGGATATATCTGCGCATTCGGATGACTCCGTCCGCTTACCCCGGGAGAATGGGCAAAGTGACTGATCCCATGCCTTGGAGGAGGGTGAGTAGTTGTAGTCTCAGCAGACACCGGAGGAGAAACGAAAGTAACAACCCCTTCAGGATTTACAACAGTAGTGGCCCCACCTCTCAGATTTTGCAGCAGACTCATCACTTCGGCCATCTGTGCTTCCATAGCCTCAACTTTGGTCTTCAAGGCCTGATTTTCCTGAGCCAGTTACTCAGGGTTAAGAATCTCTACAACCAACTCGTCTTGACCCAGGTGGTCCTCATCCCCGAAATTTTGATTGCGCGCCATCAATTTTGCTTGTAGACGGGTGTAATATCGGTGTTGGCGAACCAACTTGCCTTTCTTTTCTGTTTGCGGAACACTTTTATGAGTACTAGAATAAATGCATAAATGAATGTAATGCATATGCACATGACTTTATGTTATTTTTGTAACACCCCGTTAATTTCTATCTTGTAGAAATTACCGAAGCGCACTACTGGCATACATCAGAGTGACTTTCCTTTTAACATATTGAACACATACTAAACTTCGATGAATCACTCATCAAACGTGCTTAAAATAACTGAACTGAATATAATGAAGTCGGTCCTTACACCCTCAACTAGTGTTCAATACTCAAAACCGAAAGTCTGCGGAAGCGATTTACAACTTGAAATACATAAGTCGTACAATCGAGTAGTCTTAAGATACTGAATACAAAATACAGAGATACAAGGGAAACTGAAATATAAGACATAAAGAAATAAAGATAGCGGCTGCTCCTCAAGCATCTTCATAGCCATGCCTCACGGTCTTCATCTTTCCCTGCTTAACTGAAAAACAACAACAATGGATTGGGTGAGACAACTTGTCTCAGTGAGTTCTATCGCGACCCCTTACTAATTCTCTCGGTTCAATTATGCTTGATTCATTATCTAAAACTCATAGTCCTCAAAGTTGACTATGTGGCTGAACTATGCTCAATCACTGAGCCTAACAATGAACTATGCTCAATCACTGAGCCTAACAATGATTCTTAGCGTGTCACCGGTCACTTGGCATAATAAGCATCCGGTGAACCCGTCCCCACTAATCACTAGTGGGTCCCTAACGGGGCCTAAGTTCATAAGGATCATGACTTCCTCTCCCCCAACACACTAATCTGAAATAGGGTCGTCACCCTAACAATGAACTGTGCTCAATCACTGAGCCTAAACAATGATGCATGTACAATATACAATATACAATGAACAATGAAAACTGCTCAATCACTGAGCCTAACCTGAAAGCATACTCATTCACTGAGCCTTAACATGACCTAACCTTATTCGGAACATTAGGTGATCTAGTTATTAACTTAACCTTATAATTTAGTGATCTCACATGGATTACTAATGTTTGCTAACTTAACTTAACAATCTTACTAAACCAGTCAGCCCAGCACAATACATAATCGCAAAGTCATAACATGAAACCAATGGTCAATCACATGAGCATTCACTGCACCTGGACATAATCCGAACATAACCAATCACATGGCACTAACATAACTTGGATTCAATCACAGTCAATTACCACTCAATTCCGGGCAATTCAGTTATAATATCATTGGGGAAGGTGGAAGAAAGGATTGGAATGCAATTGGAACCGTTCGGGATGATTTATAACACTTTTTAAAATAGGCAACCCGTAGACCACGCACGGTCCGTGCTCCAGAGGCGCACGATCCGTGCGTGACTGAAAAATTGAATTCATTTCACACCGAACAGAGCGCACGACCCGTGCGCCCATACGCACGATCCGTGCGATGTCCAAAACCATTTCCAGGCTACCTGCGAACACACAGCACGATCCGTGCTCCCATAACGCACGATCCGTGCGTGTGTCTCAGTAACCCAGATGCTTGCATTTTCTTAACGATATCATCCCAAACCGATTCCGATATATTTTCCGATCGATACTTCCACTTTACCAGCCCATAAAACACAGTCAAACAAGTCAACAATCAACACACATCAATCAATAATCATGATATGCCAATTTATAAGTTTCAGTCCAACAATTCATCAATCTCATGATTCAAACGATATTTTCGCAAAACGGTTTCGCACCGGATTTTCGTAAAAGCGAGACTCGATCCAGAATTCACAACACATACAATTTTAATCCTAGTGAGTATAGAACTCACCTTTTTGTGACGACGATACACCCGACACCGAAACTTCGCGAATACGGACGAACTGAGAATCACGAATCCGCTCCAGCTATTTCCAGCAACACACCGTCAATTTGCAACGAGCGTAACTCACTCAAATCTCAACCAAACTTAGCAAAACGAGAGCCTATGGTGAAGGGATTTTTCTCTAGTTTCTGAAGGTGGAGGTTTCAAACACATGCATCCTATATCCAGAGAGTTACAACCGAAACAATGAAGCTGGGTCAAGACTGAAGCTGATTCTGGAAACGAAACTCAGGAAGGTGATATCTCCCTACATTCTCAGTGAAATCAGATGGTTCTTGGGTCTAAACCGGAGCATTTTCTGTCTAGTTTCTAAAGAAATAAAGATTAACTGAATCAGAGGTCAGTACAGGGAGATACGAACGAAACACTGAAGGTAGGTAAAACGGATTTTACCCAGAATTTTCTGTTGAACCCTTCTTCTCCCTCAAACTCGAATTTGCATGGCTGGGTGAAGCTTGGATATGCCTTCAATGGTGATTTATGGAGGAGGAGGAGGATGGTTTCGAAAATTGCACCAATGGAAAGGAAATAGGGAGATGATTCAGAATATGTTGATAGATGAGGCATGCATGATGGTTTGAAGGAAACCCTCACCTCTTCTCTTCCTCTCCCATTCGCATCCCCTCTCTTCTCCTCCCTACCTCTTTGTTGTTCCAGAATTTTATAAAATGAAGTGTTGTTGTGTTTTTGTTTCAGCTGGATGGGTTTATAAAGAAATAATGTAAAAGACCACATTGCCCCTCACTTACATATTTCATTCCTAATAACTCCTAACAGCTTTAAGTACCCTAATTTTGATGAGCTTAACTCAACTAGACACTCAATTGAATTAATTAATTATCTAAACAAGTCAATTTCAATTTAATTAGCTTTCAACCAACTAAATAAATCACTCAATATAATTTCATGCCAAATAATTTACTTAGCGAATATTGGGGGTATTACAATTTTTGTGTTCGGCGCCGGGAATCGTGGGATAACTCGCTCTTGTCATGAGCAGATATTGAAACATTTTAAGAGCGTGACTAAAGTTGGGATCAACAAGCGATATGAGCATACTTCATTCAAGTTTTAAACCATTCATAAGAAAGAAAAAAGTACCATACCATTAAGAGTGCCATACGATATCTCTAAAATAAGAATACAATGCTCTTAGAAAATTACAATATTCCAAAGGAAAATTACAACTTCCTAGAGAACATTCTAAAAAGAGAAATTGCAATGCACCGGGATCTAGTAACATATGGCCTTCAACTTCTCTTTCTTTTCATTTTCGTTGTTTGCAGCAGCGGCTCCCACAGCCTTTTCCATGAGCTCCTCAGTCAGGGCCTTGCAGAAGTTCACAAACTCATACACATGTACTGGGGTATTGAAGGGAAGCATCTCAGCTTCGGCCCTCCTTAGCCTTCTGGGGACATCCCTTACAGCTTGATTAGCTAGCCATGCCAACTTTGAGAATTTACCCCTCCAAAGTCGGATCTCATCTCTTAGCTCTTTAACAATCTCTTGCTCTTCTATCTTGCCAATCAGTGCTAGGAAGCGCTGCTCCCAGTACTTGCTCTCCGCTTCCACCTGCCTATAAGACTCCCCTAGGTACCGGAGATTCCTTTTCAGTTCATCAGATCTCCCTTGCTCATACCTCAGCATTTCTTGATATTCTTTGAGAACATTCCCAATGGAATTTCTTTCTTGTTCAAGACTCCTCAACTGACTTTTCAACTCCACCACCAAGTGAGGTTCCTGCCTGGACTCAGTTGCCACAATCTTCCATTCTTTGTCTTCTTCAAGTGCTTTCCTTGTTTTCTGCTTGTACCTTTGGAGTTCATCTCTAGCCCCCCTTAGGTATTTCTGAGCTTCTAATTTACTCTTCTCTTCCGCTTTGAATCATTTGACACTCTCCTCAACAGCTATCATCTTAATCTCATTCTCTTCCTCCAACTTCTCTTTTTGCAGGGTTACTTTCTCCAACTCCGCTTGCAATGCCTTTTTTCTTTCTTCTTCTTTTACTAGGGCAGACTTAACCTCATTCAGCTCCTCAAGGGTGGGAAGGTGAGGCTCCGGCATTCCTTTCTCAACTGGCAATGCTTCTTGAGAAGGTGGACGAGCACTTTGGATCCTTTCATGCAACCATTGGTAAAAAGTGACATCACCAACCTTTTTCACAAGCTCATCCTTATCTTTACGGACCACAGTTTCCCATGCCTTTGAGATTTTCCGAAGCAAACCCTTGTTCTTCGGATCTTCTTTGTCAAGGAAGATAGGAGCCAACATGTGTTCAGTAGGCATATTCCTCATAGGGTACCCAAGCTGTTGGATAGTCAAGGAAGGATTATAGTTGATGCAGCCTTGAGTCCCCATCAGTGGCATATTCTGAAAGTCTCCATACTAAAACACTACTGAGGGTCTGTTCTTCCAACATGAAAAAGTGAACCAGCTGATCTTGAGGGCATTGAGACTCCCTAAGGCATGCACCCACTCCTGAGCACTTTTGACTTCTACTTCGCAACTCATGGCATAGTCCATCAGATCCGTAGCTTGCTTCTTGTGAGCGATGACATGGTTGAGGAACCAGGCATAAAGAACATGGAGAGAGCAGGCAATGTTCTTTTTCCCCAACACCCGATGATGAGTAAAGGAGTAGTAAGTGTCTGCGAGGACAGCTGGAACTGGGTTAATTGGACTATCCTTGTTTATGAAGGCTAAAAACACCCTAATGGCAGTCTCATCAATAAACTTCTCAACTTGCGGGAAGAGGACAATCCCGAAGATGGTTAATGCTAGCAACTGCTTGAAGGGACCCCATCTGTCAGCTTGAGCATGAGACCTCATTAAGCCTTCGAAATAACTCAGTGGAAATCCCATTATACGGTTCTTTTTCTCTTTTCGAAGCTCTAACTCCCCCACTCCAACTTGCGATAACAACAAGAGTCTCTTGTCTGAATATTGATGCCCCTGACACTGATAGGGTGCCATTTCCGACCTAGAGAAACCCAAAATTTGCTCATACTCCTCTAAAGTTGGCGAGAGCTGGAAATCTTTGAAGATGAAACAGCGGATATCCGAATCATAGAACTAACTGAGGGCTATCACTGCATTTTCTTGAAGGTCTAACTGCAGCAACCGAAGAATATTCCCATAAGCCTTTTCAAACAACCTACACTCATCCGGTCCCATTAGAGAGGCACACTCTGTCAAGCTGGCCACGTCTATTTTCCTTACCATTGGGAATCTCGAATTTAGTATGACTTCGCCTCTTGATCCCATGTTGCTTCGCCTATGACAAGATTCCAAGTTACTCCAAGATCACCGGCAAATAACTTAGATGCATGAAGAATGCTACATGAAGTTTTTTTTTCAAAATTTTGTTTATGTAGTGCATGATGTCATGATGCAAAGTGCGGATGATGAAGATGCTTTTTATGTTACTTACATAAAGAGATATTTACAAATGGTGGTTTGAAAATTTGAGACAGTATACCCTATGTGCCACCTCATATAGGTATTTATGAAAGAGAAGGGAAAAATATGTTCTTTTTGATTTTTTTTTAAAAACTGTTGAAGGAAAAGGGCTAAGCTAGATGTAATAATGCAACACACAATTTGGAAAAGCCAATTTAAGGGTAATCTTCCCATGTAGCTCTATTCACTTCCTCACAAAGGCCACCAGAGCCACAGTCCCTTTCATGAAACTCCCCACAAATGCAGCAAACTGCTAGGTGTGAGGCATCATGAAAGAGCACAACTCTGGTTGAAACTTTCGCAAGTAGACAAACGAACAAAGGTCCTGATGGGCTCTCACTACTCGAATCCACTCTCCTAAGTTTTCTGCAGACCTGGGTTATGGTCCCACTCAAAGCATGCAATCATAAGGGATAAGTGTAGTGTGTGTCAAGGGCGTTTTCCCTAGCACTACCCCACCTCAAATGAAAACCAGAGCAGTCCAGACAATTGCAAGCAATAACATGTTGTCTACACTAGGGTTCTATACCAAATAAACTAACCTAGGATATCAACAACAAGGGTATTGCTTACCTTAAGAAAGGGAGCCAAGAAGAGGGGACATGATAGAATGGGGAAGAGATGCATGAACTTACCTTTGGAGAAAAGGAGCAAAGAAGAAGGGAACATGGGGGTTGGAAGAATGCATGAGCATAAGCATATAAAAAGAAAAGGAGTAGAAGAAGAGATAGGAAGCAAAACGTAGAAGAAGAAAAAAAGAAAGAAAAAAAAAGAAAAAAGACAAATGCATGTGTACACAACATGATAAGAAAGAAAAGGAAACCGAAAGGGATAGAAGCAAAAAAGGTATCCAAATCAAATCACAAACCACACATTTAATTAATTAGGCTTGACCCACTTAAAAAAAGGAAACGTCCCCAGTGAAGTCGCCAGCTGTTGCGCCCGAAAAAAGTCCCTGAGGGGATCTTTCTTCGTTTACAACTTTTTAAAACAATGAAGTCGCCACCAATATTTTTTATAAGGAAAATATTGAAGAAAAACCTTTTTGGAAAGCGAATGGCCTTTTGGAAACCGGAAAATTTGGGTTCGGGGGTCGGTTAGGCATGGGGAAGGTATTAGCACCCCACACCTCCTTTCTACCGAAAGGGAACCTTTAATTAAACGTGTGGTTTTAAGTGTTGATTTGGAAAATACTTAAAGTTGCTTCTTTATTGAAAAGGGAATGAGAAGACTTAATGAAAATTTTTATTTTTGGCACTTGACGAGAGTTAGCCTTTCGCTCCTACGTATCTCCCGGAGCGATGGAGAATTCAAAGCTACGTAGTTCTTGTTTGTCTTTTTGTAAAGTTTTTGTTTTTTATCTTTTTTAGTGAGTTTTCGAAATAGGACGAGCATTTAGTGAATGATTAAACTAACCAAGGTTATGGGTAATCACCGCTAAGTGTTCTTGAAAATGAGAGTCACCACCGCCAGTCAGACGAACAAGGGTTCTGATTGACTATTAGTAGCAACTCGTTTTTTTTTGCTCTTTTGAAAATGGTTTTCGAAAGAGATTGATTAGCACTGATGATCAAACTAACAAAAGCTATGGGTGATCACCGCTTATTGTTCTTTGGGGGAAAAAGACATCGCTACCAATGGCTAGACGAACAAAGGTTCTGATTAACCACTGGCAACGATGGGTTTGAAAATGATTCTAGCTTATAGAAATGATTCTCTTTGTTATGCAAATGATAGTTTTTGATTGATAAAATGACTTTTATTTGCTGCGCTTGACGAGAACGAGACTCGCTCCTACGTATCCCAAATGGGAATCAAAGCGACGTAGTTCTAATTTGAAAATGAAAATGCTTTTGAAAGTGTTTGGAAAAAGGAAAAGCTTTCATAATGACCAAGCAAGCAAAGACTTTGAGTGATCATTACTAATAACTCTTGATAGCGTTCATGACAATCAAACAAGCAAAGGCTTTGGGTGATAGACACTGATAACTTGCATTGGTTAGAAAAGAGTTTGAGAGGTTTTTGGGAAAGAGTGAAGTTATTATCAAAGATTGGTTATAAAGTTCAAGCACATTCGTTAATCGAGCAATCACGCATTTGTTGAACGTCAACTAAGACTAAACATGCCAATACAATCAAAGATTCAAATGTCAAGGATGCAAAGTAAGGTTCTCAAGACAAATGTGTGTGTGTGTAAGAAAGAGTGTATTTACCTTAATAACTCTATGCTACAACAAGCAAGTAGGCTTACGTCTTCATTAGGAGGTCATACAAGTGGAGAGGATGGCACACAATTAAATCAAGACATTTAAGTTGCATCAAGAGCAATTAAACAATTGATCACAGGCATAGAGTGATCTTAGTTAAGCTAGTGAACATGTGAGCAATGATTTCTCAATAACATGAACAAAAGGAATTGCATCAAGACTAGGGTAAGCCTATCCTTTGCAATCAATAATATGAACAAATGCCCAAAGGTTAATAACACGATCAAAGAGGAGGGGGCATCAAGGTTTTGGGTAACCTATCCCTTGCAATACCTCACAAACCCTAAACCATAAACCTACAATCTCATCCTTCTCTCTCTCTTGTTTTTGGTTGGAACTCACGCTTTCCTCTTCTTTCTTTTCCTCTCCTAGCCGCTGCCCCTTCCTCTCTTCTCACTTCTCACGCTTCTTTTCTTTTCTTTCTCTCCAAGTGTCTAAGACACTAACCCTAGAGCATAAATATTATGTGTAACACCCTAAAATTATTTAATTAATTTATTTAATTAAGTAATTGGGGATTTAAATTAAATTATTTGATGTAATTTAATTAATTGAAATTATGTTAAATGCGTAGGAAGTGGTAGAAAGTGGAGGTGCCAAACCAAATGGACTTGGGCCTAAGTGAGAAGCCCAAGCCCATTATCCTTGTCATATGCGAAGTGGAGTAGAGCATAGGGGGTTAGGGTTTGTTGGTTGTTGCGAAATCAAAAGAAAGAAAGAAAAAGCGTGAGATAGAGAGAAAGCAAGGAGGCGGCCAAGAGAAGAAGGAGGAGAGGAATTCGAAGAGCAAAGAAGAGGGGATCTCCGTTGTTGCTGTGGATCGGTAGGTGACTGCATCCTAGGCATCGATTTCTTCTTGAAAAGGTTAGGGGAGCTCTATCACTCTATCTAATACATTCTATGATAGGCCCTAGATCTAAAGTTCATGCTAGATTCGTGATGCTCTTGATTGTTCCTTGCGTTCTTGATATTCTTTGTGTTTGGTGATCTTTGCGTTCTTGATGTTTCTTTGCGTTCTTGATGTAAATTTTCGTGTATATATGTATATACTATGAGTTCATGCGATTTGATTTATTAATTGGTGTGATCTACGAATTTGTATTTTTGATGGTGCTATGCGTATGTAATGAGAAATATGGTGTTGATCTATGTGTTGATGTTGTTGGAAGTGATGTCGCATGATGGGGTTAGTGGTGTTGTTTGGTTTCTTTTTATTGGGTCTTGATAAATTGAGTTTGGTAATTTTGAATGAGAAAAGTGTGTTTTTGTGTTGCTGGAAATTGTTGAGTTTTTATAATTTCAAGTTGTCAAGAAAAACCAATTTTTAGTGTTAAAAAAAAAAATGTTGAACAAATTCTGGGTGTGTTGCTGTTTTCTGGGCGCTGGGTGCTTGAGCAGGGCGCTGGGCGCCTGATGGAGTGTGTTGCTGCGCGTGTCTGGCGCGCCTGGGCGCTGGGCGCCTGGGGCGTGCGTGTTGCGTTTTGCGCCTGGGCGCTAGGCGCCCGTGTCTTGTTTTGTTGCGCTGTGCGCGCGTTGTTGCTCCCTGGGCGCCTGTGGCGCTGTGTTGCTTTGTGTTGTGCGCGCCTGGGCGCTGGGTGCCTGTGTTGCCTAAGGCGCCAATTTTCAGAACATTGTCTAATTTTTCCCAAACTTCTTTTTATCATAACTTTTGACTCAGACGTCCGTTTTGAACGATTCGAAAAGTGTCATGAAGCTTTTTACGTTGTCTATTTGTGGGTTCAATTTTTAAAATGAAAAATTGTTATTTTCTGACTGTTTGTGGGCGCCCAAGTGGCTGTCCCCGGTGATCGTCCCAGTGACATTGAAAAATGACGTGGAACTCTTTAAAAATCCCTTTTGGTGTATAAACAACAGTTTTAACACGGTAGTGTCAAAATGACTGTTTTGCCCCTAGTGGCCAAAATTAATGATAACGATGTGTAAATGACGAGGATGCCCTTGGTGGTTAGTCAAATGACGTTTTTGCCCTCAGTGGCTAATGTTTGAGTTAAATGATGTTTATGTGTAAGCGACATTTGGGGCCTGAGTGGCTAAGTGATGTTAAGGTCTAAGTGGCCTAGTGATGTTGTGTGATGATTATGAATTTGACAGGTGCTGTGCTCCGTGCGAGCAAACAGGTAAGTGATGGGTCGCATTGTTGACTGTGATCTGAGTGATTGTGTGATTTTGTGAAGTGAGTGGTGCATGTCATAGAGTCTCATGCCCATATGCATAAAACCCAGTGATGTTTTGAGGCCTGAGTGGCTAAGTGATGAGGAGGCCTGAGTGGCTAAGCGACGTTTTGTGAAAAGGTACCTTCATGCATATACCCGCGAGTGGGTTGCATTTCATAAACTTATATGACATGAGATGAGTTTTGTACATGATGTGAATGATGACTGTGATGTGGATGTCTTGTGTATTGGATGCTGATTATTCTAGTGTGTAGCCTGTGATTAGTGTTTATCATATTTTCTATTATATAGACTGAAATGATGCTCACCCTTTCCTGTTTGAATGTTGCCCCGTGTTGGTAACGTGCAGGTGATTCCCAGTGAAGGTATTAGCTTCACTTTTTGAGTCGAGTCGTCATGCTCTGATACGTAGCACTCAGGGGGGAAAACGAACTCGGCCTTTATTAATGATTTTTGATTATTATGTCCATGTGGACTATTTGGTTATGTTTTACTAATTTCCGCTGCGTAGTTGATTGTGTTATGAGAAGTGTTATAAGTGACGTTAACCATGAGGCTTGAGTTTTTGATATTGTGATGTGCTACGTGGACGTATGAATTTGAGTTAAACTGTTTTTAAAGTTTGATAAGCGACGTTTGATTTGAGTATGTGTAACATTTCCTATGAACGAGATTTTTCAAACTCTGATTTTTATAAACAAAGCGACGGGTAGAAAGGGGTGTTACATTAGTGGTATCAGAGCAGTTCGGTCTGTCCGGCCAATGTTGTCCTGTCATAGTGTCTTATGACAATAGATTAGTTCTAAATCTTTGGTTTGTGCTGCAGTGATAGTTCATAATGGCTGGAAGGAACGACGCTGCTCTTGCTGCTGCACTGCAAGCTATGGCTCAGGCTGTGCAGGGTCAGCAGAATGTGGGAGATAATGCTGGTTTTAGGAGTCTGACTACCTTTCAGAGGGAGAATCCGCCCACCTTTAAGGGCAAATATGATCCAGATGGTGCTATGGCTTGGCTGAAGGAGATCGAGAGGATTTTCAGGGTGATGGACTGTACTGTTGAACAGAAGGTCCGTTTTGGTACCCACATGTTAGCCGAGGAGGCCGACGACTGGTGGTTGGCTACTAGGCAGAGGTTAGAGACTGTGCAGGAAGAGATTACTTGGGAGGTTTTCAGCAGGGAATTTCTGAGAAAGTATTTTCCTGAAGACGTCCGCGGGAAGAAAGAGATAGAGTTTTTAGAGCTGAAGCAGGGTGGTATGTCTGTGACTGCCTATGCAGCAAAATTTGTGGAACTAGCAAAATTTTATCCACACTACAGTGAGGCTACAGCTGAATTTTCGAAATGCATAAAATTTGAGAACGGGTTAAGGCCTGATATTAAACAGGCCATTGGTTATCAGAAGATTCGTGTGTTCGCAGATCTGGTTGACAGTTGTAGGATCTTCGAGGAGGACAGTACTGCTCGCTACAAAGCTACTTCTGAGAGAAAGGGCAAGTTTCAGAGTCGAAGCAAGCCATATGAGGTTCCTGCGGGAAAGGGTTATCAGAGGGCTGCTGGAGGTAAGGGTCCTAGTGGGGGAGATGCCCCTGCTAACATTGTCTGTTATAAGTGTGGCAAGCCTGGCCACAAGAGTACTACATGCAGGTCGGATGACAGGAATTGCTACCGTTGTGGTAAAAAGGGTCATATGGCAGCTGAGTGTACGGTTAAAGATGTGGTGTGTTTCAACTGTGGTGAGTCTGGGCATATCAGTACAAAGTGTACAAAGCCGAAAAAGGAAAGGTCTACTGGGAAGGTATTTGCATTGGCAGGAGAGGAGCCCGATGATGATGATGGTCTGATTAGAGGTACGTGCTTTATTAATGGTACTTCTCTGAAATCTCTTATTGATACTGGTGCTACCCATTGTTTTATTTCTGTTGATTGCTGTAAAAGATTGGGTCTTGTTTTATCTGCTATGTGTGGGGATATGGTTGTCGATACTCCTGCGAAGGGGTCGGTGATTACATCCCAGGTATGTTCTCAGTGTCCCGTGTCGATCTTCGGCAGGGACTTTATTGTGAATTTTGTCTGTTTGCCGTTGAGAGGTCTGGACGTAATCCTAGGCATGGACTGGTTAGAGAATAATCACGTTCATATCAACTGTCGTAGCAAGTCGGTTAGTTTCGGTGAGGAAAGTTCCGTTTTGATATCTGCTGGTCAGCTGAAGAAGTTGAATAAGGAAGGAGTTCAGTTGTTTGCGTTGATGGCTTCGTTGTCTGCTGAGAGTCAGGCTGTTATTGAAGAACTGAAGGTAGTACGTGAATTTCCTGAGGTCTTTCCTGATGAAATTCCGGGTGTGCCACCGGAAAGAGAAGTTGAATTTTCGATTGATCTTGTACCTGGTACGAGGCCTGTGTCTATGGCTCCGTACAGAATGTCGGCATCGGAACTGTCTGAGTTGAAAACGCAACTTGAAGAATTGCTTGAGAAGAGATTTGTAAGACCGAGTGTATCACCGTGGGGAGCTCCGGTATTGTTAGTGAAAAAGAAAGATGGGAGCATGAGGTTATGTGTGGACTATCGTCAGTTGAATAAGGTGACTATCAAGAATAAGTATCCGCTTCCGAGGATCGACGATCTGATGGATCAATTAGTAGGTGCCCGTGTTTTCAGCAAAATTGATTTGAGGTCCGGATATCATCAGATTAAAGTAAAGGATGAGGATGTTCAGAAAACGGCGTTCAGAACTAGGTATGGGCATTACGAGTATTCAGTGATGCCGTTCGGTGTGACCAATGCTCCTGGTGTATTTATGGAATATATGAACCGTATTTTCCATAATTACCTAGATCGGTTTGTGGTAATCTTCATAGATGATATTCTAGTTTATTCTAAGTCAGATGAAGAGCATGCTGAGCACCTGAAGTCAGTGTTGGAAGTTTTAAAAGAGAAAAAGCTGTACGCTAAGTTATCGAAGTGTGAGTTCTGGCTGAAAGAGGTGAGTTTCCTTGGGCACGTGATTTCTGGTAATGGTATTGCGGTTGATCCGGCAAAAGTAGAAGCAGTATTGGAGTGGGAGTCTCCGAAGTCCGTAACGAAGATTAGAAGCTTTTTGGGTTTGGCTGGGTACTACAGGAGGTTCATCGAGGGTTTTTCCAAGTTGGCCCTTCCATTGACTCAGTTGACTTGCAAGGGTAAAGTTTTTGTTTGGGATGCTCGGTGCGAGGAAAGTTTTATGGAACTGAAAAAGAGATTGACGACGTCGCCTGTTTTGACGTTGCCTAATCCAGAGGAACCGTTTGTTGTGTATTGTGACGCTTCGAAGATGGGTCTCGGTGGTGTGTTGATGCAGGATGGGAAAGTCGTTGCGTATGCGTCGAGGCAATTGCGGATTCATGAGAAAAATTACCCTACGCATGATTTGGAGTTGGCTGCTGTGGTTTTTGTGCTTAAGATTTGGAGGCACTACCTGTATGGTTCGAGGTTCGAAGTGTTCAGTGATCATAAGAGTCTAAAGTATCTGTTCGATCAGAAAGAATTGAATATGAGACAGCGTCGGTGGTTGGAACTCTTGAAGGATTATGACTTTGGTTTGAATTATCATCCCGGCAAAGCTAATGTCGTGGCTGATGCTTTAAGCAGAAGGTCCTTGCATATGTCGGCAATGATGGTGAAAGAATTAGAGTTAATTGAGGAATTCAGAGATTTGAGTTTGGTTTGTAAGATGACACCTCGCAGTGTCAAGCTGGGAATGTTAAAGATCGATAATGATTTCCTGGGCAGCATCAGAGAGGCTCAGAAGTCAGATGTGAAGTTAGTGGATTTAATTAATGGGGTTGGTCAATCTGAAGATGAAGATTTCAAATTAGATTCCAGTGGTGTGTTGAGGTTCCGGGGTAGAATCTGTGTTCCTGACGATGAAGAGATGAGAAAGGCAATTTTAGAGGAAGGTCATCGTAGCAAGTTGAGTATCCATCCTGGAGCAACGAAGATGTATCAAGATCTGAAAAAGATGTTTTGGTGGTATGGTATGAAGAGAGATGTGGCGCAATTTGTGTATGCCTGTTTGACCTGTCAGAAATCTAAGGTAGAGCATCAGAAGCCTGCAGGGCTAATGCAACCGCTGGAAATTCCAGAGTGGAAATGGGATAGCATAGCAATGGATTTTGTGACGGGGTTACCGAATACAGCTAAGGGTCATGACGCTATTTGGGTGATCATTGATAGGTTAACGAAGTCTGCTCATTTTATTCCTATTAATATCACTTATCCAGTGTCGAGATTGGCAGAGGTATATGTCAAGGAGATTGTGAGACTGCACGGTGTTCCGAAGAGTATTGTGTCGGATAGGGATCCGAGGTTCACTTCCGAGTTTTGGAAGAGTTTGCAGAAAGAATTGGGTTCTAAGTTAAAAATGAGTTCGGCGTATCATCCCCAGACCGATGGTCAGTCAGAGAGAACAATTCAGTCGTTAGAAGATTTGTTGAGGGCTTGTGTATTGGAACAGCGGGGATCATGGGATTCCCACCTTGCGTTGATTGAGTTTACCTATAACAACAGTCACCATTCCAGTATTGGGATGGCACCGTTTGAAGCATTGTATGGTCGAAAGTGTAGGACACCGTTATGTTGGTATGAGTCGGGAGAAAGTGTCGTGTTGGGTCCGGAGATTGTCCGGGAGACTACAGAGAAGATCAAGATGATCCGTGAGAAGATGAAGGCTTCGCAGAGTCGTCAGAAGAGTTATCATGACAAGCGGAGGAAGGATTTAGAGTTTCAGGAGGGTGAGCATGTGTTCTTGAGGGTTTCTCCTGTTACCGGTGTTGGTCGAGCGTTGAAATCGAAGAAGCTCACTCCTCGTTTTGTTGGTCCTTATCAGATATCCGAGAGGATCGGAAATGTGGCTTATAGAGTGGCTTTACCGCCAAATCTTTCGAACTTGCACGACGTGTTTCACGTGTCGCAACTTCGGAAGTATGTTTCGGATCCATCTCATGTGATCCATATGGATGATGTGGAGGTGCGGGACAATCTCACTGTGGAGACAATGCCCGTACGGATTGAGGATCGTGAAGTGAAGGCGCTTAGAGGCAAAGAGATTGCATTAGTGAAAGTGGTCTGGCTAGGAGCTGCCGGCGAGAGTATGACTTGGGAGCTAGAAAGCAAGATGCGAGAATCCTACCCAGAGTTGTTTGATCAGGTAAATTTCGAGGACGAAATATTCTAAGTGGGGGAGAGTTGTAACACCCTAAAATTATTTAATTAATTTATTTAATTAAGTAATTGGGGATTTAAATTAAATTATTTGATGTAATTTAATTAATTGAAATTATGTTAAATGCGTAGGAAGTGGTAGAAAGTGGAGGTGCCAAACCAAATGGACTTGGGCCTAAGTGAGAAGCCCAAGCCCATTATCCTTGTCATATGCGAAGTGGAGTAGAGCATAGGGGGTTAGGGTTTGTTGGTTGTTGCGAAATCAAAAGAAAGAAAGAAAAAGCGTGAGATAGAGAGAAAGCAAGGAGGCGGCCAAGAGAAGAAGGAGGAGAGGAATTCGAAGAGCAAAGAAGAGGGGATCTCCGTTGTTGCTGTGGATCGGTAGGTGACTGCATCCTAGGCATCGATTTCTTCTTGAAAAGGTTAGGGGAGCTCTATCACTCTATCTAATACATTCTATGATAGGCCCTAGATCTAAAGTTCATGCTAGATTCGTGATGCTCTTGATTGTTCCTTGCGTTCTTGATATTCTTTGTGTTTGGTGATCTTTGCGTTCTTGATGTTTCTTTGCGTTCTTGATGTAAATTTTCGTGTATATATGTATATACTATGAGTTCATGCGATTTGATTTATTAATTGGTGTGATCTACGAATTTGTATTTTTGATGGTGCTATGCGTATGTAATGAGAAATATGGTGTTGATCTATGTGTTGATGTTGTTGGAAGTGATGTCGCATGATGGGGTTAGTGGTGTTGTTTGGTTTCTTTTTATTGGGTCTTGATAAATTGAGTTTGGTAATTTTGAATGAGAAAAGTGTGTTTTTGTGTTGCTGGAAATTGTTGAGTTTTTATAATTTCAAGTTGTCAAGAAAAACCAATTTTTAGTGTTAAAAAAAAAATGTTGAACAAATTCTGGGTGTGTTGCTGTTTTCTGGGCGCTGGGTGCTTGAGCAGGGCGCTGGGCGCCTGATGGAGTGTGTTGCTGCGCGTGTCTGGCGCGCCTGGGCGCTGGGCGCCTGGGGCGTGCGTGTTGCGTTTTGCGCCTGGGCGCTAGGCGCCCGTGTCTTGTTTTGTTGCGCTGTGCGCGCGTTGTTGCTCCCTGGGCGCCTGTGGCGCTGTGTTGCTTTGTGTTGTGCGCGCCTGGGCGCTGGGTGTCTGTGTTGCCTAAGGCGCCAATTTTCAGAACATTGTCTAATTTTTCCCAAACTTCTTTTTATCATAACTTTTGACTCAGACGTCCGTTTTGAACGATTCGAAAAGTGTCATGAAGCTTTTTACGTTGTCTATTTGTGGGTTCAATTTTTAAAATGAAAAATTGTTATTTTCTGACTGTTTGTGGGCGCCCAAGTGGCTGTCCCCGGTGATCGTCCCAGTGACATTGAAAAATGACGTGGAACTCTTTAAAAATCCCTTTTGGTGTATAAACAACAGTTTTAACACGGTAGTGTCAAAATGACTGTTTTGCCCCTAGTGGCCAAAATTAATGATAACGATGTGTAAATGACGAGGATGCCCTTGGTGGTTAGTCAAATGACGTTTTTGCCCTCAGTGGCTAATGTTTGAGTTAAATGATGTTTATGTGTAAGCGACATTTGGGGCCTGAGTGGCTAAGTGATGTTAAGGTCTAAGTGGCCTAGTGATGTTGTGTGATGATTATGAATTTGACAGGTGCTGTGCTCCGTGCGAGCAAACAGGTAAGTGATGGGTCGCATTGTTGACTGTGATCTGAGTGATTGTGTGATTTTGTGAAGTGAGTGGTGCATGTCATAGAGTCTCATGCCCATATGCATAAAACCCAGTGATGTTTTGAGGCCTGAGTGGCTAAGTGATGAGGAGGCCTGAGTGGCTAAGCGACGTTTTGTGAAAAGGTACCTTCATGCATATACCCGCGAGTGGGTTGCATTTCATAAACTTATATGACATGAGATGAGTTTTGTACATGATGTGAATGATGACTGTGATGTGGATGTCTTGTGTATTGGATGCTGATTATTCTAGTGTGTAGCCTGTGATTAGTGTTTATCATATTTTCTATTATATAGACTGAAATGATGCTCACCCTTTCCTGTTTGAATGTTGCCCCGTGTTGGTAACGTGCAGGTGATTCCCAGTGAAGGTATTAGCTTCACTTTTTGAGTCGAGTCGTCATGCTCTGATACGTAGCACTCAGGGGGGGAAAACGAACTCGGCCTTTATTAATGATTTTTGATTATTATGTCCATGTGGACTATTTGGTTATGTTTTACTAATTTCCGCTGCGTAGTTGATTGTGTTATGAGAAGTGTTATAAGTGACGTTAACCATGAGGCTTGAGTTTTTGATATTGTGATGTGCTACGTGGACGTATGAATTTGAGTTAAACTGTTTTTAAAGTTTGATAAGCGACGTTTGATTTGAGTATGTGTAACATTTCCTATGAACGAGATTTTTCAAACTCTGATTTTTATAAACAAAGCGACGGGTAGAAAGGGGTGTTACATTATGGGTCCTAGTGTCTTGGGCCCTTTTTGCCACTTAGTTAATTACTAACACTTCTCCTCTTTTAATTAAATTACCACTTCCTCATTTACTACACACCACCCCTTATTTAAATTAAAACACCATTCATTCCTTTTATTATAACCGACCAACATAACACCTAGATAAATTAATTAAATAAATACTTGATTATTTTGGGGCGTTACAATCTTCAACTACTTAGCGTAAAGTGCACAAAGCACAAGTAGGAATCATCTTTCTAGATCATCCACCATTAACAATAAGCACATTAAAATAAGACTAAATAAGAGAACACATAAACAATGTTGAATCACATCTAGCAATCTTCAACTACTTAACATAAAGTGCACAAAGCACAAGTAGGAATCATCTTGCTAGATCATCAACAAATATTTGCAAGTGAAATATGTTGAAAATAACATTTAACACCAAAATCAAATACCAATGCAAAGATTGTACATCATCAAGCCAAGAGGAACAACAAAATTAGCTTAAGAACACATTAATCATAGTACGCGAACCAAACAAGCATGGATTCACATTTTATTTCACAAAAAATACAAGAAATTAACACAAAACAATATGAAACCAATTATTCAAGGGTGAGAGGAACCTTAAACACCCAAGCCTCCCTAAGTGCTTGTCAATAGTGTTTAAGGCTCCTCTCACCAACAACAACAAACTACATTTTAAACAAAATGATAATGATATGCGAAATGAAAAGTGAAGAGGAAAATGGGTTTTAATGCAAAAAGGTTGAAGATGATGCAAGGGTTTTAGAGTATACCTTAGATCCTAGCTAGATTATGCAAGAAATGGAGAGCAAGAACACAAATCAACCAAAGACACCAACAAAGAACCCACGCCCAAAATTAAGGTCACCCCCTCTTGATGAAAGTTCTTGAGTTTTAGTGGAGAATGGAAGTAGTATGTGAGAGAGGGATGAAGGGGAGATGGATTGGTGGTGTTTGGATGAAGAAAAATAAAATAAATGGAGGAGAGGAGAGTGGTGTAGCTTCGGCCAAGAGGAGAGAAGGGAGGAGAGGAGAGTGGTGTGCTAATTTTAGTGTAGGAGAGAATGAGCCAAAAAGTTAGGAATAAGTGAATATGAGAGGTATTTATAGAATGGGATTAGGTCTAGGGTTAAAATGGTAATCAAGCAATAAAAATGAATTAATAATCAGCTGAAAATAAATGGAAATGAATAATTGAACTTGGGCACCAAGCAAAGGGGTCATTTTGGTCATTGTTCTTCAGAAGTGCTTTAGGATTGAACTTTGAATTTTGAATGAAGGGTTGAGATCACTTATCACATGGATTAAGGATAGGGAGAAAACACAAAATAGAGAGTGAGGAAGGGAGTGGGGCTTCGGCCTTAGCAAGGAGAGAGGGTGAGAATTTGCCAACTTTTGCAATTTGGCAATTGTACTATTTGCCTCACATGTGCACAACATTATCCCTTCTATATTTTGATTATTCTTTTCTTGTGGCTGAATCGTTGGTTCAGACGTTGAAAGTTGCTAAAATATTGCGATGTTGCCAAAATGTTGAAAGTTGCTAAAATATTGCGACGTTGCCAAAGTGTTAAAAATTGCTAAGTTGTAAATTGTTGACGACGATGGTTGTACGAAGACGAATTTGCCTCTATTCATTGCAGGTGATGTGTTGTAGGCCTACGGCCAATGTTGCTTTCCGATGTTGTTGCGTTGCTATGTAACCATTGTAATTTGTTTGTGCATTTACATAGCGTCGCATGCATAACATATTTTCACGATGGAGCTATGCTCAAACCACAACGACGATGTTGCGATGTTGATGCCCCTATTTACGGGTTTGAATTATGGTACCACATGCATTATAGGGTGGTGGCCCTGAGTCGAGTCACATTCTGCATTCATGTTGCATATTTATGCGATTGAAATGATTTGGACTGTCGTGACGTAATGATAGTGACCGTTGTGATATGATGATATTGACCGTTGTGATATGACGATATTGACCGTTGTGATATGATGATATTGACCGTTGTGATATGATGATATTGACTGTTGTGAAATCATGATCTGATGTCCTGACCTTATATATATTGTCTTTCATGTGATTCATTATATGGTTCGATATCTCACCCCTTCTGTTTGAATGTTACCCCTATGTTGGTAACGTGCAGGTAACCTCGAATGAATGCCGTTGTACCTTCATTTGATCGAGTCGGTGTCGTCGCCCTGATACGTAGCACTCGGGGGGATGAACGTTTATTTATGTTATTTAAGTTGTTTACTTTTGGATTTTGAGTTATGAATTTCGCATAGTTGCCATGACTGTTTAGTTGAACCGTTTGAATTTCCGCTGCGTAGTTAAAAGAAGTTTGACTTGTTTTGAAATGCTGTTTTGTCGGTTCATCCGAAAGCGCTATGTATCTGTTTTCAAAAAGCGAATTAACTCGTTGTTTTCACGAAGTAAATGTGGCACTCCATTGATGTTGAAAAAGATTCTTGCGAACTCTGATTTTACCATTATTTTGCCGGGTAGAAATGGGGTGTTACAACGACCACTAATCCCGGCGAATCGTGAACTGAACTTAACATGATCCGGCTGCACAACAATCTGCTAATCCCGGTAACCATGTGTCTAACTTAGCACAAACCGGCTGCACAACGCCTGCTAATCCCAGTAACCCACGAATTGACCACACCAAGATGTATACAGGGCCTAGGGTGAGGGCTCGTGACTTCCCTTCCTAGTATGTGAGGACCATCGGCTAAGTTTCTCAAGTGTCGGATTTGGGGAGTTGGTTTCGCTTCATAAACCTAAGTAAACAACATATGGAAAAACTAAGTCATGTCTCATATCAACTTTAAACATGTGACATTAAAACATTAGTTTTATTTACTTACTCTGGCCTTAAACCAGGATGGAAAATTTTCATGTATACTGAAAAAGAATTATTATTACTCTTTAGATTGAAAGTTGATCAAAATCTGATTTAACTTGATACTGTATAGATTAACAACTGAATTGGAGCATAGTACTTACTCAAGATATGGTTTAACTTCAGTGCAATTGATCAAGACATGAACATGTGCTGATTTATGCTCTTTATCTGATAAGTAGTTGGTTGACTTCTTTCCCGAGGGGCGACCAGGTTTGATAAACACAGATAAATTGAGCGGGTGTCTTTATTCATCAATCTCCATTTCGTTTCTATTATTTGTTGACAACATAAAGTTGTTGAAATAATGTGAAAAAAAATAAATTGTTTCACGGTGTAGGTAAGCTGCGCAGATCGATCCTTCAACTCTAGCTTTATTTTTTACCGATCGTTTATTATCACCCATTAATCTACATATGACCGAAAAACACTTCATTAAACTATTCTCTCCACCAAATGTTGAAATAAAATGTTCAAAAAGATAATTACCTCTCAAATGGATACATCCACCTATAATGAACTGGTCCACCAAGTCTTGCTTCATACGCAAGGTGAACCGATAGATGCTCCATGGAATCAAAGAAACCGGGAGGAAATATTCTCTCCAACTTACAGATGATGAAAAGAATATTCTGCTCCATCTTAATAAGATCATCCCTTCTCAATGTTGAAGAGCACATATTTTTAAAAAATTGACTCACTTCAATAAGTGGTTCCAAAACACACTTTGGTAATGAATTAAAAGCAATTGGTAACAAACACTCCATGAATACATGACAATCATGACTTTTCATCGCATACATCTTCCCGGTGTTCACATCGGCACATCTATCAAGGTTAGAAGAATAACCATCTAGCATCCTCAATCCTTTCAACCATCGACAAACATCTTTTGCTTCAACTGGTGTTTGACAATATTTGGCTTTGGGTTTTAACATCTTCTCATTAGGAATTTCCACCAAATTCAAATCGGATCGATGTTTGCTACAGTAAATAGCAGAATTCAATCTAGCCTTATTATTGTCTTTGGTTTTATCTTTCACATTCATCACAGTGACAAATATGTTGTCAAAGAAATTCTTCTCGATGTGCATAACATCGAGATTGTGCCTCAACAAATTATCTTTCCAATATGGGAGATTCCAAAATATGCTTTTTTTGTCCAATTGTGCACCTGTCCATAACCATCCAATCGGGTGAGTTCCCCTACCTCTGTGGCTTGTGGCAAATCCATAACTCTGCTCCAAATTTCACCTGATGTCAACAAAGGTGGTGGTCCATCAGTTTCAACTACCCCTTTCTTGAAGGCCTTCTTGTTCTTTCTAAATTTATGATCTTGTGGTAAGAATCTACGATGCGAGTCAAACCAAGAACTCTTGCTCCCGTACTTTAGGGTAAACGCTTGTTGCACCCCGAAAAATCCCCGGTAAGGGTTTCTCAATGTACAACGTGGAAAATTTTGGAGCCGCCACCAATATTTTAATTTTAAGACCAAAACATTGAAAAAAGGTCTTTTGGACAAGGCGGATGGTCTTTTGAAACTAGAGATATAGGTTTGGGGGTTGATTACGTGCGAGGAAGGTGTTAGCACCGCGCACGTCCTTTCTACCGAAAGGGAACCTCTAATTAAATGTGTGGTTTTAACGTTTGATTTGAAAAATACCTAGATTTGCCTATTTATTTCTTATTTGGAGATGAATGGGAAATCTTTAATGAAAATTTTATTTTAGGTGAAAAAGGGGGAAAAAAGGGTTTTTAGAAAAAAGTGCTTGACGGGACGTGGCCCGCTCCTACGTATCTCCCGGTGCGATGGAGAATTCAAAGCTACGTAGTTCTTGGTTGTCTTTGAAAAGTTTTTGTTTTTTTTATCTTTTTTAGTAAGTTTTTGAAATAGGACGAGCATTAGCAAATGATTAAACTAGCAGAGGCTATGATGAATCACTTACTAAATACTCAAAAAGAGAGAGTTGTACCGCTAATCAAACGAACGAAGGTTCTGATGGACTATTGATAACAACTCGTTTTTTTATTATCTTTTTGAAAGTGATTTTCGAAAGAGATTGATTTGTATGATGATCAAACTAACAAAGGTTATGATGGATCATCGTTTATTATTTTCAGGAGAAAAGGACATTGTCACTAATAGCTAAACGAACAGAGGCTCTAATGAGCTACTAGCAACAATGGGTTTGAAAATGATTTTTGTTTGTTTTATGAAAATGATTGGTTTAGGGGGGGTGAAAAGAATTTTTATTTGTTGCGCTTGACGAGAACGTGGCTCGCTCCTACGTATCCCAAACGGGAATCAAAGCGACGTAGTTCTAAAAAATATTTTTTGAAAGGGGTTTGAGAGGGGCAAGCTAAATCACCCGAGACCATCTTCACCACTTAGAACATGATGCACTAGGCATAAGTGGGAATCATATGGTTCGTCATCAGCAATGGGCGATAACATACAAGAACGAGTAGATGAACGCTATAGCTAAGTTAAATCACATGGATCACAATAACTAAATATTAACAAATGTAAAGACTGAAATACCTCTGATGAAGACAGACGTTACAGATCTGAAGAACGCAAACCCCGACTAACCCTTGCAGGAGATCGGCTCAGATGGACCAACGGCGCGAGTAGAGCAAAAATGAAGCGGAGCTGAAAAATGAGATTTGCGAGAGTTGTCTTCCCAGATCTCGTGAAATGATGTGTGTAGCAATGCTTCTCTCTGATCTTGTGTGAAGTGTGTGTGAAAATGTGATTTGAGGCTGCCTATTTATAGGCTTAGGAAAGCGTAGAAATTTTTTTAAAACATTTATGGCAAGGATGAATCGATTGTTTGAGCCTTTGGAAATATGTAGGAATCGATTCTTTATTTTTGGAAATGATAAGAATCGATTATATGGCCTATGGAAAATGGTAGGAATCGATTTTCAGGACATTTGGAGATCCTGAAAATCGATTCTGTGGTCTTTGGAAACATGTAGGAATCGATTCTTTATTTTTGGAAATGATGAGAATCGATTGTATGGCCTATGGAAAAAGGAGGAATCGATTTTCACCTCTTTAAAATGGCCTGAAAATCGATTTCAAGGCCTATGAAAGGAGAGGGAAATCGATTTTCAGGACATATATAATACGTGAAAATCGATTCCATGTTTAGTTAAAGCAATGAGGAATCGATTCATGGCCTATGGAAGAGCTTGAAAATCGATTTTCAAGGCCTATGCAACATACTATAAATCGATTCTTGGCCTAGAAATCAATTCTTGCTTTCCAAAAAAATGCTTTTAGGTCTTTGCCATGCATGCATAAAATATTTTTCAAAGCTTGCCATGCATGCATAACATATTTTTCAAAACCCTAGTTTCTTAAAAAGTGCATTCTAACCCTAAGAAAGATTTCAAAAACTTTGGAGCGGCTTCTAGGATTCAAAATGCATAATTTATTTTTGTGTGGAAAATTAGGGTTTGGACCTAAGCCGGACAAAATTTGGGTATGACAGCTGCCCCTCTTTATCTGAATTTTAACGAGGAATATGAATTGGCCGAAACATATTCCAAGGCAAAATGAAGATAAAGAATTCAGAGATTATACCGATTTTGTCCATTTGGGGAAACCCGAATTTTCCTCTTTTTCTTTTTCTATGTTTTTCTTTGAATAGATGGGCTTGAGAACAAACGGGGAATGGTTAACACCTGGCGCATTAACCGAGAGAGAAAATGACTGACCACTCGGGATCTGAAGGAGCACTAAGGTTCTGAGGGACCACTCAGGGTCTGAAGGAGCACTAAGGCTCTGAAGGACCGTTCAAGGTCTGAAGGAGCACTAAGGCTCTGAGGGTCTAATTCGCAGTCGATGCTTGGCGCATTGATTATAGTTAAACTGAAGGACCGACGAGGTCTGAAGGGCATGCCTAAGCCTGATGGACCAATGGGTCTGATGGAGCGCAAACTAGCAACGGTACTAGTAAAACGGTCTGCTTGGGGGGTGGCCTTTTCCGAGCGGCCGGGATGGGTCAAGATCAGATCCGGAACTGATATGTTGACCATGTAGGACGTCCATTGTGTCTTAGGCTGACACAACTAGTCTGAAGGACCACTCGGGGTCTGAAGGACTTACCCGCAGCTCGAATACGAGGTGAAGTCTGTTTTTGAAGGGACACTTGAGTCCTGAAGGGATTCACGAATCCTGTAAATGAACACTGACGTGCAGACTGAAAGATAAAATTGGCACTTGGCATGCAGACTGAAAGTAAATGGGCACTTGGCGTGCAAACAGAAAGGTAAAATGGGCACTTGGCGTGCAGACAGAAAAGTAAAATGGGCACTTGGCGTGCAGACAGAAGAGTAAAATGGGCACTTGGCGTGCAGACAGAAAGGTAAAATGGGCACTTGGCGCGCAGACAGAAAGGTAAAATGGGCACTTGGCGTGCAGACAGAAGAAATGGGCACTTGGCGTGCAAACAGAGAAGTAAAATGGGCACCTGGCGTGCAGACAGAAGAAATGGGCACTAGGCGTGCAAAAGCAGGAAATAAAGCGGTAAAGAACGCGGTAAAGAACGCAGTAAGGAAGGAGCACTGAGGGCTCAGGATGAGCGCGGAGGGCTCAGGAGGGAGCACAGAGGGCTCAGGATGAGCACAGAGGGCTCAGGAGGGAGCACAGAGGGCTCAGGATGAGCGCAGAGGGCTCAGGATGAGCGCAGAGGGCTCACAAATTCAGTTGATTGGTCGATTTGAAATGACCGATGCTGCTGTATTGGATTGAGGTACCTGCATACGTCAGTTAATGCAAGGAATGGTGCATGGAGTACGAGTGCAGGTTATGAGTGCATGTTATGCATGTGCATGCAATGAGTGCATGTTATGAGTGCATGTTATGCATGTGCATGCAATGAGTGCATGTTATGAGTGCATGTTATGAGTGCATGGCATGTTATGCATGTGCATGCAATGAGTGCATGTTATGCTATGATTTTGGTGTAATGATGAATGTAATGCATGACTGTGTTTTGTTTATTGCCTTTTTTTGCTTATTATTTTTTTTTTTTATTTTTGCTGGTTCAGCCAACCCGCGACACTCATGACACGAGACTGAGGAACCTGTTGGACTTGCGGGGCTCATGGGCCGAGTGCATGTTGGTCTTGACTTTGCTGGTTTGAAGCAATCGTGGATGTAGTTGCTTTCTCTTGCATGATTGACTGATTTTGAGGATGTGCTTTCTCTCAGGACTCTTAAGAATCTCGTAATGATTTGCAATGCTCTATGATGTATGCACATGTTTTACAGCTCAGGACCATCATCATCATAAAACATTTATTTTGAGCAGAAAAAAAAGCAGAAAATAAAAGAGTGAACAGATACGAGAAATTTGAACTTTATTAATGTGGAAACCGGTCGCACAAGAAGTTACGCCGATTATTTATTACACTTGAAAGTTTAAACTGTAAAAAGACACGAAAAAAGGAGAGAAGCTGAATTCTGACTGTCCGTCTCTGTGGAACAGTGCCAAACATCTATGTCCTTGACCTTGATCACTCCCTCATCCAAGCTTGTAGGAGAGTTGTATGCCTTTCTTTACTTTTCATGCCTAAGTTTTCAGACCCTAATTTTTGCCTGGATCGCCCTTTGCGGGTTTTCAATCCACCGGGTCGCTCTGATTTTGCCTAGGCCGCCCTTTGTGGGTTTTCAACCTAGCGAGCTAATTCTTACTTGGCTTGTCTTTCTCTTTTTTCTCTATTTCTTTCAGGCATAATACTTCTTCACTTAATCTGAATTGACTGGATTCCCGATATCTTCGCCGTCTATATTTATGAGTATTGGCGCTCCTCTGGAAAAAGCTTTCTTGACTTCATATGGACCGTCATAAGTGGGTATCAACTTCCCACGGAGTCAGTCTGGATAGGTAGGATCTTTTTGAGTACAAGGTCTCCTTCGCCGAATTCTCGAAGACGGACTTTCCTGCCGAAAGCTGCCTTCATCTTTTGTTGGTGCAACTGGCCATGGCGCAGGGCAGCAATTCTTTTCTCCTCAATGAGATTTAGCTGATCTAGGCGAGCTTGTACCCACTCCGCTTCTTCCAGCTTAGTTTCCATTAGTACCCGCAGGGAGGGTATTTCAACCTTGATGAGAAGAACTGCTTCTGACCCATACACTAGAGAAGAAAGGGGGTTGCCCCTGTATGATTTCAGTGAATGCGACAAGGGATGAGATAGGTGTAGGATCAATTTCCCCAATTGTAGGAGGGGTGAAGAGCGACAGGATTGCCCCACTTGGCATATTGTAAACAAATGAATTTACTTGTCCTTGAGCTAAGACTTTGAGAAAACAGCAGCAATCAATCATTGATCAGAATGGACCTTTCGGGATTGTGGTGTTTGGTGGAGGAGAAATGAGGTATTTGGGGTTAATGGCAGGATGGTTTTTATTCGGTGTTGGCTGTCGAGGTCAAATGAGAGTGTTTGCGGTTTATGAGAGGAGGGGTGCATGGAAATGAGAAAGTGTTTGAAGGTTTATTGAGACGAGGACCTCTTGGGTTTTGTGGTAACATGTATCAACTCACTATTTACATCTCTTTTTGTATTTTTCTTTTGGTTTTGGAATTTTCCTTTTTGAATGATTTTTCCTTCTTTGACTTCTTCTTTTTCTTGAGCTTGGGTGAGCTGATAAAGAACGATGCACTGTTTTTTTCTGAGATGGTCCTTGTCTAAGGTGACTTTTGGATTTTTGGCTTTTTCTTGGCTTAAGATGGGTCGGAAAGGATTTTGTTTTTCTCTTTGGGATTTTCTTGGCTTAAGGTGGTTAGGAGGGGATTTTGTCTTTGGATATGGAATGGTAGTCCGACTTCATTTCAAATCATGATTGCTTATTTCCTCAAAGATTAACTCTGGGATAATAATTCACTTATTTTCATGCACTTGCCCTTCTTCTTTATTTCCTTTTTGCGCTCTAATTTTCTTTTATTGAAGTACCCATCTTGACCTCTTTCTTGTTCTCAGCGGTTTCCAAGTTGATCACTTCAGTGGATTCCCCGTGATGCTGAATAACCCTTTTTCCTTGCTTCATTAACCTTCTGGAGGATTTTCCCGGTCTTTCTCAACGTCCCACTCTGCTTGATTGATAAGGTGATCAAAGTCAAAATATGGACCGTTGGCACTGTTATTTTGAGAGACAATTACTGTGGATTTGCTTTTTGCCGAGGCGAAAAAGCAGAATGGAAGGTGAGACAAGCAAGCAAAAATAATAAAGAAAAGAAGAGCCACATGAAATGAAAAGGAATTGATTTTTTATTGATTGGAATTCAAAAACAACGTTTTTATTAATGATGATGATTTAGAAAATAAAAACATGTGCGCCCCTAACAACTGGTCCTGTGGCCTTGGGCAGAGCCACAGGGCTGCATTACAAATGACTACTTTAAATCAAAGGTCCCAGGAGGATCAACAGTCTTTCAGTTCTTTAACTCTTTCACCAGCACTGCAGCGACAAACCAGGTTTGCACCACCCTCTTCTGACTTAGTACCATCATTGATGACAGCAATTTGATCGTGTTGTTCCTCTTCCTCATCCCATCCTGTGGGCTGGATGTCTTCTATTCGGATTTGAGCACTCTCGGGAGCATCATATCTGACCAAGTAGTCAAAATTTCCACTGGACTCCCCTAGGGTATCCCAACATCTCTCTTTCATAGGCACCGCTATTACTTCCTCATTGATTTCACCAACAATATCAGGGGTTCCTATCTGAATCACGCACCGATCTATCAGGTCTTGCACTGCATGCTTGAAGGCTTTACAGTTCTCCACGACATGCCCCACCGCTCCCTCATGGAAGGCACAGGTACTGTTTGGGTTGTATCCTCTGAAATATGGTGGTCGGACGGGTTTCATTGGTCTTGTGGTAATGAGCTTGTTTGTGATGAGGTAATTAAAGAGATCTGTGTATGGCATGGGTATTGGATCAAAACTGGTTCGTTTCTTGTACTGACAACCCTGAGCCTTGCGACTGTCACCGTCTTGCTGGGATGGCACAGGAGCAGAGAATGGAACAGTTTGTGGTGGAGGAGATATGAAAGAAGCGATATCAACTGGACCCACAACGGCGACACCTTCAGCAGCTGCCCCACTCTTTAAGCTCTGCAATATGACCATCATCTCATGTATCTGGGCCTCCATTGCCTTCAATCGTTCTTCTAGCAAGTGATATCTGTCAATCATCTGGCCCTGAAGATAGCTCCTCGGACTGAAGTAGTAAACCCCATACTGAGCGGAGTTTTCCATTTGATAAGCAACACTTGGAGGATTCACAATAATCTCCGGAGCAAGAGCAGAAGAACTTCTGGGAGGTATAATACTGGGACTAGGGATGTGAATGTGTGGCACACCCGCAGCCCCACTAGAAGTAACCACAGCTGGCTGACTTGTCACCACGGGAATGGCTTCAGCAGTGGTCCCACTTCTCATATTTTGCAGCATATTCATTATCTCGGCCCTCTGAGCCTCCATAGCCTCCACTTTAGTCTTCAAAGCTTGATTCTCTTGAGCCAGCTGCTCGGGGTTAAGAATTTCCACAACCGACTCATCTTGACCCAGGGGGTCCTCATTCTCGAGATGTTGATTGCTAGCCATTAATCTTGCTTGTAGACGAGTGGAGTATCGGTGTTGGCGAACCAGCTTGCCTTTCGTTTCTCTCTCTGATGATAGAACATTTTTTATGAGTACAAGTATGAATGCGTAAATGAATGCAATGCATATGCACATGGCTTTATGTTTATTAGATGCATGAGGAATGCTGTATGAATTTTTTCGGAATTTTGCTTATGTAATGCATGCTGTTATGATGTAAAATGCGGATGATGAGGATGCTTGTTATAAAGACAGATATTTACAGGTGGGGTTTTGAAAAATTAGGGCGGTATACCGTATATGCCACCCCATATAGGTATTTATGAAAGAGAAGGAAAAACTTATTATTTTTTTTTTTTTTTTTTTTTTGTTGTTTTTTCAAAAAAAACTTTGGCGGAAATGAACTAAACTAGATGCAATAATGCACACACAATTTTGGAAAAGCCCTTGTGACCTAAAAAGAGGTGAAACCTATGATCTAGGGCAATTTAAAGGGTAATCCTTCCATGTAGCTCTATTCACTCCCTCACAAGGCCACCAGAGCTACAGTCCCTTTCACAAAATTCCCCACAAATGCAGCAAACTGCTAGGTGTGAGGTATCATGAAAGAGCACAACTCTGGTTGAAACTTTCGCAAGTAGCCAAACGGACAAAGGTCCTGATGGGCTCTCACTACTGGAATCCACTCTCCTAAGTTTTTGCAGACCTGGGTTATGGTCCCACTCAAAGCACATAGTCACAGGGTATAAGTGTAGTGTGTGTCAAGGGCATTTTCCCTAGCACTACCCCACCTGAAATAAAAAACCAGAGCAGTCCAGAAAAAAGCAAGCGATAACAAGTTATCTACCCTAGGGTTTCATACCTAGAATATCTATAAACAAGGATATTGCTCACCTTAGGAAAAGGAGCCAAGAAGAGGGGATCATGGGGATTGAAAAAATGCAAGGGCATAAGCGATAAAAGAAAGGGAATAAAAGATAAGAAAGAAAGGCAAACAGGGTTTTAATCAAATCAACAATACATTAAACCACACATTTAAATTAGTTAGGCTTGACCCTCGTCCTTTTTTAAAAAGTATCCCCAGCGGAGTCGCCAGCTGTTGCACCCCGAAAAATCCCCGGTAAGGGTTTCTCAATGTACAACGTGGAAAATTTTGGAGCCGCCACCAATATTTTAATTTTAAGACCAAAACATTGAAAAAAGGTCTTTTGGACAAGGCGGATGGTCTTTTGAAACTAGAGATATAGGTTCGGGGGTTGATTACGTGCGAGGAAGGTGTTAGCACCGCGCACGTCCTTTCTACCGAAAGGGAACCTCTAATTAAATGTGTGGTTTTAACGTTTGATTTGAAAAATACCTAGATTTGCCTATTTATTTCTTATTTGGAGATGAATGGGAAATCTTTAATGAAAATTTTATTTTAGGTGAAAAAGGGGGAAAAAAGGGTTTTTAGAAAAAAGTGCTTGACGGGACGTGGCCCGCTCCTACGTATCTCCCGGTGCGATGGAGAATTCAAAGCTACGTAGTTCTTGGTTGTCTTTGAAAAGTTTTTGTTTTTTTATCTTTTTTAGTAAGTTTTTGAAATAGGACGAGCATTAGCAAATGATTAAACTAGCAGAGGCTATGATGAATCACTTACTAAATACTCAAAAAGAGAGAGTTGTACCGCTAATCAAACGAACGAAGGTTCTGATGGACTATTGATAACAACTCGTTTTTTTATTATCTTTTTGAAAGTGATTTTCGAAAGAGATTGATTTGTATGATGATCAAACTAACAAAGGTTATGATGGATCATCGTTTATTATTTTCAGGAGAAAAGGACATTGTCACTAATAGCTAAACGAACAGAGGCTCTAATGAGCTACTAGCAACAATGGGTTTGAAAATGATTTTTGTTTGTTTTATGAAAATGATTGGTTTAGGGGGGGGTGAAAAGAATTTTTATTTGTTGCGCTTGACGAGAACGTGGCTCGCTCCTACGTATCCCAAACGGGAATCAAAGCGACGTAGTTCTAAAAAATATTTTTTGAAAGGGGTTTGAGAGGGGCAAGCTAAATCACCCGAGACCATCTTCACCACTTAGAACATGATGCACTAGGCATAAGTGGGAATCATATGGTTCGTCATCAGCAATGGGCGATAACATACAAGAACGAGTAGATGAACGCTATAGCTAAGTTAAATCACATGGATCACAATAACTAAATATTAACAAATGTAAAGACTGAAATACCTCTGATGAAGACAGACGTTACAGATCTGAAGAATGCAAACCCCGACTAACCCTTGCAGGAGATCGGCTCAGATGGACCAACGGCGCGAGTAGAGCAAAAATGAAGCGGAGCTGAAAAATGAGATTTGCGAGAGTTGTCTTCCCATATCTCGTGAAATGATGTGTGTAGCAATGCTTCTCTCTGATCTTGTGTGAAGTGTGTGTGAAAATGTGATTTGAGGCTGCCTATTTATAGGCTTAGGAAAGCGTAGAAATTTTTTTAAAACATTTATGGCAAGGATGAATCGATTGTTTGAGCCTTTGGAAATATGTAGGAATCGATTCTTTATTTTTGGAAATGATAAGAATCGATTATATGGCCTATGGAAAATGGTAGGAATCGATTTTCAGGACATTTGGAGATCCTGAAAATCGATTCTGTGGTCTTTGGAAACATGTAGGAATCGATTCTTTATTTTTGGAAATGATGAGAATCGATTGTATGGCCTATGGAAAAAGGAGGAATCGATTTTCACCTCTTTAAAATGGCCTGAAAATCGATTTCAAGGCCTATGAAAGGAGAGGGAAATCGATTTTCAGGACATATATAATAGGTGAAAATCGATTCCATGTTTAGTTAAAGCAATGAGGAATCGATTCATGGCCTATGGAAGAGCTTGAAAATCGATTTTCAAGGCCTATGCAACATACTATAAATCGATTCTTGGCCTAGAAATCAATTCTTGCTTTCCAAAAAAATGCTTTTAGGTCTTTGCCATGCATGCATAAAATATTTTTCAAAGCTTGCCATGCATGCATAACATATTTTTCAAAACCCTAGTTTCTTAAAAAGTGCATTCTAACCCTAAGAATGATTTCAAAAACTTTGGAGCGGCTTCTAGGATTCAAAATGCATAATTTATTTTTGTGTGGAAAATTAGGGTTTGGACCTAAGCCGGACAAAATTTGGGTATGACAACGCCTTTGTGTGTTCCATGTAGTGGGGGCATGCCAATTTACCGTGAGTCCCCCAACCAGAAAACATACCATAAGCAAGAAAGTCGTTAATTGTCCACATCAATGCGGCTCTCATCATAAAATTCTTTTTTCGTGCTGCATCATATGTCAAAACACCACCCTACAATCTCTTAAGATCATCAATCAGAGGTTCCAAAAAGATATCAATGTTAGCTTTTGGATTGGATGGACCAGGTATCAGACAAGTCAAAAACAAATACGGTTTAGTCATGCACATCTTAGGAGGAAGATTGTAAGGGGTAACAATGACTGACCAACAAGAGTAGGGTGACGCCGATGCTTGGATATATGGAGTAAATCCATCAAAGCACAAGCCAAGCCGAACATTCCGTGGGTCTGAGGCAAAATCTGAATGCACTTGATCAATGTGCTTCCACGCTTCACCGTTAGATGGGTGGCGTAAATGTCGTCTTAGGTACGCCTATTGTCATAATGCCAAATCATTTTCTGCGCAATTTCGGCCGATGCAAACATTCTTTGCAACCTTGGAACTATAGGCAAATAGAACATCGACTTTACAGGGATAGGTTTATAATTACGTTTTGCCCCTTTACGATCATGATATCTTGGCTTTCCACAGAATTTGCATTCAAGTAGCTCACCATCATTTTTACCAAATTCGTTGTTGTAAAACAACATGTGCCCTTTCTCACAACAATCAATCTTCTTAAATTTCAATCCCAGCTTCGAAACTAACATCTTTGCTTCATAATAACTTTTTGGCAAATTATCTTTATTATGTGTCGCTTCCAACACCATTTCAGTCACATAGTCTAAACCCACCTCAGAAATATTACTCATGGACTTGAGAGCTAAAAGTTTCACACACATAGATAATTTTGACTGTGGCGAGCCTTCAAACAACCGTTTGTTTGAATCTCTTAACAAATTATAAAATTTTTGTGCTTCTTCATTTGGAAGTTCATCATGATCGTCATATTGAGGCTCATCAAATGGCACATTCACCCTGAGACCATCACAAATCATGTTTTCATTCGACTCAAAAATTTCAGTACGTGGAACACCAACACCAGAACTGCTTGAAGCCCCTACCTCAAAGTTTTGACGTCGTTGTTCTCCATGGTCCACCCAAATCAAATAATTAGGCCTAAACCCCCAATGATACAAGTGCTCCCTGATTTCATTATCGGTCCTAATAGGTACACCGTCGCAATTTAAGCATGGACTTCTAACCCCCTTTTCCCGTTTAGCCAATTCATGTCGCCACGCTACCATAAAAAACTGTTCAACCCCAATTACAAAAGATTCCTTCAAACCCGCTCTTCTCGGATATAACCGATCATACACCCAATCATAATTAAATTCATACAAATTCATCTACACGCATTTAAGAAAACGTGTTAGATTCCCTTAACATTCCCAATAATCTATCAAGTTAGTGGCATCGATATGATCTCAGTGGAGATGATTACGAGTCGAATATGGGGGTTAAGGACAGATCAGACAAAACCCTTTTCCATATAAGTAGATAAGGATCAAAGTTATTTCTAACTCCCAACCTTAAAATTGTTAGTATCGCCAAGCAATTATCTCAATGGAGATGATTTCGAGCAAAATATGGGGGTGAGGGACGACACCACCTCACCGTTTTCCATCAACAACACACAGTCATCTAACCTAGGGTTCATGAAAACAACAATTAATTTTTTTTGAAAACTAACCGTTATGAGATTGAGGTCCGGTGCGGTACGTGGTTCGGTGACGGTGCGCACTCGGGTGCGGTTGTGAGACTTCAAACACCAACAATTTCAATCCTAAACCATTTCAACTTCAATTTCAATAACTAACTTGAATTTCAACTATTAATTTCAATTTCAATAACTAACTTCAATTTCAACAAACAATAATTAAACACTTTTCAATTAAACAACTTCAACGTCAACAAACAATTTCAATTTCAACTTCAAATTTTTATCCTACACAATTTCTATAAATCCTAAACCTAATCCTAAAACCTAAAACACAATTCCAATTTCAACCCAATTTCAATTTCTAATCCTAAACACAATTTCAATTTCTACACAAACCTAAAACCCTACCCAAACCACAATCAACAATATCATAAAACCTAATCCTATTTTCTTCTTTCAAAACAACAATATCACAAAACTAAATTCACTAAAATTACCAAACAACAATATCACAAAACTAATTTTACAAATCCTAACAAAACAATATCATAAAAAATAAAAATTAGTAAAAGTCAAAACCTCCAAAGGTAGAGCTCCGGTGGTGAAGAGGGAGAACTCCGGTGGTGGTGAAGAGGGCGAGCTCCGGTGATGGCGAAAAGGGAGAGCTCCGGTGAGAGAGAGGTTTGCGTAGGAGAGAGAGAGGAGAGAGGGCGACGTTCACATAGGAGAGAAAGAGAGGAGCGACGGCGACAGTTGGTTGTGGTGGTGTGGTGGCGGTGGTGTGGTGGTGGTGGTGTGGTGGTGGTGGAAATGAGAGAAGGGAGTTTGGGTTCGAGAGAGAGAGAGAGAGAGAGAAGATTGAGGGAGTGAGGAGAAGAGCAAACAGAGAGGGAAAAAAGAGGGATCTGATTGAATTTAATTGGGGTTAGCGACGGAATTTGCGATGGACCATTCCGTCGCTAGTCCCTTCACGCTAACCAAGACTGGAACGGTCAAAATAGTTAGCGAGGGACCCTTATTTCCGTCGCTAATCCCTTCGGTTTCCGTGCGGTTCCAAATTCAGATTCCCTCCTAACAGTTAGCGACTGACTGTTCCGTCGCTAATGCCCACGATGCCGTCGTTAATGATCAAAACAAATGAGGACCCTTATTCCCTCGCAAATTCCGTCGCTAATGTCACTTTTAGTGAGGGAACAGTATTCCCTCGCTAATGTCCCTCGCAAATGACATTTTTTTTGTAGTGTATCAACTATCTCAGATCGGACATCATATCTAGGATCGGACATAAGTTTAGAGATACGATACAGAACATTGGCGACCATAGTGGGAAAATCTTGTACTCTAGTTCCTCTCCCATCTCCTTGATTGACAATGGCTCCGACCTTACGTCATAGAACTATCCCGAATGTCGTTGAGGGTCCAGTCCTGCAGGAGGTGATTCCGAAAGGAGTGGTAGTCACCTTACCCCGTAGCCCGGTGCATGCTCGAAGCTCGGCTACGGCTACGGTTCTCAGGAGCTCAGCCGGGAACCGACTTCCACCTCCCCCTCAGACAGTTCACGTGCCGGTCAATGCTGTTCAACAACTCGTCTAGTTCCTAAATCGGCAAGCCGAGGCCGACCAGCAGGAAAGCCAACGCTACACCCAGTTAGAAGCTGAGATTGCTGAGATCTGGGCTCGTAACATCCCGGATTGGGGTTCCTCTCAGTGCAACTCTTCAAGTCGAAGGACTCATGGCCACAGGTGCCACCGATCTCCGGCTTGGAGGAGGACCCATCATCGCTCTCCACCTCGTCATAGAGGAGGGCGAGGATCGGGGACTCCCCCAACCTGGACCCCTGATGATTCCTACTATCCCGAGGGTTCCCCTCGGTCTATCTCGTCTCTGGCTTCCTCTTGTCCGAGGCAACGTTCCAAATGTCGGGAAAGACCCCTCCACCTCGGATCGGAACGTCGACGCCCTCGCTCGCGGGGATTCCCCGACAAATATGGCTAGCGACGGTCTCCACCCCTGGAGAGATCGACAAAGCACAAAGGACGTTTCACTAGTAAGATCGACTACTTTCCAGTTCCGAAGCACCTCGAGAAACCCCCTGAAGGTTAGAAAATGCATGACGGGACTGGCGATCCGGACCGCCACCTCGACTATTTTGACAGGATGATGCAATGCCGGAACGTCCCAGAGGAAATAAAGTGCAGAATCTTCCCCCTCATGCTTGAGAAGGTAGCCTCGGACTGGTTTAGATCCCTTAAACCAAACACTATCTCTTCATGGGATCAGCTGGCTAAGCTCTTCTCTGCTCAGTTCACCCACTCAAGAAGTAAGCCCAAGCACCGGAAAGTCTTAGCATCCATCGTTCTAGGGGGACGAACCTTGTAACACCCCTTTTCTACCCGGTAATTTGTTTAATAAAAATATCAGAGTTTTCAAGATTTAATTACACCACAAGGGATGTCACACTTCAAATAACTCGCTTTTCGAAAATAGTCTTATAATAACTTCAAAACGTCATTATCAATTAAATTACAACTTCGCATCCAAAATCCAACAGTTAATCATAAAAGGCATTACAACTATGCCAGGCTTGCAAAACTACATTCCAACAACCACAACAGTCATAATGACTTAAACAACATTTATTCCCCTCCCTGGTGTTACTTATCAGAGCATGACGACTCGACTCGAGAAGTGAAGCTAAAGGCCTTCACTAGGAATCACCTGCACGTTACCAACACGGGGGCAACATTCAAACAGGAAAGGGTGAGCATCATTTCAATCCATATAATAGAAAATATGATAAGTACTAATCATAGGCTACACACTAGAACAATCAGCATCCAAAACACTAAATATCCACATCACAGTCATCATTCACATCACTTACAAATACTCATCTCATGTCATGTAGGCTCATGAAAATGCAACCCACTCGCGGGTATATGCATGAGGTACCTTTTCACAAACGTCGCTTAGCCACTCAGGCCTCATCATCACTTAGCCACTCAGGCCTCAAAACGTCACTGGGTTTTATGCATATGGGCATGAGACACTATGACATGCACCACTCACAATACACAAACACACCATTATTCAACACATAGTAAACTATGTGACCCGTCACTTACCGGTTTGCTCACAAAGAGCTTAGCACCTGTCAAATTCACAATCAGCACACAACCTCATTGGCCATTTAGACCTTAACATCACTTAGCCCTTCGGCCTCAAACGTCGCTGGGTTTTCATCGTCACTTACACGTAAATATCAATCAAGTCAAACAATAGCCACTGAGGGCAAAAACGTCATTCACTAGCCACCAAGGGCATCATCGTCATTTACACGTCGTTATAAATATTATTAGCCACTAAGGGCAAAACAGTCATTTACTCGTCATTAGGAAGAACATTAGCCACTAAGGGCAAAACAGTCATTTTGACACTACCACGTTAAAACTGTTGTTTATACACCAAAAGGGATTTTTAAAGTGTTCCACGTCATTTTTCAATGTCACTGGGACGATCACAGGGGACAGCCACTTGGGCGCCCACAAACAGTCAGAAAATAACAATTTTTCATTTTAAAAATTGAACCCATAGGTAGACAACGTAAAAAGCTTCACGACACTTTTCGAATCGTTCAAAACGGACGTCTGAGTCAAAAGTTATGCTAAAAATAATTTTGGGAAGAAATCAGGCAACATCCTGGGAACAGGCGCCTTAGGCGCCCAGGCAACCAGGCAACACGCGCACTGGCGCCCAGCACCCAGGCGCGCAACACAACGCACGCACGCAACACACAGGGCGCTCAGCGCCCAGCGCCTGGCGCCCAGGCGCAACAACGCGCGACACAGCGCAACACAACAGGACACGGGCGCCTAGCGCCCAGGCGCAACAACGCGCGCAGCACAACAAGTCACAGGCGCCCAGCGCCCAGCACAGGCGCCCAGCGCCCAGAAATCAACAGCAACATCCAGAATTCTGTTCAACAATTTTTCAACACTAAAAACCAAAAATCACCATTTTTCCAGCAATTTTCCAAAACACCAAAAACTGATTTTTAGCAATTTTAGCTCATCAAAATCTTAGAATTTTCAATACTCAAAACAACACTTAATTTAATCAATCAACAAAATCCTTTTGGGGCACTAAAATCATCATCACTTTGGCGCCCTAGGCGCCCTTGCACACCCACACTCAATTTGCGAAACATCAAGCTCCCTAACACATCAATTTACAATTTCATGAACTCACAATTATTAACATCATCAAAACACATACACAATTCGTATTATCTCAAGGTTCAAATACTAAATCAATTCGCTTATGGCATACATATATATACAACAACTCAACAATTCAATTCGCATACATATATATAAAAATCCACCATTCAATTCGCATACACACATGTAAAACCAACATCAACAATGGATCAAGAACCTATCAAGAACTCATGGTATTCATCAATTCGCATATACTTATAAAAATATGATCATCAACAATATATCAAGAACACAATCAAGAAATCTAGTCTAACCCTAGATCTAGGACCCATCATATAATTTATTAGATAGAATGATAGAGCTCCCCTAACCTCGAATTGGAGAGTAGGATCTCTAGGGATGATCATGAACGGAACTACGGCAACCGGATCTCGTCTCCTCTTTCCTCTTTGAAGCTTGCGCTCTTCTCTTCTCCCTCTCCCTCTCTATGGCGCGACCTTCTCCTTCTCCTTTCTCTCCTCCCAATTTCGCAATTGCTCACAAAAACCCCTAACCTCCCTTTGGCTTGCCCCCCCCCCCCCCCTTCGCATATGATCTAATTCATGGGCTTGGGCTTCTCACTTAAGCCCAAGTCCATCTAATTTGGCACCTCCATCTTCTAATACCCCCTACACATTTTAATATAATTTCTAATAATTGAATTATATCCACTTAATTAATTTAAATTCCTAAATACTTAATTAAATATTTTAATTAAATATTTTAGGGTGTTACAACTCTCCCCCACTTAGAATATTTCGTCCTCGAAATTCACCTGTCATCGTCAACACTCTCCCTCTAAGGCCACCTAGACAACTAGTGCTATCGTTCATGCCGATTACTATTGCTCTGATTACCGGCGGTAAGTGCTCGGGCGGCCGTCCCTCCTACTTGTTCAGCCAGGTAACTTCAAGCAGTAATAATCAGACTCACTCTCTACTCCGCTGCGCTACTCTGATAAACTAGCTCGCATCCTACCTCACTCATCTACCCTTAAAGATAACAAAATTCATCAATCATCACAGCATCACAATGAAGTTCACAGAGTGCATAACAGTTGTACAACAAGTCTCATAATTTTAGTAACACGACAACAGTCATCCACAAACAACTTTGCCACCCAGGCGACATCAACAATCACAACTGCCACTCGGGCGACATCAACAACTACAACTGCCACTCAGGCGACATCAACAATCACAACTGCCACTCAGGCGACATCAACAACTACAATTGCCACTCAGGCGACATCAACAATTACAATTGCCACTCAGGCGACATCAACAATCACAACTGCCACTCGGGCGACATCAACAACTACAACTGCCACTCAGGCGACATCAACAATCACAACTGCCACTCAGGCGACATCAACAACTACAATTGCCACTCAGGCGACATCAACAATTACAATTGCCACTCAGGCGACATCAACAATCACAACTGCCACTCAGGCGACATCAACAACTAAAAACCAACAACAGAGCAACATCATCAACAACACAATATTAGCAACTCAGTCACACAATCGGGCACTAAGGCACCGGTAACGGTTAACAATCGAATTAGGCACAAATCATAAAAATAGAGGCAGTCAACAACCCAAAAACAGGCACAACTCGTAAAATAGCAGCAGTGTACAAAAGTAGGGACAGTAACAGTTATTCTTGAAAGCACTGACAGCGGCCTTAGGAAGCAGCAACAACAACTTTAAAAAAAAAAAGAATAGCAACATTCATTTTCAGCAATAGTCATTTTGCAGAAAACCCTAACAATTATCCGAATAAAACAGCAACATTATTTTCTGAACCTAGAATGTTACACTACTTGTTGGCTCTTTTACTCATTCCTCAATGCAACGACACTATTTTATATTCATAATTCAAGTCTGAGACACGACAAGCACACCAAGGCAATTCAATTTAAACGATCTCTACAAAAATAATAATATTTAATCACACATGGAGATCATACCAGCATATCACATAGGGTACTCAATTAACACCATAATTTGGGAGTTCAATAAAAGCAAACGTGTAAGAACAATATCTTCAATAATACCAACATGCATTCATTTCTTAACATGCATTCCCTATTTAACTCATTAGACCGCACAACACAATTGGCACAACTGCGAAATAATCTAATAGGAATCCGTTTATTAAAATAAGTTTGATACCAATATTGTATCCAATCATAAAATTTGTTTGTTACGGGTTCACAAACAATCTCATAACTCACTTCATTTTCAACTTACAAAACCCCGTAACACAATTAAAGAGGTGCCAACCAAAATCAGACAATAAAATCAGTTGTAGACAACTAGAGTTCGCAATTATTTTTAAGCATGCATTTATTCTAGTCACCTCTACAGTCATATTTTATGAATTTCAATGAAACATAATTCCACCAATTTAAACACCAAACATTTACATTCTTTTAAAATACTTTCATAAAACCCAATTTTTCAAATATACTGAACTCGCCGTTAATCCAAAACAGTCAATAATGGTATTTATAGGTTTTTAGTTCCATGGAGTAACAAGCTAAATAGCGCTTCATTTTCATAAAACCGCACTACACTTATTTCATAAAACAACAACTCATTCTCTAAAAATAAACCGTAATTTGGCAACTCGTTTAGTTGGCAAATAGCAATACTTTAAATTGACAAAACAGCAACTAATACATTTTTCGAAAATTGAACACCTTCCAAACCAGCAGGGAATCAAAACCATGTCCCGTGACATCAGTCACTAATCACCAAAACAATAATGACAATCTTTTAGAGTAAGTGATAATCATCTACATAGTTCAGCATGGAAAATAATTCAACTCATGGAACAGCAGTCAAGGCATTAAAACAGCTAGGAAGGCCAAACCATGGAAACAACAATTCACAGCTAAGGCACATATACGAAAAGGCACCAAAATACCTGGGATAACAACGACATAACTATAACCCATTTTAAAATCATTTCACGTAGCTTGTAAAAATAGGAGGAAACAACAGTTGTGGTGTTCGAACCAAAAATTTTATCATTTGCGGCAGTCAAGGCTGCTAACATCGAAACATAATCGGCACGACCAATTCACCAGGCACTTAGCGTGAAGCATCATTGTGCAGTCAAAAACATGCTATAGTAAAACTTTATACACTTTCAATGTCCATTTATTAAAATAATTTTCCAATGCCAAAATCAGTATCCAACCATAAAGCTATTTAACAGTCATTCAAAAGCAGTTTCAGAAATCCCCTTACTTTTTAGATTCGCATGACGCAATTCAAGAAATAACGACCAAAAGATTTGTCATAAAACTCAAGCATGCGAATAAATGTCAAATTAACATCTAACAACAAACAGCAATTACTTTGATTATGATGCAGGATACGCTGAGCTCAATACCAACCAAAACTCATGTGAGTACTTAAACAACAGAGCATATCATGTAGAAACACGCAGTAAGGAGGTCAACAATAAGGACTACAACAAACAAACACAATTCACACACCGAAAGCACAATAAGGCACACAGCACTGGTAGGGGCATCTCCCCCACTAGTTCACTTACCAATGGAAACTTTTGGAGTACCTGCAACATAAACCATGGTCAGCTCTGAAAGACAACAGTTGGTCACTATCTGACACAACGACTCGACGACTTGGCCGGACGGACCAACCATTGCTCTGATACCACTATTGTAACACCCCTTTTCTACCCGGTAATTTGTTTAATAAAAATATCAGAGTTTTCAAGATTTAATTACACCACAAGGGATGTCACACTTCAAATAACTCGCTTTTCGAAAATAGTCTTATAATAACTTCAAAACGTCATTATCAATTAAATTACAACTTCGCATCCAAAATCCAACAGTTAATCATAAAAGGCATTACAACTATGCCAGGCTTGCAAAACTACATTCCAACAACCACAACAGTCATAATGACTTAAACAACATTTATTCCCCTCCCTGGTGTTACTTATCAGAGCATGACGACTCGACTCGAGAAGTGAAGCTAAAGGCCTTCACTAGGAATCACCTGCACGTTACCAACACGGGGGCAACATTCAAACAGGAAAGGGTGAGCATCATTTCAATCCATATAATAGAAAATATGATAAGTACTAATCATAGGCTACACACTAGAACAATCAGCATCCAAAACACTAAATATCCACATCACAGTCATCATTCACATCACTTACAAATACTCATCTCATGTCATGTAGGCTCATGAAAATGCAACCCACTCGCGGGTATATGCATGAGGTACCTTTTCACAAACGTCGCTTAGCCACTCAGGCCTCATCATCACTTAGCCACTCAGGCCTCAAAACGTCACTGGGTTTTATGCATATGGGCATGAGACACTATGACATGCACCACTCACAATACACAAACACACCATTATTCAACACATAGTAAACTATGTGACCCGTCACTTACCGGTTTGCTCACAAAGAGCTTAGCACCTGTCAAATTCACAATCAGCACACAACCTCACTGGCCATTTAGACCTTAACATCACTTAGCCCTTCGGCCTCAAACGTCGCTGGGTTTTCATCGTCACTTACACGTAAATATCAATCAAGTCAAACAATAGCCACTGAGGGCAAAAACATCATTCACTAGCCACCAAGGGCATCATCGTCATTTACACGTCGTTATAAATATTATTAGCCACTAAGGGCAAAACAGTCATTTACTCGTCATTAGGAAGAACATTAGCCACTAAGGGCAAAACAGTCATTTTGACACTACCACGTTAAAACTGTTGTTTATACACCAAAAGGGATTTTTAAAGTGTTCCACGTCATTTTTCAATGTCACTGGGACGATCACAGGGGACAGCCACTTGGGCGCCCACAAACAGTCAGAAAATAACAATTTTTCATTTTAAAAATTGAACCCATAGGTAGACAACGTAAAAAGCTTCACGACACTTTTCGAATCGTTTAAAACGGACGTCTGAGTCAAAAGTTATGCTAAAAATAATTTTGGGAAGAAATCAGGCAACATCCTGGGAACAGGCGCCTTAGGCGCCCAGGCAACCAGGCAACACGCGCACTGGCGCCCAGCGCCCAGGCGCGCAACACAACGCACGCACGCAACACACAGGGCGCTCAGCGCCCAGCGCCTGGCGCCCAGGCGCAACAACGCGCAACACAGCGCAACACAACAGGACACGGGCGCCTAGCGCCCAGGCGCAACAACGCGCGCAGCACAACAAGTCACAGGCGCCCAGCGCCCAGCACAGGCGCCCAGCGCCCAGAAATCAGCAGCAACATCCAGAATTCTGTTCAACAATTTTTCAACACTAAAAACCAAAAATCACCATTTTTCCAGCAATTTTCCAAAACACCAAAAACTGATTTTTAGCAATTTTAGCTCATCAAAATCTTAGAATTTTCAATACTCAAAACAACACTTAATTTAATCAATCAACAAAATCCTTTTGGGGCACTAAAATCATCATCACTTTGGCGCCCTAGGCGCCCTTGCACACCCACACTCAATTTGCGAAACATCAAGCTCCCTAACACATCAATTTACAATTTCATGAACTCACAATTATTAACATCATCAAAACACATACACAATTCGTATTATCTCAAGGTTCAAATACTAAATCAATTCGCTTATGGCATACATATATATACAACAACTCAACAATTCAATTCGCATACATATATATAAAAATCCACCATTCAATTCGCATACACACATGTAAAACCAACATCAACAATGGATCAAGAACCTATCAAGAACTCATGGTATTCATCAATTCGCATATACTTATAAAAATATCATCATCAACAATATATCAAGAACACAATCAAGAAATCTAGTCTAACCCTAGATCTAGGACCCATCATATAATTTATTAGATAGAATGATAGAGCTCCCCTAACCTCGAATTGGAGAGTAGGATCTCTAGGGATGATCATGAACGGAACTACGGCAACCGGATCTCGTCTCCTCTTTCCTCTTTGAAGCTTGCGCTCTTCTCTTCTCCCTCTCCCTCTCTATGGCGCGACCTTCTCCTTCTCCTTTCTCTCCTCCCAATTTCGCAATTGCTCACAAAAACCCCTAACCTCCCTTTGGCTTGCCCCCCCCCCTTCGCATATGATCTAATTCATGGGCTTGGGCTTCTCACTTAAGCCCAAGTCCATCTAATTTGGCACCTCCATCTTCTAATACCCCCTACACATTTTAATATAATTTCTAATAATTGAATTATATCCACTTAATTAATTTAAATTCCTAAATACTTAATTAAATATTTTAATTAAATATTTTAGGGTGTTACAAACCTCTAAGGGATTACATAGAGAGATTTAACAATGAAGCTTCCCATGTTCGAAATTTGAATGACGAGTGTTATACCCCAATTTTGTCTGATCATTTATCGCAATTGTTTTAGCCCCCGTGTCACAAGTCCATATCATTACGAGAACGACATTTCGAGCGCTGTCTTATTTTAATTTAGACCGGTTTGTCTAATTGGGCCTATGTCTAACATTTTGGTCTGGATTTTAGTGATTTCCCTAATTGGGCTTACGCTTAACATTTTGGGCCAGTTTTTAATAAGTTGGCCTATGTCTAATGTTTTGGGTCGTTTGTCTATTTGGGCCTACATCTAACTTTTTGGGCCAATTCTTAGTAAATGGGCCTATGTCCGGTATTTTGGACTTAATTTAGTCATTTTGGACTTAATGAAATAAAATCAGAAAAGAAAAAATATATATACATTAAATTATTCATATTCACTAAGTGTCCAGATATTTACAAAAATATCACCAAAAATATACAAAAATAAGAATAATCCAAAAAAATCCAAAAAATTGAAAAAAACAAAAATATAAAAAGGGGGTGTCTATAGCATCAACCTTAAGCCCAACAAGCTGCTTGTCCAGCAAGTCTGCTTGCCCAACAAGTCGACTTTCCTAGCAAGTCAACTTGTCCACTCTTTACCTAACCCTTCACCTATAAAAGGAGGCCATGTCCACAGTGAAAAATACACCACAGTGATTCAACAAGAACACTGAACACATTCTCTCTCTCCCAGCGACATTCTTGCTCTTTCTCTCTCTCCCCCTCCCTTTTTTATTTTATTTTTCTTTTAATTAGTTTATTTTTAAATATTAATGATAATTATTTTTCACTAGTTTCACTTTTCATTTTTTCTTCTTTGTTAACTTTTCGTTCATATTCAAAACAGAAAAACAAAATATTCCTTTTCCTCTCATAAATAAATAAATATTTTCAAAAACAAAATAGGGGATTAAGTCGGCCGTACGATCGGGTTAGTCAGCTTTTTAGGACCACGAATGAATCGTACGGATCAGGTCCTAAAATCCCTGTTTAAAAGAAATAATTTCTAAACTAAAAAATACAAACACACAAGCATTTCTTGCAAACAAATTTTTTTTTTCAAAAACAGGGGATTAAGTCGGACGTACAGCCGGGTTAGTCATCGTCTTAGGATAAATGAACCGTATGGATCACAAGTCCTAAAATCCCTAAATTAAAAACACAAACAAACCAAACTTTTTCTACCAAGAACTATGTCGCTTTGCTTTCTCCATCGCATCTGGAGATACGTAGGAGCGGGGACCCACTCCTGTCAAGCACAAAAAATAAATAATTTTCATTAAGTCTTTTTCTTTTAATTCACAATAAAAGGGTAAAATAAACATTTTCAAAATTAACAATTCTCTATACAACTAATTAGAAGGTAACCTTTCTTAGGAAGGATGTCGTGGGGTGCTAATACCTTCCCCACGCATAACCGACTCCCAAACCCAAATCTGGTCTCAAGGACCCTTATCCAAACCCAAGGGATTTATTAATGTTTGCCCTTATAATTAAAACATTGGTGGCGGCTTCATTTTTAAACCTTCGAAGAATCTTCACCCGGATTTTTCGGTCGCTACAGCTGGCGACTTCACTGGGGACTTATTAAGAGAGTCAAGACTAATCTTGTTAGTTGTAAAATTTGTTTGTTAATTAAATGTTTTATTTTACCCTTCCGTTTTATCTTTTATTCTTGTTGCATGTTATATTTTATATGATATGTGAACCTTAGGATAGAAGACCATTTTGTATATGTGTTTGTTTGTTTTGCAGCTTGGGGGTATAATTGACATTTTTCTCCTTCACACACACCACTATCACACTTCTGCACACACGTGAGAATAGTCCTATACCCGGACTGGAGCATAGCCTAAGCTAGAACGGGACTGCGTAGTGATGGCCAACTGGATGTGCGTCCTGTTGGGTGGTCACGAAAGTCCCACCTAGAGTTTGGTCTCTTTTGAGAATGTTGTCACTCCTAATAGCTTGCCTATTGTTGGGATCAGTGTTCTTAACTGGGGTCGTTGGCTACCCTTTAGAGCTACCCTTTGAAAGGTTCACTTAATAGAAAAGCCTTAGATCTATTCTCTTAGGAATCCTTGTATGACACAAAGGAGCTTCATACCCCTGCATTCAAACAAACACTAATACATTTTTATCATTTCCCTAAAAAAAAACCCAAAAAAAAACTTATTTTATTCTTGCAAGCATGTCTCATGCATTTTTATTTTCCTTCTTCTCTGCATATCATAAAAAAAAACATCTCATTTTGCATGACCGTCGGGGAATTATAAAACATTTTTTATTAGAAAGGTGGATGAAAATATAAGAAAAAATGCATTTGAAAGTAAGACCACCCGAATTATACTTTACTCTTCGAATAAAAGGTTTACAATTCCCCGACGCGACACATTCGCATTTCATGCAACCATTCATATGCTCATGCATCTAATTCCCCTTTTCCAAAAAATAAAAAACAAAAATATAACCTTCTCATTCATTAAAAAACCATGTCATTAATCATGCATTTTCCTTTCCATGCATTAAAAATCATTGCGTGTATCATGCATTTCCTCACATATATATAAAAAAAATTTAGCAATATAACATAAACATCTCATTTAGCAGGCACCAGCATTCACTCATAATCATTCAAAAATAACCAGGCATCTCATCATTTGCAACATCATGAAATTCATACATCATTTCACTCATGTCGTCATCCTAATTAATAAAAAAACAAAAAAAACCATGTTGTTTCATCATTACATCGTCTCATCATTTTATTCATAAATCATTTTTGGATGCATTCACCATTTCAAAACAATAAAAAAAATCATGTCATTATTCTTGCATCATCCATCATCAAAAAATATATTTCCAGTTGGCATTCCATTTTAAGTTATAAATGATACTTTGCATCATTTACATGTTGCAATGTCTCGAAAAAACCAAAAGAAAAACCAGTTAGAATAGTGAGCTTTTAAGTGATCTTTCCTTCATGCATTTGCATCATGCCTATACATTATAATTTGTTCATTCATGCATTACAAAAAAAATAGAAAACAAACATGAGCATAATTTTTAAAAAAAGTTGTGATGAGAGATGAGGCGTTCTTGCGAAATACATTTTAATTGATTGTTCGTCCTTGGGAAAGCTTAACCTACTAATTTTCAAACGGGGTCGAACTTAGTTGCAAACTCATGGTGTTTCAAGACACTCAATTTTCAAAAGGAAGAAGTTATTCACTGTTTGCAGCTCATTCACATTTTTTTGTCAGCAAAACAATGCATCTCATCCACCTCATGGTAAATGATCAAAATGGTCTATTTTGTTAACTAATGTGTCATCAAATTCGAAGTTCACCCAAAACACCCCATATACGCACACAAGCAACACCCACCGAGACAACTCCAGAATGACGCGTGCAAAAATAAAACCACTCGAGCCAAAACGTTTAAAATTGAATTTGGGCACGCAAATTGAAAAGATGGCACGGTAAAATATGCCCAGAATTCGAAGTTCACCCAAAACACCCCATATACGCACACAAGCAACACGCACCGAGACAACTCCAGAATGACGTGTGCAAAAATAAAACCACTCGAGCCAAAACGTTTAAAATTGAATTTGGGCACGCAAATGCAAAAGATGGCACGGTAAAATATGCCCAGAATTCGAAGTTCACCCAAAACACCCCATATACGCACACAACACACACGCACACACAATGGAACATGCGCCCAGCCATGGGGAGCCAAATCCTGCACAAAATCCAGCAACACAAATTCAGACATATGGCGCCCTAGGCGCCCATAACATCAACCATAGGGATTTTCAGCCACCAATCATGAAGATCACGCATAAATCATCAACAAAAACACGATATCACCTACACATTCATGATCATGGATAGATCTAGGCTAACCCTACCCTAAAACCTATCATAAACATCTATTATATAGAAAGATAGAACTCCCCTTACCTTGGATTTGAAGAACAGGAGCCCTAGAGACAGTCACGAACAGAACCACAGCAACGGGTCACGTCCCTCTTCTCATTGAACTTCGCGACCTCCTTCTCTTCCTTCTCCTCTCTCCACGGTGCCTCTCTCCTTTTTGTTTCTCTCCAATTCGCAAATGCTAGCCAAAAACCCTAATCTCACAAAGCCTAACTAATTCGCCTATTACATGGATCATGGGCTTGGGCTTTTCACTTAAGCCCAAGTTCATTCAAGTGGCGCCTCCTTTTCCTATTACCACCAACATAAAATTAATATAATTTTAATTAATTAAATTATATCCAATAAATTAAAATAACTTCCTAAATACTTAATTAAATAAATTAATTAAATATTTAGGGTGTTACAACTCTCCCCCACTTAGAATATTTCGTCCTCGAAATTTACCTGATCAAACAACTCTGGGAAGGACTCCCGCATCTTGCTTTCTAGCTCCCAAGTCATACTCTCACCGGCAGCTCCTAGCCAAACCACTTTCACCAATGCAATCTCTTTGCCTCTGAGCACTTTCACTTCACGACCCTCAATCCGTACGGGCATCGTCTCCACAGTGAGATTATCCCGCACCTCTACATCATCCATATGGATCACATGAGATGGATCCGACACATACTTCTGAAGTTGCGACACGTGAAACACGTCGTGCAAATTCGAAAGATTTGGCGGTAAAGCCACCCTATAAGCCACGTTTCTGATTCTCTCAGAAATCTGATAAGGACCAACAAAGCGAGGAGCGAGCTTCTTCGACTTCAACGCTCGACCAACACCGGTAATAGGAGAAACCCTCAAGAACACATGCTCACCCTCCTGAAACTCTAAATCTTTCCTCCGCTTGTCATGATAACTCTTCTGACGACTCTGCGAAGCCTTCATCTTTTCACGGATCATCTTGATTTTCTCTGTAGTCTCCCGGACAATCTCCGGTCCCAACACTACACTCTCCCCCGACTCATACCAACACAACGGCGTTCTACACTTTCGACCATACAATGCTTCAAATGGTGCCATCCCGATACTGGAATGGTAACTGTTGTTATAGGTAAGTTCAATCAACGCAAGGTTGGAATCCCATGAACCCCCTTGTTCCAAGACACAAGCCCTCAACAAATCTTCTAACAACTGAATGGTCCTCTCTGACTGACCATCTGTCTGAGGATGATATGTCGAACTCATTTTCAATTTTGAACCCAATTCCTTCTGCAAACCCGTCCAAAACTCAGAAGTGAACCTCGGATCCCTATCTGACATAATACTCTTCGGAACACCGTGCAACTTCACAATTTCTTTGACATAGACCTCTGCCAACCTCGACACCGGATAAGTGACATTAATAGGAACAAAGTGAGCAGACTTCGTTAACCTATCAACGATCACCCAAATAGCGTCATGACCCCTAACTGTATTCGGCAATCCCGTCACAAAGTCCATCGCAATGCTATCCCACTTCCACTCTGGAACTTCCAACGGTTGCATCAACCGTGCAGGCTTCTGATGCTCAACCTTCAACTTCTGACAGGTCAAACAGGCATACACAACTGTGCCACATCTCTCTTCATACCATACCACCAAAACATCTTTTTCCGATCTTGATACATTTTCGTCGCTCCAGGATGGATACTCAACTTGCTACGGTGACTCTCCTCCAAAATTGCCTTTCTCATCTCCGCATCATCCGGAACACAGATCCTACCCCGGAACCTCAAATCAATTTTGCTGAAAACACGGGCACCCACTAACTAATCCATCAAATCGTCGATCCTCGGAAGCGGATACTTGTTCTTGATAGTTACCTTATTCAACTGCCTATAATCAACACACAACCTCCTACAACAATCAGCAGCAGTCCAACAACAGCAGCAGCCGCCCAACAACAGCAGCAGCCCAACTACAGCAGCAGCAACATCGATCCTCCCAGCCATCTCAAATCACTTGCTACAAACAAACAACAGTTAGATATAACTGACAACACACCGTTGTCAGTTGACACTACGACTGGACAACTTGGCCGGTCAGACCGAACTGCTCTGATACCACTAATGTAACACTCTTTTTCTACCCGTTAATTTAATTGTAAAATCAGAGTTCAAAAATCTTTTTCATCGCAAGGAATGTTACACATACTTCGAATAAAACATCGTACTTCAATAAAACAGTTCAACGTCAATAATTGTGCAATACGTAGCACGCCCCCAATGGGGAAAAACTCAAGCATCAGTCATCGTCACCACAACCGTGACATCAATAAAAACCAACTACGCAGCGGAAAATAAAATAAAGGGAAAAACCATCAAATAACATATAACAACCAAAATGGTCTTAAAACATCGAGTTCGTTTCCCCCCTGAGTGCTACATATCAGAGCATGACGACCCGACTCAAATTAGTGAAGATACCTAGGTCTTCACTCGTGATCACCTGCACGTTACCGCATAGGGGTAACATTCAAACAGAAGGGTGAGTCCAGTTCAATCCATATAATCAATCTCATGATAAGCAATAAGGCAAAGTCACAGCACTAGAGTAGCCACATCACAGTCATCAATTACGTCATTACAACAACTCATCACAATGTCATGTAACTATATGAAATGCAACCCACTCGCGGGCATATGCATGAGGTACCTTTCATCATCGTCGCTTAGCCTTTATGGCCTCATCGTCGCTTAGCCTTTATGGCTTCATCGTCGCTAGGTTCATGCACATGGAATGCATGAGACACTAAGACATGCACCACACACAAACACACAATCACAGTCAACTATGTGACCCGTCACTTACCAATTTGCCAAATAAGAGGCACAGCACCTGTCAATTTATAATTACACACAACAACGTCGCTATATTTCATCGTCGCTTATTATTATCGTCGCTTAGCCTTTTGGGCCTCATCGTCACTTATCCATAAACGTCACCAAACAAACAATAGCCACTAAGGGCAAAACAGTCATTTACGCATCATCATCAATAACATTGGCCACTAAGGGCAAAAATGTCATTTAACTAGCAACTAAGGGCATCATCGTCATTTACACATCATCATCAATAATATTGGCCACTAAGGGCAAAAACGTCATTTAACTAGCCACTAAGGGCATCATCGTCATTTACACACCACCATAATAAATATTAGCCACTAAGGGCAAAAACGTCATTTAACTAGCCACTAAGGGCATCATTGTCATAAATCACCCATTTTGACACTAAAGCGTTAAAACTGTTGGTTATACGCAAAAAGGATTTTTAAAGGACTCAATATGGCTTTACAACGTCACTGTAATGACCACCGGGGACAGCCACTTGGGCGCCCAGAAAAACACCAGAAAATAATAAGTTTTTATTTTATAAATGAGACACACAGGTAGACAACTGAAAAAGCTTCCCAACAATTTTTGAAACGTTCAAAACGGATGCCCGAGTCAAAAGATATAGCGAAAACAGTTTTTATTAAAATTTTGGGAACATCCTGAAAATGGCGCCCTTGGCGCCCAGCGCCTGGCACCTGGCGCCCATGGCGCCCAGCGCCTGGCACCTGGCGCCCAGCAACGCAACACACACGCAACACAGCACACACGCACACTTGGCGCCCTTGGCGCCCAGCGCCTGGCGCCTGGCGCCCAGCAACACGCGACACACACACACACGCAACACAGCGCACATAAGCAACACCCACCGAGACAACTCCAAAATGACACGTGCAAAAATAAAACCACTCGAGCCAAAATGTTTAAAATTGAATTTGGGCACGTAAATACAAAAGATGGCACGGTAAAATATGCCCAGAATTCGAAGATCACCCAAAACACCCCATATACGCACACAAGCAACACCCACCGAGACAACTCCAGAATGACGCGTGCAAAAATAAAACCACTCGAGCCAAAACGTTTAAAATTGAATTTGGGCACTTAAGTCACCGTAATTTTGCCCCCTTCATATAAATACCCCTATTCTGAAATCCTTCCAGCCACTTAAGTCATTTTCCTCATTCTTCTGAAATTTCAAATTCTGAACCAGAGGAGAAGAGAGGGTGGGGCGCGACTTGGAGGAAGAGGAAGGGAAGAGTTTCAGCTTGCATGTAAGTGTTCTTGCTCCTTGTCCACTCCAATTTCGATTTGCAATCCATTGGTGCTATTTTCGAGCTCTGATTTCCTCTCTATCTCTCAGTCCCAAATTTTCAGTTAAAGCCCAAATGGTGAAGATGAGCAAATTCTGAATTCCCAACCTTGTGCATGTTCTTGATTTCCTATTTCAGCAAGCATGTAAGTAACCCCTGATATTCTCCTTCGATTTCGAATTCCATTTAGTAGTACAAGCCATGGATGCTGATTCCCCTCTATCCCACTTTCGAATTCACCTTCATTGTTTAAGACAATTGAAATTCTGAATCTGCCATTATTTGCATGTTGCTGTTTTGCATCTCAAGAAGTGTTGTATCTTGCATTTCGAGTTTGGGAAAGGGTTCAGCTGGGAATCTCGCTTCAGTTGGTGCCTCAGTCGTTGGGAGTTGCTGAAGTTCAGTAGCTGTTGTGGGTGATTTTGTTGGTGCCTTCGGTCCTCGCTCGATAGTCCCTTAATTCCGGCTATATCTTGTTTCGGTTGGAGTTCTCGGTACTATCGTCATAACGGTGAGTTCTACTCATGATTAGGGGAATAAGTTGAATGTTTTGAACCTTTGGTATATTCTGAAATTTTACTGGAAACCGAGTCTTTAAGGTTTTTGAAACAAATTCTGAGTTTTGGAAAAATTGACATTTTACGGTTTTAAAAATCATAAACGAATTGAAATGATTTTTGACAACGATTTTTGCATTTGAAATGTACTCTGGAATATTGCCAATTTTTTGGGTTTCAGGTGGGACGGAAATTAGGAATCGAATCGAGAGCGAACGGAGAGCGAAAGTGAGAAAATTGCGAGTTGGGCCTCAGACTGGCAGTTCTGTCAACTGGCGCATAACTCGCGCACGAGTCGCGCGCCGCGCGCCACTGTGGAAAAATTGGTTCTGTCAACTGGCGCATAACTCGCGCATGAGTCGCGCGCCGCGCTCCACTGTGGAAAAATTGGTTCTGTCAACTAGCGCATAACTCGCGCACGAGTCGCGCGCCGCGCGGCACTGTTCATTTTGATGCGTGACTCTGTTTTTCTCGTTTCAACGCTCCGTTCAATCCCGAACCTTTCCTAATCGCTTCCCCAAACAATTTTAAAGCTACCAACCTATTGAAAACATAATTTCAAACCGTTCAAACTATATTTTTGTCGAGAACGAAAACCCTAGATTACGTGTGAGCACACCGAGTAATGGTTGGGCTGAACTTATATATGGATATAAGACCTGGAATTGATTATAATTCTGGAAGTTAATAGAACTCTTCATAAACGGACTATGAAATGAAATGGAATATGTATCATAAGCTTATGTTTGATCCTTTGGTGATCGTTGATATGTGTTGTCGTATATATCGTTCGTTGGGTGACGACCTGACAAGTAGTATACTAGAGAGGGTAGTCATGACCCCTTATCTAGGCCCTGTATGTGTTTTGGCGTGGTCAACTCACGGGTTTCCGGTATGAGTGGGGTTTCGCCACCGGATTATACTAAACAAATTAATTACATGATTGTGTGCCGGGATGAGTGGAGTTTCGCCGCTGGTTTACACTAATCAACAAACATAATCTCCGGTATTCGTGGTTATTCACAACCGGCTGTCCCTCATAAAACATAAAGACTTGTTTGATTGGACTCGACTTGTTGAGAATTGTGGCAAGGTTCACGATCAACAGTTCGTTGTAACATGTTCGCTATTAATATGATTGTTAACAGTTTAATAATCGAACCGAGTGTCGGTGAGGGGGGCACGGTAGGACTCACTGAGATAATGTTATCTCACCCAATCTTATGTTGTTGTTTTTCAACTAAGCAGGGAAAAAGGAAAACTATTGTGCACGAGTAATATTATGCTCTTGGAGATGCAGAAGACCTAGCTGATTCCCTTTACTTTATTGCACCTTTTGGGGTTGTACGACTTGTTTGTATAAGTTGTATAAACCATATTTCAGTTTCTGTTTTATGTATTGGACACGGATGTTGTATTCCGATCGGTAGTATGCCGAGTAACTTTTATTGTATGAAGTATTATTATTCCGAGTTGATATTTGTTTCGGAAAAAGTTTATTGGTCCAATTATAAGCAGGAACTGCGTCCTCTGATTTTTCCGCCAGTTGTGCATTTCGGTGCTTCTACACGTTAGAAATACCGGGGTGTTACATGTTCAGTATTTAAACAGGAAATGTATCTCTGATGTTTTAGGAATGGTGCACTTGGGTATTTTTACTCGATAAAAATACCGGGGTGTTACAGTTGGTATCAGAGCAGTTCGACCTAGTCGGACTTAGTTTAGGGTTGGTGGTGGAAGTAGGAGAAGCGTCCCTGTCGACCCAAATACCGAATGGATGCAGAACGTCATCGAGACGCAACAGAAGATGATGAATGACATGATGCAAATGCAGCAGCAGCAGATGGCTCAAATGGCCCAGATGCATCATGAGAGGATGAATCAACAACAACCGAATGTTCAACAACCTCCTCTGGAAGATCCGAATAGGGCTTACTTTCGTTTCCAGAAGATGAATCCGCAAAGTTTCAAGGGAGGACCTGAAGTAATGGTAGCACATTTCTGGTTGGATTCAATGGAGAAGATTTTTAGGACTCTTCAATGCAGCGAAGAAGAGAAGGTTCTTTTTGCTGCCCATATGCTCGAGGAAGATGCTCAAACCTGGTGGACCAATGCTCATGAATTGATGGTGAACCAGGGAACTCCTGTTACCTGGGTTAACTTCAAGGAGATGTTTATTGGTCACTTTTTCCCTCCGGTGATGAAGTTAAGCAAGCAAGCCGAGTTTATCAATCTGAGGCAAGGAGAGATGTCTGTGGGTGAGTTCACCGCCAAGTTCGAAAGGTTGTCGCAGTTCTATCAGTTGGCGAAGCATGCTCCGAATGATGAGTGGAAGATGCAGATGTATAGGGCAAGTCTTCGTGCGGATGTGGCCCAAGGTCTTAGCTCTTATGCTATGACTAGTTATGCTGGATTGGTGCAGCAAGCTTATGTCGCAGAGGCAGATCTTAACAGGATGTATGAAGAAAGGAAAGCTTATCGGAAGGAAAAGAAAAAGGCAGTAGAATTGCCAACCCCAAGTGAAGAGCCAAAGAATAACTCCAACAAAGGAAAGCAAGCAGTGGTGTCTGAATCTCCAAGGTCCGTTAAGTGTCCGAAATGCGGGAAGCCTCACGGTGGAGAGTGTCGCCTGGGGTCAACTGTGTGTTATTATTGCAAAGGCGAAGGACATTACGCTCACGAGTGTCCGGCGAGGAAGAGGAGCAGAGAAGAGAATGCAACTCCCGCCCGTGGAAGAATCTATGTGATGGACGCTCAGAAAGGCAAAGCTGGCGACAGTTCGGCAAAAGGTATTTCTTAGTCCAATTTTGAGGACAAAATTTTTAAAAGTTGGGGTGATTGTAATACCCCCAATTTTCGCTAATTATATTATTTGGCGTAAATTATTATTTTTTTTGCGATTTATTTAATTGATTGAAATTATTTAAATTGAAAGTGACTTACTTGATTTGGTCAATTAATTTAATTGTGTGCAAATTGAGTTAATTGCATCATATTTAGTTAGTTAGAGCTGGTGGGAGTCATTAGGAATAAAATTTTTAAGTGAAGGGTGGTTTAGTCTTTTACCATGTATATATATATATATATATGCACCCCATCCAGCTGAATGTGTGAGAGCAACAACAACACCCTTCATTTCCTCTTTCCAAAGATCAAAATCAGCAAGGTTGAGAGGGAGAGGAGAGCGTGAGGTAGGAGAAGAAGAGGGGAGGGTTCCTCAGAAATTCCATGCATGTCCTGTTCCTCACCACCATCCTTCATCATTTCACTTCCTCTTCCCATTGATACTAGTTTTGCAAGCTGAAACCCATCCATCTCCAATTCACCATTGATGGACCTCAAGCTCAAAGTGGAAGTGAAGAGTGTTGCATGTGAGGTTTCAGCTTCACACTTTGATCTAGAACCATAACAAGCATTAGGGAGATCAATTGATAGCTAGATTCGAAGTGGGGAGAAGCTAGGTTCAACCAGCCATCCTTGCAACTTTGGAGCGATTCCGGAGGAAGTTCGTGGGTTGGTGTTGTGATCGAGTCCGAGGAGAGTTCGTGGTTCTCGGGAACGGTTGAATCATTAGAGTCTCGGCAAATAGGTGAGTTCTATACTCACTAGGATGTTATGGTCATGTGTGTCAAGTTCTGATATTGAACCTCACGTTTTATGAAAAACCGGTGTCGAAACCGTTTTGTGAAAATGTCGCTTGAATGATTGAAATGCATGATTGGTTGATTGAGACTTTGATTGTTGTTGTGATTGAGTGATTGATATGTGAATTGTTTGACTGAATGATACTCTGTTCTTCAAGGTTGATAAGTTAGGTATCGATCGGGAAAGGAATTGGACACGAAACGGAGTCAAAGACAGCACGAAATGGCCATTTTACAGGACTGTGCATCAGGCACGGATCGTGTGCCCTGGCACACGGATCGTGCGGATCCTTCTGATGCTTCCTGGAAAATTTCCGTTTCGCGCACGGGTCGTGCGCCATTAAGCACGGGTCGTGCGTATCTGTCTGACCCAGATTTTTAAAGGTGTCCAAATGCTTCCCAATTGATTTCAAACCTATCCTAATCCCTTCCCAATGTTATGAAATGATAAAATAACCGTAATTCGTGGGAATTGCTTAAGTTTAATGATAATAACCTCATGTCATGATTGAATGATTATTGACGGCCCAATGCGGGTATACTGTTTGTGACGGCCCAATGCGGGTATACGGAACGTGTTATGGATTTGATTGTCATGTTATGATTGTGATTGATATATTATGCGACTGATTATGACTAAGTTAAATTATCATAATGTTGAGTATGGGCGATACATTATGATGTGGACTAGGTAATGGATAGTTATAATTAAGTTAACAACGTTAGTAATTCCGTGTGAGATCACCTAATGACAAGATTATGCTAAGAATACGATTAGGTTAAGATTAAGATCATGTTAAGTATATGCTCACTGTTATGTTCACAGATCATTGTTCAAGGTATATTAAAATATATACATCAAGTTAGGGTGACGACCCTATTTCAGTTTAGTGTGCTAGGGGAGGGGAAGTCATGAGCCCTATGAACCTAGGCCCCTTGAGGTTTGCCCACTAGTGATTAGTGGATTGGGTTCACCGGAAGCTTATTTTGCCAAGTGACCGGTGACATGCTAATAATCATGGTTAGGCTCAGTGATTGAGCGAAGTTCATTGTTAGGCTCAGTGATTGAGCACAGTTCATTGTTAGGCTCAGTGATTGAGCATAGTTCAGCCACATAGTCAACTTTGAGGACTATGAGTCTTAGATAATGAATCAAGCATAATTGAATCGAGAGGATTAGTAAGGGGTCTCGATAGAACTCACTGAGACAAGTTGTCTCACCCAATCCATGTTGTTGTTTTTTTCAGAATTGCAGGCTAAGTTGAAGATGATGAGGCATGGTCATGGAGACGCTTGAGGAGCAGCCGCTATCTTTATTTCATCATGTCTTGTATTTCAGTTTCCTTTGTGTTTTGTATTCAGTTCTTTAGTATGTACGATTGTACGACTTATGTTATAAAGTTGTAAACCGCTTCCGCACACTTTCTCTTTTGGTACTGAACACTAGTGGAGTGGTGTAAGAACGCTTTATGCATTTTTCAGGATTAAGTTAAGTAACGCTCTTGATGGTCTTTAGCATCGAGTATTAGCATGTGTTCAGTATTTAAAACAGGAGGTACTCTGATGTATGCCAGTAGTGCATTTCGGTAATTTCTACAAGTTAGAAATTAACGGGGTGTTACAATTGGTATCAGAGCAGTTCGACCTAGTCGGGCTTAGAATCATGAGTCTCTTAAGTCCTCTAAGTGTGATTCCTCTTAGTATGCTATTAGACGTTTAGCCTGATCAACTAAACACTTTGTGCATATTTCGCAGAATCATGGCTGGTGGAAGTAGGAGAAGCGTCCCTGTCGACCCAAATACCGAATGGATGCAGAACGTCATCGAGACGCAACAGAAGATGATGAATGACATGATGCAAATGCAGCAGCAGCAGATGGCTCAAATGGCCCAGATGCATCATGAGAGGATGAATCAACAACAACCGAATGTTCAACAACCTCCTCTAGAAGATCCGAATAGGGCTTACTTTCGTTTCCAGAAGATGAATCCGCAAAGTTTCAAGGGAGGACCTGAAGTAATGGTAGCACATTTCTGGTTGGATTCAATGGAGAAGATTTTTAGGACTCTTCAATGCAGCGAAGAAGAGAAGGTTCTTTTTGCTGCCCATATGCTCGAGGAAGATGCTCAAACCTGGTGGACCAATGCTCATGAATTGATGGTGAACCAGGGAACTCCTGTTACCTGGGTTAACTTCAAGGAGATGTTTATTGGTCACTTTTTCCCTCCGGTGATGAAGTTAAGCAAGCAAGCCGAGTTTATCAATCTGAGGCAAGGAGAGATGTCTGTGGGTGAGTTCACCGCCAAGTTCGAAAGGTTGTCGCAGTTCTATCAGTTGGCGAAGCATGCTCCGAATGATGAGTGGAAGATGCAGATGTATAGGGCAAGTCTTCGTGCTGATGTGGCCCAAGGTCTTAGCTCTTATGCTATGACTAGTTATGCTGGATTGGTGCAGCAAGCTTATGTCGCAGAGGCAGATCTTAACAGGATGTATGAAGAAAGGAAAGCTTATCGGAAGGAAAAGAAAAAGGCAGTAGAATTGCCAACCCCAAGTGAAGAGCCAAAGAATAACTCCAACAAAGGAAAGCAAGCAGTGGTGTCTGAATCTCCAAGGTCCGTTAAGTGTCCGAAATGCGGGAAGCCTCACGGTGGAGAGTGTCGCCTGGGGTCAACTGTGTGTTATTATTGCAAAGGCGAAGGACATTACGCTCACGAGTGTCCGGCGAGGAAGAGGAGCAGAGAAGAGAATGCAACTCCCGCCCGTGGAAGAATCTATGTGATGGACGCTCAGAAAGGCAAAGCTGGCGACAGTTCGGCAAAAGGTATTTCTTAGTCCAATTTTGAGGACAAAATTTTTAAAAGTTGGGGTGATTGTAATACCCCCAATTTTCGCTAATTATATTATTTGGCGTAAATTATTATTTTTTTTGCGATTTATTTAATTGATTGAAATTATTTAAATTGAAAGTGACTTACTTGATTTGGTCAATTAATTTAATTGTGTGCAAATTGAGTTAATTGCATCATATTTAGTTAGTTAGAGCTGGTGGGAGTCATTAGGAATAAAATTTTTAAGTGAAGGGTGGTTTAGTCTTTTACCATGTATATATATATATATGCACCCCATCCAGCTGAATGTGTGAGAGCAACAACAACACCCTTCATTTCCTCTTTCCAAAGATCAAAATCAGCAAGGTTGAGAGGGAGAGGAGAGCGTGAGGTAGGAGAAGAAGAGGGGAGGGTTCCTCAGAAATTCCATGCATGTCCTGTTCCTCACCACCATCCTTCATCATTTCACTTCCTCTTCCCATTGATACTAGTTTTGCAAGCTGAAACCCATCCATCTCCAATTCACCATTGATGGACCTCAAGCTCAAAGTGGAAGTGAAGAGTGTTGCATGTGAGGTTTGAGCTTCACACTTTGATCTAGAACCATAACAAGCATTAGGGAGATCAATTGATAGCTAGATTCGAAGTGGGGAGAAGCTAGGTTCAACCAGCCATCCTTGCAACTTTGGAGCGATTCCGGAGGAAGTTCGTGGGTTGGTGTTGTGATCGAGTCCGAGGAGAGTTCGTGGTTCTCGGGAACGGTTGAATCATTAGAGTCTCGGCAAATAGGTGAGTTCTATACTCACTAGGATGTTATGGTCATGTGTGTCAAGTTCTGATATTGAACCTCACGTTTTATGAAAAACCGGTGTCGAAACCGTTTTGTGAAAATGTCGCTTGAATGATTGAAATGCATGATTGGTTGATTGAGACTTTGATTGTTGTTGTGATTGAGTGATTGATATGTGAATTGTTTGACTGAATGATACTCTGTTCTTCAAGGTTGATAAGTTAGGTATCGATCGGGAAAGGAATTGGACACGAAACGGAGTCAAAGACAGCACGAAATGGCCATTTTACAGGACTGTGCATCAGGCACGGATCGTGTGCCCTGGCACACGGATCGTGCGGATCCTTCTGATGCTTCCTGGAAAATTTCCGTTTCGCGCACGGGTCGTGCGCCATTAAGCACGGGTCGTGCGTATCTGTCTGACCCAGATTTTTAAAGGTGTCCAAATGCTTCCCAATTGATTTCAAACCTATCCTAATCCCTTCCCAATGTTATGAAATGATAAAATAACCGTAATTCGTGGGAATTGCTTAAGTTTAATGATAATAACCTCATGTCATGATTGAATGATTATTGACGGCCCAATGCGGGTATACTGTTTGTGACGGCCCAATGCGGGTATACGGAACGTGTTATGGATTTGATTGTCATGTTATGATTGTGATTGATATATTATGCGACTGATTATGACTAAGTTAAATTATCATAATGTTGAGTATGGGCGATACATTATGATGTGGACTAGGTAATGGATAGTTATAATTAAGTTAACAACGTTAGTAATTCCGTGTGAGATCACCTAATGACAAGATTATGCTAAGAATACGATTAGGTTAAGATTAAGATCATGTTAAGTATATGCTCACTGTTATGTTCACAGATCATTGTTCAAGGTATATTAAAATATATACATCAAGTTAGGGTGACGACCCTATTTCAGTTTAGTGTGCTAGGGGAGGGGAAGTCATGAGCCCTATGAACCTAGGCCCCTTGAGGTTTGCCCACTAGTGATTAGTGGATTGGGTTCACCGGAAGCTTATTTTGCCAAGTGACCGGTGACATGCTAATAATCATGGTTAGGCTCAGTGATTGAGCGAAGTTCATTGTTAGGCTCAGTGATTGAGCACAGTTCATTGTTAGGCTCAGTGATTGAGCATAGTTCAGCCACATAGTCAACTTTGAGGACTATGAGTCTTAGATAATGAATCAAGCATAATTGAATCGAGAGGATTAGTAAGGGGTCTCGATAGAACTCACTGAGACAAGTTGTCTCACCCAATCCATGTTGTTGTTTTTTTCAGAATTGCAGGCTAAGTTGAAGATGATGAGGCATGGTCATGGAGACGCTTGAGGAGCAGCCGCTATCTTTATTTCATCATGTCTTGTATTTCAGTTTCCTTTGTGTTTTGTATTCAGTTCTTTAGTATGTACGATTGTACGACTTATGTTATAAAGTTGTAAACCGCTTCCGCACACTTTCTCTTTTGGTACTGAACACTAGTGGAGTGGTGTAAGAACGCTTTATGCATTTTTCAGGATTAAGTTAAGTAACGCTCTTGATGGTCTTTAGCATCGAGTATTAGCATGTGTTCAGTATTTAAAACAGGAGGTACTCTGATGTATGCCAGTAGTGCATTTCGGTAATTTCTACAAGTTAGAAATTAACGGGGTGTTACAATTGGTATCAGAGCAGTTCGACCTAGTCGGGCTTAGAATCATGAGTCTCTTAAGTCCTCTAAGTGTGATTCCTCTTAGTATGCTATTAGACGTTTAGCCTGATCAACTAAACACTTTGTGCATATTTCGCAGAATCATGGCTGGTGGAAGTAGGAGAAGCGTCCCTGTCGACCCAAATACCGAATGGATGCAGAACGTCATCGAGACGCAACAGAAGATGATGAATGACATGATGCAAATGCAGCAGCAGCAGATGGCTCAAATGGCCCAGATGCATCATGAGAGGATGAATCAACAACAACCGAATGTTCAACAACCTCCTCTAGAAGATCCGAATAGGGCTTACTTTCGTTTCCAGAAGATGAATCCGCAAAGTTTCAAGGGAGGACCTGAAGTAATGGTAGCACATTTCTGGTTGGATTCAATGGAGAAGATTTTTAGGACTCTTCAATGCAGCGAAGAAGAGAAGGTTCTTTTTGCTGCCCATATGCTCGAGGAAGATGCTCAAACCTGGTGGACCAATGCTCATGAATTGATGGTGAACCAGGGAACTCCTGTTACCTGGGTTAACTTCAAGGAGATGTTTATTGGTCACTTTTTCCCTCCGGTGATGAAGTTAAGCAAGCAAGCCGAGTTTATCAATCTGAGGCAAGGAGAGATGTCTGTGGGTGAGTTCACCGCCAAGTTCGAAAGGTTGTCGCAGTTCTATCAGTTGGCGAAGCATGCTCCGAATGATGAGTGGAAGATGCAGATGTATAGGGCAAGTCTTCGTGCTGATGTGGCCCAAGGTCTTAGCTCTTATGCTATGACTAGTTATGCTGGATTGGTGCAGCAAGCTTATGTCGCAGAGGCAGATCTTAACAGGATGTATGAAGAAAGGAAAGCTTATCGGAAGGAAAAGAAAAAGGCAGTAGAATTGCCAACCCCAAGTGAAGAGCCAAAGAATAACTCCAACAAAGGAAAGCAAGCAGTGGTGTCTGAATCTCCAAGGTCCGTTAAGTGTCCGAAATGCGGGAAGCCTCACGGTGGAGAGTGTCGCCTGGGGTCAACTGTGTGTTATTATTGCAAAGGCGAAGGACATTACGCTCACGAGTGTCCGGCGAGGAAGAGGAGCAGAGAAGAGAATGCAACTCCCGCCCGTGGAAGAATCTATGTGATGGACGCTCAGAAAGGCAAAGCTGGCGACAGTTCGGCAAAAGGTATTTCTTAGTCCAATTTTGAGGACAAAATTTTTAAAAGTTGGGGTGATTGTAATACCCCCAATTTTCGCTAATTATATTATTTGGCGTAAATTATTATTTTTTTTGCGATTTATTTAATTGATTGAAATTATTTAAATTGAAAGTGACTTACTTGATTTGGTCAATTAATTTAATTGTGTGCAAATTGAGTTAATTGCATCATATTTAGTTAGTTAGAGCTGGTGGGAGTCATTAGGAATAAAATTTTTAAGTGAAGGGTGGTTTAGTCTTTTACCATGTATATATATATATGCACCCCATCCAGCTGAATGTGTGAGAGCAACAACAACACCCTTCATTTCCTCTTTCCAAAGATCAAAATCAGCAAGGTTGAGAGGGAGAGGAGAGCGTGAGGTAGGAGAAGAAGAGGGGAGGGTTCCTCAGAAATTCCATGCATGTCCTGTTCCTCACCACCATCCTTCATCATTTCACTTCCTCTTCCCATTGATACTAGTTTTGCAAGCTGAAACCCATCCATCTCCAATTCACCATTGATGGACCTCAAGCTCAAAGTGGAAGTGAAGAGTGTTGCATGTGAGGTTTGAGCTTCACACTTTGATCTAGAACCATAACAAGCATTAGGGAGATCAATTGATAGCTAGATTCGAAGTGGGGAGAAGCTAGGTTCAACCAGCCATCCTTGCAACTTTGGAGCGATTCCGGAGGAAGTTCGTGGGTTGGTGTTGTGATCGAGTCCGAGGAGAGTTCGTGGTTCTCGGGAACGGTTGAATCATTAGAGTCTCGGCAAATAGGTGAGTTCTATACTCACTAGGATGTTATGGTCATGTGTGTCAAGTTCTGATATTGAACCTCACGTTTTATGAAAAACCGGTGTCGAAACCGTTTTGTGAAAATGTCGCTTGAATGATTGAAATGCATGATTGGTTGATTGAGACTTTGATTGTTGTTGTGATTGAGTGATTGATATGTGAATTGTTTGACTGAATGATACTCTGTTCTTCAAGGTTGATAAGTTAGGTATCGATCGGGAAAGGAATTGGACACGAAACGGAGTCAAAGACAGCACGAAATGGCCATTTTACAGGACTGTGCATCAGGCACGGATCGTGTGCCCTGGCACACGGATCGTGCGGATCCTTCTGATGCTTCCTGGAAAATTTCCGTTTCGCGCACGGGTCGTGCGCCATTAAGCACGGGTCGTGCGTATCTGTCTGACCCAGATTTTTAAAGGTGTCCAAATGCTTCCCAATTGATTTCAAACCTATCCTAATCCCTTCCCAATGTTATGAAATGATAAAATAACCGTAATTCGTGGGAATTGCTTAAGTTTAATGATAATAACCTCATGTCATGATTGAATGATTATTGACGGCCCAATGCGGGTATACTGTTTGTGACGGCCCAATGCGGGTATACGGAACGTGTTATGGATTTGATTGTCATGTTATGATTGTGATTGATATATTATGCGACTGATTATGACTAAGTTAAATTATCATAATGTTGAGTATGGGCGATACATTATGATGTGGACTAGGTAATGGATAGTTATAATTAAGTTAACAACGTTAGTAATTCCGTGTGAGATCACCTAATGACAAGATTATGCTAAGAATACGATTAGGTTAAGATTAAGATCATGTTAAGTATATGCTCACTGTTATGTTCACAGATCATTGTTCAAGGTATATTAAAATATATACATCAAGTTAGGGTGACGACCCTATTTCAGTTTAGTGTGCTAGGGGAGGGGAAGTCATGAGCCCTATGAACCTAGGCCCCTTGAGGTTTGCCCACTAGTGATTAGTGGATTGGGTTCACCGGAAGCTTATTTTGCCAAGTGACCGGTGACATGCTAATAATCATGGTTAGGCTCAGTGATTGAGCGAAGTTCATTGTTAGGCTCAGTGATTGAGCACAGTTCATTGTTAGGCTCAGTGATTGAGCATAGTTCAGCCACATAGTCAACTTTGAGGACTATGAGTCTTAGATAATGAATCAAGCATAATTGAATCGAGAGGATTAGTAAGGGGTCTCGATAGAACTCACTGAGACAAGTTGTCTCACCCAATCCATGTTGTTGTTTTTTTCAGAATTGCAGGCTAAGTTGAAGATGATGAGGCATGGTCATGGAGACGCTTGAGGAGCAGCCGCTATCTTTATTTCATCATGTCTTGTATTTCAGTTTCCTTTGTGTTTTGTATTCAGTTCTTTAGTATGTACGATTGTACGACTTATGTTATAAAGTTGTAAACCGCTTCCGCACACTTTCTCTTTTGGTACTGAACACTGGTGGAGTGGTGTAAGAACGCTTTATGCATTTTTCAGGATTAAGTTAAGTAACGCTCTTGATGGTCTTTAGCATCGAGTATTAGCATGTGTTCAGTATTTAAAACAGGAGGTACTCTGATGTATGCCAGTAGTGCATTTCGGTAATTTCTACAAGTTAGAAATTAACGGGGTGTTACAATTGGTATCAGAGCAGTTCGACCTAGTCGGGCTTAGAATCATGAGTCTCTTAAGTCCTCTAAGTGTGATTCCTCTTAGTATGCTATTAGACGTTTAGCCTGATCAACTAAACACTTTGTGCATATTTCGCAGAATCATGGCTGGTGGAAGTAGGAGAAGCGTCCCTGTCGACCCAAATACCGAATGGATGCAGAACGTCATCGAGACGCAACAGAAGATGATGAATGACATGATGCAAATGCAGCAGCAGCAGATGGCTCAAATGGCCCAGATGCATCATGAGAGGATGAATCAACAACAACCGAATGTTCAACAACCTCCTCTGGAAGATCCGAATAGGGCTTACTTTCGTTTCCAGAAGATGAATCCGCAAAGTTTCAAGGGAGGACCTGAAGTAATGGTAGCACATTTCTGGTTGGATTCAATGGAGAAGATTTTTAGGACTCTTCAATGCAGCGAAGAAGAGAAGGTTCTTTTTGCTGCCCATATGCTCGAGGAAGATGCTCAAACCTGGTGGACCAATGCTCATGAATTGATGGTGAACCAGGGAACTCCTGTTACCTGGGTTAACTTCAAGGAGATGTTTATTGGTCACTTTTTCCCTCCGGTGATGAAGTTAAGCAAGTAAGCCGAGTTTATCAATCTGAGGCAAGGAGAGATGTCTGTGGGTGAGTTCACCGCCAAGTTCGAAAGGTTGTCGCAGTTCTATCAGTTGGCGAAGCATGCTCCGAATGATGAGTGGAAGATGCAGATGTATAGGGCAAGTCTTCGTGCTGATGTGGCCCAAGGTCTTAGCTCTTATGCTATGACTAGTTATGCTGGATTGGTGCAGCAAGCTTATGTCGCAGAGGCAGATCTTAACAGGATGTATGAAGAAAGGAAAGCTTATCGGAAGGAAAAGAAAAAGGCAGTAGAATTGCCAACCCCAAGTGAAGAGCCAAAGAATAACTCCAACAAAGGAAAGCAAGCAGTGGTGTCTGAATCTCCAAGGTCCGTTAAGTGTCCGAAATGCGGGAAGCCTCACGGTGGAGAGTGTCGCCTGGGGTCAACTGTGTGTTATTATTGCAAAGGCGAAGGACATTACGCTCACGAGTGTCCGGCGAGGAAGAGGAGCAGAGAAGAGAATGCAACTCCCGCCCGTGGAAGAATCTATGTGATGGACGCTCAGAAAGGCAAAGCTGGCGACAGTTCGGCAAAAGGTATTTCTTAGTCCAATTTTGAGGACAAAATTTTTAAAAGTTGGGGTGATTGTAATACCCCCAATTTTCGCTAATTATATTATTTGGCGTAAATTATTATTTTTTTTGCGATTTATTTAATTGATTGAAATTATTTAAATTGAAAGTGACTTACTTGATTTGGTCAATTAATTTAATTGTGTGCAAATTGAGTTAATTGCATCATATTTAGTTAGTTAGAGCTGGTGGGAGTCATTAGGAATAAAATTTTTAAGTGAAGGGTGGTTTAGTCTTTTACCATGTATATATATATATGCACCCCATCCAGCTGAATGTGTGAGAGCAACAACAACACCCTTCATTTCCTCTTTCCAAAGATCAAAATCAGCAAGGTTGAGAGGGAGAGGAGAGCGTGAGGTAGGAGAAGAAGAGGGGAGGGTTCCTCAGAAATTCCATGCATGTCCTGTTCCTCACCACCATCCTTCATCATTTCACTTCCTCTTCCCATTGATACTAGTTTTGCAAGCTGAAACCCATCCATCTCCAATTCACCATTGATGGACCTCAAGCTCAAAGTGGAAGTGAAGAGTGTTGCATGTGAGGTTTGAGCTTCACACTTTGATCTAGAACCATAACAAGCATTAGGGAGATCAATTGATAGCTAGATTCGAAGTGGGGAGAAGCTAGGTTCAACCAGCCATCCTTGCAACTTTGGAGCGATTCCGGAGGAAGTTCGTGGGTTGGTGTTGTGATCGAGTCCGAGGAGAGTTCGTGGTTCTCGGGAACGGTTGAATCATTAGAGTCTCGGCAAATAGGTGAGTTCTATACTCACTAGGATGTTATGGTCATGTGTGTCAAGTTCTGATATTGAACCTCACGTTTTATGAAAAACCGGTGTCGAAACCGTTTTGTGAAAATGTCGCTTGAATGATTGAAATGCATGATTGGTTGATTGAGACTTTGATTGTTGTTGTGATTGAGTGATTGATATGTGAATTGTTTGACTGAATGATACTCTGTTCTTCAAGGTTGATAAGTTAGGTATCGATCGGGAAAGGAATTGGACACGAAACGGAGTCAAAGACAGCACGAAATGGCCATTTTACAGGACTGTGCATCAGGCACGGATCGTGTGCCCTGGCACACGGATCGTGCGGATCCTTCTGATGCTTCCTGGAAAATTTCCGTTTCGCGCACGGGTCGTGCGCCATTAAGCACGGGTCGTGCGTATCTGTCTGACCCAGATTTTTAAAGGTGTCCAAATGCTTCCCAATTGATTTCAAACCTATCCTAATCCCTTCCCAATGTTATGAAATGATAAAATAACCGTAATTCGTGGGAATTGCTTAAGTTTAATGATAATAACCTCATGTCATGATTGAATGATTATTGACGGCCCAATGCGGGTATACTGTTTGTGACGGCCCAATGCGGGTATACGGAACGTGTTATGGATTTGATTGTCATGCTATGATTGTGATTGATATATTATGCGACTGATTATGACTAAGTTAAATTATCATAATGTTGAGTATGGGCGATACATTATGATGTGGACTAGGTAATGGATAGTTATAATTAAGTTAACAACGTTAGTAATTCCGTGTGAGATCACCTAATGACAAGACTATGCTAAGAATACGATTAGGTTAAGATTAAGATCATGTTAAGTATATGCTCACTGTTATGTTCACAGATCATTGTTCAAGGTATATTAAAATATATACATCAAGTTAGGGTGACGACCCTATTTCAGTTTAGTGTGCTAGGGGAGGGGAAGTCATGAGCCCTATGAACCTAGGCCCCTTGAGGTTTGCCCACTAGTGATTAGTGGATTGGGTTCACCGGAAGCTTATTTTGCCAAGTGACCGGTGACATGCTAATAATCATGGTTAGGCTCAGTGATTGAGCGAAGTTCATTGTTAGGCTCAGTGATTGAGCACAGTTCATTGTTAGGCTCAGTGATTGAGCATAGTTCAGCCACATAGTCAACTTTGAGGACTATGAGTCTTAGATAATGAATCAAGCATAATTGAATCGAGAGGATTAGTAAGGGGTCTCGATAGAACTCACTGAGACAAGTTGTCTCACCCAATCCATGTTGTTGTTTTTTTCAGAATTGCAGGCTAAGTTGAAGATGATGAGGCATGGTCATGGAGACGCTTGAGGAGCAGCCGCTATCTTTATTTCATCATGTCTTGTATTTCAGTTTCCTTTGTGTTTTGTATTCAGTTCTTTAGTATGTACGATTGTACGACTTATGTTATAAAGTTGTAAACCGCTTCCGCACACTTTCTATTTTGGTACTGAACACTAGTGGAGTGGTGTAAGAACGCTTTATGCATTTTTCAGGATTAAGTTAAGTAACGCTCTTGATGGTCTTTAGCATCGAGTATTAGCATGTGTTCAGTATTTAAAACAGGAGGTACTCTGATGTATGCCAGTAGTGCATTTCGGTAATTTCTACAAGTTAGAAATTAACGGGGTGTTACATTTACCAAGTGGTAAAGTAAGCTCCGGATGACGAATGGAGAATGCAGAAGTATAAGAAGGGCATAAGTGCTTTTATGATTTATGGTCTCAGTTCTTATTCTATTACCAATTATGTTGCCTTAGAGCAACCAGCCTATGTCGCCGAGGATGATGTTAAAGAGAATATTGGAAAGGAAAGAAGGTAGTTGATTTATCAACTCCGAATGCAGAGTCCAAAGATAATTTCATCAAAGGAAAAACAGGTGCAATTCTTCGATTCTTCAGAAGTCAGAAGATGTTCTAACCGTGGAAAGTGTCACATTGGTGGATGTAAGCAAAGATCTAATCGATGCTATTGTTATAATGAAGAGGGTCACTATGGTAAAAAGTGCCCTGCAAGGAAGAGTTCCAAGGAGTCACGAGCAGCTCGAAGGCAATGACAAGTCAACACTCTGAATGCTTAGATAGTTACGAATGCTGACGGTATACTTAGAAGGGTGGGAGTCCTATTCAATAACTCGATCAGTATATTATATGATTCGGGTGCAACCTATGGCTGTATATCCCGATTCCGTGTGAATCGGTTGGGATTAGCCTTTTCATCGCTATCCTAGCCGATACCTATTTTAACTGCTGCTAAGGGTCGTGTCCAGACCTAATCCTTGTATAGAATTGTCTACTTGTCATAGGAGGGAGAAATTTCGTTGTAGAATTTATTGTTTGCCTATGAGAAGTGTGGACACCATTTTGGGTATGAATTGGATGACTGCAAATCATGTTGCAATCAACTGTGTTAATCAACTATCAGCTTCGCTTTAGAATCAGTTGAATTGTCTAGGACAACTTCTGAAGCGGTTACCTAGTTCACCTTAGACGGTCAATCATTATCCCAAGGTGCGGAAGCCTATATTACTATGTTGTCTGCATCCACTGAAACTAGTATTAGATTTGTCATCTGTACAAGTTGTGAATGACTTTCTGGATGAAGTTTCTTCAGAACCTCCAGAGCGAGAGGTAGAGTTTACCGTAGATTTGGTTCCTGGCACGGGATCAATATCTATTGCTCCTTACAGAATTTCTCCTTTAGAATTGAAAGAATTGAAGTCTCAACTTGAAGAATTGATATCAAAGAGGTTCATTCGACCGAGTGCTTTTCCATGGGGTGCTCTGGTGTTACTTGTCAAGAAGAAAGATGGAAGTAGGAGATTGTGTATTGACACCGACTACTCAACAAAGTGATGATCAAGAACAAATATCCTTTTCTAAGGATACACGAATTGCTGGATCAACTTCGAGGTGCAGTGGTGTTTTCAAAAATCGATCTGAAGTCGGGTTATGATCAATTAAAAGTAAGAGCCTTAGATATTCCGAAGAAAGTTTTTCGTAGTAGGTATGGACATTACGAGTTAGTAGTGATGCCTTTAGGTCTACCTAATGCTCCAGCGGTATTCATGGATTACATGAACCGATTCTTCCATACGTACCTGGATCAGTTAGTAGTCATTTTCATTGATGATATCTTGGTGTACTCAAAGACCATTGTGGAGGATGTTCGATATCTCCGCATTGTTCGGAAAGTACTCTGAGGAAAGAAGTTGTATGTGAAACCTTCGAAGTGTGATTTCTGGATGCCTGAGGTAAAATTCCTGGGATATGCGATCTCCCAATCAGGAGTTGCAGTAGATCCCAGTAAAATAGAAGCTGTGTTGAATTGGGAGAGACCGACCTCAGTCACAGAGATCAGAAATTTTTGGGTCTAGCCGGTTACTATAAGAGATTTGTTCAAGGGTTCTCACAGTTAGTTTTTCCACTTACTCGGTTAACTCGTAAGGGTCATCCGTTTACGTGGGATGCCGATTGTGAAGAATGTTTTTAAGAGTTGAAGATTTTGACTTCTGCTCCAATCCTGATTCTTCCGGATCCGTCATCGGAATTTCAAATTTTCTGTGACGCTTCACGGAAGGGTTTAGGATGTGTTCTAATGCAAAATCAACAAGTGGTAGTTTATGCGTCCGGGCAATTAAAGTCTCATGAGGAGAATTATCCGACTCATGATTTGGAGTTGGCAGCTATTGTGTATGCACTAAAGATTTGGAGACGTTACCTGTATGGGTCTCGTTTCGATGTCTTTAGTGATCACAATAGTTTAAAATATCCGTTTGATCAGAAAGAATTGAATAACAGACGAAGGAGATGGGTTGAATTCCTGAAGGATTATAAATTCGTGTTGAATTAGCATTCAAGAGAGGCCAATGTTGTAACGGATGCGCTGAGTAGGGGATCCATTCACATGGCAGAGTTAATGACGCGAGAAATGGAATTGTTAGAGTCTTTTAGATCTAAGTTGGAGTACATCCATAAGTTTCCACTTGGGTGGCGGGCTATTAGTTTGTTAACCTCTCCTTTGTGAAGGTTAACAATGAGATTGTATTTTGAGATTCCGTTTGACAAGTCAAACATGAATACCGATATGAAAGTGAGGTGACGACTGTTGTTTGCCAAGGTTGTGGATAACCATCAAAGGATTAATTGATGGATCTGCTGCAAGTGACTGAAATTTCCAAAGTGAAGTTTGGCGTGCGGTATGGTAGTTTTGAAAAATCATTTTGTGAAAACCCGCATGCTAAAGTTAATCTTGGGAACGAATCAAGAGGCTAATAGGATCTGATTGAGGAAAATCATAGGAGGCGTACTTAGGTTGACGGGAAACTCAACGCTATTGACTAATTCGAAAAGGAATTGGGTGCGTCGTAGATAAATATATTGTGAGGAAAGTTACAATAAAGGAAGAAGGGTTCTGAGTTCTGTTTGATAGTTGTTTTGAGAACAGTTGAGGTGATTTTCATTGCTTTCGAAATTGATTGATGTTCCCACGGTTTATTTCTACGTTTAAGGTCAAATTTTTAGTAAAACCCTCATTTCATCTTTTTGAAAAGTCTTATCTCGAAATCATGGGGACGAGTCAAGAAGTTTTACAGATCACTTTTCCGTCACATTTTTCATTGTGTATGAGAACTGCTATAGATTTTAGAAAAATTGTTGAGAACGTGTTTACACCCTTCGAGAAAATCATGTTTGTACTTACCTCTACCGAGGAGTACCAGTTTGTGTATCTTATTTTCAACCTGTAATTCTATCAGGTGTCTTGTATTAAACCCTTTGACTTAGATTAATCAAAGTTGGGGAGTAAACGAGGATAATTGGAATGAAGCTTCGGAAATGTTTTCGGACGCGGTGCCGAGCCTATGTAGGCGAATGATGAGTCTCTCGTGTTGATTCGTAACAAGAGAGTTCGGACTGTAATCTTAGAAGCGTTCTAGGGTAGTAGTCGAACATACTTAAAGATTGGCGTGCCAACTTGGGAAGATTTTCTACACTCATTTCGTTAATTCAAGAATATTTTCCAGCAAATTTGGACCTTTCTGAGAATGTCTCTTCTCGGTTAGTCAATCGTAAGACTTGACGAAATTTTGAGGACAAAATTCTTTCAAGTTGGGGAGAATGTAACATCCTCAAAATAATTAGCTGAATTATTTGGATGTTAACCCAATTAAATTAATTTAGTACTTGACTGGTAAATTTATTGAGTGCTAAAATTATTTATTGGTTGTCATCGGATCGTTAACCGAATAATACGGGTCAAGGAAGTTTTGGAATCGAAATAAGAGATTTAGATCAATATGGTAATTTGACAACGTTACCACTTATATATATATATGTGTGTGTGTGTGTGTGTGTGTGTAAATTAAAGAAAGAAAAGAAAGAAAGAATGCGAGAGAGAAATACAAAGAGGAGAAAGGAGAGAAAAGAAGAGAATGGGTATGGAAGAAGAATGGGAGAGAAGGGATAGATAGATCCATCAAAACGTCTTCCCTCCAACACGAAAAATGATCATCGTTCCTTCCTCTTCAATTTGGTACCAACATCATCACCATCAATGCACTCTCTCTCACTTTGCCATTTTCGAATTTAAGAGTAAAATGGAGGTTTTTGTTGTTCAAGCTCAAAGGAAAGCTTTGGATGGTGTTTGGGAGCGAGCTCAAGGTGGATTGCGCAAATATTGAAGTCCGATTTGGGGTTTGTGAAGAATCAAGATGTTAGGGTTCAAATTGGGGTTATGTGTGAATAGTGAATTGGAGCTTGAAGACGATGAATAGTAATTTCATGGAGGTTTTGTGATTGATTGTAGGTTCAAAGGTTGGGAGCGGATTCGATTGGCGTCGGAGCGTAAAGTTTGTACGGGGAACGTTCGTGTGGTTATGTCGGAAAAGCGATTTCGGGGAAAGTCTCGGCTATTTGTGATTTTCATCACAATCGGTGAGTTTTACTCACGTTTAGGTTTTTAAATTAATTAACTTAAATTGTGAAATGTGTTTCGGTTTTGGTTCGTTGTCGAAAAAGTATTTTGTACGAAAATCACGTTTTATGTCCAATTGGTTTTTGGATTGTTTGATTGATGATTTGATGATGATCATTGTTGTTTAAATATGTTTTTGGACTATTTTTATGTTGGGACTGGACTGGAACAGGTATCGGAATTGGTTGGAACGACGAAAACTGCGAAAACGGGATAAAATACAATGCTGTCAAAAGCGCACGACCCGTACGTCCCAGGCGCACGGACCGTGCGTGTCATTCTGTTTCTGTTTTCAAAAATGCATTACAGGGCGCACGACCCGTGCGTGTGGGAGCACGGACCGTGTGTTGTGTTCTGTCCAAATTTTCCAAACTTGCCCGAAACGATCCCGATCGATTCCAATCCTCTTCTAATCCTTTCCTAACCCTTCTATACTGATATTAGGCTTATAATGCCATGATTTTGGGTATGTTTCAAAAGGGTTTTATAAAATACTTTTGAAGTTGAAATTGTTTCGAAAAGCCGAACAATAGTACACGTGTGCGAATATGTTTTATTAATAATAAAGCGGACTATGAGTCCTACGTGGTATGGTATAACTGACGCGGGATGATTATTATTTATTCGTCTAAACCGGTCTACGATTCACGATATATATTATATCGACTATAGGAAACGACCCAATGCGGGTATTATGTTCGATTAACGGTCAAATGTAGATGGACTAAATGTTTATTGAGTATAGGTGAACTACAGGTCATCAAGTGTAGATATATTTAATATATATCGGGTTTGGGTGACGACCCTTGTTGACATACTAGGAGGGGCAGTCATGATCCCCTACCCTAGGCTGAGGCCAATAGCAAAACTGTTATTGGTAAGGGGTTCGCCGGGATTAGCCTCGGGGCAGTCGGTGGTACGTTACTATGATTTTGTAGTGTGGTTCGCCGGGATAAGCCTCGGGGCAGTCGGTGACGCACTGAGTTATAGCAGATTCGCCGGGATTAGTCTTGGGGCAGTCGGTGGAATGCTATGTGTAAAATAATGTGGTTCATCGGGAATTAGCGATCGCACAGTCGATGCCGTGTTGAGTTAACAATGTTTGAAAACTGGACCGAGAGCGCTAGTAGGGGTCTCGGTAGAACTCACTGAGATTGTATCTTACTGTTTAAATGTTGTTGTTTTACAGATAAACAGGGATAGTGGAGATCCAAGAGGCACGAGTAGGTGGTACTCGGATGGTTGCTGAAGACTTAGCTTTATGCTTAAATGTATATCTTTCCTTGTTATCTGGGTATCAAGACATTTTGTCTTTAGCGTTATGTATTTATTTCCGCTTTCTTGTGCGATATTGAACACTGTATTTCACTGATGGTTTATGGTCTTATTTATGTGTAAGACTGTCCTGTTGTTGTTCAGTGAAAATTTTATAGCGGTGTTCAGTATTTAAACACGAAATGTATCTCTGATGTTTTAGGAATGGTGCACTTGGGTATTTTTACTCGATAAAAATACCGGGGTGTTACAAATATTTTAAATTACGTACTTACCGTAGGGAACAACCACGTGGGGGCAGAGGTAGAATAACCTTTGACAGCTCTAATAAAATAATATAAAAGTATTTATCAAATTTCAACCCAACTTAAGTTCAAATACTACAATTTAAACCAGGATAAAAATTAAAAACTCACTTGCTAAACATGGCTTTGATTTCTTTGTTTGGTTTGCGGCTTAAGGAACACATCCATACCACAGTGTTTTGATTTGGGATTAAGATAATTAGTGGCAATGATTGCTGCAACATTGATAAACTTAAAATTAAGCAACACACAAAGAAAAATGAATCACCAATTAGTTGAAATATTTTGCTATTACGTACCTATGGCAAAATAGAACAATATCTAAGGCCTTAGTGGTGGTCATCAATTTCTCTTGAAAGTTTTGAAGGACAACATCCATGGAATAATGCTTCAAGTTAAACTTGTATGGACACACAAATCCATATATGTCCTCAATACCTCTTTCAAGACAATCACGGTACAAATATCTAGTGGCAAGTAAGAAAAACTATCAAATCGATTGACTTATGTAAATTCAAGCCACTCTTCACCAGAAACCATGTCCACGATCTCTTTGAAGGAGACAAAGCAGTCATGAACTTCGTGCTCCAACTTGTCATACCCCAATTTTGTCCAGCTTAGGTCAAAACCCAAATTTTCCACACAAAAAAAATATATAATAAATTATGCATTGCATTTTAGGGTCCTAGAAACCGCTCCAAAGTTTTTGAAATCATTTTTAGGGTTAGAATGCACTTTTTAGGAAATTAGGGTTTTGAAAATATGTTATGCATGCATGGCAAGCTTTGGAAAATATTTTATGCATGCATGGCAAAGACCTAAAAACATTTTTGTGGAAAGCAAGAATTGATTTCTATTCTGTTCCAATGGCCAAGAATCGATTTATACTATTTTGTAAAGGCCATGAAATCGATTTCTTAATCCAATGTTAAACCATAAAATTGATTTTCAGGATCTCCTAAAAGACAAGAATCGATTCCCACTATTTTGTAAAGGCCATGAAATCGATTTCTTAATCCAATGTTAAACCATAAAATCGATTTTCAGGATCTCCTAAAAGACAAGAATCGATTCCCACTATTTTGTAAAGGCCATGAAATCGATTCTTATCACATTTACATGTTTCCTAAAGCACACAATCGATTATCTAATCAATTGAGAAGCAAAGAATCGATTGCTCCTATATTTTAGCCTTACCATGAAATCGATTCTTCTCCTATTTTTAACTAAGCATGAAATCGATTGTGAGCATTTTGTAAAGGCCAAGAATCGATTCTTCTATCATTTAACTAAGTATATAATCGATTCTTATGTCATCTAAAATGATAAGAATCGATTCATCAACATTTTCACTTCATCAAACAATCGATTCATCTTTGCAATAAATATTTTTTTTCAAATTTCTACGCGTTCCTAAGCCTATAAATAGGCAACCTCAAGTCACATTTAGACGGAGGCAGATTTCAGGAGATCAGAGGAGAATTTCCCAAATCTCATTTCAGGACACAGATTTTCACGAGATCAGAGAAAAGCACACATTTTTCACGAGATCAGAGAAGCCAATTTTCGCAGATCTCATTTTAGAGAAAAACTCTTCTACGCTATATTTTATTTGCGCTCTCTTCGTTCCAATGGTCCGTCAGAGCTGATCTTTCGCTAAGAGTTAGTTGGGGTTGCATTCTTCAAGTTGTAAGATCCGCCTTCATTAGAGGTATTTCTGTCTTTACATTTGTCATTATTTAATTATTGTGATCCGTGCCAAAACTGCTCTATATGATTCAACCCTTTTAGTTTATATGTTGTTTAAGTTGATGATTGGCAATGTGATTCACACTTGTGCACTTGTGCACTTAATCTTAAGTGTGAGGATTGACCAAAGTGATTCAACATTCTTTGATACTTTGGTCGCTAAATAATTTGCTTGCTTATGCTGGCCAATGATCATGATTGAGGCAACTCTTTTGCTTGAGCTTACAGTGTCATCATCTACTCTCATATAGAATATCATCAATACTTAGATAGGTCCATTCCTTACATTGCATCTTCCACTAGATGTGCATTTAGATTCCCTTGCGTTTTGTAGAAATATTTGAGTATGGTTCTCGCCTAGCATCTTCCACTAGATGTGCCTTTAGGTTCAATCTCGCCTACTCTTGTATTTTGCTTAATGCCCAATTCAAGTTCCTTCCTTGCCTATATATGTGTTGTGATCTAATATGTGTAGTTTAGGTTTGATTTTTGTTTGCGAATTCAAATATTGTTGCTCAATGATTTGATTCCACTGATTGTGTTATGCTTGAATCCACCAATTCTTTCTTGCATTCATTGTTTTCATTTCTAAACGACATGGCACAAAAATGGTTACTAGTGGCAATCCATCACAACCTTTGTTGGTTTGATTGTCATGAAAGCCTCGATTTCAAAAGAATTTTCGTAAGCATAAAGCAAGCTACTAGTGATAATCCATCACAACCTTTGTTGGTTTGATTATCATGAACGCGTCCAATTTCAAAAAGAATCTTTTCTAAGTATCAAAGAATCAAAAACAAGTTATTAGCGGTGGTCCATCATAATTTTTGTTAGTTTGATCACCATGAAAGCTTGCATTTACAAAAGGCATTCAAAGAGAGTTACTAGTAATGATACATCATAACCTTTGTTAGTTTGATCATCATGAAAGCTTTCATTTTCAAAAGACGTTTCAAAAAGATTTTCATTTTTCAAAGCTTATTAGAACTACGTCGCTTTGATTCCCATTTGGGATACGTAGGAGCGAGCCACGTTCTCGTCAAGCACAACAAATAAAAATCTTTTCACAACCATAAACAAATCATTTCCATAAAACAAACAATCATTTTCAAACCCATTGTTGCTAGTGGCTAATCAGAACCTTTGTTCGTCTAGCCATTGGTAGCAATGTCTTTTCCCAAAAGAATAATAAAGCGGTGATTACCCATAACCATGGTTAGTTTAATCATTCACTAAATGCTCGTCCTATTTCGAAAACTCACTAAAAAGATAAAAGACAAAAACCTTTTTCAGGACAAAGAAGAACTACGTAGCTTTGAGTTCTCCATCGCACCAGGAGATACGTAGGAGCGGGCCTTGTCCCGTCAAGCGTTTTTTTTTTCTAAAAACCCATTTCCCCCCCTTTTTTTCATAATAAATAAAGATTTTCATAAAGAGTTTTTCAATAAGAAGTAGAGAGGCAAAATTAAGTATTTTCAAGTCAACACACTAAAACCACACATTTAATTAAAGGTTCCCTCTCAGTAGAGAGGACGTGTGGGGTGCTAACACCTTCCCTACGCGTAACCGACCCCCGAACCCTATTCTCTAATTTCGCAAGACCAAACGCATTCCAAAAAAGGTTTTCCTAATATTTTCCTTAATAAATATTGGTGGCGGCTTCATTGTCTTAGGAAAAGTTGTGAACGAGGAAGGTTCTCCCTCGGGGACTTTTTCGGGCGCAACAGCTGGCGACTTCACTGGGGACTAAAAAACATTTTCTTTCAAAAGTGGGTCAAGCCTAATTAATTAAGTGTGTGGTTTGTGTGATTGATTTGAACATCTTGCTTTGCCTCTATTCTTCTTCTTTTTCATAAGCATGTTGTATCCATATGCATTCTTCTTCTATGTTTGCTTTTGTTTAAAATAATAGATAGTTACTTCTTTGCTTAAATGCTTAGTTCCCTCATGCATATTTCCCCTCTCTTGTCATGTCCCCTTCTTCTCAGCTCCCTTTCTGAGGTAAGTAATGTGTTTGTTGTTGGCACCCTAGATTAGTTGAATTTGATTGGTATTGAACCCTAGGGTAGACGACATGTTATTGATTTCTATTGTCTGGACTGTTCTGGATTTTCATTTGCAGGTAGGGTAGTTTTTTAAGGAAATGCCCTTCGCACACACACACACTTGTACCTTGAGGCTACATGATTAGAGAAAGAGACCATAACCCAGGTCTGTTAGGATACCATAGGATGAGTGGATTCGAGTAGTGGGAGCCCATCAGGACCTTTGTCCGTTTGGCTACTCGCGAAAGTTTCAATCAGAGTTGTGCTCTTTCATGATGCTTCGTATCTAGCAGTTTGCTGCATTTACAGGGATTTTCATGAGAGGGACGGTGGCTCTGATGACCTTTGTGAGGGTGTGAATAGAGCTCCATGAGAAGATTATCCCTAAAATACCTTAGATCATAGGTTCTACCTGTAACGCCCCAAAATAATTTAATTATTTATTTAATTAAGTTATTTAAGGCTTACAATATTTATTTAATTTAATTAAATAATTCAAGGTTTAAATTATTTATTTTATTTTAATTTTTAGGAGGTGTTGTCTCGAATTAGATGGTGCACAGGGCCCATGACCCACAAGTGAGCCCATGACCCATTGGATAGTCATAGGAGTCGACTCACTTAGGGGTCTTGGGAGTTAGTTCTCATTTTTGACTCAATTGTGAAAAGAAAGAAAAGAAACGTAAAAAGAGAGAGTGAGAAGAGGAGAAGTTGCGAAGTGAAGAAGAGAAGAAGAGAAAGGGGCGAATCACTCAAGGAGGAGGAAGAGCTTGTTGGTGTTTGCATTTCCCTTGGAGCTTGGCTTGGTGGTGCGAATTCTAAGAGGTTAGGGGGTCCTCTTTTTATTTTTAATGGCTTATGCGAATTGGTAGTGCCTAGGGTTAGGGTTTTAGAATGAATTATATGAATGAATTGTGGTGTTGTTGATTCAATTGTAATGTTGTGATATATGATTATGAATTGCCTATGTTGAAATCGCATGATTGATGTTTGATTATTACTAATGTGAATTGTATGTCATATGTTTGAATATATGACTTGTTGGTGCTTGTTTGGTGAAAATTGAGGATCATGATGATGATTGAATTATATATATATGATTGGGTGTTTGGTGAACTTAATTTGGTGTTTGGATTTGAAAAATTCTGATTTTGGAAGCCCCTAGGCGCCTTGGGCGCCATATGCATGGTTGTTGTTTTTCTGCGCCTCAGTCATGGGCGCCAGGCGCCCAGCCAGTATGCCTGCGCCAGTTTCTCCAGTTCTGTTGCCACTGTGTTGCTGTTTCTGTTGCCACTATGTTGCTGTGTCTGTTGCCACTGTGTTGCTGTTTCTGTGTCACTGTGTTGCCAGTTTTGGCGCTAGGTGCTTGTGCCATGGGCGCCAGCGCCTATGCGTGTTGGTGTTTCCTGGGCGCCATGCGCCTACGCGTGTTGCCGTCCCTGGGCGCCAAGCGCCCATGCGCCAAGAGCTGTGCTGCGCCTGTTGTGTCGAAGTGCTGAGACAGAAGCTGTCGAAGTGCTGAGACAGAAGCTGTCGAAGTGCTGAGACAGAAGCTGTCGAATTTGTTGAGACAGAAGCTGTCGAATTTGCTGAGATAGAAGCTGTCGAATTTACTGTGTCTCATTTTCCCCCCTATTCTGTTTTTGACGTATCTTTTGACTCGGTTATCCAAATTTGACGGTTCAAAATGCGTCTCGAAGCTAATTTCAGTGTCTATCCAAATGTTCTAATTTTATGCAAAAATGAATTACTTTACTGGTGTTTCTGGGCTGAGGTGTTCAAGTGTCTAAACGGCAATTTTTATCCACTTTCCCTATGTCGTGTCAAATCATAAATTAGCCTATGGAAAATTGGTGTTGGTGTGAGTGGCGGGTTGAGTTGATGAGTGTATTATGGTGTGATTGGTGAGCAGAGGCTTCGGCCTAATTTTAAATTGGTGAGCCGATTAATGCAATGGTGAGAATATGAATAAAATGGTGAGCTGAATTAAATGCTGAATTGATTGAATTGTGGTGTGTTGTGATGCATTTCCATAGCATCTCATGAAACATGTGCATTATTGGTGAGCAGAGGCTTCGGCCTAGTTTTATTTGGTGAGCAGAGGCTACGGCCTATTTGTATTTGGTGACGGATCCAACATGCATGTGCCCGTGGAGTTTGGGTTGCATTTCATGTATAATCATATATTGTGTAGTGCTGCTAGGAAATAAAATGTTGATGTGATTGTTGCCATTGTTGTGAATCGGTGTGCCTAGTTTCCTTTTCCTATGCAGTGCTTAATTCCATATGTTATTAATTATGAAAAGAGACTCACCCTACTGCTTTTATGTTGCTTCTTATGTCGGCAACGTGCAGGTAATAACGAGTGAAGGTTACCCATGTGCCTTCCTCTGGTAGGAAGTGTCATGCTCTGATACGTAGCACCAAGGGGGGTGTCCTATGCTTAAGTGTTATTGTCTTTATATTGTTAGACTATTTTTGGTGATGTATTGGTTTTGTTTTCGAACTTAATTATTATTCCGCTGCTGGTAGTGACTGTATTTAGTTGATGTGAACTAAACGGTTTTTCTTGTTATGGTGCTATGTATCTTGTGGTTTTAATTGAACTATGAAAGTTGAAGTTTTTGATTTTAATGGAGTAAGTGTAACACTCGCTTAAATTGTTTAAAAAAAAAAGAAACTCTGATTTTATTAAATAGTAAGGTTACTAGAAAAGGGGTGTTACATTAGTGGTATCAGAGCAGTTCGGTCTGTCCGGCCAAGTCGTCCTGTCATAGTGTCTTATGACAAATAGAATTGTTAGATTAGTTCTAAATTTCTGTTGTGCTGCAGTGATAGTTTAAAATGGCTGGGAGGAACGACGCTGCTCTTGCTGCTGCTTTGCAGGCTATGGCTCAGGCTGTTGGGAACCGGCAAAATGGTGCTGAAAATGCTGGGACTCGCAGTTTAGCCACGTTCCAGAGGGAGAATCCACCTGTTTTTAAGGGCAAGTACAATCCAGATGGTGCTCTAGCATGGCTGAAAGAGATCGAAAGGATATTTCGTGTCATGGATTGTGACGATGCGCAGAAGGTCAGGTATGGTACCCATACGCTGGCAGAGGAAGCTGATGATTGGTGGATGGAGGTTAGGCAGAGGTTAGAAACTGCTAATGAGGAGATAACTTGGGCTGTTTTCCGCAGAGAGTTCCTACGGAAGTATTTTCCAGAAGATGTGAGGGGAAAGAAAGAAATAGAATTCCTTGAGCTAAAGCAAGGAAGCATGTCAGTGACAGAGTATGCTGCCAAGTTCACTGAAATGGCTAAGTTTTATCCCCACTCTGCTGATGCTGATTCTGAATTTTCAAAATGTATAAAGTTTGAGAATGGACTGAGGGCTGATATAAAGAAAGCTATAGGGTACCAGAAGATTCGGGTATTCGCTGATTTGATCGACAGTTGCAGAATATTCGAAGATGATAGTAATGCTCACTCCAAGGTCATGAGAGATCAGAGGGGTAAATTTCAGAACCGGGGTAAGCCATATGAGGTTCCGGCTGGTAAGGGTAAGCAGAGGTATGCTGATAATAAGAAACCAAGTGGGGGAGATGCCCCTGCGAAGGTTGTGTGCTACAGGTGTGGCAAGCCGGGCCATAAGAGTTTTGACTGCTCGGATAATAAATGTTTCAAGTGCGGTAAAGAAGGTCATGTGGCTGCGAAATGTGAGAAAAGGGATGTGGTGTGCTACAATTGTGGGGAAGTAGGTCATATTAGTACTAAGTGTACTAAGCCGAAGAAAGAGAAGTCCCATGGAAAAGTGTTTGCTCTCGCAGGATCAAAGGATACTAATGAGATTAGAGGTACATGTTTTATTAATGGTATTCCTTTGATTGCTATTATTGATACTGGTGCTACGCATTCATTTATTGCTGCTTTATGTGCTGAGAAATTGGACCTTGTTTTATCTTCTATGATGAGGGAGATGGTTATTGACACTCCAGCTAAGGGTTCAGTAACTACCTCTCTTGTGTGTGCTAAGTGCCCTCTGTCAATCTTCGGCAGAGATTTCCTTGTTGACCTTATTTGTTTGCCGTTGGGAGGGTTGGATGTCATTCTTGGTTTGGACTGGTTAGTAGTTAACCATGTGCATAATAATTGTTTCCGAAAATCTGTGAGTTTCCTTCCTCCCGAAGAAGAAGAATCCGTTTTGTTGCCTGCTGGTCAACTGCATAAGGTAATGAAAGAGGGAGTTCATCTGTTTGCTTTGATGGCGTCATTGTCTGCTGAGAATCAGGCGATCATTGAAGGGGTGCAAGTAGTGTGTGAGTTTCCTGAAGTGTTTCCGGATGAAATTCCAAGTGTTCCGCCAGAGAGGGAGGTTGAGTTTGCTATTGATCTTATACCGGGTACTAGGCCTGTGTCTATGGCACCGTACCGAATGTCAGCCTCAGAGTTGTCTGAATTGAAAAAGCAATTAGAAGATCTACTTGAGAAGAAATTTGTAAGACCAAGTGTGTCACCATGGGGTGCTCCGGTATTGTTAGTGAAAAAGAAGGATGGGAGTATGAGACTTTGTGTCGATTATAGGCAATTGAACAAGGTGACAATAAAGAACAGGTATCCGCTTCCCAGAATTGATGATTTGATGGACCAGTTGGTAGGTGCTAAAGTGTTTAGCAAAATCGATTTGAGGTCGGGTTATCACCAGATCAAGGTAAAGGATTAAGACATTCAGAAAACCGCTTTCAGAACGAGATATGGGCACTATGAGTATTCGGTGATGCCGTTTGGTGTTACCAACGCACCGGGAGTGTTTATGGAGTACATGAATCGTACTTTCCATAGTTACTTGGATCGGTTCGTTGTTGTGTTTATTGACGACATTCTGGTGTATTCTAAAACGAAAGAGGAACACGCAGAACATTTGAGGTTAGTGCTAGAAGTGTTGAAAGAAAAGAAATTGTATGCAAAATTGTCTAAGTGTGAGTTCTGGCTGAATGAAGTAGGTTTCCTTGGCCATATTATCTCTGGTAATGGTATAGCTGTGGACCCAGCCAAGGTTGATGCTGTGTCGCAATGGGAGAGCCCGAAGTCAGTTACAGAGATTAGAAGCTTCTTAGGATTAGCTGGTTATTACAGGAGATTTATTGAAGGTTTCTCGAAGTTGGCCCTTCCGTTGACTCAATTGACATGTAAGGGAAAGGCCTTTGTGTGGGATGCTCGCTGTGAGGAGAGCTTCAATGAGTTGACGAAGAGGTTGACAACATCGCCCGTGTTGACTTTGCCTGTTCCGGATCAACCGTTTGTAGTATATTGTGATGCTTCCAAGATGGGTTTGGGAGGTGTGTTGATGCAAGTAGGTAAGGTAGTAGCTTATGCGTCCAGACAGTTGAGGACCCATGAGAAGAACTACCCTACTCATGATTTGGAGCTAGCTGCAATTGTGTTTGTGCTGAAAATTTGGAGGCACTATCTGTATGGTACTAGATTTGAAGTGTTTAGTGACCATAAGAGTTTGAAATACTTGTTTGATCAGAAGGAGCTAAATATGAGACAGCGACGTTGGTTAGAATTGCTGAAGGATTATGATTTCGGCTTGAACTATCACCCCGGCAAAGCTAATGTCGTGGCTGATGCTTTAAGTCGGAAGAGCTTGCATATGTCGGCTATGATGGTAAAACAATTAGAGTTGATTGAGCAGTTTCGGGACATGAGTCTGGTTTGTGAAGTGACACCGCAGAGTGTCAGATTGGGAATGCTGAAGATTGGCAATGAATTTTTGGTTAGTGTTCGAGAAGCCCAGAAGTCAGATGTAAAGTTGGTAGACTTGTTAGTTGTGGATGATCAAGCTGTGGATGGGGATTTCAAGTTAGATTCCCAAGGTGTATTGAGATTCAGATATAGGATTTGTATTCCTGATGATGCTGAGATGAAGAGAATGATTCTTGAGGAGAGCCATAGGAGCGAGTTGAGTATTCATCCAGGGGCTACGAAAATGTACCAAGATTTGAAGAAGATGTTCTGGTGGCCTGGTATGAAGAAGGATGTGGCACAGTTTGTGTATTCTTGTCTGACTTGTCAGAAGTCTAAGATTGAGCATCAGAAGCCTGCAGGGTTGATGCAACCATTAGAAGTTCCAGAATGGAAATGGGATAGCATTTCCATGGATTTTGTGACTGGTTTGCCAAATACAGTGAGAGGGTTTGATGCTATATGGGTGGTTGTGGACAGGTTGTCAAAGTCTGCTCATTTCTTACCAATTAATATGACTTATCAAGTTCCAAAGTTGGCAGAGATCTACATCAAGACAATTGTGAAGTTGCATGGCGTTCCGCTTAGTATTGTATCGGATAGAGATCCAAGATTCACTTCTGAATTTTGGAAAAGTTTGCAAGAAGCTTTGGGTTCTAAGTTGAGGTTGAGCTCCGCTTATCATCCGCAGACAGATGGTCAGACGGAGAGGACTATTCAGTCGATAGAGGACTTGTTGAGAGCATGTGTTCTTGAGCAGGGAGGTTCATGGGATTCTCATCTTCCGTTGATAGAGTTCACCTATAATAACAGTTTTCATTCTAGTATTGGTATGGCACCGTTTGAGGCGTTGTATGGTAGGAGATGTAGGACTCCGTTATGTTGGTATGAATCTGGAGAGAGTGCAGTATTGGGGCCTGAGATCGTGCGAGAAACAACTGAGAAGGTAAAATTAATCCGTGAGAAGATGAAAGCGTCGCAGAGTCGGCAAAAGTGCTATCATGATAAGAGAAGGAAGGATTTAGAGTTTCAGGCCGGCGATCATGTGTTCCTGAGAGTCACTCCGGTGACTGGTGTTGGGCGTGCCTTGAAATCAAAGAAGTTAACTCCCCGTTTCATTGGTCCGTATCAGATTAGGGAGAGGGTGGGAAGTGTTGCCTATAGGGTGGCCTTGCCGCCTAATCTTTCGAACTTGCATGACGTGTTCCACGTGTCACAACTTTGAAAGTATGTTCCGGACCCGTCTCATGTGATTCAGATGGATGAAGTGGAGGTACGGGATAATCTCACGGTGGAGACTATGCCTGTGCGAATTGAAGATAGAGAAGTGAAGATTCTGAGAGGGAAGGAGATCCCTTTAGTGAAGGTGGTTTGGTTAGGAGCTGCTGGTGAAAGTATGACTTGGGAGCTGGAGAGTAAGATGCGGGAAGCATATCCGGAGTTGTTTGATTCAGGTAATTTCGAGGACGAAATATTCTAAGTGGGGGAGAGTTGTAACGCCCCAAAATAATTTAATTATTTATTTAATTAAGTTATTTAAGGCTTACAATATTTATTTAATTTAATTAAATAATTCAAGGTTTAAATTATTTATTTTATTTTAATTTTTAGGAGGTGTTGTCTCGAATTAGATGGTGCACGGGGCCCATGACCCACAAGTGAGCCCATGACCCATTGGATAGTCATAGGAGTCGACTCACTTAGGGGTCTTGGGAGTTAGTTCTCATTTTTGACTCAATTGTGAAAAGAAAGAAAAGAAACGTAAAAAGAGAGAGTGAGAAGAGGAGAAGTTGCGAAGTGAAGAGGAGAAGAAGAGAAAGGGGCGAATCACTCAAGGAGGAGGAAGAGCTTGTTGGTGTTTGCATTTTCCTTGGAGCTTGGCTTGGTGGTGCGAATTCTAAGAGGTTAGGGGGTCCTCTTTTTATTTTTAATGGCTTATGCGAATTGGTAGTGCCTAGGGTTAGGGTTTTAGAATGAATTATATGAATGAATTGTGGTGTTGTTGATTCAATTGTAATGTTGTGATATATGATTATGAATTGCCTATGTTGAAATCGCATGATTGATGTTTGATTATTACTAATGTGAATTGTATGTCATATGTTTGAATATATGACTTGTTGGTGCTTGTTTGGTGAAAATTGAGGATCATGATGATGATTGAATTATATATATATGATTGGGTGTTTGGTGAACTTAATTTGGTGTTTGGATTTGAAAAATTCTTATTTTGGAAGCCCCTAGGCGCCTTGGGCGCCATATGCATGGTTGTTGTTTTTCTGCGCCTCAGTCATGGGCGCCAGGCGCCCAGCCAGTATGCCTGCGCCAGTTTCTCCAGTTCTGTTGCCACTGTGTTGCTGTTTCTGTTGCCACTGTGTTGCTGTGTCTGTTGCCACTGTGTTGCTGTTTCTGTGTCACTGTGTTGCCAGTTTTGGTGTAACACCCCTTTCTACCCGTCACTTTGTTTATAAAAATCAGAGTTTGAAAAAATTTCGTTCATAGGGAATGTTACACATACTTCAATAAAACGTCGCTTATCAATTTTAAAAACAGTTTAACTCAAAAATCATACGTCCACGTAGCACTTCACAATATCACAATTTCGGGCCTCATTTTAACGTCGCTTATAAAACTCAACATAACAAAACCATCTACGCAGCGGAAAACAATAAAACATAACAAAATGGTCCACATGGACATAACAACCAAAAATCATTAATAAATGCCGAGTTCGTTCCCCCCCCCCTGAGTGCTACGTATCAGAGCATGACGACTCGACTCAAAAGTGAAGCTAAGACCTTCACTGGGAATCACCTGCACGTTACCAACACGGGGGTAACATTCAAACAGGAAAGGGTGAGCATCATTTCAATCCATATAATAGAAAATATGATAAGTACTAATCCTGGGCCACGCACTAGAACAATCATCCAAAACACCAAATATCACATCACAGTCATCATTCGCATCACTTACAATAACTCATCTCATGTCATATAGATTTATGAAATGCAACCCACTCGCGGGTATATGCATGAAGGTACCTTTTCACAAAACGTCGCTTAGCCCTTAAGGCCTCATCGTCACTTAGCCACTCAGGCCCCAAAAACGTCACTGGGTTTATGCATATGGGCATGAGACACTATGACATGCACCACTCACAATACACAAACACACAATTATTCAATTCATAGTCAACTATGTGACCCGTCACTTACCGGTTAGCTCGCAAAGAGCACAGCACCTGTCAAATTCACAATTCAGCACACAACGTCACTAGGCCATTTAGACCTTAACATCACTTAGCCCTTCGGGCCCCAAACGTCACTGGTTTTTCATCGACACTCACACATAAACATCAATCAACTCAAACCATAACCACTGAGGGCAAAAACGTCATTTGACTAACCACTAAGGGCATCCTCGTCAATTACACATCATTGTCTACAACTTTGGCCACTAGGGGCAAAACAGTCTTTTACACGTCATAACTAATAATAAATAGCCACTAAGGGCAAAACAGTCATTTTAACTAGCCCCGAGAGCATCATCGTCAAAATCATCATTTTTGACATTACTTCGCTAAAACCGTTGTTTATACACCAAAAGGGATTTTTAAAGAGCTTCACATCATTTTTCAATGTCACTGGGACGATCACCGGGGACGGCCACTTGGGCGCCCACAAACAATCAGAAAATAACAATTTTTCATTTTAAAAATTAGACCCATAGATGGACAACGTAAAGGGCTTCACGACACTTTTTGAATCGTTCAAAACGGACGTCTGAGTCAAAAGTTATGATAAAAATAATTTTGGGAAAAATCAGGCAACATCCTGGGAACAGGCGCCTTAGGCGCCCAGGCAACCAGGCAACACGCGCACTGGCGCCCAGCGCCCAGGCGCGCAACACAACGCACACACGCACGGGCGCACAGCGCCCAGCGCTGGCACCCAGCGCCTCAGCGCAACACGCAGGCAACACGCACGCCACAGGCGCCCAGCGCCCAGGCGCGCACACACGCACAGCACAACACAACACGAGCGCCTAGCGCCCAGGCGCGCACACACGTGCAGCACACACGCCATCAGGCGCCCAGCGCCCAGCACAGGCGCTTAGCGCCCAGAAAAACAGCAGCACACCCAGAATTTTGTTCAACAATTTTTTTCAACACTGAAACTGAAAATCACCATTTTTCCAGCAATTTTTCAAAACACTAAAAACTGATTTTTAGCAATTTAACTCATAAAAACCTTATAATTTTCAACACCCAAAATAACGCTTAATTTAATCAATTGATAAAATTCTTTTGGAGCACTAACATCATCATCACTTTGGCACCTAAGCGCCTATACACCCATTCATCCAAAATGCGAAAAATCACAATCATTCCAACATACCAATCATAAGTCCATGAACGCACAAATGTCAAAATCATCCAACACATATGTAATTCGCATTATCTCAAGGTTCAATCACCAATTCAATTCGCATATGGCAACACATAAACGTATATATAAAGATCATCACCATGGCAAACCAAGAATATCAAGAACATCAAGAAACATACGGTTCTAATACAAACCCTAGATCTAGAACCTATCATGAGATCTATTAGATGGAAGGATAGAGCTCCCCTAACCTTTTCAAGACGAATTCGATGCCTAGGATGCAGTCACCTACAGATCCACAGCAACAACAGAGATCTCCTTCCTCCTTGATCTTCGAATTTCCTTCTCTTTCTCCTCTTGGCCGCCTTGCTCTCTCTCTCTCTTTCTCACGCTATTCTCTTTCTCTCTTGTTCTCTCTTTCAACTTCGCAATTCTTCCACCAAAACCCTAGCCCCCAACAACCTAACCACTTCGCATATGACAAGAATAATGGGCTTGGGCTTCTCACTTAGGCCCAAGTCCATTTGGTTTGGCACCTCCACTTTCTAATACTTCCTACACATATTAGTATAAATTCTAATTAATTAAAATACATCAAATAATTTAATTTAAATCCCCAATTACTTAATTAAATAAATTAATTAAATAATTTTAGGGTGTTACAACTCTCCCCCACTTAGAATATTTCGTCCTCGAAATTTACCTGATCAAACAACTCTGGGTAGGATTCTCGCATCTTGCTCGCTAGCTCCCAAGTCATACTCTCGCCTGCAGCTCCTAGCCAGACCACTTTCACTAATGCAATCTCTTTGCCTCTAAGCGCCTTCACTTCACGATCCTCAATTCGTACGGGCATCGTCTCCACAGTGAGATTATCCCGCACCTCTACATCGTCCATATGGATCACATGAGATGGATCCGAAACATACTTCCGAAGTTGTGACACGTGAAACACGTCATGCAAGTTCGAAAGATTTGGCGGTAAAGCCACTCTATAAGCCACATTTCCGATTCTTTCAGAAATCTGATAAGGACCAACAAATCGAGGAGTGAGCTTCTTCGATTTCAACGCTCGACCAACACCGGTAATAGGAGAAACCCTCAAGAACACATGATCACCCTCCTGAAACTCTAAATCCTTCCTCCTCTTGTCATGATAACTCTTCTGACGACTCTGCGAAGCCTTCATCTTCTCACGGATCATCTTGATCTTCTCTGTAGTCTCCCGGACAATCTCCGGACCCAACACTACACTTTCTCCCGACTCATACCAACATAACGGCGTCCTACACTTTCGACCATACAATGCTTCAAACGGTGCCATCCCGATGCTGGAATGATGACTGTTGTGATAAGTAAACTCAATAAATGCAAGGTAGGAATCCCATGAACCCCGCTGTTCCAATACACAAGCCCTCAACAAATCCTCTAATGACTGAATCGTCCTCTCTGACTGACCGTCTGTCTGGGGATGATACGCCGAACTCATTTTTAACTTAGAACCCAATTCTTTCTGCAAACTCTTCCAAAACTCGGAAGTGAACCTCGGATCCCTATCTGACACAATACTCTTCGGAACACCGTGCAGCCTCACAATTTCTTTGACATAGACCTCTGCCAACCTCGACACCGGATAAGTGATATTAATAGGAATAAAATGAGCAGACTTCGTTAACCTATCAATGATTACCCAAATTGCGTCATGACCCTTAGCTGTATTCGGTAACCCCGTCACAAAATCCATCGCTATGCTATCCCATTTCCACTCTGGGACTTCCAACGGTTGCATTAGCCCTGCAGGCTTCTGATGCTCAACCTTAGATTTCTGACAGGTCAAACAGGCATACACAAACTGTGCCACATCTCTCTTCATACCATACCACCAAAACATCTTTTTCAGATCTTGATACATTTTCGTCGCTCCAGGATGGATACTCAACTTGCTACGATGACCTTCCTCTAAAATTGCCTTTCTCATCTCTTCATCGTCCGGAACACAGATCCTACCCCGGAACCTCAACACACCACTGGAATCTAATTTGAAATCTTCATCCTCAGATTGACCAACCCCATTAATTAAATCCACTAACTTGACATCTGACTTCTGAGCCTCTCTGATGCTGCCCAGGAAATCATTATCGATCTTTAACATTCCCAGCTTGACACTGCGAGGTGTCATTTTACAAACCAAACTCAAATCTCTGAATTCCTCAATTAACTCTAATTCTTTCACCATCATTGCCGACATATGCAAGGACTTTCTGCTTAAAGCATCAGCCACGACATTAGCTTTGCCAGGATGATAATTCAAACCAAAGTCATAATCCTTCAAGAGCTCCAACCACCGACGCTGTCTCATATTCAACTCTTTCTGATCGAACAGATACTTTAGGCTCTTATGATCACTGAACACTTCAAACCTCGAACCATAAAGGTAGTGCCTCCAAATCTTAAGCACAAATACCACAGCAGCCAACTCCAAATCATGCGTAGGGTAATTTTTCTCATGAATCCGCAATTGCCTCGACGCATACGCAACAACCTTTCCATCTTGCATCAGCACACCACCCAGACCCATCTTCGAAGCGTCACAATACACAACAAACGGTTCCTCTGGATTAGGCAACGTCAAAACAGGCGACGTCGTCAATCTCTTTTTCAGTTCCCTAAAACTTTCCTCACACCGAGCATCCCAAACGAAAACTTTACCCTTGCAAGTCAACTGAGTCAACGGAAGGGCCAACTTGGAAAAACCCTCGATGAACCTCCTGTAGTACCCAGCCAAACCCAAAAAGCTTCTAATCTCTGTTACGGACTTCGGAGACTCCCACTCCAATACTGCTTCTACTTTTGCCGGATCAACCGCAATACCATCACCAGAAATCACGTGCCCAAGGAAACTCACCTCTTTCAGCCAGAATTCACACTTCGATAACTTAGCGTACAACTTTTTCTCTTTTAAAACTTCCAACACTGACTTCAGATGCTCAGCATGCTCTTCCTCTGACTTAGAATAAACTAGAATGTCATCTATGAAGATTACGACAAACCGATCTAGGTAATTATGGAAAATACGGTTCATATATTCCATAAATACACCAGGAGCATTGGTCACACCGAACGGCATTACTGAATACTCATAATGCCCATACCTTGTCCTGAACGCTGTCTTCTGAACATCTTCATCTTTTACTTTAATCTGATGATATCCGGACCTCAAATCAATTTTGCTGAAAACACGGGCACCCACTAACTGATCCATCAGATCGTCGATCCTCGGAAGCGGATACTTATTCTTGATAGTTACCTTATTCAACTGACGATAGTCCACACATAACCTCATGCTCCCATCTTTCTTTTTCACTAACAATACCGGAGCTCCCCACGGTGATACACTCGGTCTCACAAACTTTTTCTCCAGCAATTCTTCAAGTTGCGTCTTCAACTCAGACAGTTCTGACGCCGACATTCTGTACGGTGCCATAGACACAGGCCTCGTACCAGGTACAAGATCAATCGAAAACTCAACTTCTCTTTCCGGTGGCACACCCGGAATTTCATCAGGAAATACTTCAGGAAACTCGCGTACTACCTTCAGTTCTTCAATAACAGCCTGACTCTCAGCAGACAACAAAGCCATCAACGCAAATAACTGAACTCCTTCTTTCTTCAATTTCTTCAACTGACCAGCAGACACTAAAACCGAACTTTCTTCACCGAAACTAACCGACTTGCTACGACAGTTGATATGAACGTGATTATTCTCTAACCAGTCCATGCCTAAGATTACATCCAGACCTCTCAATGGCAAACAAACAAAATTCAGAAACGAGTAACAAACTCAATGTTACTCAACACGACGACTCAACTACCGGCCGGACAGACCGAACTGCTTTGATACCACCAATGTAACACCCCTTTCTACCCGTCACTTTGTTTATAAAAATCAGAGTTTGAAAAAATTTCGTTCATAGGGAATGTTACACATACTTCAATAAAACGTCGCTTATCAATTTTAAAAACAGTTTAACTCAAAAATCATACGTCCACGTAGCAGTTCACAATATCACAATTTCGAGCCTCATTTTAACGTCGCTTATAAAACTCAACATAACAAAACCATCTACGCAGCGGAAAACAATAAAACATAACAAAATGGTCCACATGGACATAACAACCAAAAATCATTAATAAATGCCGAGTTCGTTCCCCCCCCCCCCCCCTGAGTGCTACGTATCAGAGCATGACGACTCGACTCAAAAGTGAAGCTAAGACCTTCACTGGGAATCACCTGCACGTTACCAACACGGGGGTAACATTCAAACAGGAAAGGGTGAGCATCATTTCAATCCATATAATAGAAAATATGATAAGTACTAATCCTGGGCCACGCACTAGAACAATCATCCAAAACACCAAATATCACATCACAGTCATCATTCGCATCACTTACAATAACTCATCTCATGTCATATAGATTTATGAAATGCAACCCACTCGCGGGTATATGCATGAAGGTACCTTTTCACAAAACGTCGGTTAGCCCTTAAGGCCTCATCGTCACTTAGCCACTCAGGCCCCAAAAACGTCACTGGGTTTATGCATATGGGCATGAGACACTATGACATGCACCACTCACAATACACAAACACACAATTATTCAATTCATAGTCAACTATGTGACCCGTCACTTACCGGTTAGCTCGCAAAGAGCACAGCACCTGTCGAATTCACAATTCAGCACACAACGTCACTAGGCCATTTAGACCTTAACATCACTTAGCCCTTCGGGCCCCAAACGTCACTGGTTTTTCATCGACACTCACACATAAACATCAATCAACTCAAACCATAACCACTGAGGGCAAAAACGTCATTTGACTAACCACTAAGGGCATCCTCGTCAATTACACATCATTGTCTACAACTTTGGCCACTAGGGGCAAAACAGTCTTTTACACGTCATAACTAATAATAAATAGCCACTAAGGGCAAAACAGTCATTTTAACTAGCCCCGAGAGCATCATCGTCAAAATCATCATTTTTGACATTACTTCGCTAAAACCGTTGTTTATACACCAAAAGGGATTTTTAAAGAGCTTCACATCATTTTTCAATGTCACTGGGACGATCACCGGGGACGGCCACTTGGGCGCCCACAAACAATCAGAAAATAACAATTTTCATTTTAAAAATTAGACCCATAGATGGACAACGTAAAGGGCTTCACGACACTTTTTGAATCGTTCAAAACGGACGTCTGAGTCAAAAGTTATGATAAAAATAATTTTGGGAAAAATCAGGCAACATCCTGGGAACAGGCGCCTTAGGCGCCCAGGCAACCAGGCAACACGCGCACTGGCGCCCAGCGCCCAGGCGCGCAACACAACGCACACACGCACGGGCGCACAGCGCCCAGCGCTGGCACCCAGCGCCTCAGCGCAACACGCAGGCAACACGCACGCCACAGGCGCCCAGCGCCCAGGCGCGCACACACGCACAGCACAACACAACACGGGCGCCTAGCGCCCAGGCGCGCACACACGCGCAGCACACACGCCATCAGGCGCCCAGCGCCCAGCACAGGCGCTTAGCGCCCAGAAAAACAGCAGCACACCCAGAATTTTGTTCAACAATTTTTTTCAACACTGAAACTGAAAATCACCATTTTTCCAGCAATTTTTCAAAACACTAAAAACTGATTTTTAGCAATTTAACTCATAAAAACCTTATAATTTTCAACACCCAAAATAACGCTTAATTTAATCAATTGATAAAATTCTTTTGGAGCACTAACATCATCATCACTTTGGCACCTAAGCGCCTATACACCCATTCATCCAAAATGCGAAAAATCACAATCATTCCAACATACCAATCATAAGTCCATGAACGCACAAATGTCAAAATCATCCAACACATATGTAATTCGCATTATCTCAAGGTTCAATCACCAATTCAATTCGCATATGGCAACACATAAACGTATATATAAAGATCATCACCATGGCAAACCAAGAATATCAAGAACATCAAGAAACATACGGTTCTAATACAAACCCTAGATCTAGAACCTATCATGAGATCTATTAGATGGAAGGATAGAGCTCCCCTAACCTTTTCAAGACGAATTCGATGCCTAGGATGCAGTCACCTACAGATCCACAGCAACAACAGAGATCTCCTTCCTCCTTGATCTTCGAATTTCCTTCTCTTTCTCCTCTTGGCCGCCTTGCTCTCTCTCTCTCTTTCTCACGCTATTCTCTTTCTCTCTTGTTCTCTCTTTCAACTTCGCAATTCTTCCACCAAAACCCTAGCCCCCAACAACCTAACCACTTCGCATATGACAAGAATAATGGGCTTGGGCTTCTCACTTAGTCCCAAGTCCATTTGGTTTGGCACCTCCACTTTCTAATACTTCCTACACATATTAGTATAAATTCTAATTAATTAAAATACATCAAATAATTTAATTTAAATCCCCATTTACTTAATTAAATAAATTAATTAAATAATTTTAGGGTGTTACATTTGGCGCTAGGTGCTTGTGCCATGGGCGCCAGCGCCTATGCGTGTTGCTGTTTCCTGGGCGCCATGCGCCTACGCGTGTTGCCGTCCCTGGGCGCCAAGCGCCCATGCGCCAAGAGCTGTGCTGCGCCTGTTGTGTCGAAGTGCTGAGACAGAAGCTGTCGAAGTGCTGAGACAGAAGCTGTTGAAGTGCTGAGACAGAAGCTGTCGAATTTGTTGAGACTGAAGCTGTCGAATTTGTTGAGACAGAAGCTGTCGAATTTGTTGAGACAGAAGCTGTCGAATTTGTTGAGACAGAAGCTGTCGAATTTGCTGAGATAGAAGCTGTCGAATTTACTGTGTCTCATTTTCCCCCCTATTCTGTTTTTGACGTATCTTTTGACTCGGTTATCCAAATTTGACAGTTCAAAATGCGTCTCGAAGCTAATTTCAGTGTCTATCCAAATGTTCTAATTTTATGCAAAAATGAATTATTTTACTGGTGTTTCTGGGCTGAGGTGTTCAAGTGTCTAAACGGCAATTTTTATCCACTTTCCCTATGTCGTGTCAAATCATAAATTAGCCTATGGAAAATTGGTGTTGGTGTGAGTGGCGGGTTGAGTTGGTGAGTGTATTATGGTGTGATTGGTGAGCAGAGGCTTCGGCCTAATTTTAAATTGGTGAGCCGATTAATGCAATGGTGAGAATATGAATAAAATAGTGAGCTGAATTAAATGGTGAATTGATTGAATTGTGGTGTGTTGTGATGCATTTCCATAGCATCTCATGAAACATGTGCATTATTGGTGAGCAGAGGCTTCGTCCTAGTTTTATTTGGTGAGCAGAGGCTACGGCCTATTTGTATTTGGTGACGGATCCGACATGCATGTGCCCGTGGAGTTTGGGTTGCATTTCATGTATAATCATATATTGTGTAGTGCTGCTAGGAAATAAAATGTTGATGTGATTGTTGCCATTGTTGTGAATCGGTGTGCCTGGTTTCCTTTTCCTATGCAGTGCTTAATTCCATATGTTATTAATTATGAAAAGAGACTCACCCTACTGCTTTTATGTTGCTTCTTATGTCGGCAACGTGCAGGTAATAACGAGTGAAGGTTACCCATGTGCCTTTGTCTGGTAGGAAGTGTCATGCTCTGATACGTATCACCAGGGGGGGTGTCCTATGCTTAAGTGTTATTGTCTTTATATTGTTAGACTATTTTTGGTGATGTATTGGTTTTGTTTTCGAACTTAATTATTATTCCGCTGCTGGTAGTGACTGTATTTAGTTGATGTGAACTAAACGGTTTTTCTTGTTATGGTGCTATGTATCTTGTGGTTTTAATTGAACTATGAAAGTTGAAGTTTTTGATTTTAATGTAGTAAGTGTGTCATACCCCAATTTTGTCCGGCTTAGGTCAAAACCCTAATTTTCCACACAAAAAGAAAAATATAAAAAAATAACTTATGCATTGCTTTTTGGGTCCTAGTAATTTTGTTATCATCTAAAAGGGGGAGTTTGTTGAACCAAGGACAAACACTCTTTGTTTTGTATGATAACAAATTACATTTAGTCCACTAATGGTTGCAGTGTATAAAAGTGCAGGGACAAAATAAAGTACAGGACATGAATGGAAGGGCAGGAAATATCAAGGTGGAGCAGCTTGGAGAAGAAGCCACCTCAAAGGTCAAGACCTAATTGTTTATCCGCTTTCTCTAGGACACTGTGTAAGGTCCTATCACTTAAGGTCTATGATACTTTAGTAGTTGAGAGATGATTTTTCAAAACATGCATGATGCATCAAAACAAGCTTTGAAAAAATAATTTACAAAATTGCATGCATGCATAAGGTGGCACCTAAACCCAAAAAAATAATTTTGTTGAAAGCTTGAAATCTATTTTCACAAGGCATAATCGATTATGCTAATAGATTATGTGCCTGAATGTTTCAGAGCACATAATCGATTAGCATCCTATTTTAACTAAAAGGAATAATCGATTAGCAAGCTATCCTTACCTTCCTTTTTTATATACCATAATCGATTAGGGGCTTCAAACAACTAAAGCACATAATCGATTACCACCTTTTAAGGAAGGTTGATAATCGATTATGCACCTGTTTTGTCTTACAACAATAATCGATTATCATCTCACCAAAATTTCCTTTCTTATCAAACTAATCAATTATGTGCTTCAAATAACTAAAAAGAATAATCGATTAGCAAGCTATCCTTACCTTCCTTTTTTACATACCATAATCGATTAGGGGCTTCAAACAACTAAAGCACATAATCGATTACCACCTTTTAAGGAAGCTTGATAATCGATTATGCACCTGTTTTGCCTTACAACAATAATCGATTATCATCTCACCAAAGTTTCCATCTTCATCAACATAATCGATTAGCATATGTTTCAATTGAAAGACATAATCGATTATGTCATGCATTAATTGTTAAAAGTCAAACGGTTGTGTTTTTGAAACTCTATAAATAGGAAGCTAAGCTTCACCATTTTCTACACACACATTTTCACGAGATCTGAGAAGAATTTCTCCAGAGGCATTTCACGAGATCTGGGAAGACAACTCTCGCAAATCTAATTTTCCAGTTCTCCGCTTCATTTTTGCTCTATTCGCGCCGTTGGTCCGTCCGAGCTGATCTCCTGCAAGGGTTAGTCGGGGTTTGCGTTCTTCAGATCTGTGATATCTGTCTTCATCAGAGGTATTTCAGTCTTTTCATTTGTTAATATTTAGTTATTGTGATCCATGTGATTTAACTTAGCTATAGCGTTTACCTACTCGTTCTTGTATATTATCGTCCATTGCTGATGACGAACCATATGATTCCCACTCATGCCTAGTGCATCATGTTCTAAGTGGTGAAGATGGTCTCGGGTGATTCAGCTTGCCACTTTCAAACCCTTTCAAAAACATTTTTTTTTAGAACTACGTCGCTTTGATTCCCGTTTGGGATACGTAGGAGCGAGCCACGTCCTCGTCAAGCGCAACAAATAAAAATTCTTTTCACCCCCCTAAACCAATCATTTTCATAAAACGAAACAAAAATCATTTTCAAACCCATTGTTGCTAGTAGCTCATCAGAGCCTCTGTTCGTTTAGCTATTAGTGACAATGTCCTTTTCTCCTAAAAATAATAAACGATGATCCATCATAACCTTTGTTAGTTTGATCATCGTAGCGAATCAATCTCTTTCGAAAATCACTTTCAAAAAAGATAATAAAAAACGAGTTGTTATCAATAGTCCATCAGAACCTTCGTTCGTTTGACTAGCGGTACAACTCTCCCTTTTGAGTATTTAGTAAGTGATTCATCATAGCCTCTGCTAGTTTAATCATTCACTAATGCTCGTCCTATTTCAAAAACTCACTAAAAAAGATAAAAAACAAAAAAAAACTTTTCAAAAGACAACCAAGAACTACGTAGCTTTGAATTCTCCATCGCACCAGGAGATACGTAGGAGCGGGCCATGTCCCGTCATGCACTTTTTTCTAAAAACCCTTTTTCCCCCCTTTCTCACCAAGAATAAAATTTCCAGTAAGTTTTCTCATTCGTCTTCAAACAAGAAATAAATAGGCAAATCTAGGTATTTTTCAAATCAAACGTTAAAACCACACATTTAATTAGAGGTTCCCTTTCGGTAGAAAGGACGTGCGCGGTGCTAACACCTTCCTCGCGCGTAATCGACCCCCGAACCTATATCTCTAGTTTTCAATGACCATCCGCTTTGTCCAAAAGACCTTTTTTCAATGTTTTGGTCTTAAAATTAAAATATTGGTGGCGGCTCCAAAATTATTCCACGTTGTACATCGAGAAACCCAAGCCGGGATTTTTCGGGGTGCAACAGCTGGCGACTTCACTGGGGACATTTTTTTTTAAAAAAAAAAAAAGACGAGGGTCAAGCCTAACTAATTTAAATGTGTGGTTTAATGTATGGTTGATTTGATTAAAACCCTGTTTGCCTTTCTTTCTTATCTTTTATTCCCTTTCTTTTATCGCTTATGCCCATGCATTTTTTCAATCTCCATGATCCCCTCTTCTTGGCTCCTTTTCCTAAGGTGAGCAATATCCTTGTTTATAGATATTCTAGGTATGGAACCCTAGGGTAGATAACTTGTTATTGCTTGCTTTTGTCTGGACTGCTCTGGTTTTCATTTCAGGTGGGGGTAGTACTAGGGAAAATGCCCTTGACACACACTACACTTATACCCTGTGACTATGTGCTTTGAGTGGGACCATAACCCAGGTCTGCAAAAACTTAGGAGAGTGGATTCGAGTAGTGAGAGCCCATCAGGACCTTTTTCCGTTTGGCTACTTGCGAAAGTTTCAACCAGAGTTGTGCTCTTTCATGATGTCTCACACCTAGCAGTTTGCTGCATTTGTGGGGAATTTTGTGAAAGGGACTGTAGCTCTGGTGGCCTTGTGAGGGAGTGAATAGAGCTACATGGAAGGATTACCCTTTTAATTGCCCTAGATCATAGGTCTTACCTCTTTTTAGATCACAAGGGCTTTTCCAAAATTGTGTGTGCATTATTGCATCTAGTTTAGTTCATTTCCGCCAACATTTTTTGAAAAAACAACAAAATCAAAAGAATAAGTTTTTCCTTCTCTTTCATGAATACCTATGTGAGGTGGCATATAGGGTATACTGCCCTAAAATTTCAAAACCCCCACCTGTAAATGTCCGTCTTTATAACAAGCATCCTCATCATCCGCACGTTGCATCATAACAGCATGCATAAAGTAAAATTCTGAAAAAATTCATACAGCATTCCTCATGCATCTAATTTGTTTGCCGGTAATCGTGGAGTAATTTGGAATCTTGTCATAGGCGTGAAAAAACAAGACGACATGGGATCAAGAAGCGAGGGTATGCTAAATTCGAGATTTCCAGTAGTAAAGAAAGCAGATGTGGCCAGTTTGATAGAGTGTGCCTCTCTAATGGGACCGGATGAGCGTAGGTTGTTTGAAAAGGCTTATGGGAATATTCTTCGGTTGCTGCAGTTGGATCTTCAAGAAAATGTTGTGAAAGCCCTCAGTCAATTCTATGATCTGGATATCCGCTGTTTCATCTTCAAGGATTTCCAACTCGCACCAGCTTTAGAAGAGTATGAGCAAATTTTAGGTTTCTTTAAGTCAGAGGCGACGCCTTATCAGTACCAGGGGCATCAATATTCAGATCAGAGGCTCTCTTTGCTACTGCAGGTTGGAGTGGGGGAGTTAAAGCTCCGGAAAGAGAAAAAGAACCGTATAATGGGGTTTCCACTGAGTTATTTTGAAGACCTAATGAAGTCCCGTGCTCAAGCCAACAGATGGGGTCCCTTTAAGAAGTTGCTAGCACTAACTATCTTTGGGATTGTCCTCTTCCCACAAGTTGAAAGGTTCATTGACGAGGTTGCCATTGGGGTGTTCTTAGCCTTCATAAGCAAGGATAATCCAATTAACCCAGTACCAGTCGTACTCGCAGACACTTACTACTCCTTTACACATCATCGAGTGCTGGGGAAAAAGAAGATTGCCTGCTCCCTTCATGTACTATATGCTTGGCTCCTTAACCACATCATCGCTCACAAGAATCTAGCTACAGATCTGTTGGCTTAAGCTTTGAATTGTGAGGTAGAGGTCAAAAGTGCCCAGGAGTGGGTGCATACCTTAGGGAGTCTTAATGCCCTCAAGATCCGTTGGTACACTCCTTCATGTTGGAAGAACAGGCCCTCCGTTGTGTTTCAGTGTGGAGACTTTCAGAACGTGCCCCTAATAGGTACTCAAGGCTGCATCAACTATAATCCTTCCTTGATTATCCGACAGCTTGGGTACCCTATGAGGAATATGCCTACCGAAGACATGCTGACTCCCATTTTCCTTGACAGAGAAGATCCAAAGAACAAGGGTTTACTTCAAAAAATCTCAAAAGCATGGGAAACTGTGGTCCGTAAAAATAGAGATGAGCTCATGAAAAAGGTTGGCGAGGTCACTTTTTACCAATGGTTGTATGAAAGACTCCAAAGTACTCGTCCACCTTCCCAAGAAGTACTGCCAGTCGAGAAAGAGATGTCAAAGCCTCGCCTTCCTACCCCTGAGGAGTTGAATGAGGTTAAATCAGCCTTAGCAAAAGCGGAGGAAGAGAAAAAGGCATTGCAAGCAGAGTTGGAGAAAGTAACCCTACAAAAAGAGAAGTTAGAGGAAGAGAACAAGGTCAAGGTGATAGCTGTTGAAGATGGTGTCAAGCGATTCAAAGCGGAAAAGGAGAGTAAACTAGAAGCTCAGAAATACCTGAAGGGGGCTAGGGATGAACTCCAAAGGTACAAGCAGAAAACAAGAAAGGCCCTTGAAGAAGCCAAAGAATGGAAGATTGTGGCGACTGAGCCCAGACAAGAACCTCACTTGGTGGTGGAGTTGAAAAGGCAGCTGAAGACTATTGAGCGAGAAAGAAATTCCATTGGGAATGTTCTCAGGGAATATCAAGAAATGCTGAGTTATGAGCAGGGGAGATCTGATGAACTGGCAAGGAATCTCCGATACCTAGGGGAGTCTTACAGGCAAGTACAAGCAGAGAGCAAGTACTGGGAGCAGCGCTTCCTAGCACTGATTGGCAAGATAGAAGAACAAGAGATTGTTAAAGAGCTGAGGGATGAGATCCGACTTTGGAGGGGTAAATTTTCGAAGTTGGCATGGCTAGCTAATCAAGCTGTAAGGGATGTCCCCAGAAGACTAAGGAGGGCTGAAGCTGAGATGCTTCCCTTCAACACCCCGGTCCGTGTGTATGAGTTTGTGAATTTCTGCAAGGCCCTGACTGAGGAGCTCATGGAAAAGGCTGAAGGAGCTGCTGCTGCAAGCAAAGAAAGAGAAAAGAAAAAGAAGTTGAAAGCCATATGCTACTAGATTTTAGTGCATTGTAATTTTCCTTTCAGAATGTTCTCTAGGGAGTTATAATTTTTCTTTAGAATGTTGTAATCTTCTAAGAGCATTGTATTTTTCTTTGGGAGATATTGTATTGCACTCTTAATAGTATTGTACTCTCTTTCTTTCTTATAATTGGCTTAAAGCTCGAAGGAAATGTGCCCTATCGCTCGTTGATCCCAATGTTCGTCACGCTTTTTAAAATGTTTCGATATTCGCTTATGACAAGAGCAAGTTATCTCACGATTACTGGTGCTAAACACAAAGATAACATAAGGCCATGTGCATATGCATTGCATTCATTTACGCACTCCTACTTGTACTCATAAAAAAGGTTCTATCATCAGAGAAAAACAAAAGGCAAGCTGGTTCGCCAACACCGATACTCCACCCGTCTACAAGCAAGATTGATGGCTAGCAATCAACATCTCGAGAATGAGGACCCCCTGGGTCAAGATGAGTCGGTTGTGGAGATTCTTAATCCTGAGCAGCTGGCTCAAGAGAATCAAGCTTTGAAGACTAAAGTGGAGGCTATGGAAGCACATATGGTCGAAGTAATGAATATGCTACAGAATCTGAGGGGTGGGGCCGCTACTGGGGCCGCCGCTGTTGTAAATTCCGAAGGGGTTGTTACTTTCGTTTCTCCTCCGGTGTCCGCTGAAGTTACAACTACTCACACTTCTTATGGACAGGGGGTCAGTCACTTTGCCCATCCTCCAGGGGCGAGCGGACAGAGTCATCTGAATGCACCGATATATCCTTGGGGAATGCCAATGGGTTATATGCCGCCTGCTGCTGAAGCTATTCCTGTGGGGTCGAGTCAACCTGTCACGACTATGCCTGGTGGAGCTGCTATGAGACCACAAATTCATACTCCTAGTCCTGACACTGTACTGCCAAGAGGTTCACCTAGTCCTACTCTGGGAGTTACTGTGAACCCTCAGAACGCTGTCCATCATATGGGAAACCCTGCTCAGTATGGGGGTTATTATCACGGTCCGGGGAACTATCCACAAGGTCATTTGTTTGGGAACACTCAGCATGGGGATCGGTATCACTCGCTTGAAGAGCGCTTAAGAGCTGTGGAAGGATCAGGAACTAGAGCCAGGGATGCCCGAGATTTGTGCCTTGTCCCCGATGTTGTCATACCCCCTAAATTCAAAGCACCTGACTTTGATAAATACCGCGGCACCGGGTGTCCATCTAGCCATTTGACGATGTATGTTAGAAAAATGGCCGCTTATGCTCATGATGACAAGGTGCTCATTCATTATTTCCAGGACAGTCTGACTGGGGCATCACTAGATTGGTACATGCAGCTGCAATCCTCCGAAGTTCACAGTTGGAAGGATCTCTCTGAAGCCTTTCTAAAACAATACCAGTATAACATGGACCTTGCTCCAGACCGGTCTCAATTGCAGCACATGAGCAAAGGAGATAGAGAATCATTCAAAGAATACGCTCAAAAATGGAGGAGCATAGCTGCTCAGGTGAAGCCGCCATTGACTGAAAAAGAGATGGTGTACATGTTTATGGAGACCCTTCCAGGGCTGTATTATGATAGGTTGGTGGGGAGCGTTTCGTCCAATTTCTCAGATATGGTTGTCATTGGGGAACGATTAGAGCACGGATTGCGTAGCGGAAAGATTGCTGGAGGTTTTGGCAATTCTAGTGGACAAAAGAAACCCTTTCCCAACTTCCCCAAGAAGAAAGAAGGGGAAACCAATGTTATTTCCGCAGGGGGAGGCCCATCTTTCAGCTCTCCACAGCAGGCGGTGCCATTATCTTTCAACTCTCCGCAGCAAACTAATTCAGGCTACAGAGCCCAGAACTATCAAGAGAAGAGGCGTGCTAATTTTGATCCGATCCCGATGACCTATACTGGTTCAATCATCTTGTCTCAAAGAATTTGGTCAATACTCGCCCCATGAAGCCTATACAACCTCCCTTTCCTAGGGGGTACAATGCTGATGCTACTTGTAGCTTTCATAGTGGAGGAGTCGGCCACACGGTGGAAGACTGCAAGGCTTTTAAATATGTAGTCCAGGATTTGATTAACGCCAACTGGATCTCTTTCAAGCCGAACAGTCCCAGTACAACTACAAACCCCCTACCGGGACATGCGACACCATCCGCTAATGCAGTAGAGGATTCTGTGGGGCAGACAATGATAAAAGATGTTAAGTGTATCCAGACTCCTCTGGAAAATATACATGCTGAGTTGTGTCGTCGTGGTGTTATCAAGAATGGTTGTGTATGCGCCGATCCTTTATGTGTGGGTGCTTGTGAAGTTTTCAAGTCAGTTCTGCAAGACTTGATGGATCGTTATGTGGTTCAAGTGGGAGTAGTTGAAAAGGAAGAAAGTGTGCTGATGTTGCAGTTCAATGGTGGTAAAGAGGCCAGGAAGCCAATTGAGATATGGTACGATCCAAAACCAGCCCAAGTCAAGCCTCAGCCAGTGGTCATTGGGATTCCTGCTCCATTCCCATATGAGAAGGACAGTGCAGTGCCATGGATATACAGTACTCTGCCTCCAGTAGAGAGTTCTCCAAACACTTCTGTCATTACCAATATAACTGGGGCAAGTGGAATGACAAGGAGCGGCCGTATGTATACCCCCAATTTCGTTCAGGGTGAATCATCTAAGGAGGCTGAAGATAGGGCTCGCAAAGGGAAGGATAAAGAAGTGGAAAATGCTCAGAAAAAGAAAGTGGCAGAACAAGAAACTGATGAGTTCCTAAAGATTGTAAGGCAAAGTGACTATAAGGTGGTTGACCAGATGAATCAGACCCCAGCAAAGATATCAATGCTGTCATTGTTGTTAAGTTCAGAAGCGCATCGAGCTGCCCTAATGAAAGTACTGAATGGGGCTCATGTTGCTCAGAATATTTCCGTGGGCCAATTTGATGAAATAGTTGGGAATGTCGTGGCTGCGAATCATGTGACTTTTGCTGATGACGAGCTTCCCCCAGAAGGAAGGAAACACAACCAAGCCCTACACATCTCTGTTAAATGTGGGGATTTCGTGCTAGCTCGTGTTTTGATCGACAATGGTTCTTCTCTAAATGTGATGCCAAAATCCACTGTAAACAAGTTGGATGTGGATTGTTCTTTCATGAAGCCTAGCTCGACATTGGTGAGGGCATTTGATGGATCGAGGAAAGAGGTAATAGGGGAAATGGAGTTCCCTATTCAGATAGGTCCTGAGACATTCTGTGTTAACTTTCAAATCATGGACATCTCCTCGTCCTACAGCTGTCTGCTTGGAAGGCCATGGATCCATATGGCGGGAGCCATCCCTTCCTCACTGCATCAGAGAGTCAAGTTTGTGGTCGATGATAAAATTGTGGTGGTGTTCGGAGAGGAGGAAATGTTAGTCAACAAGCCTTCCCCCTTTCGTTATGTGGAAGCAGCTGAGGAATCCCTGGAAACCTCCTTTCAATCTCTCGAGATTGCCAATGCTGAGTTTGGGGGAAGTGAGTTACCGTCGCCTGTGATAAAGTTGTCAAAAGATGAAGAGATGGTTGCAAGGATCATGATGGATCAAGGATACCAGCTGGGGCGTGGTTTGGGAAAAACGGGACAAGGAATTCTTGCTCCTGTACAACTGAAAGGAAACAAAGATCGTTGTGGGTTGGGATATTACCCAAGTGAGGCTGAAAGGAGGAAGTTGGCTGAAGAGAGAAGAGGTGAATGGTTGGCCAAGTTGAGAGGCCAGGATCCATGGTCAAAGAGGATCCCCATCGGTGATATCAGTCAAAGCTTCAAGAGTGCAGGGTTGCTAGATCCAGACCAGATCACTGCTATTGAGAATGGTTCAGAGGATGAAGAAGGCGGTACCAGCCTAGTCCGTCGTTGCCTTGCTGAAGAAGAGCTCAAGAATTGGGAAGCTGTAGACTTGCCCATCACTTTTAGTTCAAAGTAATGATTGTAATGCATTCCTTTGGCTCTGCCCAAGGCCTCAGGATAGTTTGTTAGGGCATGCATGTTTTATTTTCAATGACCCCATCATCAATAAAAACGCTTGTTTCGAATTCCATCAATAAAATCTCTTTTTCTTCATTTTTCCTTTCTTTAGCTTTATTTGTTTGTTTCGCTTTTCATTCTACTTTCTGCTTCTACGAATGCAGATCAAAAGTAATTGTCTCTGAAAATAACAGTGCTAATGATTCCTATTATGGCTTTGATCATCCAATCAACCAAACCGAAGGGGGTGTTGAGGAAAACTGGGAAACTCCTCCGGAATTGACAAGGCTAATAGAGCAGGAAGAAAAGATCATTCAGCCTCATGGAGAGTCGACTGAAATCATCAACTTGGGTACAGAAGAGGATAAAAGGGAGGTTAAGGTCGGTACTGCCATGGAAGAAAGTGAACGCAAAAGGCTAATCCAACTCTTGCGTGATTACGCTGATGTCTTTGCGTGGTCGTATAAGGATATGCCAGGGTTAGATACTGATATTGTTGAGCACAGGTTACCCGTGAAGCCAGAGTGTCCACCAGGTCAAGCAGAAATTGAGAAGAATGAAACCTGAGATGTCATTGAAAATCCGGGATGAGGTAAAAAAGCAGTTTGATGCAGGGTTTCTAGCAGTGGCCAAGTATCCCCAATGGGTAGCAAATATCGTCCCTGTTCCGAAAAAGGATGGCAAGGTCAGGATGTGTGTCGATTACAGGGATCTGAATAGAGCTAGCCCCAAAGACGACTTCCCTCTGCCTCATATTGATGTTCTGGTAGACAGTACAGCCCAACATTCTTTATTCTCCTTTATGGATGGGTATTCAGGGTACAATCAGATAAAAATGGCTCCAGAAGATATGGAGAAAACCACCTTCATAACTCTTTGGGGAACATTCTGCTACAAAGTGATGCCTTTTGGACTCAAGAATGCCGGTGCGACTTATCAAAGGGCAATGGTGACGTTATTCCACGATATGATGCACAAAGAAATTGAGGTGTATGTAGATGATATGATTGCAAAGTCCAAGACTGATGATGGACACATTGTAAACCTGCAAAAACTCTTTGAACGTCTACGGAAGTTCAAGCTCAGGTTAAACCCAGCAAAATGCACTTTCGGTGTGAGGTCTGGAAAATTACTGGGATTCATCGTCAGTCAGAAAGGGATAGAGGTTGATCCAGATAAAGTCAAGGCAATCCTTGAAATGCCAGCACCAAAGACTGAAAAAGAGGTTCGTGGTTTCCTTGGGAGACTGAACTACATCTCAAGGTTCATATTCCAATTGACCGCCACTTGCGAGCCTCTCTTTAAGCTGTTGTGCAAGAACCAAAGATTAGAGTGGAATGATGATTGCCAAAGAGCTTTTGAGAGAATCAAGGATTACCTTCAAAACCCACCAATTCTGATGCCGCCAGTGCCCGGAAGACCGCTCATCCTGTATCTAACCGTGTTGGACAATTCGATGGGGTGTGTGCTGGGGCAGCATGATGAATCAGGAAAGAAAGAGCATGCCGTATACTACTTGAGTAAAAAGTTCACTGACTGTGAGACGAGATATTCAGTGCTAGAAAAGACTTGTTGTGCCTTAGCATGGGCTGCTCATCGTCTAAGGCAGTACATGCTAAGTCATACAACCTGGTTGGTATCTAAAATGGATCCAATCAAGTATATTTTTGAAAAGCCAGCACTCACGGGACGGATCGCTCGTTGGCAAATGTTATTATCAGAGTACGATATCCTGCATGTCACGCAGAAAGCGGTCAAGGGCAGTGCACTCGCCGAGTACTTAGCATGTCAGCCAATTCAAGACTACCAACCAATGCAGTATGATTTTCCCGATGAAGACATCATGGCACTGTTTGAGGAAGGAAAGTCTCAAGAAGAGGAGAGGTGGAGGATGATATTCGATGGCGCATCCAATGTGTGGGGGCACGGAGCTGGGGCTGTGCTAATCTCCCCAGATAACCGCTTCGTTCCAGTCACTGCCAGATTGAGCTTTTATGTCACTAACAACATCGCAGAATATGAAGCGTGCATCTTGGGGATTCAGGCAGCCCTTGAGTGGAAGGTTAAAAGACTCGATGTGTATGGTGATTCGGCTTTGGTTATTCATCAGGTGAGAGGTGATTGGGAGACCAGAGATCCTAAATTGATCCCTTATTGTAATTATGTCCAGGAATTGGTGGAGTCCTTCGACGAAATTACTTTCCAGCATATCCCTCGAGGTGAAAATCAGCTGGCCGATGCTTTAGCAACTCTGTCGTCAATGTTCAACATCAATTGCGACAAAAGTCTAACTCGTATCAGAATCCAACATCGGGGTCTCCCGGCACATCATTACTGCACTGCAATTGAGGAAGAGCCTGGTAGCAAGCAATGGTATTATGATATCAAGCAGTACGTCATCAATAGAGAATATCCCCCTGGGGCATCAGAGAATGACAAAAGAACGCTCAGAAGATTGTCGAGGAATTTCTTTTTGAATGGCGAAGTTCTCTACAAAAGGAATTATGATATGGTCCTCCTGAGGTGTGTGACAGAGGAAGAGGCAGCAAAAATTATGAAAGAGGTCCATGAAGGGTCGTTCGGGGTTCATTCCAGTGGGCACACCATGGCAAGAAAAATCTTGAGAGCCGGCTATTACTGGTTGCAGATGGAAGGTGACTGCTACAGCTTCGTCCGAAAGTGCCACAAGTGCCAAATCTACGCTGATCACATTCATGTACCACCTGCCTCTCTAAATGTCATGACTGCATCTTGGCCATTCTCAATGTGGGGCATGGATGTCATTGGCCCTATAGAGCTTAAAGCATCAAATGGACATCGTTTTATTCTGGTTGCAATCGATTACTTCACTAAGTGGGTCGAAGCTGCTTCCTACTCCAGTGTAACCAGCTCAGTGGTCGCCAAATTTGTGAAGAAAGACTTGATTTGCCGTTATGGTCTTCCCAACAAGATCATCACTGATAACGGCAGCAACCTGAACAGCAAAATGATGAAGGACTTGTGCGCAGAGTTCAGAATCCAGCATCATAATTCTTCACCTTACCGACCCAAGATGAATGGAGCAGTCGAAGCGGCCAACAAGAACATCAAGAAGATAGTGCAGAAGATGGTGGTCACGTACAAAGATTGGCACGAGATGCTTCCTTTCGCTCTACACGGCTATCGTACTTCAGTGCGTACATCGACCGGGGCAACCCCTTTCTCTTTGGTATACGGGTCAGAGGCAGTCCTCCCTATCGAGGTCGAAATACCCTCCCTGCGGGTACTGATGGAAACTAAGCTGGAAGAAGCGGAGTGGGTACAAGCTCGCCTAGATCAGCTAAATCTCATTGAGGAGAAGAGAATCACAGCCTTGTGTCATGGACAGCTATACCAGCAAAGGATGAAAACCGCTTTCGACAAGAAAATTCGTCCCCGAGGATTCAATGAGGGAGACCTAGTGCTCAAGAAGATTCTGCCTATTCAAAGTGATCCCCGTGGAAAATGGACTCCCACCTATGAGGGCCCGTACATAGTCAAGAAAGCCTTCTCCGGAGGAGCGCTGATACTCACAAATATGGACGGCGAAGATCTCAGGAACCCAGTCAATTCTGATTCAGTGAAGAAGTATTATGCCTGAAAGAAATAGACAAAAAAAGAGAAAGACAAGCCAAGTAAGAATTAGCTCGCTAGGTTGAAAACCCGCAAAGGGCGGCCTAGGCAAAATCAGAGCGACCCGGTGGATTGAAAACCCGCAAAGGGCGATCCAGGCAAAAATTAGGGTCGGAAAGCTTGGGCATGAAAAGTAAAGAAAGGCATACAAACTCCCAGGAAACTTGGATGAGGAGGTGATCAAGGTCAGGGACATGAATGTTTAGCACTGTTCCACAGAGACGGACAGTCAGAAATCAGCTTCTCTCTTTTTCGTGTCTTTTTGCAGTTTAAATTCTCAAATGTATTGAATAGTCGGTGTAACCTTCTGTACAATCGGCTTCTATATCAATAAAGTCCAACCTTTTCGTATCTCTTTGCCTTCTATTTTTGCTTTTTCTGCTCAAAATAAACGTTTTATAATGATGGTAACACTGATCTGTAAAACATGTGCATAAATCATAGGGCATCACCATCATTGCGAAATTTTTAAAAGTTATGGGAAGGAAGCAACTTCTCAGGGAAAATTAAGCTTACAAGGAAATAATTGCACTCATAAGCCATTTCAGATGGCAAATCACAAGACAATCGACACTTGGCTTATACGCCACCACAAGTCTAATGGGTTCCTCAGTCTCGTCATGGGTTGGTCGAACCAGCAAAAGAAAATAAGCCAAAAGAGCAAAAGAGCAAGCAAAAACAAACGATCAGAAAAAAGAAAGCTGATCAAAGAATGAAAAAGCAAAAGAAAAAACGAACAGTCGGAAAAAAGAAAGCTGACCAAAGAAAAATCACAGAGATGAAGAATCAGAAATAGCATTTCACCACATTCAGCATCGCACCAAAATCATAGCATAACATGCACTCATTGCATGCACATGCATAACATGCCTTTGCATAACATGCACTCATAACGTGCACTCATAACATGCACTCATACTCCATTCACCATTCCTTGCATTAACCGACGTATGCAGGTACCTCAATTCAGTGCGGCAGCATTGAACATTTCAATCAATCAATCAACAGGATTCGTGAATCCCTTCAGGACCCAAGTGTCCCTTCAAAAGCAGACTTCACCTCGCATTCGAGCTGTGGGTAAGTCCTTCAGACCCCGAGTGGTCCTTCAGACTAGTTGTGTCAGCCTAAGACACAATGGACGTCCTATATGGTCAACATATCAGTTCCGGATCTGATCTTGACCCATCATGGCTGCTCGGAAAAGGCCACCCCTTCAGGCAGACCGTTTTACTAGTACCGTTGCTAGTTTGCGCTCCATCAGACCCATTGGTCCATCAGGCTTAGGCATGCCCCTTCAGACCTCGTCGGTCCTTCAGTTTAACTCTAATCAATGCGCCAAGCATCGACTGCGAATTAGACCTTCAGAGCCTTAGTGCTCCTTCGGACCTTGAGCGGTCCTTCAGGGCCTTAGTGCTCCTTCAGACCCTGAGTGGTCCTTCAGAGCCTTAGTGCTCCTTCAGATCCCGAGTGGTCCGTCATTCTCTCTCTCGGTTAATGCGCCAGGTGTTAACCATTCCCCGTTTGTTCTCAAGCCCATCTTTTCAAAAAAACATAGAAAGAGAAAAAGAGAAAATTCGGGTTTCCCCAAATGGACAAAATCGGTATAATTTCTGAATTCTTTATCTTCATTTTGCCTTGGAATATGTTTCGGCCAATTCATATTCCTCGTTTAAATTCAGATAAAGAGGAGCAGCTGTCATACCCCAATTTTGTCCGGCTTAGGTCAAAACCCTAATTTTCCACACAAAAAGAAAAATATTAAAAAATAACTTATGCATTGCTTTTTGGGTCCTAGTAATTTGTTATCATCTAAAAGGGGGAGTTCGTTGAACCAAGGACAAACACTCTTTGTTTTGTATGATAACAAATTACATTTAGTCCACTAATGGTTGCAGTGTATAAAAGTGCAGGGACAAAATAAAGTACAGGACATGAATGGAAGGGCAGGAAATATTAAGGTGGAGCAGCTTGGAGAAGAAGCCACCTCAAAGCTCAAGACCTAATTGTTTATCCGCTTTCTCTAGGACACTGTGTAAGGTCCTATCACTTAAGGTCTATGATACTTTAGTAGCTGAGAGATGATTTTTCAAAACATGCATGATGCATCAAAACAAGCTTTGAAAAAATATTTTACAAAATTGCATGCATGCATAAGGTGGCACCTAAACCCAAAAAAAACAATTTTGTTGAAAGCTTGAAGTCTATTTTCACAAGGCATAATCGATTATGCTAATAGATTATGTGCCTGAATGTTTCAGAGCACATAATCGATTAGCATCCTATTTTAACTAAAAGAATAATCGATTAGCAAGCTATCCTTACCTTCCTTTTTTATATACCATAATCGATTAGGGGCTTCAAACAACTAAAGCACATAATCGATTACCACCTTTTAAGGAAGGTTGATAATCGATTATGCACCTGTTTTGTCTTACAACAATAATCGATTATCATCTCACCAAAGTTTCCTTTCTTATCAAACTAATCGATTATGTGCTTCAAATAACTAAAAAGAATAATCGATTAGCAAGCTATCCTTACCTTCCTTTTTTATATACCATAAAAACAACTAAAGCACATAATCGATTACCACCTTTTAAGGAAGGTTGATAATCGATTATGCACCTGTTTTGTCTTACAACAATAATCGATTATCATCTCACCAAAGTTTCCATCTTCATCAACATAATCGATTAGCATATGTTTCAATTAAAAGACATAATCGATTATGTCATGCATTAATTGTAGAAAGTCAAACGGTTGTGTTTTTGAAACTCTATAAATAGGAAGCTAAGCTTCACCATTTCTGACACACATTTTCACGAGATCTGAGAAGAATTGCTCCAGAGACATTTTCACGAGATCTGGGAAGACAACTCTCGCAAATCTCATTTTCCAGTTCTCCGCTTCATTTTTGCTCTATTCGCGCCGTTGGTCCGTCTGAGCTGATCTCCTGCAAGGGTTAGTCGGGGTTTGCGTTCTTCAGATCTGTAATATCTGTCTTCATCAGAGGTATTTCAGTCTTTTCATTTGTTAATATTTAGTTATTGTGATCCATGTGATTTAACTCAGCTATAGCGTTTATCTACTCGTTCTTGTATATTATCGTCCATCGCTGATGACGAACCATATGATTCCCACTTATGCCTAGTGCATCATGTTCTAAGTGGTGAAGATGGTCTCGGGTGATTCAGCTTGCCACTTTTCAAACCCTTTCAAAAAACATTTTTTTTAGAACTACGTCGCTTTGATTCCCGTTTGGGATACGTAGGAGCGAGCCACGTCCTCGTCAAGCGCAACAAATAAAAATTCTTTTTCACCCCCCTAAACCAATCATTTTCATAAAACGAACAAAAATCATTTTCAAATCCCATTGTTGCTAGTAGCTCATCAGAGCCTCTGTTCGTTTAGCTATTAGTGACAATGTCCTTTTCTCCTAAAAATAATAAACGATGATCCATCATAACCTTTGTTAGTTTGATCATCGTGCGAATCAATCTCTTTCGAAAATCACTTTCAAAAAAGGATAATAAAAAACGAGTTGTTATCACTAGTCCATCAGAACCTTCATTCGTTTGACTAGCGGTACAACTCTCTCTTTTGAGTATTTAGTAAGTGATTCATCATAGCCTCTGCTAGTTTAATCATTTGCTAACGCTCGTCCTATTTCACAAACTCACTAAAAAAGATAAAAATAACAAAAACTTTTCAAAAAGAACCAAGAACTACGTAGCTTTGAATTCTCCATCGCACCGGGAGATACGTAGGAGCGGGCCATGTCCCGTCAAGCACTTTTTTCTAAAAACCTTTTTTCCCCCTTTCCTCACCAAAAATAAAATTTTCATTAAGCTTTCAAACAAGAAATAAATAGGCAAATCTAGGTATTTTTCAAATCAAATGTTAAAACCACACATTTAATTAGAGGTTCCCTTTCGGTAGAAAGGACGTGCGCGGTGCTAACACCTTCCTCGCGCGTAATCGAACCCCGAACCTATATCTCTAGTTTTCAAAGACCATCCGCTTTGTCCAAAAGACCTTTTTTCAATGTTTTGGTCTTAAAATTAAAATATTGGTGGCGGCTCCAAAATTTTTCCACGTTGTACATTGAGAAACCCAAGCCGGGATTTTTCGGGGTGCAACAAAGTGTATCACTCGCTTAAATTGTTTAAAAAAAAAAGGAACATCTGATTTTATTAAATAGTAAGGTTACTAGAAAAGGGGTGTTACATTACCCCCTTTTAGGTCACAAGGGCTTTCCAAATTGTGTGTTGCATCGTTGTATTCAGTTCAATCAGTCTTTCCTTCAAAATTTTTGAAAATCAAAAAAAGATATGCTTTCCCTTTTCAATAAATGCCTATATGAGGTGGCATATAGTGTGAAAATTTTCAAATCACCACCTGTAAATATCCTCTTTCTGCAAAAACACAAAAAAGAAGCATCCTTGCATCATCGCATCATTGCATCACTGCATCATTGCATCATTTGCATTGCATAAAATTCCGATTTTGAAAAAAAAACCATTCATCTTGCATTCCCCTTCATTACATGAAGATAAAACAAAAAAACAATTATCATCTGCATAGCATAAGCATTTCATTTATAATCATGCAAAAAAATCCTCGTCAAGTTCATCCAAGACGAGGCATTCATGCATAAGCATTATTTAAAAAAAAAAGAGACACAGTAGAACTACGTAAGCTTTGATTCCTCATTACAATGGGGATACGTAGGAGCGGGTCATACCCCGTCAAGCACATTTTTCTAAAACCTTTTTCCAATAAATCATTTGCATCCCCAAATAATTTTCAAAATCATGTTCCAAAACTAAAAAACAAAAAAGAAAATCATTGTGAGTATTTCATTGCACAAAAAAAAATGAAAACAAGAAAGCATCTCATTCATAATCATCATCATCAAATTTATTCAAAATGTAGCATTCATGCACCATTTCATTAACCTCATCACTTTGGTTCAAATACATCATTCCTCCATACATGCATCTTTCAAAAAAGGAAGGGGCATTGGCATTTCATACCTTGCCTTGCCTCTAAAAAAAAAATCATCATCATTTAGAGAAAAGCATCATTCCTACATCTTTCATCATTCGAAAGAAAAATGGGGCATCGGCATTTCATATCTTGTCTTGCCTCTATAAAAATCATTTTGAAAAGAAGCAGCATTCTTGCATCATTCATCATCCAAGGATGCATTGGTATTTCATATTCCGTCTTGCATAAAAAGAAAGCATCAAAAAAAAAAAAACTTTTAGAATAATCACACTTTTCAAGTGAATATGCTTTCATGCATTTCATTTTCATCATGTATACATCATAATGTTTTTATCCATGCATTGCATACAACAAAAATGTTGTGATGAGAGACGAGATGTTCTTGCAAGGTAATCTTTCCTTTTTGGAAAAGTTTACCATCACTCATTTGCAAACTCAAGGTGTTCCAAGGCACTCAGTTTTTTTTCACATCAATAGCTCATTTGTATTTCCTTCAAAAAAAAAAGAGACATTACATCTCATCCATTCCATGATAAAAGACTGAAACAGTTCATCAAAAAAAAAAAAAGGGGTTTTCATATCATGTTAACTCTCTGTGAAGCGTTCTTCTAGTAAGCATGCATGCCACGTGCAGTTTCTCTTGTTTGAGTCAGTCAATTTCCTTCATTTATCATCATTCCCCATCCAAGTCTAATCCCGCCCCGTCCACCCCTAAAGCGCATATTCTCTCCCATCAGTGCATACTTGACTTTTGGTTCATTCCCACTAACACTTCAAGACCTCCATGCTGGGGCAATTCTGTGATCACTAATTTTCCTTGTCGGTATCATATTCCTTTAGTGCAAGTCTTTCTAAAAAAATATATAATAAATAAACAGATAAAATAAGCTCGCTAGGTTGACAACCCGCAAATGGCGGCCTAGGCAAAAAAGAGCGCCCGGTGGATTGAAAACTCGCAAAGAGCGGTCCAGGAAAAAATTAGGGCACAAAAAAAAGGGGGAAAATAAAAGAGCAAACACATGAAGATAGATAAATTATTGTCCTAGAGTTAAGTCTTATAGAAATAAGCAATCAGGATTTGAAATGAAGTTTGGCCATCCCTCCATACCCTCAAAAACCTAAAATCCCAGAAAGTCCATCTTAAGCCAAAGATTCAGAATCACAAAAACACCCTTTGTTACCCATCTTAAGCCAAGAAAAGCCCAAGATATCCCCCATCACTCCGGACGAGGGTTAATTCCACATCAAAGATGGTGTATCATTCTCACCCAAGTCAAAAGGAAAGGAAATCCGCAAAAGGAGGGGAATAACAAAGTTTCAAAAAGGAGAATCCCAAAACGAAGAAAGGAAGACAAATGGAGTATAAATTAAGAGTCAATACATTTTGTCATGAAGCATGAGAGCTCCCCTTCAAAGAGGCCCTCAGTTTCAATGGGTTCAATCATTTCTCCTTTCAAAAAAAAAAAAAAAAAAAAACCCTCAATTCATTGGGTTTAGCCATCTCTTCTTTCATAAAACCTTTAAAACCACACTCAAAGAAACCATTTGAAATGTCATTCGAAAGAAACCATTTGAAATGTCATTCGAAAGTGGGGCAAGCGCGTTCCCATTTCCTTCAAAACCTCACCGGGGCAATCTCTCAACTCACTATCCTAAACAAGGCCTTGTCATTCTAATTGGGGGAGCTTTGTCCTTGTTATGACTGGGGCAACATCAAACTTTATGGGTTGAGACAAAATCTCTTTTGATCCACCTTCCCTTTCAAAAGCCGAAGCATTCCCAATTCATCATCTTCTGCGCCCCTAGTTGTTGTCACCACAAGACAAGGGCAAACTATTCACTCATCAAAGACCTGAATTAGGGCAATCTTGTATCTCTTGATCCCTCACAAGCTTCGGCAATAGCCATGTCGGTCATTCCTTCACTTGCCATAAAAGTCCATGCCCTAAACCAATTCCAAGTTAACTGACTCATTCATTCACATTTGCATTCTTATGCATGCTTACTAGACAATGCTTCAAAAAGAGAGAACACAAGTTGTTTACGAGATATCTAAAATTCAGTCATCATGGAAAGAAGGAGAAAACAAGCGAGGTTGTTTGTAAATAAAAACCTTGAGAACACCGGAGTTTGAATCAAATTCAATTTTTCAACAGAATGGTCAATAATCATCTCAAATCCTTGCATTCAAAGTCTCGCATCTCATCATCACAAAAATGTCTACCTCACGCATCTAGGCATCTCAATCTATTCATTATAGCATATGCATCAAAGCAGTACATTTGCATCTTTACATTTTGTGCATTCAGCACATAGCAAAAAGAAAAACGTTTCACGTCAGTTGCACCATATTAATACTTGCATCTCATAGAAGAAAAGAAAGCTAGAACATCCCATGTCATTCATCATTTCATGTTATTCATCAGCAATATTCACACTTCATAGAAAAAAGGCAAAGAAGGAAAAGTTTTCCATTACATGTCATCTGTCATTTCATTAAAACACATGAGCATTCCATATCATCAAACACCAAAGCTTTGCATTCGCATACCCATGAATCTTAAAAGAGCAAAAAGAGAAGCCAAAAGAGAGAAAAGAGAAGAGCCAAGAGAGCAACAAAAGAAAAGAAAAGAAAGAAAAAGAAAGAAAAAGAAAGAAGAGAAGCTAGAGAAAGAGAAAAAGACATATAAGAACAAAAGAAAATCATGCATTGCGTACAGACAAGAGTTGAAAAGGAAAATCATTGCATTCATCAAGCATATATGAACAGTAGAAAATCATGCATTCATCAGACATAAGCAAAAGAAAAAGAAAATCATGCATTGCGTACAGACAAGAGAAGAAAAGGAAAATCATTGCATTCATCAAGCATATAAGAACAGTAGAAGATCATGCATTCATCCGACATAGACAAAGGAAATAAGAAACTCATCATTCATCATAAGAAAAAAGAAAACAGCAATCATGGCATTTGCATTGCATGCATTTGTTCATTTTCAGCTACAGGTAGAAAGAGAGGACGAGCAGTTCGGTGTTAGCCCTCGCCCCCAGATTCCAGAAAATGTTCCCCCAAGTTGGGAGTTCAGAAAGAAAAAGAAAAGAGAGAAATAGAAAAGAAAGAGAAAAGAGCGCTCAAGCGCGCATTGCGGATCGGAGCACAGAGATCATCGCTCCCTTCTGCCCAGGTCTCACATCGTGTACGAGCAACGCGATGGACCGCAGCCCCATGCGAGGCGCAACGGAATAATTGTATCAAGCCTAAGATACAGTGGACGCCGTGCATTGATCTGTATATCAGTTCCGGAGCTGATAACGATCCCCCCGGTCGCTCGAAAGGCCAACAGGAAGAGCGTGCTCCTCAAAGCCACGTGCAAACTCGGATTCGTCAAGAGTTCGTTTAAGGATTACAGGTTTTAGGCAGCCTGAGCAATTTACCGCTTTCTGCACGCCAAGTGCCCGTTTTACTTTTCTTTCTGCACGCAAGTGCCCATTTTACTTTCCTGTCTGCACGCAAGTGCCCATTTTACCTTTTCTGTCTGCACGCTGTCATACCCCAATTTTGTCCGGCTTAGGTCCAAACCCTAATTTTCCACACAAAAATAAATTATGCATTTTGGATCCTAGAAACCGCTCCAAAGTTTTTGAAATCATTTTTAGGGTTAGAATGCACTTTTTAAGAAATTAGGGTTTTGAAAAATATGTTATGCATGGCAAGCTTTGGAAAATATTTTATGCATGCATGGCAAAGGCCTAAAAACACTTTTGTGGAAAGCAAGAATTGATTCCTATTTTGTTCCAAAGGCCAAGAATCAATTTATAGTATATTCCATAGGCCATGAATCGATTCCTAATTGTTTTAACTAAGGGAAGAATCGATTTTCACCTATTTAGGATGTCCTGAAAATCGATTTCCCTCTTCTTGCATAGGCCTTGAAATCGATTTTCAAGCTCTTCCTTAGGCCATGAATCGATTCCTCATTGTGTTAACTAAAGCAAGAATCGATTTTCACCTATAAAGGGGGTCCTGAAAATCGATTCCTCATTGTTTTAACTAAGAGAAGAATCGATTTTCACCTAATAAAAGAGGTCCTAAAAATCGATTCCTACCTGTTTTCAAAGAACAAAGAATCGATTCCCATGTTTTCCAAAGAATAAAGAATCGATTCCTCACTATTTCAACTATCCAAAGAATCGATTCTTGAGGCTTCAAAAATGATAAGAATCGATTCCTCACCTTCTTAACTTGATGTCACAATCGATTCTTCACTTTCATTAAATATTTCTTCAGATCTACGCTTTCCTAAAGCCTATAAATAGGAAGCCTCAAGTCACATTTTAGGGGGAGAGACTTCACAGATCTGACAGAGAGAGATTTTTGACGAGATCAGAGAAACACACACATTTGCTCCAGACGTTTTCACGAGATCTGAGAAGACAACTCTCGCAAATCTCATTCTCCAGTCCTCCGCTTCATTTTTGCTCTGCTCGCGTCGTTGGTCCGTCTGAGCTGATCTCCTGCAAGGGTTAGTCGGGGTTTGCGTTCTTCAGATCTGTAATATCTGCCTTCATCAGAGATCTACGCTTTCCTAAAGCCTATAAATAGGCAGCCTCAAGTCACATTTTAGGGGGAGAGACTTCACAGATCTGACAGAGAGAGATTTTTGACGAGATCAGAGAAACACACACATTTGCTCCAGACGTTTTCACGAGATCTGAGAAGACAACTCTCGCAAATCTCATTCTCCAGTCCTCCGCTTCATTTTTGATCTGCTCGCGTCGTTGGTCCGTCTGAGCTGATCTCCTGCAAGGGTTAGTCGGGGTTTGCGTTCTTCAGATCTGTAATATCTGCCTTCATCAGAGGTATTTCTGTCTTTATATTTGTTAATATTTAATCATTGTGATCCGTACCAAAATTGCCCTATGTGATTTAACTTAGTTATAGTGTCATTGTTGATGATGAACCACATGATTCCCACTTATGCCTAGTGCATCATGTTCTGAGTGGTGAAGATGGTCTCAGATGATTCAACCTCCCCTTTCAAATACTTTTAGTTTATATGTTGTTTAAGTTGATGATTGGCAATGTGATTCACACTTGTGCGCTTGTGCACTTAATCTTAAGTGTGAGGATTGACCAAAGTGATTCAACATTCTTTGATACTTTGGTCGCTAAATAATTTGCTTGCCTATGCTGGCCAATGATCATGATTGAGGCAACTCTTTTGCTTAAGCTTACAGTGTCATCGTCTACTCTCATATAGAATATCATCAATACCTAGATAGGTCCATTCCTTACATTGCATCTTCCACTAGATGTGCACTTAGATTCCCTTGCGTTTTGTAGAAATATTTGAGTATGGTTCTCGCCTAGCATCTTCCACTAGATGTGCATTTAGGTTCAATCTTGCCTACTCTTGTATTTTTGCTTGATGCCCAATTCAAATTCCCTCCTTGCCTATCTATGAGTTGTGATCCACTATGTGTAGTTTAGACTTGATTTTTGTTTGCGAATTCAAATATTGTTGCTTAATGATTTGATTCCACTGATTGTGTTATGCTTGAATCCACCAATTCTTTCTTGCATTCATTGTTTTCATTTCTAAACAACCTGGCACAAAAACGGTTACTAGTGGCAATCCATCACAACCTTTGTTGGTTTGATTGTCATGAAAGCCACAATTTCAAAAGAATTTTCGTAAGCATAAAGCAAGCTACTAGTGATAATCCATCACAACCTTTGTTGGTTTGATTATCATGAACGCGTCCAATTTCAAAAAAAGCACTTTCCTAAGTATCAAAGAATCAAAAACAAGTTATTAGCGGTGGTCCATCATAACCATTGTTAGTTTAATCATCAAAGCAAAAGACTTTCATTTTTAAGGCTCTTTAGAACTACGTCGCTTTGATTCCCGTTTGGGATACGTAGGAGCGAGCCACGTCCTCGTCAAGCGCAACAAATAAAAATTCTTTTCATCCCCCTAAACCAATCATTTTCATAAAACAAACAAAAATCATTTTCCAACCCATTGTTGCTAGTAGCTCATCAGAGCCTCTGTTCGTTTAGCTATTAGTGACAATGTCCTTTTCTCCTAAAAATAATAAACGATGATCCATCATAACCTTTGTTAGTTTGATCATCGTACAAATCAATCTCTTTCGAAAATCACTTTCAAAAAAAGGATAATAAAAATGAGTTGTTATCAATAGTCCATCAGAACCTTTGTTCGTTTGACTAACGGTGCAACTCTCTTTTTGAGTACTTAGTAGTGATTCATCATAGCCTCTGCTAGTTTAATCATTTGCTAATGCTCATCCTATTTCAAAAACTCACTAAAAAAGACAAAAAACAAAAACTTTTCAAAGACAACCAAGAACTACGTAGCTTTGAATTCTCCATCGCACCAGGAGATACGTAGGAGCGGGCCATGTCCCGTCAAGCACTTTTTTCTAAAACCCCTTTTTCCCCCCTTCTCACCTAAAATAAAATTTTCATTAAAGATTTCCCATTCATCTCCAAATAAGAAATAAATAGGCAAATCTAGGCATTTTTCAAATCAAACGTTAAAACCGCACATTTAATTAGAGGTTCCCTTTCGGTAGAAAGGACGTGCGCGGTGCTAACACCTTCCTCGCGCGTAATCGACCCCCGAACCTATATCTCTAGTTTTCAAAAGACCATCCGCCTTGTCCAAAAGACCTTTTTTCAATGTTTTGGTCTTAAAATTAAAATATTGGTGGCGGCTCCAAAATTTTTCCACGTTGTACATTGAGAAACCCAAACCGCGGGATTTTTCGGGGTGCAACACACGCAAGTGCCCATTTTACCTTTTCTGTCTACACGTCAGTGTTCATTTACTGTTTTCGCAGCGACACGAAAGTGCCCATCTAATCAAAAAAAAAATATAGAAAAAGAAAAGAGGAAAATTCGGGTTTCCCCAAGTAGACAAAATCGGTGTAATTTTTGAATTCTTTATCTTCATTTTGCCTTGGAATATGTTTCAGCCAATTCATATTCCTCGTTAAAATTCAGATAAAGAGGGGCAGCTGTCATACCCCAATTTTGTTCGGCTTAGGTCAAAACCCTAATTTTCCACACAAAAAAATATATAATAAATTATGCATTGCATTTTAGGGTCGTAGAAACCGCTCCAAAAGTTTTTGAAATCATTTTTAGGGTTAGAATGCACTTTTTAGGAAATTTGGGTTTTGAAAATATGTTATGCATGCATGGCAAGCTTTGGAAAATATTTTATGCATGCATGGCAAAGACCTAAAAACATTTTTGTGGAAAGCAAGAATTGATTTCTATTCTGTTCCAATGGCCAAGAATCGATTTATACTATTTTGTAAAGGCCATGAAATCGATTTCTTAATCCAATGTTAAACCATAAAATTGATTTTCAGGATCTCCTAAAAGACAAGAATCGATTCCCACTATTTTGTAAAGGCCATGAAATCGATTTCTTAATCGAATGTTAAACCATAAAATCGATTTTCAGGATCTCCTAAAAGACAAGAATCGATTCCCACTATTTTGTAGAGGCCATGAAATCGACTCTTATCACATTTACATGTTTCCTAAAGCACACAATCGATTATCTAATCAATTGAGAAGCAAAGAATCGATTGCTCCTATATTTTAGCCTTACCATGAAATCGATTCTTCTCCTATTTTTAACTAAGCATGAAATCGATTGTGAGCATTTTGTAAAGGCCAAGAATCGATTCTTCTATCATTTAACTAAGTATATAATCGATTCTTATGTCATCTAAAATGATAAGAATCGATTCATCAACATTTTCACTTCATCAAACAATCGATTCATCTTTGCAATAAATATTTTTTTCAAATTTCTACGCGTTCCTAAGCCTATAAATAGGCAGCCTCAAGTCACATTTAGACGGAGGCAGATTTCAGGAGATCAGAGGAGAATTTCCCAAATCTCATTTCAGGACACAGATTTTCACGAGATCAGAGAAAAGCACACATTTTTCACGAGATCAGAGAAGCCAATTTTCGCAGATCTCATTTTAGAGAAAAACTCTTCTACGCTATATTTTATTTGCGCTCTCTTCGTTCCGTTGGTCTGTTAGAGCTGATCTTTCGCTAAGAGTTAGTTGGGGTTGCATTCTTCAAGTTGTAAGATCCGCCTTCATTAGAGGTATTTATGTCTTTACATTTGTCATTATTTAATTATTGTGATCCGTGCCAAAACTGCTCTATATGATTCAACCCTTTTAGTTTATATGTTGTTTAAGTTGATGATTGGAAATGTGATTCACACTTGTGCACTTGTGCACTTAATCTTAAGTGTGAGGATTGACCAAAGTGATTCAACATTCTTTGATACTTTAGTCGCTAAATAATTTGCTTGCTTATGCTGGCCAATGATCATGATTGAGGCAACTCTTTTGCTTGAGCTTACAGTGTCATCATCTACTCTCATATAGAATATCATCAATACTTAGATAGGTCCATTCCTTACATTGCATCTTCCACTAGATGTGCATTTAGATTCCCTTGCGTTTTGTAGAAATATTTGAGTATGATTCTCGCCTAGCATCTTCCACTAGATGTGCATTTAGGTTCAATCTCGCCTACTCTTGTATTTTGCTTAATGCCCAATTCAAGTTCCTTCCTTGCCTATCTATGTGTTGTGATCTAATATGTGTAGTTTAGGTTTGATTTTTGTTTGCGAATTCAAATATTGTTGCTCAATGATTTGATTCCACTGATTGTGTTATGCTTGAATCCACCAATTCTTTCTTGCATTCATTGTTTTCATTTCTAAACGACCTGGCACAAAAACGGTTACTAGTGGCAATCCATCACAACCTTTGTTGGTTTGATTGTCATGAAAGCCTCGATTTCAAAAGAATTTTCGTAAGCATAAAGCAAGCTACTAGTGATAATCCATCACAACCTTTGTTGGTTTGATTATCATGAACGCGTCCAACTTCAAAAAGCATCTTTTCTAAGTATCAAAGAATCAAAAACAAGTTATTAGCGGTGGTCCATCATAATCTTTGTTAGTTTGATCACCATGAAAGCCTGCATTTACAAAAGGCATTCAAAGAGAGTTACTAGTAATGATACATCATAAGCTTTGTTAGTTTGATCATCATGAAAGCTTTCATTTTCCAAAGACGTTTCAAAAAGATTTTCATTTTTCAAAGCTTATTAGAACTACGTCGCTTTGATTCCCATTTGGGATACGTAGGAGCGAGCCACGTTCTCGTCAAGCGCAACAAATAAAAATCCTTTTCACAACCATAAACAAATCATTTCCATAAAACAAACAATCATTTTCAAACCCATTGTTGCTAGTGGCTAATCAGAACCTTTGTTCGTCTAGCCATTGGTAGCAATGTCTTTTCCCAAAAGAATAATAAAGCGGTGATTACCCATAACCTTGGTTAGTTTAATCATTCACTAAATGCTCGTCCTATTTCGAAAACTCACTAAAAATATAAAGACAAAAACCTTTTTCAGGACAAAGAAGAACTACGTAGCTTTGAGTTCTCCATCGCACCAGGAGATACGTAGGAGCAGGCCTTGTCCCGTCAAGCGTTTTTTTTTTTTCTAAAAACCCATTTTCCCCCCTTTTTTTCATAATAAATAAAGATTTTCATAAAGAGTTTTTCAATAAGAAGTAGAGAGGCAAAATTAAGTATTTTCAAGTCAACACTCTAAAACCACACATTTAATTAAAGGTTCCCTCTCAGTAGAGAGGACGTGTGGGGTGCTAACACCTTCCCTACGCGTAACCGACCCCCGAACCCTATTCTCTAGTTTCCCTCTCTGGCATGTCTCTTATCGGCATACCCCGCCACAAGCATCTCTTTCATCCAATCAACTTCCTCCTCCTCCTCCTCCGCTGCAGATGGTGAGTGGCTTGCCTTAGATCCAACCGTTGTCATTGGAGAGGGAACCTGAACACCAGCATTTTGAAGACCTCCACATGAGATGGTGTGCTGAAAAATTAAAACATAAAAATAAATTAAGCTATTATTTATGAATTGATTCAAATAATAAAACAAATCTAGTAATATAAACATATACCTCTGCCAACGCTTTGCGAATTCGGTCTTGCGACCGGGATGCTCAGGTGTTCCAATGGCAACAGTCAAAATATCATTCTTTCCTTTAGGAACGAAAGATCCTTGGCTACTCATAATCGCAAGTTCATCCTTTGACAAAAGCATGTTCAAATGTTACAATTTAACAAATTAATCAAAACATACTTAGATCCACACACAATATTTTACTTACAATCTTAGATCCAACTGATTCTGACGACTCGCATACATTAGATCCAGACTTGGTTTTGCGGCCAGCCTTTCACTGTAACACCCCTTTTCTACCCGTTAATTTAATTGAAAAAAAAAATCAGAGTTTACAAAAATTTATTTCGCACGAGGAATGTTACACATACTTCAAAAAAATAATGCTTCTCAATAAAACAGCTCAAACACAATAATCCTGCAACACATAGCACGTCACTAAGAGGAGAACCTCAAAACACAGTCATCATCGCAAATAAACTTAACTTCAATAAACCAACTACGCAGCGAAATAACGGAATAAAACAGAATCATCAACAAATCATAACAACCGAAATCATTCATAACATTACGTTCGTCCCCCCCCCCCCCCTGAGTGCTACATATCAGAGCGTGACGACTCGACTCGAATTAGTGAAGGTACCTAGTCCTTCACTCGCGATCACCTGCACGTTACCGCATAGGGGTAACATTCAAACAGAAGGGTGAGTCCAATTCAATCCATATAATAAATCATATGATAAATAATAAGTCAAGTCACAGCTCTAAAATAATCACATCACAATCATTAATTACATCACTACATAAACTCATCACTATGTCATGTAGGCATGTGAAATGCAACCCACTCGCGGGCATATGCATGAGGTACCTTTTCACAAACGTCGCTTAGCCATTATGGCCTCATCGTCACTTAGCCTTTTGGGCCTCAAAACGTCACTGGGTTTATGCACATGGGATGCATGAGACACTATAACATGCACCACGCACAAATCACACAGCAACACGCACTGGCGCATGGGATGCATGAGACCCGTCACTTACCAATTTGTCAAATAAGAGGCACAGCACCTGTCAATTCACAATTTACACACAACAACATCACTTAGCCTTTTAGGCCTTAACATCACTTAGCCTTTTGGGCCTCAAAACGTCACTGGGTTTTCATCGTCACTTATTCATAAACATCATCAACTCAAACAATAGCCACTGAGGGCAAAAACGTCATTTACTAGCCACCAAGGGCATCATCGTCATTTACACCTCAATATCAACAATATTGGCCGCTAAGGGCAAAACGGTCATTTAACTAGCCACTAAGGGCATCCTCGTCAAAATCATCACTTTTGACACTAAAACGTTAAAACTGTTAATTATAGGTAAAAAGGATTTTTAAAGACACCAAAACATCTTTTCAATGTCACTGCAGCGACCACCGGGAACAGCCACTTGGGCGCCCAGCAACCTTCAAAAATTATAAGTTTTTATTTTTAAAAATGGGACACACAGATAGACCACTGAAAGAGCTTCCCAAAACTTTTTGAAACGTTTAAAACGGATGTCCGGGTCAAAAGATATAGCGAAAACAGTTTTCGAAAACATTTTGGGAACATCCTGAAACTGGCGCCCTGGGCGCCCAGCGCAACACACACGCACACACACGGGCGCTCAGCGCCCAGCGCTGGCACCCAGCGCTCCACACACGCACGCGCACAGCAACACGCACTGGCGCCCTTGGCGCCCAGCACAGGGCGCCTGGCGCCCAGAACACTTACAGCAACACAGATTTCAACACAATTTCAGCAAAAACTATTTCTTTCTTCAAATTTTTCACATGACCATCCACAACACCAATTTACCACAACTCATGAGCACATATAAGATCATTGAAATCATCTATCAAACATCAAAATTCAACAATATCCCAAAGACAAACATGGTATCACGCATACATCAACATCAAGGACATGAAATCGCAAACATACTCATGATCATGGTTAAATCTAGGCCATCACTACCTAAAACCTATCATAGGAATCATTATAGGAATTGATAGGACATCCCCTTACCTCGAATTCGAAGAGTAGGAGCCCTAGAGACGGTCACGAACGGGATTACGGCAACAGGATCACGCCCCTTCCTCCTCCTTGCTCGCGGCCTTCTCATCTCTTCCTTTCTCTCTACGGCGCCCCTTCTCTTCTCCTTTCTCTCTTCTCAATTTTTCGCAAATGCCTCACAAAACCCTAGCCCCCAATTGACTTAGCCACATTCGCATATCACTTGGATCATGGGCTTGGGCTTTTTCACTTAAGCCCAGCTCATCCAAGTGGTGCCTCCTTTTCCTAATACCACCACAAAATTAATATAATTGTAATTAATTAATTTATACCCAATAAATTAAATAAATTCCTAAAAACTTAATTAAATAAATTAATTAAATATTTAGGGTGTTACAACTCTCCCCCACTTAGAATATTTCATCCTCGAAATTTACCTGATCAAACAACTCTGGGTAGGATTCTCGCATCTTGCTCCCTAGCCCCCAAGTCATACATTCACCGGTAGCTCCTAGCCTAACCACTTTCACTAATGCAATCCCTTTGCCTCTAAGCACTTTCACTATGGATCACATGAGATGGATCCGACACATACTTCCGAAGTTGCGACACGTGAAACACGTCGTGCAAATTCGAAAGATTTGGCGGTAAAGCCACTCTATAAGCCACATTTCCGATTCTCTTAGAAATCTGATAAGGACCAACAAAGCGAGGAGTGAGCTTCTTCGATTTCAACGCTCGACCAACACCGGTAATAGGGGAAACCCTCAAGAACACATGCTCACCCTCTTGAAACTCTAAATCTTTCCTCCGCTTGTCATGATAACTCTTCTGACGACTCTGCGAAGCCTTCATCTTTTCACGGATCATCTTGATTTTCTCTGTAGTCTCCCGGACAATCTCCGGTCCCAACACTACACTCTCTCCCGACTCATACCAACACAACGGCGTCCTACACTTTTGACCATACAATGCTTCAAACGGTGCCATCCCGATACTGGAATGGTAACTGTTGTTATTGGTAAACTCAATCAACGCAAGGTAGGAATCCCATGAACCCCGTTGTTCCAATACACAAGCCCTCAACAAATCTTCTAACGACTGAATTGTTCTCTCTGACTGACCATCTGTCTGAGGATGATATGCTGAACTCATTTTCAGATTTGAACCCATTTCCTTCTGCAAACTCGTCCAAAACTCAGAAGTGAACCTCGGATCCCTATCTGACACAATACTCTTCGGAACACCGTGCAACTTCACAATTTCTTTGACACGGACCTCTGCCAACCTCGACACCGGATAAGTGATATTAATAGGAATAAAGTGAGCAGACTTCGTTAACCTATCAACGATCACCCAAATAGCGTCATGACCCTTAACTGTATTCGGCAATCCCGTCACAAAATCCATCGCAATGCTATCCCACTTCCACTCTGGAACTTCCAACGGTTGCATTAACCCTGCTGGCTTCTGGTGTTCAACCTTCGACTTTTGACAGGTCAAACAGGCATACACAAACTGTGCCACATCTCTCTTCATACCATACCACCAAAACATCTTTTTCAGATCTTGATACATTTTCGTCGCTCCAGGATGGATACTCAACTTGCTACGGTGACCCTCCTCTATAAATTGCCTTTTTCATCTCCTCATCATCCGGAACACAGATCCTACCCCGGAACCTCAACACACCACTGGAATCTAATTTGAAATCTTCATTTTCAGATCGACCAACCCCATTAATTAAATCTACTAACTTGACATCTGACTTCTGAGCCTCTCTGATGCTGCCCAGGAAATCATTATCGATCTTTAACATTCCCAGCTTGACACTGCGAGGTGTCATTTTACAAACCAAACTCAAATCTCTGAATTCCTCAATCAACTCTAATTCTTTCACCATCATTGCCGACATATGCAAAGACTTTCTGCTTAAAGCATCAGCCACGACATTAGCTTTACCGGGATGATAATTCAAACCAAAGTCATAATCCTTCAAGAGCTCCAACCACCGACGCTGTCTCATATTCAACTCTTTCTGATCGAACAGATACTTTAGACTCTTATGATCACTGAACACTTCAAACCTCGAACCATAAAGGTAGTGCCTCCAAATCTTAAGCACACATACTACAGCAGCCAATTCCAAATCATGCGTAGGGTAATTTTTCTCATGAACCCGCAATTGCCTCGACGCATACGCAACAACCTTTCCATCTTGCATCAGCACACCACCAAGACCCATCTTCGAAGTTTCACAATATACAACAAACGGTTTCTCCGGATTAGGCAACGTCAAAACAGGCGACGTTGTCAATCTCTTTTTCAGTTCCATAAAACTTTCCTCACACCGAGCATCCCAAACGAAAACTTTTCCCTTACAAGTCAACTGAGTCAACGGAAGGGCCAACTTGGAAAAACCCTCGATGAACCTCCTGTAGTACCCGGCCAAACCCAAAAAGCTTCCAATCTCTGTTGCGGACTTCGGAGCCTCCCACTCCAATACTGCTTCCACTTTTGCCGGATCAACTGCAATACCATTACCAGAAATCATGTGCCCAAGGAAACTCACACTTTGATAATTTAGCATACAACTTTTCCTCTTTAAGAACTTCCAATACTGTCTTCAGGTGCTCAGCGTGCTCTTCCTCTGACTTAGAATAAACTAGAATGTCATCTATGAAGATCACCACAAACCGATCTAGGTAATTATGGAAAATACGATTCATATATTCCATAAATACACCAGGTGCATTGGTCATACCGAACGGCATCACTGAATATTCGTAATGCACATACCTTGTCCTGAACGCTGTCTTCTGAACATCTTCATCCCTCACTTTAATCTGATGATATCCAGACCTCAAATCAATTTTGCTGAAAACACGGGCACCCACTAACTGATCCATCAAATCGTCGATCCTCGGGAGCGGATACTTGTTCTTGATAGATACCTTATTCAGCTGCCTATAACCAACACACAACTTCCTACCACAATCAGCAGCAGCCCAACAACAGCAGCAGCAGCCCAACGACAGCAGCAGCAGCCCAACATCAGCAGCAGCAGCTCAACAACAGCAGCAGCAGCCCAACATCAGCAGCAGCAGCTCAACAACAGCAGCAGCGATCCTCCCAGCCATCTCAACTCACTTGCTACAAACAAACGACAGTTAGATATAACTGACAACACACCGTTGTCAGTTGACACTACGACTGGACAACTTGGCCGGACAGACCGAACTGCTCTGATACCACTAATGTAACACCCCTTTTCTACCCGTTAATTTAATTGAAAAAAAAAATCAGAGTTTACAAAAATTTATTTCGCACGAGGAATGTTACACATACTTCAAAAAAATAATGCTTCTCAATAAAACAGCTCAAACACAATAATCCTGCAACACATAGCACGTCACTAAGAGGAGAACCTCAAAACACAGTCATCATCGCAAATAAACTTAACTTCAATAAACCAACTACGCAGCGAAATAACGGAATAAAACAGAATCATCAACAAAACATAACAACCGAAATCATTCATAACATTACGTTCGTCCCCCCCCCCCCCTGAGTGCTACATATCAGAGCGTGACGACTCGACTCGAATTAGTGAAGGTACCTAGTCCTTCACTCGCGATCACCTGCACGTTACCGCATAGGGGTAACATTCAAACAGAAGGGTGAGTCCAATTCAATCCATATAATAAATCATATGATAAATAATAAGTCAAGTCACAGCTCTAAAATAATCACATCACAATCATTAATTACATCACTACATAAACTCATCACTATGTCATGTAGGCATGTGAAATGCAACCCACTCGCGGGCATATGCATGAGGTACCTTTTCACAAACGTCGCTTAGCCATTATGGCCTCATCGTCACTTAGCCTTTTGGGCCTCAAAACGTCACTGGGTTTATGCACATGGGATGCATGAGACACTATAACATGCACCACGCACAAATCACACAATCACGGTCAACTATGTGACCCGTCACTTACCAATTTGCAAAATAAGAGGCACAGCACCTGTCAATTCACAATTTACACACAACAACATCACTTAGCCTTTTAGGCCTTAACATCACTTAGCCTTTTGGGCCTCAAAACGTCACTGGGTTTTCATCGTCACTTATTCATAAACATCATCAACTCAAACAATAGCCACTGAGGGCAAAAACGTCATTTACTAGCCACCAAGGGCATCATCGTCATTTACACCTCAATATCAACAATATTGGCCGCTAAGGGCAAAACGGTCATTTAACTAGCCACTAAGGGCATCCTCGTCAAAATCATCACTTTTGACACTAAAACGTTAAAACTGTTAATTATAGGTAAAAAGGATTTTTAAAGACACCAAAACATCTTTTCAATGTCACTGCAGCGACCACCGGGAACAGCCACTTGGGCGCCCAGCAACCTTCAGAAATTATAAGTTTTTATTTTTAAAAATGGGACACACAGATAGACCACTGAAAGAGCTTCCCAACACTTTTTGAAACGTTTAAAACGGATGTCCGAGTCAAAAGATATAGCGAAAACAGTTTTCGAAAACATTTTGGGAACATCCTGAAACTGGCGCCCTGGGCGCCCAGCGCCCAGGCACCTGGCGCCGAGCGCCCAGCAAAACGCAACACGCACACACGGGCGCCCAGCGCCCAGCGCCTGGCACCCAGCGCCTTGGCGCGACACGCAACACACGCCCAATTTACCACAACTCATGAGCACATATAAGATCATTGAAATCATCTATCAAACATCAAAATTCAACAATATCCCAAACACAAACATGGTATCACGCATACATCAACATCAAGGACATGAAATCGCAAACATACTCATGATCATGGTTAAATCTAGGCCATCACTACCTAAAACCTGTCATAGGAATCATTATAGGAATTGATAGGACATCCCCTTACCTCGAATTCGAAGAGTAGGAGCCCTAGAGACGGTCACGAACGGGATTACGGCAACAGGATCACGCCCCTTCCTCCTCCTTGCTCGCGGCCTTCTCATCTCTTCCTTTCTCTCTACGGCGCCCCTTCTCTTCTCCTTTCTCTCTTCTCAATTTTTCGCAAATGCCTCACAAAACCCTAGCCCCCAATTGACTTAGCCACATTCGCATATCACTTGGATCATGGGCTTGGGCTTTTTCACTTAAGCCCAGCTCATCCAAGTGGTGCCTCCTTTTCCTAATACCACCACAAAATTAATATAATTGTAATTAATTAATTTATACCCAATAAATTAAATAAATTCCTAAATACTTAATTAAATAAATTAATTAAATATTTAGGGTGTTACATCCACAGCTCATGACGCTCTGGAGATGTAGGCTCCAACTCCAAATCAGGATCACCAGACTCCTCCTGGATTTTTTTGATTTGTTCTTCTTTCAAATCTTGCTTCAACTTTTTATAACCACCTGGCCCCACTGTGTGGTTGTATTTATTATTTTTTTGAATATTCTAGGCAGCTTCTCTCTTAGCATGTTACAAAGAGCAAACACCACCATATTTACAACATATCATTAATGTTTAAGAAACTAAAATAGTTATAGTTAAAACAATATATACCACAAACTCCTCAGTAATGCAACTGTTATAAAATGCGGCCCATGTCTCGAGAGATATGCTGCTGTACTTGTGACATGGATTTTTTTGACCATCATTATCCCCACTACCAAAGACATATGTTCTGGTGAGAGTTGTCTTGAACTGTCTCCAACAAAGATTGATATGAGACATCCAAGTCTTCTTGAATTCATTACTCTCGGGAACATCAAATGTTAGCTTTACATCATCCCAAGCAATCTTTTTTGTCTCCTCATGAACCTCACTCCAGCTCATGGGCAATATGCTTAACTTTGTTCGTGCAACCACCCCTAAATAGGTCTTGAATTTGTTAGCTTACGGACCAATAAGACCGCCTTTACTATCAATTTCCACTCTGTATTTTTGACCATCTGGGCACCTAGAAGTCAAGTTTTTTAATGAAGTTGGACGTCTTGTATTCTTTTTTGAAGACATGATAGCTGAACTTAAACAAAGGAAACAATATATATCAGCAACTATATAAATCAAAATTAAAACCTATAGATACAGCAACAAAATCAACAATTAAGATTCTGAACAAAGGAGCCTATAGAACCTATATAAATAAACTATACAGCAACTATATAAATCAAAATTAAAACCTATAGAACTTAAACAAAGGAATCAAAAGTTAAAAAAAATATATCAGCAACTATATCAGCAATTAAGAACAGAAGCCTAAAGATTAAAACAAAAATAGTGAAACACTCATAGTGAACGAAAACAAACAAGATACAGCAACACTCACAGTGAACGAAAACGAACTTAGGGTTTCAAGCGGAGAAAACGAAAACTAAGGGAGAGGAAGAGAGAGTGAAGATGCTTACCAAATGTAGAACGAAAACGAAGAAGAGAGGAGCAGAGATGTGTTTGTGACAGATCCTTCGAAAAATGATGAGAGGAGCGAAATGCTTGAAGATTCTGAACAATGATGAGTTTGGTGACAGAGCCTTCGAAAATGGAGCGTCGCTTGTGTGAGGAAGAGAAGGGTTTATGTGAGGAAGAGAAGAGGTTTCGCTGTGAGAGGAATAGGGTTTCTGTGAGGGAGAAGAGGTTTCGCGTGTTTTGTGGGAAAAATTAAAACTGGGATTCGACTTTTAGTGTCGGGTGTTTAAAAACCCGATGCTAAATGTACTTGCTTTGGACATTTAGCATCGGGTGTTTAAACACCAGACGCTAAATGTCCAAAGCAAATACATTTAGCGTCAGTTGTTTAAACACCCGACACTAAAAGTAGGTGCGAAAAATGGAATCTTCCATTTAATTGCAAAAATGCCACCGGCCACACATTTAGCATCGGGTTTTCAAACAACCGATGCTAAATGATGCTTAATAATGTCAATTTTCCACTAGTGACATGTGGATATTTATTAGCTATCCACCCAAGTTTCAAATACAACCATATTTGAATGATAGCTTGTGTAACCTCTTTGTGCGTCATGGGCTTAATAAGGGCAAACTCAGCCTCTTCATTAAGCATACGGGTACTGGCGGCAATCCGAGTGTCAACTACTAAGTAGCTTCTATGGAAAAATTCGTAGTGCAATCAACTTTAGGAACTTTATACGAGTGCATTTGATTGATAGCTTGTGTAACCCCTTTGTGTGTAATGGGCTTCGTAAGCGCAAATTGAGCCTCTTCATTAAGCATACGAGTACTGGGGTGGTGATCCGAGTGGAGGCTACAGAGAATCTCAACATAGGCTTACGGAAATGCCATTCTCCATTGTAGACTAGCCATACCCTGATCAAGTTTTTTACCAACATGGCGCTTCCCTCTACAGTTCCGAGACCAGGTGAAATTAACCTCGAGTTGTAGGAAGATCAAGCATATCACATATATCTATGGCCTAAGGAAGCATGTTGGCTCTATTGTGGGGAATATTTCCCCCCTTTTTGTTCACTAGGGAGAAGGATCTCATTAAAGTCCCCGATAAGTAACCTAGGGCCTTGAACAGCTAGAGATAAAGAGACAAAATGATCCCACAGAGATGGGCGCATTGCAATATTTAGGCTGGCGTAAACACCAGTGTAGTACCACACCTGCAAACCAAGAGACAATTTCAAAGTAATTGAGTTAAAATAAACATCCACAATATCGATAACGATGTTACTACCATTTTGTTTCAGGATCCAAAGACCTCTAGAGTGGCCTTGGGCTTCAACAACACCAATTTTGAGGTAGTCTGCTCTATCCAAGAAAACTACCATTCTTGCTAAAACTAGAAGTTTTTTGGATAGAGCACGCAACCTCAAAGTTGGTGTCGAAGCCCAAGGCCACTCTGGAGGTCTTTGGATCTAGAAACAAAATGGTTGTAACATCAATATCGATATTGTGGATGTTTGTTGTAACTCTATTTGTAACACCCTAATATATCTAACATGTAGAAATGCCAAGATGCACGAAATGACATACATCAGAGTAATAACTCCTGTTTAGGTATTGAACACAACTAAAAACTTTTTCGATGATTAACATCAAACAGTCTTAACATTCCATAACTTAATTGAAAACCATATCGTTTCCATGTCTTTCAATATCCTCATGACCTAGTGTTCAATACCATCACAAGAAAAGCGGAAACGATTACATAACTTAAAACAAATTCAAGTCATAATATCGAATTACAGAAACAACTAGGGAAAACTAGCATAAGCAATAAAATAATCTTCGACATCTCCTCGGATAGGTCACAATTACATACCTCTTTGCCTTAGCCTTTCCCTGCTTCTCTGTAAAAACCACAATTATAATGGGTGAGATAAACATTATCTCAGTGATTCCTATCGAGACCCCTTACTAAAACTCTAGCGGTTTATTATGCATCATTAACTCGTAGCCCTACTAAGCGACTATGTGAAACCTTAATAACATAGCATATAAATATATGCTCATATTGTCTGTAGTCCAATAAGATAACTACATGCAATCCTCTTTTACTTTATTTAGCATATCACCGAGAACCATTTTCTATTCCCGGTGAACCCAATTCGCTTACCATAAACTGCGGGCACACCTCAAAGGGGCCTAGGTTCATAGGGCTGATGACTTCCCCTCCCCTAGTACGCTAACTTCAACATTAGGGTCGTCACCCTAAACCTCAAATTATATAAATAAATATAAACACCCGTGTTGGGCCGTCTCATAAACAATACATAATATATATATATATATATATATATATATATATATATATATATATATATATATATATCTTCAAAGAACATTTAGTCCGCCTTAAAAATTACAAGTCCTCACACGTGATTACTAACTTCAATTACATACTTTAATGTAAATTACCTCACCTCAATGTATACGTACGTGTTTTCCTTGGATTACGGCTTATTCATCAATATATATGGTTTTGGGAACGATTAGAATGCAATTGGAACCGTTCGGAATGGCCTAAGGCATGTTTTCAAATTGGGTAACAGAAGCTTTCGCACGGTCTGTGCGACGCACGACCCGTGCGCATTTTCAAAAATTAGAGCATCGGTTACAGACCCTGGCGCACAATCCGTGCGTGAAGACGCACGACCCGTGCGCATCTTAAAATGTTTGCGCACAAGTAACAGAGGGTGGCGCACGGTTCATGCCTAATGGCACACGACCCGTGCGTCAGCACCAGTTTTCAGAAAAACATGTTTTCGTGTAATTTTTTCCATTCCTCCAGATCTCAATATCCGTTCCGATCGATACCCTAACACAATCAGACATTATTCGAGTCCAGAACATCAATCATAATCATCAAACAATCAATATTTCAACCAAACCATTACATCACATTATCAATCGGTCGTATAATTCCTCGTTCGAAACGTGATTTTCATAAAACGGTTTTGACTCGAAAAATGCACGACTGAACCTAAAACAGAACATGCAACAATATTTCGAAAACAAAATCCCTAAGCGAGTATATTTCGAAAACAAAATCGCAAAACACAACATTAACCGACTGAATGTAGGCTCAAACACACCGAAACTACTTCAAAGCTAGCCCAATTTCAGAATCAACACTGTCCCATGTAACACCCCTTTTTTAGTAACCTTACTATTTAATAAAATCAGAGTTTCTTTTTTTTTTTTGAAAACAATTTAAGCGAGTGCTACACTTACTCCATTAAAATCAAAAACTTCAACTTTCATAGTTCAATTAAAACCACAAGATACATAGCACCATAACAAGAAAAACCGTTTAGTTCACATCAACTATATAAAGTCACTACCAGCAGCGGAATAATAATTAAGTTCGAAAACAAAACCAATACATCACCAAAAATAGTCTAACAGTATAAAGACAATAACACTTAAGCATAGGACACCCCACCCCCCTGGTGCTACGTATCAGAGCATGACACTTCCTACCAGACGAAGGCACATGGGTAACCTTCACTCGTTATTACCTGCACGTTGCCGACATAAGAAGCAACATAAAAGCAGTAGGGTGAGTCTCTTTTCATAATTAATAACATATGGAATTAAGCACTGCATAGGAAAAGGAAACCAGGCACACCGATTCACAACAATGGCAACAATCACATCAACATTACATTTCCAAGCAGCACTACACAATATATGGTTATGCATGAAATGCAACCCAAACTCCACGGGCACATGCATGTCGGATCCGTCACCAAATACAAATAGGCTGTAGCCTCTGCTCACCAAATAAAACTAGGCCGAAGCCTCTGCTCACCAATAATGCACATGTTTCATGAGATACTATGGAAATGCATCACAACACACCACAATTCAATCAATTCACCATTTAATTCAGCTCACCATTTTATTCATATTCTCACCATTGCATTAATCGGCTCACCAATTTAAAATTAGGCCGAAGCCTTTGCTCGCCATTCACACCATAATACACTCACCAATTCAATCCACCACTCACACCAACACCAATTTTCAATTAGGCCAATTTATGATTTGACACGACATAGGGAAAGTGGATAAAAATTGCCGTTTAGACACTTGAACACCTCAGCCCAGAAACACCAGTAAAATAATTCATTTTTGCATAAAATTAGAACAATTGGATAGGCACTGAAATTAGCTTCGAAACGCATTTTGAACCGTCAAATTTGGATAACCGAGTCAAAAGATACGTCAAAAACAGAATTGGGGGGAAAATGAGACACAGTAAATTCGACAGCTTCTATCTCAGCAAATTCGACAGCTTCTGTCTCAACAAATTCGACAGCTTCTGTCTCAGAAAATTCGACAGCTTCTGTCTCAGCAAATTCGACAGCTTCTGTCTCAACAAATTCGACAGCTTCTGTCTCAGCACTTCGACAGCTTCTGTCTCAGCACTTCGACACAACAGGCGCAGCACAGCTCTTGGCGCATGGGCGCTTGGCGCCCAGGAACGACAACACGCGTAGGCGCATGGCGCCCAGGAAACAGCAACACAGTGGCAACAGACACAGCAACACAGTGGCAACAGAAACAGCAACACAGTGGCAACAAACACAGCAACACAGTGGCAACAGAAACAGCAACACAACGGCAACAGAAACAGCAACACAGTGGCAACAGAACTAGAGAAACTGGCGCAGGCATACTGGCTGGGCGCCAGGCGCCCATGACTGAGGCGCAGAAAAACAGCAACCATGCATATGGCGCCCAAGGCGCCTAGGGGCTTCCAAAATCAGAATTTTTCAAATCCAAACACCAATTTAAGTTCACCAAACACCCAATCATATATATATAATTCAATCATCATCATGATCCTCAATTTTCACCAAACAAGCACCAACAAGTCATATATTCAAACATATGACATACAATTCACATTAGTAATAATCAAACATCAATCATGCGATTTCAACATAGGCAATTCATAATCATATATCACAACATTACAATTGAATCAACAACACCACAATTCATTCATATAATTCATTCTAAAACCCTAACCCTAGGCACTACCAATTCGCATAAGCCATTAAAAATAAAAAGAGGACCCCCTAACCTCTTGAAGTGAAGAACTCGCAAGGCACCCTAGAATTCACCAACACCACCAACAATCCAAGCTCTCCTCCTTTGCCCTAGCACCGTCGCGCCCTTTCTTTCTCACTCTCCTCTTCGCAAGTTTCTTCCTCTTCTCTTCTCTCCTCTCTTCGAATCCCTTTTCTTTCTTTTGCACAAATGAGACACTTGTCTCCAACCCTTACTAATTCGCCTAGGCCTAAGTCAATGGGCTTGGATCACGGGCTTTCTTCCACCACTTAAGCCCGAACGCTACACACCCCCCCCCCTCAAAATAATTATTTCCAACCCAACTAAGGCTCACATGTAATAACACCTATAATTATTTTATTAAGTAATAAATAATAATAATATTATTATTTCTACCACCCAATTTCATTTAATTAATCAAATAAATTAATCTATTATTTTTGGGGCGTTACAACTCTCCCCCACTTAAAGGAATTTCGTCCTCGAAATTCACCTGTCAACGCCAACACTCTCCCTCTAAGGCCACCTAGACAACTAGTGCTATCTATCACGCTGATTACTATTGCTTTGATTACCGGCGGTAAGTGCTTGGGCGGCCGTCCCTCCTACTTATTCGGCCAGGTAACTTCAAGCAGTAATAATCAGGCTCACTCTCTACTCCGCTGCGCCACTCTGATACGCTGACTTGGATTCTACCTCACTCATCTACCTTTAAGGATAACGAAATACATTAATCATCACAGCATCACAACGAAATTCACAGAGTGCATCACAGTTGTACAACAAGCTGCATGATTTAACAACACGACAACAACATCAACAAACAACTTTGCCACTCAGGCGACATCAACCACTACATCACCACGTCGGCCATAGGCCTACAACACAAAATTCATCAAAACGCTTCGGGCCATTCAGCGGTACCCTCAGCAAAACAACGTGGGCCATATCGGCGGTACCCACTACAAAACACTGTGGGCCATTCGGCATTACCCACAACACAACAACCAACAACATCAAAGAAAATCATTATCATCAACAAGGCAACCACAAAGCACAGCAAAGCAACAATGCGGAGACAACTCCGGGACCAACAATCCCATAACCAACAACAACAGCAACTAGGGCACTAGGCCACCGACAACACAACAACAATTACGGGCACTACGGCACCGACAACGCCACCTCAACTTAAATCAACCGACACGCCTAAAAATCAACAATACCAGAACCAGTCAATTTTGCCTTGAAATTAGAATATTCAGTTAGGCCTCTGAATAAGCTTTCCGTAACATTTTAGTTTACTCAAATCGGACTCCTGGTTCAAAAGATATTGCAAAAACAGTTTTTCAGTTACAGTGACAGTACAAACTAAGCAACGCAGAAAGTTCCAGCACTCACACATAAATTTCAACAATTTATTTACCTTATCAAACGACATCGGAATTTTGCAAACAACCCCTCTACGGAATACTTATGAAGTCTAGTTTTCAAAGAAATTGGATTCATTCGAAAAGGAGTTCATTTGAAAACATCACAAGCAAAGCATTGACCCTATGTCCAGACGGTCCCCAGAATTTTACCCTAACTTGCGAAGCCCATAACGGGAGTTATACTACTCCAAATGCGACCAAACCAAAGCCAAAATAACCAGCGTTCAATCTAGTTTCTAAATTTGGGTGCTACATAATTTATCAATCAGTAAAACAGTCCCAGTTAGCTGAAAGTCAAACCTACTCAAAGTTCCTACACATTGAGCCTAGCAACAAAACTAACTTTAGGAAAACATATATCCATCCTCGGCAGACATTATCATTTTATTATTTTCAAAACTACTCCGGAAGAAGCAACCAAAAGGAAATTTATCATAAAGACTCAAGCGCACGATATCAAGCTTCACGTGGTACACACTGGATCAGAATTATAACTACTAACACAAAATCATGAAGACTCGGTACAGGCGATTTCTATTCATAGTTAAAGGCACATATACGAAATGTACAACCACACACATGCACAAAATACTTATTTAGAATTTTTCGACACGGAAAATAAGGCACGTTATAGGAATTGATTTTCTCGTTAGCTTAACCAGTTTGAATAGGGTATCCTCAAGAACATATGACAGTAAAAGCTAACTCCAGGAAGTGCAAAAATAGTGCCAGTGCACATTTTAAATGTTTAAGGTCTCTCAAAATCACGTGGCACCAATTATAAAGAGTGCAACAACTAAAACAAAATCAGGGAAAATTCAGCGTAGGAAATTACAGCTCACGGTCACGAAATAGTTCGCAAAGGTTCGGAGTTGGAAACGTTACATGTTGAGGGAAATTAAGCAAAAGGCCACATAGAGTAAAATACATAGGATACTAACAACAACATAAAATATAGTCCACTTTTCAAAATCATCTCACGGGGTTGTAGAAGTAGGAGAAGACAATAGTTGTAGCTTTCAAACCAAAACTTTATCATTTACAGCAGTCAAGACAGTGCACACTGTAACATCAGTAAAAACTTTATACCAGGTCAGTGTCCATTTATTAAAATGATTTCCAATGCCAAAGTCAGTACCCAACCGTAAAATTGTTTAATAGATGTTTCAAAAACATTTTCAGGAATCCCCTTACTTCCCAGGTTACAAAACCACACGGTGTAAATTAGGAGGCAATAACCAAAAAGATTTTATCTAAAAATCCAAGCGCTCAATGTAAACTTCACGAAGCATGGGAATTAGAAAATAATTCATGAGGACTCTAAACTCACCATCACTGCGTGTCAAAAATAATCAGGGGCACAGAGTAAAGAAAGATTAGCCGACTAACATACATAAGTTGATTGGTGGCAATATAGCAAATTTAGCCCTTCAATAGAAAATAGTTATAAGTCAAGGGAATGGAAACTTAACATATTTAAGCGGGGACATCATTACTCAGAGTGATCGAAACATTATTGCATGTTATCAACATAGTAACAACTTAAATAATCAGCAAAACCATTTTACAATACAATTGGCCTTAACATCAAGACATACCACAAAAGAGTTTCACGTAAAGCTTAGTGTTGATTAATTAAAATAGTTTAAGCAAATCAAAACACACGTGAGTATCGACAACAATCACATCGTTGGAAGCACACAAGCACATCAATTACACATTCAAAACTTGGGTCGCCAAATCACGGCGTAAATCATTGGGGACCACACTAATGAAGTCAAGATTTACACAAATACGATACAACACACAATAAATAAAATCACAGAGTTCTCACAACAAGAAGGTTAAAAACCAACCAAAACAACAGCACATGATTCACACCTAGGAACACAACAAAACATATAACACTAGTAGGGACATCTCCCCCACTAGTTCACCTACCATTGGCAACTTTTGTTATACCTGCAACACAAATATTGGTCAGCACCTAAAAGACAACAGTTGGTCGTACACCGACACAACGACTCGACGACTTGGCCGGACGGACCAACCATTGCTCTGATACCACTAATGTAACACCCCTTTTTTAGTAACCTTACTATTTAATAAAATCAGAGTTTCTTTTTTTTTTTTTGAAAACAATTTAAGCGAGTGCTACACTTACTCCATTAAAATCAAAAACTTCAACTTTCATAGCTCAATTAAAACCACAAGATACATAGCACCATAACAAGAAAAACCGTTTAGTTCACATCAACTAAATACAGTCACTACCAGCAGGGGAATAATAATTAAGTTCGAAAACAAAACCAATACATCACCAAAAATAGTCTAACAGTATAAAGACAATAACACTTAAGCATAGGACACCCCACCCCCCTGGTGCTACGTATCAGAGCATGACACTTCCTACCAGACGAAGGCACATGGGTAACCTTCACTCGTTATTACCTGCACGTTGCCGACATAAGAAGCAACATAAAAGCAGTAGGGTGAGTCTCTTTTCATAATTAATAACATATGGAATTAAGCACTGCATAGGAAAAGGAAACCAGGCACACCGATTCACAACAATGACAACAATCACATCAACATTACATTTCCAAGCAGCACTACACAATATATGGTTATGCATGAAATGCAACCCAAACTCCACGGGCACATGCATGTCGGATCCGTCACCAAATACAAATAGGCCGTAGCCTCTGCTCACCAAATAAAACTAGGCCGAAGCCTCTGCTCACCAATAATGCACATGTTTCATGAGATACTATGGAAATGCATCACAACACACCACAATTCAATCAATTCACCATTTAATTCAGCTCACCATTTTATTCATATTCTCACCATTGCATTAATCGGCTCACCAATTTAAAATTAGGCCGAAGCCTCTGCTCACCAATCACACCATAATACACTCACCAATTCAATCCACCACTCACACCAACACCAATTTTCAATTAGGCCAATTTATGATTTGACACGACATAGGGAAAGTGGATAAAAATTGCCGTTTAGACACTTGAACACCTCAGCCCAGAAACACCAGTAAAATAATTCATTTTTGCATAAAATTAGAACATTTGGATAGGCAATGAAATTAGCTTCGAAACGCATTTTGAACAGTCAAATTTGGATAACCGAGTCAAAAGATACGTCAAAAACAGAATAGGGGGGAAAATGAGACACAGTAAATTCGACAGCTTCTATCTCAGCAAATTCGACAGCTTCTGTCTCAACAAATTCGACAGCTTCTGTCTCAACAAATTCGACAGCTTCTGTCTCAACAAATTCGACAGCTTCTGTCTCAGAAAATTCGACAGCTTCTGTCTCAGCAAATTCGACAGCTTGTCTCAACAAATTCGACAGCTTCTGTCTCAGCACTTCGACAACTTCTGTCTCAGCACTTCGACAGCTTCTGTCTCAGCACTTCGACACAACAGGCGCAGCACAGCTCTTGGCGCATGGGCGCTTGGCGCCCAGGAACGGCAACACGCGTAGGCGCATGGCGCCCAGGAAACAACAACACAGTGGCAACAGACACAGCAACACAGTGGCAACAGAAACAGCAACACAGTGGCAACAGACGCAGCAACACAGTGGCAACAGAAACAGCAACACAGCGGCAACAGAAACAGCAACACAGTGGCAACAGAACTGGAAAAACTGGCACAGGCATACTGGCTGGGCGCCTGGCGCCCATGACTGAGGCGCAGAAAAACAGCAACCATGCATATGTCGCCCAAGGCGCCTAGGGGCTTCCAAAATCAGAATTTTTCAAATCCAAACACCAAATTAAGTTCACCAAACACCCAATCATATATATATAATTCAATCATCATCATGATCCTCAATTTTCACCAAACAGGCACCAACAAGTCATATATTCAAACATATGACATACAATTCACATTAGTAATAATCAAACATCAATCATGCGATTTCAACATAGGCAATTCATAATCATATATCACAACATTACAATTGAATCAACAACACCACAATTCATTCATATAATTCATTCTAAAACCCTAACCCTAGGCACTACCAATTCGCATAAGCCATTAAAAATAAAAAGAGGACCCCCTAACCTCTTGAAGTGAAGAACTCGCAAGGCACCCTAGAATTCACCAACACCACCAACGATCCAAGCTCTCCTCCTTTGCCCTAGCACCGTCGCGCCCTTTCTTTCCCACTCTCCTCTTCGCAAGTTTCTTCCTCTTCTCTTCTCTCCTCTCTTCGAATCCCTTTTCTTTCTTTTGCACAAATGAGACACTTGTCTCCAACCCTTACTAATTCGCCTAGGCCTAAGTCAATGGGCTTGGATCACGGGCTTTCTTCCACCACTTAAGCCCGAACGCTACACACCCCCCCTCAAAATAATTATTTCCAACCCAACTAAGGCTCACATGTAATAACACCTATAATTATTTTATTAAGTATTAAATAATAATTATATTATTATTTCTACCACCCAATTTCATTTAATTAATCAAATAAAATAATCTATTATTTTTGGGGCGTTACATCCCAGCTCCCAAGACTTCACTCCAATGCTTCCAACTAACAATGTGGATTATGGACAGCTTCAACTTAACTGTTTTCTGAACATGCAAGCTTCAAACTCCAATTTGGGTCAAGTTGAGCTTGAGATGCTTAACAATGGTGAAATGAGATGGAGGGTGTTGTTGGTGATGCAACTTGGATCAGTGAGTAGAGGAAGAAAAGTGAAGGAGAATGAGGGCTGAAATTCTCACATGCATGAACAATTGAAGGATTAATCTTCTCTTCTTCCCTCTCTCTCTCTCTCTACGATTTCTCTCTTTCTCTCAACCCTCTCTATTTCTGATTTTTGTAACAAGTGAAGAGTGGTGTGTTTTAGAATATAAGCTGAAGGTTTAAGTGTCCTAGAAATGACATTTTTGCCCTCACTTATTTGTCTCCAATTACTAAGCTACCCCTAACACATTACTACCCTATTAAACCATAACTTATTAACTTTCAGTTTTTTTGCTGAAAATAAAGTGGGTGTTTGGGTGTTTTTAACATTTGAGAGCTGAAGGTGTTTCAAACACTAGGAAATGACCAAAATACCCCTGCCTCAAATTCTCGTCTAAACCCCAGATAACTCAACCAATCATTCAATAGTTTATATGACTCATAAAATTAAGTAATCAAACATATAATTAAATTACTTAATTCATAACCATCACCTAATAAAATATTTAATTAGGCTAACATATATTATTTAGCTAATCAATTAACTCTTAACCTCACGCTAATTTCAATAAATGAATTTAGCAAATTTGGGGATGTTACACTATTACTTTGAAATTGTCTCTTGGTTTCCAGGTGTGGTACTACACTGGTGTTTACGCTAGCCCAACTCTTACAATGCGCCTTTCTTTGGGGTATCATTTTGTCTCTTTATCTTCAACGGTTCAAGGACCTTGGTTACTTATGGGGGACTTTAATGAAATCCTTCTCCCTAGTCATCAAAAAGGGGGGGGGGGGATTTTCCCCACAATAGAGCCAACATGCTTCTTTAGGCCATGGATATATGTGATCTGCTTGATCTTCCAACTACTCGAGGTTAATTTAACCTGGTCTCAAAATTGTAGAGGGCAGCGCCATGTTGGTAAAAAACGTGATCAGGGTACGGTTAGTCGTTAATGGGCAATGGCATCTCGGGAAGCCTATGTTGATATTCTATGTAGCCTCTACTCGGATCGCCGCCCCATTACCCGTATGCTTAATGAAGAGGCTGAGTTTGCCCTTACTAAGCCCATTACGCACAAAGAGGTTACACAAGCTATCATTCAAATGCACAGATGTATAATGGTCCTAGCCCTGATGGTTTTCAGGGTATTTTATTCGAACAATACTTGAAGCCGTTGTGATGTTTTAGTCACGTTGAAACATTATAATTTGATAATTGTACTTGTTATTAAAGCATAATGTAGCTACATTTACATATTTCAAATATGGTTGTAGTTGAAGCTTGGTTGGATAGCTAATAAATATCCTCAGGTACTGTTATCATGCATGTTTAACACCTTTTCTTTAGATAGCTAATAAATTTGAGATGTTACATTTGTGGTATCAGAGCAAGTTCGAGCCTATCGGTCTGTGATAGTTGGACAAAGTCAGTTAAGTATTTAGGAAATTATTTGCAAGACACTCGGACGCCACCCCAGTACCCGTATACTGGGATTTGATTGGTTAGGACATTAGTAATTTTGTCTCTCAGACTTTTGACAGAGGTCTTTTTAATCCAGTTATACTTGAGACACTTAAAGCCCTTTTTCCTAAAGTTGATTGCACCACGAATTTTTCCACAGAAGCTACTAAGTAGTTGACACTCAAATCCATCATGAAGTCACTAACAAAGGAATGCACCCCCAAGAAGTCACCAAAGAAAGTGACCATCAAGGAACCATCCCCTTAGAAGACAGAAGAGTTGCACCTATCTCCTCATGATGAGTTTGCAGCCAAGGATGACATGAAAAGACTGTTTTGTTTGAGGCAAGTGTGAATTACTTTATAAGATAATTGAAATGGATTCCTTATACATGATTGATAATGAGTTAAGTGTTAAGATTTCCTTGTGAATATTCGTGATTGCATGCTCAAATGATTTTCTGGCTGCCTTGGAGTCCTGGTACCTTAAATGCTGCATATGCTTGATTTTGTGTTCTGAAAGTATTGCTCTGAATACGGATGTTGTTGTTTGATAAGATGAGTTTGAAGGTGTCTTTGAAGTTAAAATAAGGACTGAAAGGAGATTTTACAACACAAGAGATGGGAACCACTTATGAAAATGCCCTTGTATGATTTTCTCTGTCATTAATTATCTCATCTCTTGGATGCAATCACGAACCACTTCAATCCCTAGTGTAATGAAGCGCCATATGTAATAATTTGATTGGTTTCATGAGCACTGTAACACCCCTTTTCTACCCGTTAATTTAATTGGAAAAATATCAGAGTTTTAAAAAAATTTATTTCGCACGAGGAATGTTACACATACTTCAATAAAATAATGCTTCTCAATAAAACAGCTCAAACACAATAATCCTGCAACACATAGCACGTCACTAAGAGGAGAACCTCAAAACACAGTCATCATCGCAAATAAACTTAACTTCAATAAACCAACTACGCAGCGGAAAAACAAAATAAAACAGAATTGTCAACAAAACACAACAACCGAAATCATTCATAACATTAAGTTTGTCCCCCCCCTGAGTGCTACATATCAGAGCGTGACGACTCGACTCGAATTAGTGAAGGTACCTAGTCCTTCACTCGCGATCACCTGCACGTTACCGCATAGGGGTAACATTCAAACAGAAGGGTGAGTCCAATTCAATCCATATAATAAATCATATGATAAATAATAAGTCAAGTCACAGCTCTAAGGTAATCACATCACAATCATTAATTACATCACTACATAAACTCATCACTATGTCATGTAGGCATATGAAATGCAACCCACTCGCGGGCATATGCATGAGGTACCTTTTCACAACGTCGCTTAGCCATTACGGCCTCATCGTCACTTAGCCTGTTGGGCCTCAAAATGTCACTGGGTTTATGCATATGGGATGCATGAGACACTATAACATGCATCACGCACAAATCACACAATCACGGTCAACTATGTGACCCATCACTTACCAATTTGCCAAATAAAGGCACAGCACCTGTCTTTTCACAATTCACACACAATAACATCACTTAGCCTTTTTGGCCTTAACATCACTTAGCCTTTTGGGCCTCAAAACGTCACTGGGTTTTCATCGTCACTTATTCTTAAACATCATCAACTCAAACAATAGCCACTGAGGGCAAAAACGTCATTTACTAGCCACCAAGGGCATTACCGTCATTTACACATCATTATAGATAATAATAGCCACTAAGGGCAAAACAGTCATTTAACTAGCCACTAAGGGCATCATCGTCATTTACACATCATTATAATTAATAATAGCCACTAAGGGAAAAACAATCATTTAACTAGCCACTAAGGGCATCATCGTCATTTACCATCACTTTTAACACTAAAACGTTGAAACCACTGGTTATACTCAAAGGAGATTTTTAAAGACACCAAAACATCTTTTCAATGTCACAGCAGCAACCACCGGGAACAGCCACTTGGGCGCCCTGCAACCTTCAGAAATTATAAGTTTTTATTTTTAAAAATAGGACACACAGGTAGACAACTGAAAGAGCTTCCCAACACTTTTTGAAACGTTTAAAACGGATGTCCGAGTCAAAAGATATAGCGAAAACAGTTTTCGAAAACATTTTGGGAACATCCTGAAAACTGGCGCCCTGGGCGCCCAGGCACCTGGCGCCCAGCGCCCAGCATAACGCAACACGCACACACACTGGCGCCCAGTGCCCAGCGCCTGGAGCCCAGCGCCCAGCGCCTTGGCGCAACACGCAACACACGCGCACACACACGGGCGCTCAGCGCCCAGCGCTGGCACCCAGCGCCCAGCGCTCCACACACACACGCACTGGCGCCCTTGGCGCCCAGCACAGGGCGCTTGGCGCCCAGAACACTCCCAACAACAACATTTCATCACTATTTTCAGCACAGAAATCCAGCAACATCAAAATCATCACAATTTTCAGCACAAGAACCCAGCAACATCAAAATCATCACAATTTCAGCATAAAAGTCCAGCAACATTCATCAAACATATGGCGCCCTAGGCGCCCATACCACACCAAACATGAATTTTCAGCCACAAACTAAGGACATTACGCATACATCACCAATAAGAACATGGATTCACAAACATAATCATGGTCGTGGTTCATCTTGGCCATCACTACCTAAAACCTATCATAGGAATTATTATAAAAATTGATAGAACTCCCCTTACCTCGAATTTGAAGAATATGAGCCTTAGAGACGGTCACGATCGGAACCACGGCAACAGAATCACGTTCCTCTTTTCTCCTTGGAGCTTGCGACCTTCTCCTCTCTTCTTCTCCTTCTACGGCGCACTTCTCCTTTCTTTCTCTCTATTCTCAATTTCGCAAATGCTAGCAACAAACCCTAACCCCTAGGCGCCTTGTCCACTTCGCATATGACATGATTCATGGGCTTGGGCTTCTCACTTAAGCCCAAGTCCATCTAGTTTGGCACCTCCACCTCCTAATACCACCTACACATATTAATATAATTTTTAATAATTAAATTATATCCACTTAATTAATTTAAATTCCTAAATACTTAATTAAATAAATTAATTAAATATTTAGGGTGTTACAAGCACGATGTGGTTTTGAGGAAATTAAATGATTAATTATCATTGATTGATTTTGTTGGAACATTGAAAGTGCGATTGCATAACCTAGCTTTGATGGACTTCATGCTTGACAATATTTGATTCTATGAGTTCCTCTCACACCCCTTCTCACTAACCTTAGGGTTACCATTATCTAGGTTTTTAAAGTGAATTTTCTAAAATTGGTGTGTGCATGGGACAATGATGAATTGATTGTTGGCGAATTGATGATTTCATACTTAATTGATATTCTTGATCACAAATGGATGGGTTGTGTAATATTGGATTTTGTAACACCCAAAATAATTTAATTAATTATTTGATTAAATTATTTAAGTGTTGCAATATTGTTATTATTATTATTGTTATTATTATTAGTATAATTGTTATTATTATTGATATATTATTTATTTATAATTGAAGGGAGTGGTAATAATAATTTCGGGATGGCAAATTTGGCCCAAGAAGCCCAAGCCCGAGACTTAGGCTCCTAAGGCGCTGGGGTTAGGGGTTTTGCGCCTCACTCTTGAGAAAAAGAAAGAAAGAAATCGTGAGAAGAGAATAGAGAAGAGGGAGTCGCGAAGAGAGAAAGAAAAAGAGAAGAAGGAGATCGCAAGCGTGAGAGAGAAATCGCTCAAGGGAGAAGAGGAGAAAGAGGACTTCGTGTTGCTGTGGTTTGTTGGTGACTCCGTAGGAAGGACGTCGTCTTCGGTGTAATCAAGGTAAGGGTGGGTCTTACCTTATAATAGGGCTTAGAATGGGTTATATGTGAGGGTTTAGGGTTTATACCATTTGTCTCATAATTCTATTGTTGAATTGATACATGATTGATTGCGTGAAGATTGATTGTCTCTATGTGTTTTATTGAAAATTATATGAGTTATGAGATGTATGTGAAAATCATAGTGTATGCCAATTGATGGATAAATTAAGTGTTTGAAGATGGGAAATGAAATTTGAGATGTTAGAAATAATTGTTGAATAATTGAACATATGTAAGCTTGGAAAAAAAATTGAGTTTGAAGGAGCCTAGGCGCCTTAGGCGCCATTGTTGCTGCCACTGTCCCACATTGTTACTGCTGTTTGGGCGCCATGGCCGCCTGTGCCTGTTCAGTGTTGCTGTCCTGGGCGGCATGGGCGCTGGTTCCTTGAGCCTGGGCGTCAAGGGCGCCTAATTTTGGCTGCCCGTGTTGTGTTCCCGAGTTGTGTTTCTGAGTAGTCATGTTATTTGGATGTCATTGGGGTTGAATTTGGGTTGCTAGGCTGTAGGTCCTGAAATGTCACTGGGATCCCCTCCCCCGGGAGCCATGTTATCTGCCTTGTTTTCTGTTGCAGTTTTTGGGTCCCTATGCCTAGGCGCCAAGCCAATTGTGTTTCGCTTGATGTTTCAGCTTGTCTTAGTGTGAAATACCTTGACTAATTATACTAAGTTTTTCCAGTAAGGCTCCATGTTGTTCCAGTGCTGTTTGGGAAGGCGCCCTAGGCGCCCATGCACATGTTCCATTGCCTGTGTCACTGGTTCTGGTGCCCCATGTAACAAATGTAACACCCTCAAAATAATTAGTAGAATTATTTGGGTGTTAACCCAATTAAACTAATTTAGTACTTGACGGATAAATTTATTGAGTGCTAAAATTATTTATTGGTGGTCATCAGATCGCTAACCGGATAATACGGATCAAGGAAGTTTCGGAATCGAAATGAGAGATTTAGATCAATACGGTAATTAGACCACGTTACCACTTATATATTAATAAATATATATATGTATGCGTATATGTGAGTGAGAAGAAAAAGAAAGAATTAAAAAGAAAGAGAGAAAAGAGAAAGAAGAGGAAAGGGGCATGGAGGAAGAAGAGGAAAAAGGGAGGACTTCGGCTCATCGAAACAACTTCCTTCCAACACGAAAAATGCTCAGCATTACTTCCTCTTCGATTTGGTACCAAGATATTCATCATCAATTCACTCTACACGAATCTACCATTTTCGGTTTGAAGCTCAAGGTGGCGTTTTTGAGAGCCATCTTCTTCAATAAAGCGGTTTGAAGGCCAAGGGAGTTCAAATGGAGGCTTGGGTACTAGCTTGAAGTGAAAGAATGAAGGTTTGATTGGGTGAGATTTGAGAAATCAAATTTGGGGTTTTTGTGAATAGTGGTTTTGGAGGTTAGGGATGATGAATAGTGTCCATGGAGGACTTCGAGGAATTCGGTATTTCGGTCAATAAGAGGTTTCGTGATCAAGTGGAAAACTTTGGAAGCGGAATTGAGCGTCGTCGGAACGGAAACATTATGCGGGGAATGTTCGTGCGGTTACTCGGTGAATTCGGCTCGATCGTGGTTCACGCTTCAAAGGTGAGTTCTACTCACGTATAGGATTTTTGTTTTTCGAATTAATTGATAGATCGTTTTATCGCTTTCGCTGGTCTGGAATATTACTTGATATTGTCTGTTTCGGGTTAGGAATCGATCGGAGCGAGTCTCGAGTTGTGTCGTGTTGAAATGGAATTTTTGGTGATTTAATTTCGAAAGATTTTGACTTAAAAATCGTTAATTGGAAAATATGTCGCGTTTTGATACAATTCGTTTAAAATGAGTTTTTGATTGATTTGATTGATTGTGTGACTTTGATTGAGACTGTTTTTATAGTTGTCAAAACTGTTTTCAATCGGAACAAGAATCGGAATTGAGCGGAATAGCGAATTTCGCAAGAAAACGGAAAACCTGCACTTTTCTGCAGATGGTCGCGTCGCGACCCGTCCCCTTCGCGTCGCGACCTGACCCAGTTTTGTCACGCAAAAAGTTTCTGTCACTTTTCGCGTCGCGACGGAAGCAGTTCGCGTCGCGACGCTTTGCAGATTTTCAACAGTTTTTCACTGATTTTGTTTTTTCGCGATATCTTTTGATTCCGGAACCCGATTGAGGTGTTCTAAGATGCGTTGGAAAGCTTATTCAGAGTCCTAACTGAATATTCTATTTTTAAGGTAAAACTAAACTATTTTCGATATTGAAAATTGTGTCGAAAAGTGGTCAACTAGAGTGCGAGTGTGAACTTGAATTTTATAAAATGTGGATTAAAGTGTTTCATTGATTATCTGATTTGATGGACCGTGGGTTCACAGTATTGTAGATATACGTATATAGTATATCGAGTTGGGTGACGACCCATGTGTAACATACTAGGCGGGGCAGTCATGATCCCCTTCCCTAGGCTCCATGCCAATGGGAGAATGTACTATTGGTAAGGGGGTTCACCGGGATTCAGCGGTTACGCAGTCGGTGTTATGTTAAATTAATTGTTGTGCGGTCCACCGGGATGTAGCGGTCACGCAGCCGGTGTCGCACTGAGTTATAGCAGATTCCCCGGGATGTAGCGGTCACGCAGCCGGTGGAATGCTATGTGTAAAATAATGCGGTTCACCGGGATGTAGCGGTCACGCAGTCGGTGCCGTGTTGAGTTAAAAAAAATGTTTTTAAACTAGTACCGAGAGAGCGAGTAGGGGTATCGGTAGAACTCACTGAGATTGTATCTCACTGTTCAAATGTTGTTGTTTTACAAAGACACAGGGGCAGCGGAAATCCAAGAGGCACGAGTAGGTTGGGCTCGGACTGGTTGCTGATAGCCTAGCTTTATGTTTAAGCTTATTTCCCTTTTGTTGTCTGTATACTAAAACATTATGTATTTAGTGTATATCTTTCTTCCGCTTTCTTGTATGATACTGAATGCTATAAATGCTGATGGTATATGGTCTGAGAACCATATTGTCTTGCTGTAAATAAGACTGTTTGGGTTTTATTCAGCGAAAAATTTATAGTGATATTCAGTGTCTAAGCAGGAAATATATCTCTGATGTGTTACTAAGGTGCACTTGGGTATTTTTAGTAGATAGAAATACCGGGGTGTTACAGTTGGTATCAGAGCAGTTCGACCTAGTCGGACTTAGTTTAGGGTTGAGTCGATTCCTTGTTAGTCCTTGTTGTAATTACACTTGTGATGCTAAGAGACATTGAGCCTGATCAACTTAATACTTAGTGCATCATAAGCGGAATTATGGAAGGATGATCAAGACGCAATCCTCGACCAAGACCGGAATCTCCAACCGGTGCATCCTCAGGAAATGTGGCATGACGGTGGAAGAATACACCGCTAAGTTTGAGAAGTTGTCTCAGTTTTACCAAGTGGTAAAGTAAGCTTCGGATGACGAATGGAGAATGTAGAAGTATAAGAGGGGCCTTAGTGCTTTTATGACTTAGGGTCTCAGTTCTTATGCTATTACCAATTATGTTGCCTTAGTGCAATCGGCCTATGTCGCCGAGGATGATCTCATGGGGAATACTGGAAAGGAAATAAGGTAGTTGAATTATCAACTCCGAATGCAAAGTCCTAAGATAATTTCATCAAAGGAAAAGCAGGTGCAATTCTTCGATTCTTCAAAGGTCAAAAGATGTTCTAACTGTGGAAAGCCTCACAGTGGTGACTGCAAGCGAAGATCTAATCGGTGCTATTATAGTAATGTAGAGGGTCACTATGGTAAAGAGTGCCCTGTAAGGAAGAGTTCCGAGGAGCTACAAGCAGCTCTAAGGCAAGGACAAATTCTGAAGCGGTTACCTAGTTCACCTTAGACGGTCAATCTTCATTCCAAGGTGCGAAAGCACATGTTAGTATGTTATCTGCATCCACTGAAACTAGTTTAGATTTTGCGAACATTCAGGTTGTGAATAACTTTCTGGATGTTTTCACGATGAAGTTTCTTCTGAACCTCCAGAGCGAGAGGTAGAGTTACTGTAGAATTGGTTCCTGGCACGGGATCAATATCTATTGTTTCTTATTGAATGTCTCCTTTAGAATTGAAAGAACTGAAGTCTCAACTTGAGGAATTAATATCGAAAAGGTTTATCCGACCGAGTGCTTCTCCATGGGGTGCTCCGGTGTTGCTAGTCAAAAAGAAGGATGGTAGCATGAGATTGTGCATAGATTATCGACAACTCAACAAAGTGACGATCAAGAATAAATATCCATTGCCAAGGATAGACGATTTGCTCGACCAACTTCGGGGTGCCGTAGTATTTTCAAAAATTGATCTGAGGTCGGGCTATCATCAAATAAAGGTACGAGCCTTAGATATTCCGAAGACAGCTTTCCGTACGAGGTATGGACATTACGAGTTCGTGGTAATGCCCTTCGGTTTGACTAATGCTCCAGCGGTATTCATGGATTACATGAACCGAGTGTTTCACACGTACCTTGATCAGTTTGTAGTAGTTTTTATTGATGATATCTTGGTGTACTCTAAGACCATTGAGGACCATGTTCAACATCTCCGCATTGTTCTGAACGTACTCCGAGAAAAGAAATTGTATGCCAAGCCGTCGAAGTGTGACTTCTGGATGCCGGAAGTGAAGTTTTTAGGACACGTGATTTCCCAATCGGGAGTTGCGGTGGATCCCAGTAAAGTAGAAGCGGTGCTGAACTGGGAACGACCAACATCTGTCTCTGAAATAAGAAGTTTCTTGGGTCTAGCTGGTTACTACAGGAGGTTTATTCAAGGTTTTTCACAATTGGTTCTTCCACTTACTCGGTTAACTCGTAAGGCCAACCGTTTATTTGGAATACCGATTGTGAGGAATGCTTTCAAGAGTTGAAGGTTAGGTTGACTTCTGCTCCAATCCTAATTCTTTCGGATTCGTCTATGGAATTCCAAATTTACAGCAATGCTTCTGGGAAAGGTTTAGGATGTGTTCTCATGCAGAATCAACAGGTGGTAGCTTGTGCATCCAGGCAATTGAAGACTCGTGAAGGGAATTACCCGACTCCTAATTTGGGGGTTGGCAGCTATTGTGTACGCACTAAAGATTTGGAGACGTTACCTGTATGGGTCTCGTTTCGATGCCTTTAGTGGTCACAAGAGTTTAAGGTATCTGTTTGATCAGAAAGAACTGAATAGCAGGCAGTGAAGTGTGTTGAGTTTCTGGAGGATTATAAATTCGTGTTGATGTAGCATACAAGAGAGGCCAGTGTTGTAGCTGATGCACTGAGTAGGAAGTCCACCCACATGGCCGAGTCTATTGATGCATGAGATGGAATTATCGGAGTCTTTTAGAGACTTAAATCCGAATTCAAGATCAAAGGGGGACCGGTTAGTGTTGAGCCATATAAGGATCTCTAGTTCCCTAAGGGATTCTATACGCTTAGCACAGGAAGTTGATGTGAAGCTACAATCACAAAAGGTATTTCCAGATTTTACCATGGATAGTGATGAAGTCAGTTGTTTCAACGGTAGGATCTGTGCGCCCGATGATGAGAAAAATAGAAGGCAAGTGTTAGAGGAAGCACACCGAAGTTTATATTCTGTACACCCTGGATCCACCAAGATATACAGAGATGTAAAGCAGATGTATTAGTGGCAAGGTATTAGTTGATAATCTCTTCTTTTTGAAGGTTAACAATGAGATGGTATTATATGATTCCGTTTGACAAGTCGAACGCGAACGCGAATAGGTAGGTGGGGTAACTGTTGACTGTCTTTCACATTGCGACTAAGCACCAGAGGATTAATTGATGGATCTGCTGCAAGGGACTGGAATTTCCAAAGTGAAGCTTGGGGTGCGGCGTGATAGTTGTGAAAAATCATTTTTTTTTTGTTTTGTGAAAACCCGCATGCTAAAGTTAATTTTGGGAACGAATCAAGAGGCTAATAGGATCTGATTGAGGAAAATCATAGAAGGCGTGCTTAGGTTGAGGGGAAACTCAACGCTACTGGCTAACTCGGAAAGGGATTGGGTGCGTCGTAGATGAATATATTGTGAGGAAGGTTACAATAAAGGAAGAAGGGTTTTGCGTTCTGTTGGATAGTTATTTTGAGAACAACTGATATGATTTTCATTACTTTCGAAATTAATTGATGTTCCCACGGTTTATTTCTACGTTTAAGATAAACATTTCTGGTAAATCCCCATTCCATCTTCTTTCGAAAAGTGTTATCTCGAAATCTTAGGGGCGAGTCAAGAAGTTTCACAAGTGACTTTTCCGTCACATTGTCGGTGTGTATGAGGACTGTTGTGGATATTAGAAGATTTGTTGAGAAAGTGTTTACACCCTTCGAGGAAATCGTGTTTGTTTTCACCTCTACCGAGGAGTACCAGTTTGTGGATCTCATTTTCAACCTGTATTTCTATCAAGTGTCTTATATTAGACCCTTTGATTTAGATTAATCAAAGTTGGGGAGCAAGTGAGGAATGAAGCTTCGGAAGTGTTTTCGAACGCGGTGCCGAGCCTATGTAGGCGAATGATGAGTTTTTCATGTAGATTCGTAACAAGAGAGTTCGTATCAAGGTAGTAGTGGGTCATACTTGGAGATTGACGTGCGAACTTGAGAAGATTTTCTACACTCATTTCGTTAGTTCGAGATTGTTTCCAGCAAATTTAGACCTTTCTGAGAATGTCAATTCTCGGTTAGCCAAATGAAAGACTTGACGAAATTTTGAGGACAAAATTCTTTCAAGTTGGGGAGAATGTAACACCCTCAAAATAATTAGTAGAATTATTTGGGTGTTAACCCAATTAATTTAGTACCTGACGGATAAATTTATTGAGTGCTAAAATTATTTATTGGTGGTCATCGGATCGCTAACCGGATAATACGGATCAAGGAAGTTTCGGAATCGAAATGAGAGATTTAGATCAATACGGTAATTAGACCACGTTACCACTTATATATTAATAAATATATATATGTATGCGTATATGTGAGTGAGAAGAAAAAGAAAGAATTAAAAAGAAAGAGAGAAAAGAGAAAGAAGAGGAAAGGGGCATGGAGGATGAAGAGGAAAAAGGGAGGACTTCGGCTCATCGAAACGACTTCCTTCCAACACGAAAAATGCTCAGCGTTACTTCCTCTTCGATTTGGTACCAAGATATTCATCATCAATTCACTCTACACGAATCTACCATTTTCGGTTTGAAGCTCAAGGTGGGGTTTTTGAGAGCCATCTTCTTCAATAAAGCGGTTTGAAGGCCAAGGGAGTTCAAATGGAGGCTTGGGTACTAGCTTGAAGTGAAAGAATCAAGGTTTGATTGGGTGAGATTTGAGAAATCAAATTTGGGGTTTTTGTGAATAGTGGTTTTGGAGGTTAGGGATGATGAATAGTGTCCATGGAGGACTTCGAGGAATTCGGTATTTCGGTCAATAAGAGGTTTCGTGATCAAGTGGAAAACTTCGGAAGCGGAATTGAGCGTCGTCGGTACTACCTTTGAACAGTGAGATACAATCTCAGTGAGTTCTACCGATACCCCTACTCTCTCTCTCGGTACTAGTTTAAAAACATTTTTTTTAACTCAACACGGCACCGACTGCGTGACCGCTACATCCCGGTGAACCGCATTATTTTACACATAGCATTCCACCGCCTGCGTGACCGCTACATCCCGGGGAATCTGCTATAACTCAGTGCGACACCGACTGCGTGACCGCTACATCCCGGTGGACCGCACAACAATTAATTTAACATAACACCGACTGCGTAACCGCTGAATCCCGGTGAACCCCCTACCAATAGTACATTCTCCCATTGGCATGGAGCCTAGGGAAGGGGATCATGACTGCCCCGCCTAGTATGTTACACATGGGTCATCACCCAACTCGATATACTATATACGTATATCTACAATACTGTGAACCCACGGTCCATCAAATCAGATAATCAATGAAACACTTTAATCCACATTTTATAGAATTCAAGTTCACACTCGCACTCTAGTTGACCACTTTTCGACACAATTTTCAATATCGAAAACAGTTTAGTTTTACCTTAAAAATAGAATATTCAGTTAGGACTCTGAATAAGCTTTCCAACGCATCTTAGAACACCTCAATCGGGTTCCGGAATCAAAAGATATCGCGAAAACAAAATCAGTGAAAAACTGTTGAAAATCTGCAAAGCGTCGCGACGCGAACTGCTTCCGTCGCGACGCGAATTGCTTCCGTCGCGACGCGAAAAGTGACAGAAACTTTTTGCGTGACAAAACTGGGTCAGGTCGCGACGCGAAGGGGACGGGTCGCGACGCGACCATCTGCAGAAAAGTGCAGGTTTTCCGTTTTCTTACGAAATTCGCTATTCCGCTCAATTCCGATTCTTGTTCCGATGGAAAACAGTTTTGACAACTATAAAAACAGTCTCAATCAAAGTCACACAATCAATCAAATCAATCAAAAACTCATTTTAAACGAATTGTATCAAAACGCGACATATTTTCCAATTAACGATTTTTAAGTTAAAATCTTTCGAAATTAAATCACCAAAAATTCCATTCCAACACGACACAACTCGAGACTCGCTCCGATCGATTCCTAACCCGAAACAGACAATATCAAGTAATATTCCAGACCAGCGAAAGCGATAAAACGATCTATCAATTAATTCGAAAAACAAAAATCCTCTACGTGAGTAGAACTAACCCTTGAAGCGTGAACCACGATCGAGCCGAATTCACCGAGTAACCGCACGAACATTCCCCGCATAATGTTTCCGTTCCGACGACGCTCAATTCCGCTTCCGAAGTTTTCCACTTGATCACGAAACCTCTTATTGACCGAAATACCGAATTCCTCGAAGTCCTCCATGGACACTATTCATCATCCCTAACCTCCAAAACCATTATTCACAAAAACCCCAAATTTGATTTCTCAAATCTCACCCAATCAAACCTTGATTCTTTCACTTCAAGCTAGTACCCAAGCCTCCATTTGAACTCCCTTGGCCTTCAAACCGCTTTATTGAAGAAGATGGCTCTCAAAAACGCCACCTTGAGCTTCAAACCGAAAATGGTAGATTCGTGTAGAGTGAATTGATGATGAATATCTTGGTACCAAATCGAAGAGGAAGTAACGCTGAGCATTTTTCGTGTTGGAAGGAAGTCGTTTCGATGAGTCGAAGTCCTCCCTTTTTCCTCTTCTTCCTCCATGCCCCTTTCCTCTTCTTTCTCTTTTCTCTCTTTCTTTTTAATTCTTTCTTTTTCTTCTCACTCACATATACGCATACATATATATATATATTTATTAATATATAAGTGGTAACGTGGTCTAATTACCGTATTGATCTAAATCTCTCATTTCGATTCTGAAACTTCCTTGATCCGTATTATCCGGTTAGCGATCCGATGACCACCAATAAATAATTTTAGCACTCAATAAATTTATCCGTCAAGTACTAAATTAGTTTAATTGGGTTAACACCCAAATAATTCTACTAATTATTTTGAGGGTGTTACACCCCAAGCGCCCAGAACTGGTTGTTATATCATATGTTGTAGGTTGGACCTTGCTCCTGAGCACTTTGTGTATTGTCGTGACATTTTGGTGGGTGCCCTGTCCCTGGGCGTCAAATCCTGCACTGTGATGCAAATTCTGTTCCCTGCGCCAGTTTATGTCTCTGGGCGCCAGGATCCCTGCTGGGCCCCAGGATCCCTGCTGCGCCAGTTTTTGGGGCTGCTGCGCCAGTTTGTGTCTGGGCGCCAGGATCCCTCCTGCGCCAGTTTTTGTGTTGCCTGTTGCTGCTCCAGTCTAAGTTGCGCCAGTTTCCTGCGCCAGTTTTTGTGTGCTGCTGTTCCCTGCTAGGCGCCCAGCGCCTGGGAGCCATTTTCAGCACGTGTCTCAGTTTTGTTCCTAAATTGTTTTTGATGTATCTTTTGACTCGGGTGTCCGTTTTGAGTGCTTCAAAGGGCGTTTCGAAGCTCGTTCAGTCCTCTATCTGTGTATGCTGCCTGTTTGTGTTTAGGTGCTGTTTTGGTGCTGTGAGTGGTGCTGGCACACTTGTATGTGCCAATGTTGTTGTTGAGTGTTGATGGGACTATGGACCGAATTTTTGGTGATGATTTTAGGCTGCGGTCTTGACGTTGTGATTTATAATGATGATGTGTGTGACTTGTGGTTGTGAAAAATTATGCTTGTTGATTGTTCATGGAGTCACATGCATACATTAGGCTGCGGTCTTGACGATGCATTTTTAGGCTGCGGTCTTGACGTTATTTTTCGGCTGCAGTCGCGACATGCCCAATTGGCTAATGAGAAGTGATAATGGTACCACATGCATTCTGCACCTCATACATGCATGCTCATCATTAATAATTTTGTTGGTGTGTGATATGACTGCGTGACAATACATGTATATAAACTGTGAGTATTTTTATATTTATATTATGAATGTTGATATATATATGTGTATATATATATGTTTATACGCTGTGGGTGTTCTTGTGTATAAATTGTGGAAGTGGTATGTGTATAATGTACAGGTATATGTATAAGCAAGTTACTGAATGTAATATATATATATATATATATATATAAGTTACTGAACGTCATTATATATATATGTACAAGTTGCTGAGTGTTGTTATATATATATGTATAAGTTTCTGGATGTTGTTATAAGTATAATGTATACTTATATACATGTAAATAAATATATATACTATGAAAGTTGCTATACATACATATAGATATATAATTAAAAATATAAAAAATGTTGCTGTGATGGGTGTAGTTCTATATTCTAGCATACAGCTTATTATAAGCTTTATTATGCGGTTTAGACTCACCCCTTTGTTGTTTATTACTACAGGTAATCATGAGTGAAAGTTGTTATTCTTCATTCCTGCGTCTGTCTAGTGCTCTGATACGTAACACTCAGGGGATGGGCGCTAGTTTTCATTTGAGTTTTTGACAATTTTGTTAAGATTTTTATGTTATTGTTGAGGCTGCGTTATGTGTGATGAGATTTATTTTATTCCGCTGCGAGACGTTGTAGTTCCTGTTATATGAACTGAAATAATAATATATCTTTGAGGATTCCATCCCATTGTTGTGTGTTGCGTAATTGTATTAATGTTTAAGAGAACCTTGTTACTATAATGTTGTTGTTTTGTGCGAAGAAAATGTAGCATCCTTTTTGACGTGTTGAAAAATAATTTTTGAACTCTGATAATTTTTATTTAAATACCGGGTAGAAATGGGGTGTTACATTAGTGGTATCAGAGCAGTTCGGTCTGTCCGGCCAAGTTGTCCTGTCATAGTGTCTTTTGACAATTAAGAATTGCTAGATTAGTTCTAAATTTTCGTTTGTGCTGCAGTGATAATTTGAAATGGCTGGGAGAAACGATGCTGCTCTTGCTGCTGCTCTGCAAGCTATGGCTCAGGCTGTTGGGAACCAGCAAATTGGAGAAAATGCTGGGACTCGCAGTTTAGCCACGTTTCAGAGGGAGAATCCGCCCACTTTTAAGGGCAAGTATAATCCAGAAGGTGCTCTAGCATGGCTGAAAGAAATTGAAAGGATATTTCGTGTCATGGACTGCAATGATGCGCAGAAGGTCAGGTATGGCACTCATACGCTGGCAGAAGAAGCTGATGATTGGTGGATGGAGGTTAGGCAGAGGTTAGACACTGCTAATGAGGAAATAACTTGGGCTGTTTTCCGTAGAGAGTTCTTACGGAAGTATTTTCCAGAGGATGTGAGGGGGAAGAAAGAAATAGAATTCCTTCAGCTGAAGCAAGGAAACATGTCGGTGACAGAGTATGCTGCCAAGTTCACTGAATTGGCTAAGTTTTATCCCCATTATGCTGTTGCTGATTCTGAATTCTCAAAATGCATTAAGTTTGAGATCAGAGGGGTAAGTTTCAGGTATTTGCTGATTCGGGTATTTGCTGATTTGATCGACAGTTGCAGGATATTCGAAGAAGATAGTAATGCTCACTCCAAGGTCATGAGAGATCAGAGGGGTAAGTTTCAGAACCGGGGTAAGCCATATGAGGTTCCTGCTGGTAGGGGTAAGCAGAGGTATGCTGATAATAAGAGGTCTACTGAGGGTAAGAAGCCAAGTGGGGGAGATGCTCCCGCTAATATTGTATGTTTAAAGTGTGGAAAGCCTGGTCACAAGAGTTTCGATTGCAAGGTGGGGGCGAGAGTATGTTTCCGTTGTGGCAAAGAGGGGCATATGGCGTCTGACTGTGAACGCAAGGATGTGACTTGTTACAACTGTGGTGAGGTGGGTCATATTAGCACCAAGTGTACTAAGCCGAAGAAAGATAAGTTCAGTGGAAAAGTGTTTGCTCTCGCAGGATCAGAGGATACTAATGAGATTAGAGGTACATGTTTTATTAATGGTATTCCTTTCATTGCTATTGTTGATACCGGTGCTACGCATTCATTTATTGCTGCTTTATGTGTTAAGAAACTGGGCCTTGCTTTGTCTTCTATGATGAGGGAGATGATTATTGTAACACCCCTTTTCTACCCGTTAATTCGTTTGTAAAAATCAGAGTTCAAAATTTTCTTTTCATCGCAAGGAATGTTACACATACTTCGTGTTCTGGAGTGGGCTCATAGGACAATTTCGTCCAACAGGCCCAGCGCGGTCCAATACCTAACTTGTTCCGCAAGATGCGGCCAGATCCGATAAATGCGCGACGGCCAAATGCCTGCGCGGTGAACAGTATATATACCACACTAACATGTGTCTTCAGGTACGTTTTACTCACCTTGTGACCCTGCCCGTTGAAGCACCTCTGACTTGAGCGTTGGAGTGCCTTTGCAGGTACCACCCGCGTGCGTCTCAGAACTCGGTCCTTCATCCCAACGACCGGGAAACATCATCAGACAATAACAACCCATCGTATTGATCAGGTACGATCAATTGGCGACCACAGTGGGAGGCCCGAGTGCTATTCCACATCAAACCATGCCGCCACACCAGAAACGCACTTCTTCCAGGCTCAACACCTCTGGACAGAACCGACCTCAACGGACCCCAGAGGGCATGCCTGTGACAGTTCATGAATCACAAGGCGAGCCTCGCCAAGAACCCTCAGTGCAGGGTGGCCGCGGACCAGTTACCCAGCCAGCCCAGCAACAACCGGCCGAGCTGGCCGAAGCCGGAATCCCAGAAGCACTGCCAGAGCATGTGACCCAAGCACTCATACAAATTCTGGAGCAAAAGAATCAAGTGATTGCTGATCGAGATGAGCTGATCGACCGCTACGAGAGAGGGTCGATCTCGATCCGCCCGCGTGCGGAGAGTGGTCGCCGAGGTCAACCATCTCGACCACATCGTTCACCGCCACGAAGAGAAGCTCCTCCTCGTCGAGGCGTACCCCAGCGCAATCCTTCAAGAAGGGCGATCGTCCACAGGTCGCCCCCTCATCGAGGAAGACGCCACCGTCGTTCCCCCGTGGAAGATTACGACTATGCTGACTCGAGCTACCGACCTGAGTCAGAAAGGTCGCCAATAAGATACTCGTCCAATGTGTCCTCAGAATCACGCCGATCAAGAAGCAGGTCATGGGACTCGTATGACGAGTTTAACGACTACCGCAACGGGGAGATTAGAGATGTCTCCCGTGCCATCAGCCGACCAAGAAGAAACCATTCAGAGCGGCCTAGAAGACGGTCATCGTCGCATGCTCCACAATACCATGGACCCCCTCCAATTGCTGACTGATTCCTTGGTCAGCCGGTCGGCCTTTACGGTCTTCCCGTCGACCAAACTTATGTCACCATGCAGCCCTACGGGCAGAATCTCATCCCGACCGGACAAGGGCCCTTCACCAGCGAAATCAGACGTTATTGCATCCCAAGGGACCTGAGGAAGCCCCCGAACCTGAACAAGTTTAACGGCCGCGGGGATCCAGATAAACACCTCATGTACTTCAACAACTAGTGTAGCTATAGGGAGCCAGGACGGACGATGAAGTGCAGACTTTTTCCTCAGTCGCTCGAAGGCCGGGCGTTAGAATGGTGGGAATCCCTACGTCCCAACACTGTCTCTTCTTGGGAAGGTCTTGTGGCAGTGTTCTTGGCCAATTATACGGCCAACCGTTGTCAGTATCGTTATGAAGAGCACTTGGATTCAGTCGTCCAAGGAGAAAATGAACCGTTGAGGGAGTTTATCGATCGGTTCATGACAGAGGCTGACACAGTCCACAACCTATCAGACACTGACAAACTGAAGTACATCAAACGTGGTATAAGAAAGAACCACAGATTTGCTGAAGAATTCTCATTGAACCGCTACTACGACCTCGGCCTGTTCCTTAGAAGGGCCAACGACCATATGGGCTATGAAGAGCAATTGGCCTCTGACAAGGGCGCCCGCGCGCGTCCCAAAGAAGAGAATAGCAGGCCGGCCAAGGGGAAAGAAAACTATCGTGACAGTAAGCCCGAGTACCGGCCTAAGAAGTATGAGCATCGTACAAAGTTGAACACTCCGATCGCGCAGATCTTCACGGAGTGCCAAAACAACGAGTTCACTGGTGTTAGGCGACCTGATGTTCTAGTGTTGAAGAAAGGAGGTCGGCCTACCAAGAAATACTGCAGATACCACAAGAGCAAGGGGCATGATACCAATGACAGTATGGCCCTAAAAGATGACATAGAAGATCTCATTCAGAAAGGCAAGTTGAGACAATATGTCAGAGATGAAGGTAACGATCGCCCTGAAGAAAGAGCCGTTGGCCAACCCGCCAATGACAGAGGCAAAGCGATCGTCAACTCAACGATCGAGCAAGCGCGTAACAATTCTGAGGAAGATCGCGACCCCAGACAGTCGAAGGGCCGCAATGTAGCCATGGTCATCCATGGAGGTAATCCGTTGGATATCAGAGAGTCCAACAAGGCAATGAAGAGGAAGTGGAATGAACTTATGATGGTCGGCTCAACTTCAACCCCACGGCCGGCCTCGAATAGGCCGCCCATTTCCTTTGGGGACGAAGACTTGCTCGATGGCAAAGTCAATAATTACGTCCCTTTGGTAGTATCGGCCGTAATGGCCAACACTGAGGTCAGAAGAATACTGGTCGACCAAGGGAGCTCGGCCGACATCATGTTTGAGGAATTGATTGACAAGTTAAATGTGGACAGGAGCGAAATTATTCCCCAAGCAGTACCAACCCAATTGACTGGGTTCAATGGGGTGACCACCTACCCACTGGGGACGATAGAATTACTTGTCACTTTTGGAGATGATACGAACGGCAGCACGTCGTACAGGACGGTTAGAACGACGTTCTTAGTTCTGCCAATCAAATCGTGTTACCACTGCATCATTGGCCGGCCAACACTAGGAAAATTGGAGGCCGTAGCCTCAACCGTACATTTGAAGATGAAGTTTTACAGTAAAAGCGACCAAGTTGTGACAGTAATGGCCGACATGGAAGCGGCCATGAGGAGCCATTTCCTCTATCAAGAGATTTGTGATATGGAGGTGGAGAATGCTAAACCTCAGAATCTTGGAGAGGGGCATCAGGTCAATGTGGCCGACCTGGATGCTCGATACGACCCAAATAGCGACCCTGAGGACGACGACGACGATTTAGCCCGCGAGCTAAAAAATAAACTGAAGAGGCCCGAGCCCCACGGAGAATTGATCGATGTTCAGTTATCGGACGACCCAACTAAGACAGTTAAGTTGGGGAGCGACCTACCTGAACAAGACAAGCAAGATCTCATCACCTGCCTCAGGGATTACGCAGACCTTTTCGCATGCGAGCATCAGACATGCCAGGGATCCCAATAGAAATTGCTTGCCACCAACTGCCCGTCGATGAGACAGCCAGACCGGTCGCACAAAAGAGACGCACTCAGAGCGAAGAGAAAGCATTGGCGGCCGCACAGGCAGTTGACGACCTCATCAAGGCCAATTTCATTGAGGAGATCAAGTATACAACTTGGCTTTCCAACGTCGTTTTAGTGAAGAAGAAAAATGGTAAATGGCGCATGTGCGTCGTGTAACAGCCCAAAAATATTTGATTAGTTATTTTAATTAATTAAATAGAGACTATGGGGTGGGAATGATAAATATTAATTTATAAGGGTTTATTTTAATATTAGAAATAATTAATTATGGGTGTAATTAAATTAGAATTACGATATGGTGTTTTAAGTAAATAGGAGGTGTTTGAGTGATTGAGGAGGTGCAAATGAAGGCCCATGACCCATTAGTTGGCCATAGGTTTCGAAATAACCTTAGGGGTTTTAGGGTTAGTTTCCATTCCACCCAAAATCAAAAAGAAAGAAAGAAAAGAGTAGAGAGTGAGAGAGAGCCGTGAGCTAGAGAGAGGAAAAGAAAAGAAGAGGAGTGCGCCTCCAAGAGAGAGAAGAGGAGGACTTCGTGAAGGTTTAAGGAAGGAGGAAACTTGTTGGTGACTTGGGGTGATTCCTAGGAGCTTGGCTTGGTGTCTTCAAATTTCTAAGGTTAAGGGGCTCTCTTTCATTCATGATAGTTTGTATGATAAGTGTTGTGTGTGGGTTAGGTTCTAGGTTGGTGTAATTTGTTGATTATTGTGTTATTTTCATGATGGATGTTATGTTTGAGTTTAATTTGGTGAATCCATGTTGTTTGGTGTTGAAAATGAAAATGGTAGTAACTATGCATGATAGGTGTTTGATAAACTGTTTGTGATGGTTTGTTTTGGTGAAAAACTTGATGGTTGGTGTCATATTGCTGATATAGTGTTGGGGAATTAATTTGGTAATTTTCAGTTGTGAGAAACTCAGAGTTGGTTGGAGCCTTAGGTGCCCTAGGTGTGTGTGTGCGTTGCTGAAGAAATTGTCCCATTGTGTCTTGTGTGTTGCTGAAAAAATTGTCCCATTGTGTCTTGTGTGTTGCTGAAAAAATTGTCCCATTGTGCCTTGTGTGTTGCTGAAGAAATTGTCCCATTGTGTCACTTGATGTTGCTGGAAAATGGTCCCTAAGTGCATTAATAATAGGTGCCAATTGTTTGTGCCAAAGTATGCTGTGTTCTGCTGTTGTCTGGGCATTTCTGCCAATTTGCGCCTCACTCGCGCCTAAGTCGCGCTCCACGCGCGAAGCACCAGAATCTTCTGCTGTTCCGAGTCGTTTTCAGCACGTGTCTCGGTTTTGTCTCAAATTTGTTTTTGACATAACTTTTGACTCGGTTATCCAAATTTGACGGTTCAAAATGCGTTTCGAAGCTAATTTCAGTGTCTATCCAAATGTTCTGGTTTTATGCAAAAATGGATTATTTTAATGGTGGTTCTGGGCTGAGGTGTTTAAGTGTCTAAATTTCAATTTTTACTCACTTTCCCTATGCTGTGTTAACTACCAAATTGGCCTAATTGAAATTGGTGTTGATGTGAGTGGTGGGTTGATTTGGTGAGTGTATTATGGTGTGATTGGTGGGTGAATTAATAGTTCCGGTGGGCCTATTGATTATTTGGTGTGATGAATTCCATTAATTATTTGGTGTGATGAATTTCATTAATCATTGGCGTGATATTGGTGTGTGACGGTGCATATTACGACGAGCAGAGGCTTCGGCCTATCATGAGTTATTGGTGTCAGTGTTGTGGTATCACTGAGTTGATCTTGGTTGTTGATTATTTTCGGGTGCATTGTACATAGTGTCGCATAACTCATGTGCATATTATGACGAGCAGAGGCTTCGGCCTATTATGACGAGCAGAGGCTTCGGCCTATTATGACGAGCAGAGGCTTCAGCCTATTATGACGAGCAGATGCTTCGGCCTATTATGATGAGCAGAGGCTTCGGCCTAATGGATCCACATGCATGTGCCCTGGGAGTTTTGGGTTGCATTTCATGCATTAATCATACATTTGGTGTTGTTGCTTGATGACTGTGAAATTGATGATGTTGCTGCCCTTGTTGTGAATTAGTGTTTCTAAGCTGCCTTCCCTAATATAATGCTTATCCTATATGCTGTTATTTATGTAAAGAGACTCACCCTACTGCTTTTATGTTGCTTCTCATGTCGGCATCGTGCAGGTGATAGCGAGTGAAGGTATTCACATACTTTCTTCTAGTCGGTTGTGTCTGCTCTGATACGTAGCACCGGGGGGCGATTAGTCTAGTGACTGTTTAATGAAAGTTGTTCAAAACTAGTATTTGATGATGTATTTAAATATGTTTATGAAACATGCTATTTTCCGGTGCGTGGTGATTATGTAAACTGTGGTGTAACTAAACAAGTGTTTTAGGGTTCGTCCCGATCAATGTGCTATGTATCACATACTTTATTGTATTATGAGTTTCAGATGTTGTTATATGTTTTATATGTTTTATTTGGTGAAAATGTAGCACCCTCTTGGGTTGCGCTGAAAGGTTTTTCGAAAACTCTGATTTTCATAACTTAAATATTAGTTTATTAGAAGGGGGTGTTACATTAGTGGTATCAGAGCAATGGTTGGTCCGTCCGGCCAAGTCGTCGAGTCGTTGTGTCGGTTAACGACCAACTGTTGTCTTTTTGGTGCTGACCATTGTTGTGTTGCAGGTACACCAAAAGTTGCCAATGGTAGGTGAACCAGTGGGGGAGATGTCCCTACTAGCGTTATGTGTTTCGTTGTGTTCCTAGGTGTGAATCATGTGTTGTTGTTTTGGTTTGTTTTTAACCTTCTCGTTGTGAGAACTCTGTGATTTTATTTATTGTGGGTTGTATCGTATTTCTGTGTGTGAACCCTGTTTCTCCTGTTTTTGGTTCTTATTGTTAACTTTCTGGTTGTGTGAATCTTGACTTCATTAGTGTGGACCCCAATGAATTACATCGTGATTTGGCAACTCAAGTTTTGAATGTGTAATTGATGTGCTTGTGTGTTTCCAACGATGTGATTGTTGTTGATACTTACGTGTGTTTTGATTTGCTTAAACTATTTTAATTAATCAACACTAAGCCTTACGTGAAAAATTTTTGTGGTGTGTCTTGATGTTAATGCTAATTGTATTGTAAAATGGTTTTGCTGATTATTTAAGTTGTTACTATGTTGATAACATGCAATAATGTTTCGATCACTCTGCGTAATGACGTCCCCGCTTAAATATGTTAAGTTTCAATTCCCTTGACTTATAACTGTTTTCTATTGAAGGGCTAAATTTGCTATATTGCTACCAATCAACTTATGCATGTTAGTCGGCCAATCTTTCTTTACTCTGTGTCCCTGATTATTTTTGACATGCAGTGATTGTGAGTTTAGAGTCCTCATGAATTATTTTCTAATTCCCATGCTTCGTGAAGTTGACATTGAGCGCTTGAATTTCTAGACAAAATCTTTTTGGTTATTGCCTCTTGATTTACACTGTGTGATTTTGTAACCTGGAAAGTAAAGAGATTTCTGAAAATTGCTTTTGACATCTATTAAAACAATTTTATATTTGGATACTAGTGATGGTATTAAAATTATTTTAATAAATGGACACTGGTCTTGTTTTTACTACGGTGTGCTTTTGATTGCACAATGATGCCACACGTTAAGTGCCTTGTGAATTGGTCTTGCCAATTACGTTACGATGTTTCGCTACCTTGACTGCTGCAAGTGACAAAATTTTTGGTTTGAACGCCCTAACTATTGTGTTGTCCTCTTTTTCAAGCCACCTGAAAAGATTTTAAAATGAGTTATAATTTATGTTATTATTATCCCACGTATTCTGTCCCAATCTTTCTTAATTGCTATTTTGGTGTATTTGGGTGGACCCTCCTAGTATGACATAACAAGTAGTGCACCGGAGAGGGGTCAAAACTTTATTTTATCAATTTAACACTGATAATAATTGGTACAAAATAATAGCATTGTTTCGATTTTCATAATTGGGTGGAAAATTCTTTTGGCAAAATGATAAATATGACCTATAGCTGTCTACACTGAGTCTTCCTGATTTTGTTCTGGCGGTTGCACTCTTTATAGTTACGCTACGTGATTTTGAAGAACCTTAGGATTTAAAATGTGCATTGGCACTGTTTGTGCCCTTCTTTGAGTTAGCTTTTGTTACCGTGTGTTCTTAAGGATGTCTTATCCCAAAATGTTAAGCTGATGTTCAGTCTGGTAAGGAAAATCAATTTTTTATAACATTGTTTTATTTCCCGTGTCGAAAGAATCCTAAACAAGTATGTTGCGCATGTATGTGATTGAACCTTTCGTATATTTGCCTTTAGCTGTGAATTGATGTTTCCATGCGTTGGCCCTTCTAGCTGTTTTAATGCTTTAACTGCTGTTTCCACGAGATTAATTATTTTCCCTACACCGAACTATATGGATGGTTATCATTAACTCTAAAAAGCCACTTTCTTTTGTGATTAGTAACTGCTTCATGCTGGCCATGATTCTTTCTTAAGCTGACAATCATACCATGATGCCTTGTTGAATTCGTGTGATTGATGAATAATAATATGTACATCTCATGTTGCTGTTTTTCTAAAAATTATTGTTGCTGTTTTCAGAAAATCATTGTTGATGTTTTCCGAAAATTATTGTTACTATTTTTCTGAAAACTACTGCCGCTGTTTCTGAAAATAATTGTTACTGTATTCTGAAGCTTACTGTTACAGTCCCTAATTTTATGCACTGCTCCTATTTTCATGAGTTGTGCCTATTTGTGGTTATTGCCGTGTTGTGTGGTCGTTATGATGACGATGTTTTCGTTGTCGTCGTTGATGTGCCTGAGTGGCAAGTTCAGTTGATTGTTGACTTGTTGTTGCTGTTGCTGGTTGTTGGCGCATTAGCGCCCATTGTCGTGATTATGTTGTTGTTCATGATGATTATGTTGATGTTGATGGTTGTTAATGATGTGTTGACGATTATGTTGGTATTAATGATGTTGATGTTTATGTTGTTGTCTTGGGTACCGCCGAATGGCCCAAGTTATGTTGTTGTTTTGTTGTTGTCTTGGGTACCGCCGAATGGCCCAAGTTATTGTGTTGTTGTTGTTGTGGGTATCGCCGAATGGCCCACGTTGTTGTTATGTCGTGGGTAACGCCGAATGGCCCACATTGTCTTGTTGAGGGTACCGCTGGATGGCCCAAATTGTTTGATTAATTCCATGCTGTTGTAGGCCTATGGCCATTATTGAGTTGTTGTTGCGACATGCTGTATGATGTCCGTTGTAATGATGCTGACTGTTGTGAGGAAAACTATGAGACTTGTTGTGAATCCTATATGCATTATGGACTGCTGTTAATGTTGCTGTTGTCATTCGATGTTGCGATTATGTTGGGAAATGTTATGATGGGAAGGAACTTTAATGGGGCTTGGGGGTGATCACATGGTACCGATGTGATTACGCCTAAAACTCTATCGAAGACCCATGGGGAACCGTTAGAGAGTGGACCTGATTGTTGTTTCTTGAAGTTATCTGGCTGGACAAGTAGGAGGGACGGCCGCCCGATCACTTATCGCCGGTAATCAAAGAAATAATGATCAGCATATTAGATAGCACTAGTTGTCTAGATACCGCAGTTGGTTAGTGAAGGAGTGTTAGCATTGGCAGGAGGTGTAACGCCAACAAAATAATAGATTAATTTATTTGATTAATTAAATGAAATTGGGTGGTAGAAATAATAATATAATTATTATTTATTACTTAATAAAATAATTATTGGTGTTATTACATGTGAGCCTTAGTTGGGTTGGAAATAATTATTTTGAGGGGGGGGGGTGTGTAGCGTTCGGGCTTAAGTGGTGGAAGAAAGCCCGTGATCCAAGCCCATTGACTTAGGCCTAGGTGAATTAGTAAGGGTTGGAGACAAGTGTCTCATTTGTGCAAAAGAAAGAAAAGGGATTCGAAGAGAGGAGAGAAGAGAAGAGGAAGAAACTTGCGAAGAGAAGAGTGAGAAAGAAAGGGCGCGACAGTGCTAGGGCAAAGGAGGAGAGCTTGGATCGTTGGTGGTGTTGGTGAATTCTAGGGTGCCTTGTGAGTTCTTCACTTCAAGAGGTTAGGGGGTCCTCTTTTTATTTTTAATGGCTTATGCGAATTGGTAGTGCCTAGGGTTAGGGTTTTAGAATGAATTATATGAATGAATTGTGGTGTTGTTGATTCAATTGTAATGTTGTGATATATGATTATGAATTGCCTATGTTGAAATCGCATGATTGATGTTTGATTATTACTAATGTAAATTGTATGTCATATGTTTGAATATATGACTTGTTGGTGCTTGTTTGGTGAAAATTGAGGATCATGATGATGATTGAATTATATATATATGATTGGGTGTTTGGTGAACTTAATTTGGTGTTTGGATTTGAAAAATTCTGATTTTGGAAGCCCTTAGGCGCCTTGGGCGCCATATGCATGGTTGCTGTTTTTCTGCGCCTCAGTCATGGGCGCCAGGCGCCCAGCCAGTATGCCTGCGCCAGTTTCTCCAGTTCTGTTGCCACTGTGTTGCTGTTTCTGTTGCCGCTGTGTTGCTGTTTCTGTTGCCACTGTGTTGCTGTGTCTGTTGCCGCTGTGTTGCTGTTTCTGTTGCCACTGTGTTGCTGTGTCTGTTGCCACTGTGTTGCTGTTTCCTGGGCGCCATGCGCCTACGCGTGTTGCCGATCCTGGGCGCCAAGCGCCCATGCGCCAAGAGCTGTGCTGCGCCTGTTGTGTCGAAGTGCTGAGACAGAAGCTGTCGAAGTGCTGAGACAGAAGCTGTCGAAGTGCTGAGACAGAAGCTGTCGAAGTGCTCAGACAGAAGCTGTCGAATTTGTTGAGACAGAAGCTGTCGAATTTCCTGAGACAGAAGCTGTCGAATTTTCTGAGACAGAAGCTGTCGAATTTGTTGAGACAGAAGCTGTCGAATTTGTTGAGACAGAAGCTGTCGAATTTGCTGAGATAGAAGCTGTCGAATTTACTGTGTCTCATTTTCCCCCCTATTCTGTTTTTGACGTATCTTTTGACTCGGTTATCCAAATTTGACGGTTCAAAATGCGTTTCGAAGCTAATTTCAGTGCCTATCCAAATGTTCTAATTTTATGCATAAATGAATTATTTTACTGGTGTTTCTGGGCTGAGGTGTTCAAGTGTCTAACCGGCAATTTTTATCCACTTTCCCTATGTCGTGTCAAATCATAAATTGGCCTAATTGAAAATTGGTGTTGGTGTGAGTGGTGGATTGAATTGGTGAGTGTATTATGGTGTGATTGGTGAGCAGAGGCTTCGGCCTAATTTTAAATTGGTGAGCCGATTAATGCAATGGTGAGAATATGAATAAAATGGTGAGCTGAATTAAATGGTGAATTGATTGAATTGTGGTGTGTTGTGATGCATTTCCATAGTATCTCATGAAACATGTGCATTATTGGTGAGCAGAGGCTTCGGCCTAGTTTTATTTGGTGAGCAGAGGCTACGGCCTATTTGTATTTGGTGACGGATCCGACATGCATGGGCCCGTGGAGTTTGGGTTGCATTTCATGCATAACCATATATTGTGTAGTGCTGCTTGGAAATGTAATGTTGATGTGATTGTTGCCATTGTTGTGAATCGGTGTGCCTGGTTTCCTTTTCCTATGCAGTGCTTAATTCCATATGTTATTAACTATGAAAAGAGACTCACCCTATTGCTTTTATGTTGCTTCTTATGTCGGCAACGTGCAGGTAATAACGAGTGATGGTTACCCATGTGCCTTCGTCTGGTAGGAAGTGTCATGCTCTGATACGTAGCACCAGGGGGGTGGGGTGTCCTATGCTTAAGTGTTATTGTCTTTATACTGTTAGACTATTTTTGGTGATGTATTGGTTTTGTTTTCGAACTTAATTATTATTCCGCTGCTGGTAGTGACTGTATTTAGTTGATGTGAACTAAACGGTTTTTCTTGTTATGGTGCTATGTATCTTGTGGTTTTAATTGAACTATGAAAGTTGAAGTTTTTGATTTTAATGGAGTAAGTGTAGCACTCGCTTAAATTGTTTTCAAAAAAAAAAAAGAAACTCTGATTTTATTAAATAGTAAGGTTACTAAAAAAGGGGTGTTACATTAGTGGTATCAGAGCAATGGTTGGTCCGTCCGGCCAACTCGTCGAGTTGTTGTGTCGGTGTACGACCAACTGTTGTCTTTTAGGTGCTGACCAATATTTGTGTTGCAGGTATAACAAAAGTTGCCAATGGTAGGTGAACTAGTGGGGGAGATGTCCCTACTAGTGTTATATGTTTTGTTGTGTTCCTAGGTGTGAATCATGTGCTGTTGTTTTGGTTGGTTTTTAACCTTCTTGTTGTGAGAACTCTGTGATTTTATTTTTTGTGTGTTGTATCGTATTTGTGTAAATCTTGACTTCATTAGTGTGGTCCCCAATGATTTACGCCGTGATTTGGCGACCCAAGTTTTGAATGTGTAATTGATGTGCTTGTGTGCTTCCAAAGATGTGATTGTTGTCGATACTCACGTGTGTTTTGATTTGCTTAATCTATTTTAATTAATCAACACTAAGCTTTACGTGAAACTCTTTTGTGGTATGTCTTGATGTTAAGGCTAATTGTATTGTAAAATGGTTTTGCTGATTATTTAAGTTGTTACTATGTTGATAACATGCAATAATGTTTCGATCACTCTGAGTAATGATGTCCCCGCTTAAATATGTTAAGTTTCCATTCCCTTGACTTATAACTGTTTTCTATTGAAGGGCTAAATTTGCTATATTGCTACCAATCAACTTATGTATGTTAGTCGGCTAATCTTTTTTTACTCTGTGCCCTTGATTATTTTTGACACGCAGTGATGGTGAGTTTAGAGTCCTCATGAATTATTTTCTAAATCCCATGTTTCGTGAAGTTGACATTGAGCGCTTGGATTTTTAGATAAAATCTTTTTGGTTATTGCCTCCTGATTTACACCGTGTGGTTTTGTAACCTGGGAAGTAAGGGGATTCCTGAAAATGTTTTTGAAACATCTATTAAACAATTTTACGGTTGGGTACTGACTTTGGCATTGGAAATCATTTTAATAAATGGACACTGACCTGGTATAAAGTTTTTACTGATGTTACAGTGTGCACTGTCTTGACTGCTGTAAATGATAAAGTTTTGGTTTGAAAGCTACAACTATTGTCTTCTCCTACTTCTACAACCCCGTGAGATGATTTTGAAAAGTAGACTATATTTTATGTTGTTGTTAGTATCCCATGTATTTTACTCTATGTGGCCTTTTGCTTAATTTCCCTCAACATGTAACGTTTCCAACTCCGAACCTTTGCGAACTATTTCGTGACCGTGAGCTGTAATTTCCTACGCTGAATTTTCCCTGATTTTGTTTTAGCTGTTGCACTCTTTATAATTGGTGCCACGTGATTTTGAGAGACCTTAAACATTTAAAATGTGCACTGGCACTGTTTTTGCACTTCCTGGAGTTAGCTTTTACTGTCATATGTTCTTGAGGATACCCTATTCAAACTGGTTAAGCTAACGAGAAAATCAATTCCTATAACGTGCCTTATTTTCCGTGTCGAAAAATTCTAAATAAGTATTTTGTGCATGTGTGTGGTTGTACATTTCGTATATGTGCCTTTAACTATGAATAGAAATCGCCTGTACCGAGTCTTCATGATTTTGTGTTAGTAGTTATAATTCTGATCCAGTGTGTACCACGTGAAGCTTGATATCGTGCGCTTGAGTCTTTATGATAAATTTCCTTTTGGTTGCTTCTTCCGGAGTAGTTTTGAAAATATTAAAATGATAATGTCTGCCGAGGATGGATATATGTTTTCCTAAAGTTAGTTTTATTGCTAGGCTCAATGTGTAGGCACTTTGAGTAGGTTTGACTTTCGGCTAACTGGGACTGTTTTACTGATTGATAAATTATGTAGCACCCAATTTTAGAAACTAGACTGAACGCTGGTCATTTTGGCTTTGGTTTGGTCGCATTTGGAGTAGTATAACTCCCGTTATGGGCTTCGCAAGTTAGGGTAAAATTCTGGGGACCGTCTGGACATAGGGTCAATGCTTTGCTTGTGATGTTTTCAAATGAACTCCTTTTCGAATGAATCCAATTTCTTTGAAAACTAGACTTCATAAGTATTCCGTAGAGGGGTTGTTTGCAAAATTCCGATGTCGTTTGATAAGGTAAATAAACTGTTGAAATTTATGTGTGAGTGTTGGAACTTTCTGCGTTGCTTAGTTTGTACTGTCACTGTAACTGAAAAACTGTTTTTGCAATATCTTTTGAACCAGGAGTCCGATTTGAGTAAACTAAAATGTTTCGGAAAGCTTATTCAGAGGCCTAACTGAATTTTCTAATTTCAAGGCAAAATTGACTGGTTCTGGTATTGTTGATTTTTAGGCATGTCGGTTGATTTAAGTTGAGGTGGCGTTGTCGGTGCCGTAGTGCCCGTAATTGTTGTTGTGTTGTCGGTGGCCTACTGCCCTAGTTGCTGTTGTTGTTGGTTATGGGATTGTTGGTCCCGGAGTTGTCTCCGCATTGTTGCTTTGCTGTGCTTTGTGGTTGCCTTGTTGATGATAATGATTTTCTTTGATGTTGTTGGTTGTTGTGTTGTGGGTAACGCCGAATGGCCCACAGTGTTTTGTAGTGGGTACCGCCGATATGGCCCACATTGTTTTGCTGAGGGTACCGCTGAATGGCCCGAAGCGTTTTGATGAATTTTGTGTTGTAGGCCTATGGCCGACGTGGTGATTTAGTGGTTGATGTCGCCTGAGTGGCAAAGTTGTTTGTTGATGTTGTTGTCGTGTTGTTAAATCATGCAGCTTGTTGTACAACTGTGATGCACTCTGTGAATTTCGTTGTGATGCTGTGATGATTAATGTATTTCGTTATCCTTAAAGGTAGATGAGTGAGGTAGAACCCAAGTCAGCGTATCAGAGTAGCGCAGCGGAGTAGAGAGTGAGCCTGATTATTACTGCTTGAAGTTACCTGGCCGAATAAGTAGGAGGGACGGCCGCCCAAGCACTTACCGCCGGTAATCAAAGCAATAGTAATCAGCGTGATAGATAGCACTAGTTGTCTAGGTGGCCTTAGAGGGAGAGTGTTGGCGTTGACAGGTGAATTTCGAGGACGAAATTCCTTTAAGTGGGGGAGAGTTGTAACGCCCCAAAAATAATAGATTAATTTATTTGATTAATTAAATGAAATTGGGTGGTAGAAATAATAATATAATTATTATTTATTACTTAATAAAATAATTATAGGTGTTATTACATGTGAGCCTTAGTTGGGTTGGAAATAATTATTTTGAGGGGGGGGTGTGTAGCGTTCGGGCTTAAGTGGTGGAAGAAAGCCCGTGATCCAAGCCCATTGACTTAGGCCTAGGCGAATTAGTAAGGGTTGGAGACAAGTGTCTCATTTGTGCAAAAGAAAGAAAAGGGATTCGAAGAGAGGAGAGAAGAGAAGAGGAAGAAACATGCGAAGAGGAGAGTGAGAAAGAAAGGGCGCGACGGTGCTAGGGCAAAGGAGGAGAGCATGGATCGTTGGTGGTGTTGGTGAATTCTAGGGTGCCTTGCGAGTTCTTCACTTCAAGAGGTTAGGGGGTCCTCTTTTTATTTTTAATGTCTTATGCGAATTGGTAGTGCCTAGGGTTAGGGTTTTAGAATGAATTGTGGTGTTGTTGATTCAATTGTAATGTTGTGATATATGATTATGAATTGCCTATGTTGAAATCGTATGATTGATGTTTGATTATTACTAATGTGAATTGTATGTCATATGTTTGAATATATGACTTGTTGGTGCTTGTTTGGTGAAAATTGAGGATCATGATGATGATTGAATTATATATATATGATTGGGTGTTTGGTGAACTTAATTTGGTGTTTGGATTTGAAAAATTCTGATTTTGGAAGCCCCTAGGCGCCTTGGGCGCCATATGCATGGTTGCTGTTTTTCTGCGCCTCAGTCATGGGCGCCAGGCGCCCAGCCAGTATGCCTGCGCTAGTTTCTCCAGTTCTGTTGCCACTGTGTTGCTGTTTCTGTTGCCGCTGTGTTGCTGTTTCTGTTGCCACTGTGTTGCTGTGTCTGTTGCCACTGTGTTGCTGTTTCTGTTGCCACTGTGTTGCTGTGTCTGTTGCCACTGTGTTGCTGTTTCCTGAGCGCCATGCGCCTACGTGTGTTGTCGTTCCTGGGCGCCAAGCGCCCATGCGCCAAGAGCTGTGCTGCGCCTGTTGTGTCGAAGTGCTGAGACAGAAGCTGTCGAAGTGCTGAGACAGAAGCTGTCGAAGTGCTGAGACAGAAGCTGTCGAATTTGTTGAGACAGAAGCTGTCGAATTTGCTGAGACAGAAGCTGTCGAATTTTCAGAGACAGAAGCTGTCGAATTTGTTGAGACAGAAGCTGTCGAATTTGTTGAGACAGAAGCTGTCGAATTTGCTGAGATAGAAGCTGTCGAATTTACTGTGTCTCATTTTACCCCCTATTCTGTTTTTGACGTATCTTTTGACTCGGTTATCCAAATTTGACGGTTCAAAATGTGTTTCGAAGCTAATTTCAGTGCCTATCCAAATGTTCTAATTTTATGCAAAAATGAATTATTTTACTGGTGTTTCTGGGCTGAGGTGTTCAAGTGTCTAAACGGCAATTTTTATCCACTTTCCCTATGTCGTGTCAAATCATAAATTGGCCTAATTGAAAATTGGTGTTGGTGTGAGTGGTGGATTGAATTGGTGAGTGTATTATGGTGTGAATGGCGAGCAGAGGCTTCGGCCTAATTTTAAATTGGTGAGCCGATTAATGCAATGGTGAGAATATGAATAAAATGGTGAGCTGAATTAAATGGTGAATTGATTGAATTGTGGTGTGTTGTGATGCATTTCCATAGTATCTCATGAAACATGTGCATTATTGGTGAGCAGAGGCTTCGGCCTAGTTTTATTTGGTGAGCAGAGGCTACAGCCTATTTGTATTTGGTGACGGATCCGACATGCATGTGCCCGTGGAGTTTGGGTTGCATTTCATGCATAACCATATATTGTGTAGTGCTGCTTGGAAATGTAATGTTGATGTGATTGTTGCCATTGTTGTGAATCGGTGTGCCTGGTTTCCTTTTCCTTTGCAGTGCTTAATTCCATATGTTATTAATTATGAAAAGAGACTCACCCTACTGCTTTTATGTTGCTTCTTATGTCGGCAACGTGCAGGTAATAACGAGTGAAGGTTACCCATGTGCCTTCGTCTGGTAGGAAGTGTCATGCTCTGATACGTAGCACCAGGGGGGTGGGGTGTCCTATGCTTAAGTGTTATTGTCTTTATACTGTTAGACTATTTTTGGTGATGTATTGGTTTTGTTTTCGAACTAAATTATTATTCCGCTGCTGGTAGTGACTGTATTTAGTTGATGTGAACTAAACGGTTTTTCTTGTTATGGTGCTATGTATCTTGTGGTTTTAATTGAACTATGAAAGTTGAAGTTTTTGATTTTAATGGAGTAAGTGTAGCACTCGCTTAAATTGTTTTCAAAAAAAAAAAAAAGAAACTCTGATTTTATTAAATAGTAAGGTTACTAAAAAAGGGGTGTTACAGGAGGAAATTTCGAGGACGAAATTCTTTTAAGTGGGGGAGAGTTGTAACAGCCCAAAAATATTTGATTAGTTATTTTAATTAATTAAATAGAGACTATGGGGTGGGAATGATAAATATTAATTTATAAGGGTTTATTTTAATATTAGAAATAATTAATTATGGGTGTAATTAAATTAGAATTACGATATGGTGTTTTAAGTAAATAGGAGGTGTTTGAGTGATTGAGGAGGTGCAAATGAAGGCCCATGACCCATTAGTTGGCCATAGGTTTCGAAATAACCTTAGGGGTTTTAGGGTTAGTTTTCCATTCCACCCAAAAATCAAAAAGAAAGAAAGAAAAGAGTAGAGAGTGAGAGAGAGCCGTGAGCTAGAGAGAGGAAAAGAAAAGAAGAGGAGGACTTCGTGAAGGTTTAAGGAAGGAGGAAACTTGTTGGTGACTTGGGGTGATTCCTAGGAGCTTGGCTTGGTGTCTTCAAATTTCTAAGGTTAGGGGGCTCTCTTTCATTCATGATAGTTTGTATGATAAGTGTTGTGTGTGGGTTAGGTTCTAGGTTGGTGTAATTTGTTGATTATTGTGTTATTTTCATGATGGATGTTATGTTTGAGTTTAATTTGGTGAATCCATGTTGTTTGGTGTTGAAAATGAAAATGGTAGTAACTATGCATGATAGGTGTTTGATAAACTGTTTGTGATGGTTTGTTTTGGTGAAAAACATGATGGTTGGTGTCATATTGCTGATATAGTGTTGGGGAATTAATTTGGTAATTTTCAGTTGTGAGAAACTCAGAGTTGGTTGGAGCCTTAGGTGCCCTAGGTGTGTGTGTGCGTTGCTGAAGAAATTGTCCCATTGTGTCTTGTGTGTTGCTGAAAAAATTGTCCCATTGTGTCTTGTGTGTTGCTGAAAAAATTGTCCCATTGTGCCTTGTGTGTTGCTGAAGAAATTGTCCCATTGTGTCACTTGATGTTGCTGGAAAATGGTCCCTAAGTGCATTAATAATAGGTGCCAAGTGTTTGTGCCAAAGTATGTTGTGTTCTGCTGTTGTCTGGGCATTTCTGCCAATTTGCGCCTCACTCGCGCCTAAGTCGCGCTCCACGCGCGAATGTCACTGGGCATTTCTGCCAATTTGCGCCTCACTTGCGCCTAAGTCGCGCTCCACGCGCGAAGCACCAGAATCTTCTGCTGTTCCGAGTCATTTTCAGCACGTGTCTCGGTTTTGTCTCAAATTTGTTTTTGACATAACTTTTGACTCGGTTATCCAAATTTGACGGTTCAAAATGCGTTTCGAAGCTAATTTCAGTGTCTATCCAAATGTTCTGGTTTTATGCAAAAATGGATTATTTTACTGGTGGTTCTGGGCTGAGGTGTTTAAGTGTCTAAATTTCAATTTTTACTCAGTTTCCCTATGCTGTGTTAACTACCAAATTGGCCTAATTGAAATTGGTGTTGATGTGAGTGGTGGGTTGATTTCGTGAGTGTATTATGGTGTGATTGGTGGGTGAATTAATAGTTCCGGTGGGCCTATTGATTATTTGGTGTGATGAATTCCATTAATTATTTGGTGTGATGAATTTCATTAATCATTGGCGTGATATTGGTGTGTGACGGTGCATATTACGACGAGCAGAGGCTTCGGCCTATCATGAGTTATTGGTGTCAGTGTTGTGGTATCACTGAGTTGATCTTGGTTGTTGATTATTTTCGGGTGCATTGTACATAGTGTCGCATAACTCATGTGCATATTATGACGAGCAGAGGCTTCGGCCTATTATGACGAGCAGAGGCTTCGGCCTATTATGACGAGCAGAGGCTTCGGCCTATTATGATGAGCAGAGGCTTCGGCCTAATGGATCCACATGCATGTGCCCTGGGAGTTTTGGGTTGCATTTCAAGCATTAATCATACATTTGGTGTTGTTGCTTGATGACTGTGAAATTGATGATGTTGCTGCCCTTGTTGTGAATTAGTGTTTCTAAGCTGCCTTCCCTAATATAATGCTTATCCTATATGCTATTATTTATGTAAAGAGACTCACCCTACTGCTTTTATGTTGTTTCTCATGTCGGCATCGTGCAGGTGATAGCGAGTGAAGGTATTCACATACTTTCTTCTAGTCGGTTGTGTCTGCTCTGATACGTAGCACCGGGGGGCGATTAGTCTAGTGACTGTTTAATGAAAGTTGTTCAAAACTAGTATTTGATGATGTATTTAATTATGTTTATGAAACATGCTATTTTCCGCTGCGTGGTGATTATGTAAACTGTGGTGTAACTAAACAAGTGTTTTAGGGTTTGTCCCGATCAATGTGCTATGTATCACATACTTTATTGTATTATGAGTTTCAGATGTTGTTATATGTTTTATATGTTTTATTTGGTGAAAATGTAGCACCCTCTTGGGTTGCGCTGAAAGGTTTTTCGAAAACCCTGATTTTCATAACTTAAATATTAGTTTATTAGAAGGGGGTGTTACACGTCGACTATACTGACCTGAATAAAGCATGCCCGAAGGACGCCTTTCCCCTGCCAAACATTGACAAACTGGTCGACGGGGCTGCGGGCTATAAACTCCTGTCTTTTTTAGACGCTTATTCAGGTTACAACCAAATCACTATGTACCCACCCGATCGGCATAAGACCGCGTTCATGACCGATCGTGGAAATTTCCAGTACAAGGTAATGCCCTTTGGTCTGAAGAACGCCGGCGCGACCTACCAAAGAATGATGAACAAAGTCTTCAGGCGGCAGATCGGTCAGATATCAGAGGTCTACTTGGATGATATGATCATCAAAAGCAAAACCGACCAAGACCACAGTAACGACCTAAGGGAAATTTTTGAGGAAGCAAGGAAGAATTCCTCAAGGTTGAATCCAGAGAAATGCACCTTCGGAGTAAGGGCGGGTAAGTTCCTGGGTTTCCACCTAACAGAGCGAGGGATCGAAGCAAACCCTGATAAGTGTAGGGCGGTCGCCGACATGAGGCCGCCCACTACGAAAAAAGAAATTCAGCAATTGAACGGCATGGTCGCTGGCCTGTCACGATTTATACCCAAATCAGCGTGCAAATCACTTCCACTGTTCAAGCTCTTGAAGAAGGAGGTCGAGTTTGAATGGACTGACCAATGCCAGCGAGCATTGGACGAACTGAAGGCGGCACTCACCAACCCGCCCATCATGACCAAGCCGCAATCGGGGGAGATACTTTACTTATACTTGGCCATAACGAACGAAGCCATGAGCGCCGTTCTCGTAAGGGAAAGTGACCTAAAGCAAAACCCGGTCTATTTCATCAGCAAGGTATTTCAAGGCCCAGAGATCAGATACCAGAAGATCGAGAAGCTAGCCTTAGCGTTACTTGTGGCCACCCGTAGATTGCGCCCTTATTTCGTGGCCCATCAGGTCGTGGTAAGGACCGACCAGCCTTTTAGGCAAATCCTTCACCGACCTGACCTAGCAGGGCGTATGATCAAGTGGGCTGTAGAACTCAGTGAGTTTGGGATCAAGTTCGAGGCTAGATCGGCCGCTAAGGCCCAAGTGTTGGCCGACTTCATCGCTGAGATGACTCCAATACCAGACGATCAGGCCATCACGACCTGGACTTTGCACGTGGACGGGTCCTCCAACAGCAAAGGAAGCGGGGCCGATTTGATACTTGAAAACTCAGAAGGACTTACTGTTGAAGTGTCATTGACTTTTGCGTTTCACACTTCAAACAACCAGGCCGAGTATGAAGCATGCATTGTCGGGCTGTAGCTAGCCAAAGAATTCAACGTCGACCGTGTCGAACTTCACTCTGACTCTCTTCTAGTAGTCTCCCAAATTCAAGACCTGTACGACGCAAAGGACGATGTCTTGAAAAATTATTTGGCCAAGGTAAGGGATGTGCTCAAGCAATTCGACCGAGCAGAAGTTAAGCACGTCCCCAGGACAGAGAATGTGAGGGCTGACATCCTATCAAAGTTAGCCAGTACAAAGGTTCCTGGGAACCATAGAAGTCTAATCCAAGAAACATTAACGCGGCCGAGCGTATCTGTAACACCCTAAATATTTAATTAATTTATTTAATTAAGTATTTAGGAATTTAAATTAATTAAGTGGATATAATTTAATTATTAAAAATAATATTAATATGTGTAGGTGGTATTAGGAGGTGGAGGTGCCAAACTAGATGGACTTGGGCTTAAGTGAGAAGCCCAAGCCCATGAATCATGTCATATGCGAAGTGGACAAGGCGCCTAGGGGTTAGGGTTTGTTGCTAGCATTTGCGAAATTGAGAATAGAGAGAAAGAAAGGAGAAGTGCGCCGTAGAGGGAGAAGAAGAGAGGAGAATGTCGCAAGCTCCAAGGAGAAAAGAGGAACGTGATTCTATTGCCGTGGTTCCGATCGTGACCGTCTCTAAGGCTCATATTCTTCAAATTCGAGGTAAGGGGAGTTCTATCAATTTTTATAATAATTCCTATGATAGGTTTTAGGTAGTGATGGCCTAGATGAACCATGATCATGATTATGTTTGTGAATCCATGTTCTTATTGGTGATGTATGCGTAATGTCCTTAGTTTGTGGCTGAAAATTCAGGTTTGGTGTGGTATGGGCGCCTAGGGCGCCATATGTTTGATGAATGTTGCTGGATTTTTATGCTGAAATTGTGATGATTTTGATGTTGCTGGGTTCTTGTGCTGAAAATTGTGATGATTTTGATGTTGCTGGATTTCTGTGCTGAAAATAGTGATGAAATGTTGTTGCTGGGAGTGTTCTGGGCGCCAGGCGCCCTGTGCTGGGCGGCAAGGGCGCCAGTGCGTGTTGCTGTGCGTGTGTGTGTGGAGCGCTGGGCGCTGGGTGCCAGCGCTGGGCGCTGAGCGCCCGTGTGTGTGCGCGTGTGTTGCGCCAAGGCGCTGGGCGCTGAGCGCCCGTGTGCGTGTGTTGCGTGTTGCGCCAAGGCGCAGGGCACCAGGCGCTGGGCGCTGGGCGCCAGTGTGTGTGCGTGTTGCGTTTTGGTGGGCGCTGGGCGCCCAGGGCGCCAGTTTTCAAGATGTTCCCAAAATGTTTTCGAAAACTGTTTTCGCTATATCTTTTGACTCGGACATCGGTTTAAACGTTTCAAAAAGTGTTGGGAAGCTCTTTCAGTTGTCTACCTGTGTGTCCCATTTTTAAAAATAAAAACTTATAATTTCTGAAGGTTGCAGGGCGCCCAAGTGGCTGTTCCCGGTGGTCGCTGCTGTGACATTGAAAAGATGTTTTGGTGTCTTTAAAAATCTCCTTTGAGTATAACCAGTGGTTTCAACGTTTTAGTGTTAAAAGTGATGGTTTTGACGATGATGCCCTTAGTGGCTAGTTAAATGACTGTTTTGCCCTTAGTGGCTATTATTAATTATAATGACGTGTAAATGACGATGATGCCCTTAGTGGCTAGTTAAATGACTGTTTTGCCCTTAGTGGCTATTATTATTTATAATGATGTGTAAATGACGGTAATGCCCTTTGTGGCTAGTAAATGACGTTTTTGCCCTCAGTGGCTATTGTTTGAGTTGATGATGTTTATGATTAAGTGACGATGAAAACCCAGTGACGTTTTGAGGCCCAAAAGGCTAAGTGATGTTAAGGCCTAAAAGGCTAAGTGATGTTATTGTGTGTGAATTGTGAATTGACAGGTGCTGTGCCTTTATTTGGCAAATTGGTAAGTGATGGGTCACATAGTTGACCGTGATTGTGTGATTTGTGCGTGATGCATGTTATAGTGTCTCATGCATCCCATATGCATAAACCCAGTGACGTTTTGAGGCCCAAAAGGCTAAGTGACGATGAGGCCGTAATGGCTAAGCGACGTTGTGAAAAGGTACCTCATGCATACGCCCGCGAGTGGGTTGCATTTCATATGCCTACATGACATAGTGATGAGTTTATGTAGTGATGGAATTAATGATTTTGATATGATTATCTTAGAGCTGTGACTTGACTTATTATTTATCATATGATTTATTATATGGATTGAATTGGACTCACCCTTCTGTTCGAATGTTACCCCTATGCGGTAATGTGCAGGTGATCGCGAGTGAAGGACTAGGTACCTTCACTAATTCGAGTCGAGTCGTCACGCTCTGATATGTAGCACTCAGGGGGGGGGGGACGAACTTAATGTTATGAATGATTTCGGTTGTTGTGTTTTGTTGACAATTCTGTTTTATTTTGTTATTCCGCTGCGTAGTTGGTTTATTGAAGTTAAGTTTATTTGGGATGATGACTGTGTTTTGAGGTTCTCCTCTTAGTGACGTGCTATGTGTTGCAGGATTATTGTGTTTGAGCTGTTTTATTGAGAAGCATTATTTTATTGAAGTATGTGTAACATTCCTCGTGCGAAATAAAATTTTTGAAAACTCTGATATTTTTCCAATTAAATTAACGGGTAGAAAAGGGGTGTTACATTAGTGGTATCAGAGCAGTTCGGTCTGTCCGGCCAATGTCGTCCTGTCATAGTGTCTTATGACGATAGATTAGTACTAAATTCTTGGTTTGTGCTGCAGTGATAGTTTGAAATGGCTGGGAGAAACGACGCTGCTCTTGCTGCTGCATTGCAGGCTATGGCTCAGGCTGTGCAGGGTCAGCATAATGCTGGAGAGAATGCTGGTTTTCGGAGTCTGACTACTTTCCAGAGAGAGAATCCGCCCACCTTTAAGGGAAAATATGATCCAGATGGTGCTATGGCTTGGCTGAAAGAGATCGACAGGATTTTCAGGGTGATGGACTGCACTGTTGAGCAGAAGGTCCGCTTTGGTACCTGTAACGCCCCAAAATAATTTAATTATTTATTTAATTAAGTTATTTAAGGCTTACAATATTTATTTAATTTAATTAAATAATTCGAGTTTAATTATTTTATTTTATTTTATTAGGGGGTGTTGTCACTATTTAAGTGGTGCGAGCAAGGGCCCGTGATCCACAATTAGGCCCGTGGCCCATTTCTTTGGCATAGGAGTCGAATCAATTGGGGTCTAGGGAGTTAGTGGCATTTTTGTCTCAATTGTGAAAAGAAAGAAAGAAACGTAAAAGAGAGGAGAAGTGAGAAGAGAAAAGTTGCGAATAGAAGGAGAGAAGAAGAGGAGGAGGCGAAGCTCATAGAGAAGAGGAGGAGGCTCATTGGTGGTTCGCATTCTTCACTTGTAGCTTGGCTAGCAAATTCGACTTCTATAAGGTTAGGGGGTCCTCTTTTTGTTCTTAATACTTATGCGAATTGAGAATTGTTTAGGGTTAGGGTTCTAGGTTAGTCCTATGATTGAATTGCGATGTTAATGATTGATTCATAATATGGTGATGCTTGATGATTGAATTGTTATGTTGGGATTCGCATGATTGATGATAAATTGTTGCTAAATGCGAATTGTAGACTATATGTTTGAGTATATGATTATTTGGTGATTTTGTGGTGAAATTGGGAATCATGGTGACATTTTAGTAACATATATAATTGGGCGTTTTGATGAATTTAATTGGTGAATGAAAGTGAGAAAAAATTCTGTTTAGAATTCCCTAGGTGCCTTGGGCGCCATAAGCATGTTGCTGAAATTTTCAGTGTTGCGCCTAGTCATGGGCGCCAGGCGCCCAGCAGTGTGCTGCGCCAGTTTTCCAAAAATTCTGTGTCACTGTGTGCCATTCTGTGTTGCTGTCCCTGCTGCCTGTGTTGCCACCCTGTGTTCCTGTGCTGCCAGTTTTGGCACTCGTTGCTTGAGTCATGGGCGCCAAGGGCCCCAAAGTTCCGGTGATAGTTTTGTGAAAATTGTTTTCAGGTTTTTATACTTGGGTAAAATGGCTCATGAAAACTGATTTTGGTCATCAAAGGAGTTGAGTTGCGTATTTTCACTAGGTGCCTAGTGCATGGGCGCCAAAAATAATGTTCAGCTTTTGACAAAATTTTTATTGAGTTTTCATGTCCTGAGCATTTGGCTCGTGTAAAATAAATTTCGAAGAAAAATGAGTTCTGTAGCAAGTTGGTCTTAGGCGCCTAGTGCTTGGGCGCCATGTTGCTGCTGTTCCCTGGGCGCGCCTGTGCGCGTTGTTGCTTTCCTGGGCGCCTAGCGCCCAGCGCCTGAGCGCGCGTTGTTCCTCTGGGCGCCTAGCGCCTGTGCGCTGTTGCGCGTTGTTCCCCTGGGCGCCAGCGCCCATGCGCCTGTGCGTGTTGCTTCTCCTGGGCGCCAAGCGCCCATGCGCCAAGCGCTGTGTTGCCCCTGGGCGCCCAGCGCCCATGCGCCAGTTTCCAGGATGTCTAACATTTTTCCTAAATTGTTTTTAATGTAACTTTTGACTCGGTTATCCAAATTCAACGGTTCAAAATGCGTTTTGAAGCTAATTTCAGTGCCTATCCAATAGTCTCAATTTTATGCAAAAATAAATTATTTTTACTGATGTTTCTGGCTGATGGTGTACAAGTGTCCGAATGGCTATTTTTACCCACTTTCCGTATGTCGTGTCAATGTTCTAAGTTGGTCTATTTGATTGGTGTTGGTGTGAGTGGTGAGCTGAATTGGTGAATGTGATGAGGTGAGATTGGTGAGCAGAGGCTTCGGCCTAAGTTTAATTTGGTGAGTTAATTAATGCACTATGGTGAGATTAGAATTTAAAATGGTGAAATGATTGATTGTGGCGTGTTGTGATGCATTCTCCATAACACCTCATGAAGCATGTGCATTACTGGTGAGCAGAGGCTACGGCCTAATTTTATTTGGTGAGCAGAGGCTACGGCCTATTTGTATTTGGTGACGGATCCGACATGCATGTACCCGTGGAGTTTGGGTTTGCATTACATGCATAAATCATATATTGTATAGTGCTGTTTGGAATGAGAATGCTGATTTGATTTTCCCCATTGTTGTGAATTGGTGTGCCTGGTTTCCTTTTTCGTATGCATTGCTTAATTCCTATATGTTAATAATTATGAAAAGAGACTCACCCTACTGCCTTTATGTTGCTTCTTATGTCGGCAACTTGCAGGTAATAACGAGTGAAGGATTCCTTTATGCCTTCGTCTGGTAGGAAGTGTCACGCTCTGATACGTAGCACCAGGGGGGGGTGTCTTATGTTTATGCATTATTTTTCCTAAACCGTTAGATTTGATTGGTGTTGTATTGGTTTTAAATTTTAGAACTCATATTTATTCCGCTGCTGATGGTGATTGGTTTTAGTCGATTGCGAACTAAACATTTTTCTCATGGTGTTATGTATCTGGTTATTTATGAAGTAAATGTAGCACTCGCTTGAATTGTTAAAAAAAAAAAAAAAAAGGACTCTGATTTTATTTAAAAGTAGAGCTATTAGAAAAGGGGTGTTACAGTACCCACATGTTAGCCGAGGAGGCCGACGACTGGTGGTTGGCTACTAGGCAGAGGTTGGAGGCTGTGCAGGAAGAAATTACTTGGGAGGTATTCAGCAGGGAATTTCTGAAAAAATATTTTCCTGAAGACGTCCGGGGAAAGAAAGAGATAGAGTTCTTGGAACTGAAACAGGGTGGTATGTCTGTGACTGCATATGCGGCGAAATTTGTGGAACTGGCAAAATTTTATGCACACTACAGTGAGGCTACAGCTGAATTTTCTAAATGCATCAAGTTCGAGAATGGATTGAGGCCTGATATCAAAAAGGCTATTGGTTATCAGAAGATTCATATGTTCGCTGATCTGGTTGACAGTTGTAGAATCTTTGAAGAAGACAGTACTGCTCATTATAAAGCTACATCTGAGAAAAAGGGTAAGTTTCAGAGTCGAAGCAAGCCGTATGAGGTTCCTGCGGGTAAGAGTTATCAGAAGGCTGCTGGAGGTAAGAATTCTAGTGGGGGAGATGTTCCTGCTAGCATTGTCTGTTATAAGTGTGGCAAGCCTGGCCACAAGAGTACTACATACAGGTCTGATGAGAGGGTTTGCTACCGTTGTGGTAAAAAGGGTCATATGGCGGCCGAGTGTAAGGTCAAGGATGTGGTGTGCTTCAACTGTGGTGAGTCTGGGCATATCAGTACAAAGTGTACCAAACCGAAGAAGGAAAGGTCTAGTGGGAAGGTGTTCGCATTGGCAGGAGAGGAGCCTGATGAGAAGGATGGTCTGATTAGAGGTACGTGTGTTATTAATGGTACTTCTTTAAAATCTCTTATTGATACTGGTGCTACCCATTGCTTTATATCTGTTGATTGTTGTAAAAGATTGGGTCTTGTTTTATCTGCTATGTGTGGGGATATGGTTGTCGATACTCCTGCGAAGGGGTCGGTGATTACTTCCCAGGTGTGTTCTCAGTGTCCCGTGTCGATCTTCGGCAGGGACTTTGTTGTGAATTTTGTTTGCTTGCCGTTGAGAGGTCTGGATGTAATCTTGGGCATGGACTGGTTAGAGAATAACCACGTTCATATCAACTGTCGTAGCAAGTCGGTCAGTTCGGGGAAGAAGATTCTGTTCTGGTATCTGCTGGTCAGTTGAAGAAGTTGAAGAAAGAAGGAGTTCAGCTATTTGCGTTGATGGCATCGTTGTCTGCTGAGAGTCAGGCTGTTATTGAAGAACTGCAAGTGGTACGCGAGTTCCCTGAGGTTTTTCCTGATGAGATTCCGGGTGTGCCACCGGAAAGAGAAGTTGAGTTTTCGATTGATCTTGTACCTGGTACGAGGCCTGTGTCTATGGCACCGTACCGGATGTCGGCGTCGGAATTGTCTGAGTTGAAGACGCAACTCGAAGAATTGCTTGAGAAAAAGTTTGTAAGACCGAGTGTATCACCGTGGGGAGCTCCGGTATTGTTGGTAAAGAAAAAGGATGGGAGTATGAGGTTATGTGTCGACTATCGTCAGTTGAATAAGGTAACTATCAAGAATAAGTATCCGCTTCCGAGGATCGACGATTTGATGGATCAGTTAGTGGGTGCCCGTGTTTTCAGCAAAATTGATTTGAGGTCCGGATATCATCAGATTAAAGTAAAGGATGAAGATGTTCAGAAGACAGCGTTCAGGACAAGGTATGGGCATTATGAATATTCAGTGATGCCGTTCGGTGTGACTAATGCACCTGGTGTATTTATGGAATATATGAATCGTATTTTCCATAATTACCTAGATCGGTTTGTGGTGATCTTCATAGATGACATTCTAGTTTATTCTAAGTCGGGGGAAGAGCATGCTGAACACCTGAAGACAGTATTGGAAGTCCTTAAAGAGAAAAAGTTGTATGCTAAATTATCAAAGTGTGAGTTCTGGCGGAAAGGGGTGAGTTTCCTTGGGCATGTGATTTCGGGTAATGGTATTGCAGTTGATCCAGCAAAAGTGGAAGCAGTATAGGAGTGGGAGGCTCCGAAGTCCGCAACAGAGATTAGAAGCTTTTTGGGTTTGGCTGGGTACTACAGGAGGTTCATCGTGGGTTTTTCCAAGTTGGCCCTTCCGTTGACTCAGTTGACTTGTAAGGTTAAAGTTTTTGTTTGGGATGCTCGCTGTGAGGAAAGCTTTATGGAACTGAAAAAGAGATTGACAACGTCGCCTGTTTTGACGTTGCCTAATCCGGAGGAACCGTTTGTTGTATATTGTGACGCTTCGAAGATGGGTCTGGGTGGTGTGCTGATGCAAGATGGGAAAGTCGTTGCGTATGCGTCGAGGCAGTTGCGGGTTCATGAGAAAAATTACCCTACGCATGATTTGGAATTGGCTGCTGTGGTATTTGTGCTTAAGATTTGGAGGCACTACCTTTATGGTTCGAGGTTCGAAGTGTTCAGTGATCATAAGAGTCTAAAGTATCTGTTCGATCAGAAAGAGTTGAATATGAGACAACGCCGGTGGTTGGAGCTCTTGAAGGATTATGACTTTGGTTTGAATTATCATCCCGGCAAAGCTAATGTCGTGGCTGATGCTTTAAGCAGAAAGTCTTTGCATATGTCGGCAATGATGGTGAAAGAATTAGAGTTGATTGAGGAATTCAGAGATTTGAGTTTGGTTTGTAAAATGACACCTCGCAGTGTCAAGCTGGGAATGTTAAAGATCGATAATGATTTCCTGGGCAGCATCAGAGAAGCTCAGAAGTCAGATGTCAAGTTAGTAGATTTAATTAATGGAGTTGGTCAATCTGAAGATGAAGATTTCAAATTAGATTCCAGTGGTGTGTTGAGGTTCCGGGGTAGAATCTGTGTTCCGGATGACGAGGAGATGAAAAAGGCAATTTTAGAGGAGGGTCACCGTAGCAAGTTGAGTATCCATCCTGGAGCGACGAAAATGTATCAAGATCTGAAAAAGATGTTTTGGTGGTATGGTATGAAGAGAGATGTGGCACGGTTTGTGTATGCCTGTTTGACCTGTCAAAAGTCGAAGGTTGAACACCAGAAGCCAGCAGGGTTAATGCAACCGTTGGAAGTTCCAGAGTGGAAGTGGGATAGCATTGCGATGGATTTTTTGACGGGATTGCCGAATACAGTTAAGGGTCATGACGCTATTTGGGTGATCGTTGATAGGTTAACGAAGTCTGCTCACTTTATCTCTATTAATATCACTTATCCGGTGTCGAGGTTGGCAGAGGTCTATGTCAAAGAAATTGTGAAGTTGCACGGTGTTCGAAAGAGTATTGTGTCAGATAGGGATCCGAGGTTCACTTCTGAGTTTTGGACGAGTTTGCAGAAGGAATTGGGTTCAAAGCTGAAAATGAGTTCAGCATATCATCCTCAGACAGATGGTCAGTCAGAGAGAACAATTCAGTCGTTAGAAGATTTGTTGAGGGCTTGTGTATTGGAACGACGGGGTTCATGGGATTCCTACCTTGCGTTGATTGAGTTTACCTATAACAATAGTTACCATTCCAGTATCGGGATGGCACCGTTTGAAGCATTGTACGGTCGAAAGTGTAGAACGCCTTTGTGTTGGTATGAGTCGGGAGAGAGTGTAGTGTTGGGACTGGAGATTGTCCGGGAGACTACGGAGAAAATCAAGATGATCCGTGAAAAGATGAAGGCTTCGCAGAGTCGTCAGAAGAGTTACCATGACAAGCGGAGGAAAGATTTAGAGTTTCAGGAGGGTGAGCATGTGTTCTTGAGGGTTTCTCCTATTACTGGTGTTGGTCGAGCGTTGAAATCGAAGAAGCTCACTCCTCGTTTTGTTGGTCCTTATCAGATTTCTGAGAGAATCGGAAATGTGGCTTATAGAGTGGCTTTACCGCCGAATCTTTCGAACTTGCACGACGTGTTTCATGTGTCGCAATTTCGGAAGTATGTTTCGGATCCATGTCATGTGATCCATATGGATGATGTAGAGGTGCGGGATAATCTCACTGTGGAGACGATGCCCGTACGGATTGAAGATCGTGAAGTGAAAGTGCTTAGAGGCAAAGAGATTGCATTAGTGAAAGTGGTTTGGCTAGGAGCTGCCGGCGAGAGTATGACTTAGGAGCTGGAGAGCAAGATGCGAGAGTCCTACCCAGAGTTGTTTGATCAGGTAAATTTCGAGGACGAAATATTCTAAGTGGGGGAGAGTTGTAACACCCTAAATATTTAATTAATTTATTTAATTAAGTATTTAGGAATTTAAATTAATTAAGTGGATATAATTTAATTATTAAAAATTATATTGATATGTGTAGGTGGTATTAGGAGGTGGAGGTGCCAAACTAGATGGACTTGGGCTTAAGTGAGAAGCCCAAGCCCATGAATCATGTCATATGCGAAGTGGACAAGGCGCCTAGGGGTTAGGGTTTGTTGCTAGCATTTGCGAAATTGAGAATAGAGAGAAAGAAAGGAGAAGTGCGCCGTAGAGGGAGAAGAAGAGAGGAGAAGGTCGCAAGCTCCAAGGAGAAAAGAGGAACGTGATTCTGTTGCCGTGGTTCCGATCGTGACCGTCTCTAAGGCTCATATTCTTCAAATTCGAGGTAAGGGGAGTTCTATCAATTTTTATAATAATTCCTATGACAGGTTTTAGGTAGTGATGGCCTAGATGAACCATGATCATGATTATGTTTGTGAATCCATGTTCTTATTGGTGATGTATGCGTAATGTCCTTAGTTTGTGGCTGAAAATTCATGTTTGGTGTGGTATGGGCGCCTAGGGCGCCATATGTTTGATGAATGTTGCTGGATTTTTATGCTGAAATTGTGATGATTTTGATGTTGCTGGGTTCTTGTGCTGAAAATTGTGATGATTTTGATGTTGCTGGATTTCTGTGCTGAAAATAGTGATGAAATGTTGTTGCTGGGAGTGTTCTGGGCGCCAGGCGCCCTGTGCTGGGCGGCAAGGGCGCCAGTGCGTGTTGCTGTGCGTGTGTGTGTGGAGCGCTGCGCGCTGGGTGCCAGCGCTGGGCGCTGAGCGCCCGTGTGTGTGCGCGTGTGTTGCGCCAAGGCGCTGGGCGCCAGGCGCTGGGCGCTGAGCGCCCGTGTGCGTGTGTTGCGTGTTGCGCCAAGGCGCTGGGCGCTGGGCGCCAGTGTGTGTGCGTGTTGCGTTTTGCTGGGCGCTGGGCGCCAGGTGCCTGGGCGCTGGGCGCCCAGGGCGCCAGTTTTCAGGATGGTCCCAAAATGTTTTCGAAAACTGTTTCGCTATATCTTTTGACTCGGACATCCGTTTTAAACGTTTCAAAAAGTGTAGGGAAGCTCTTTCAGTTGTCTACCTGTGTGTCCCATTTTTAAAAATAAAAACTTATAATTTCTGAAGGTTGCAGGGCGCCCAAGTGGCTGTTCCCGGTGGTCGCTGCTGTGACATTGAAAAGATGTTTTGGTGTCTTTAAAAATCTCCTTTGAGTATAACCAGTGGTTTCAACGTTTTAGTGTTAAAAGTGATGGTTTTGACGATGATGCCCTTAGTGGCTAGTTAAATGACTGTTTTGCCCTTAGTGGCTATTATTAATTATAATGATGTGTAAATGACGATGATGCCCTTAGTGGCTAGTTAAATGACTATTTTGCCCTTAGTGGCTATTATTATTTATAATGATGTGTAAATGACGGTAATGCCCTTGGTGGCTAGTAAATGACGTTTTTTCCCTCAGTGGCTATTGTTTGAGTTGATGATGTTTATGAATAAGTGACGATGAAAACCCAGTGACGTTTTGAGGCCCAAAAGGCTAAGTGATGTTAAGGCCTAAAAGGCTAAGTGATGTTATTGTGTGTGAATTGTGTTTTGTTGACAATTCTGTTTTATTTTGTTATTCCGCTGCGTAGTTGGTTTAATGAAGTTAAGTTTATTTGCGATGATGACTGTGTTTTGAAGTTCTCCTCTTAGTGACGTGCTATGTGTTGCAGGATTATTGTGTTTGAGCTGTTTTATTGAGAAGCATTATTTTATTGAAGTATGTGTAACATTCCTCGTGCGAAATAAAATTTTTGAAAACTCTGATATTTTTCCAATTAAATTAACAGGTAGAAAAGGGGTGTTACAGTATCGACCAAGCCTGCCCAACCGTTAGCCATTCTAGCGGTCGACTTGGACAGAGACTGGATCACTCCTATCTTGCAATATATTCTCAACGGAGTAGAACCTTGCGACCAGAAGGCAGCAAAGCTCCTAAGGTTGCGGGCGACCAAATACTCAGTGATCGAAGGAAGACTGTATAGAAGGGGCTTTTCATCCCCATTGCTGAGATGCCTTACGTCGGTCGAAGCCGACCATGTACTGAGGGATATACGTGAAGGCGATTGTGGTAGTCATCAAGGTGGTCGGTCGATTGCTAAGAAGGCGCTCAGGGCCGCATACTATTGGCCGACCATGGAAGAGGATGCTAAGATACTTGTTTAGAAGTGCAAGAAATGCCAGATCCATGCCGACGTACATATAGCGCCCTCATCAGAACTACATAGCCTAACCCCACCTTGGCCGTTTGCTTGGTGGGGCATGGACCTGCTCGGCCCCTTTCCACCTGCACCAGGTCAGCTGAAATTCCTGATCGTTGCGATCGACTACTTCACTAAGTGGATAGAAGCAGAGCCACTTGCCACCATTACCTCAGCGAAGGTATCTATGTTTTTTGGGAGAAACGTGCTCGCCCGCTTTGGAGTGCCCCAGCAACTCGTGACGGATAATGGAACTCAGTTCGCAGACAGAAAGTTCAGAGAAATGCTGGCCGGCCTAGGCGTGAAACAGCGTTTCACCTCGGTCGAGTACCCACAAACCAATGGCCAGGCAGAAGCGGCCAACAGGGTAGTACTACGCGGACTGAAACGAAGGTTGGATGAAGCCAAGGGCAATTGGGCAGAAGAACTACAGTCGGTCCTTTGGGCTTACAGAACGACACCCCCACTCATCGACCGGGGAGTCACCATTTAGACTTGTCTATGGTACTGACGCTGTCATCCCGATTGAGATGGGAGAGCTAAGTTGGAGGACGATCAACCCACCAACCCCGGCCGCAAATGAGCGAGCAACAAGAGAAGAACTCGACCTGGTTGATGAGCTGCGAACCAAGGCGTCACTTAGGGAGCAACTCATCAAACAAAAGGTCGCTGCCAGGTATAACACCCGCGTCCAGAAGAGGGAGTTCTCCATTGGACAGCTAGTCCTTAGGAGGGCCGACGTGGGGAATAAGAACGCTCGCCAGGGAAAGCTCGCCCCTAACTGGGAAGGACCATACCGTGTTATCAGCAAGACTGGAAATGGAGCTTACGAGCTGGAAACCATGGAAGGGGCGACCATCCCCAGAACATGGAATGCTGACAAGTTGAGAAAGTATTATGTTTAAGTTGTAAAAACTAATTGATCAATAAAGAACAGGCGGTCGCTCTTTTTCCCCACAGGGGTTTTTTACCGAGGACTGACCTTAAAATTTGACTTGTGTACTTTATTTCCTGCAAATTGTATGCACGGTCGCTCACCATGCGAGTAGCAGTCGAGCGACCAGTAGAGTGCCATCGAATGGCCCAAACGAGAGCCGCTGAGCGGCCTAAAAGAGTGCCCTCGAATGGCGCAAGCGAGAGCCGCCGAGCGGCCTAAAAGAGTGCCATCGAATGGCCCAAGCGAGAGCCGGCGAGCGGCCTAAAAGAGTGCCATCGAATGGCCCAAGCGAGAGCCGCCGAGCGGCCTAAACGAGTCTAAAAGAACAGCAAAAATGAATCAAAACCAATTACAGAGCAATTAAACAGGCTGAAATTCATGGAAAAATTGTCATTGATTACAAACAAAGACGCCTTGGTCGAATCCAGGGCGCCCATTCAAACACCGCTCGCAGGCGGGCCAAGATTACAATTCAAAAAATTACAAGTTAAGAGTCGCTGGGGGCCTGGTAGATGACCGCCTCTTCTTGAAGGACCTTCCCCTTCAGCATCTTCTTGGGGCGGACAATCTATTGATCGACCACACGATGTGTGCATTGCACAATCTCGCGATCGACCCCCAGATCAGGGTAGAGGACCTTGATCTGGCTGACCGCATTTTCAAATTGACCCTCCGCAGCTCCCTTCGCCCGGTCAAGAACGTCTTTATAGCGACCTCTAAACTTGTTCTTTTCCTCCTCCACTGCATCCAGCTCAGTTTTCAGCCCAACGACCTGGTTTGATAGCTCTTTATTCCTTGAAGTGAGGCGTTCGACCTCTTTCTCAGCTGTTTCCTTGTCGGCGACCGCCTTGTCCAGAGCAGAGACAGCGGCCACAAGTTGGCGTTCTGCTTCGACGAGCTTCCTCTCATTGTCAGCGATCGCTTCGACTCTCGGTTCAAGCTCCTTCAATTTCTTGAGCAAGTCATCTCGCTCACCCCTCATTTCTGCGAGCAACGACAAGGCAGAATTCAATTTAAAATTTTTATCAACTAGGTCGTCTTCAAGTAATGAATATCTATGGGCAAGGCGCCTACCTTCCAGGCGATCTGATTCCTCATCTTGGTATTTCTTGAACAGAATACCAGCGGCCTTCATCGCATCGGCCATCACCTCGAACGGCTCTTCCTTGAAAGGAGCACAGTCCTCATCGCCCAATCCAAGCAGGTCGATTTTAGGCGACCTGGAGTGCCCGTGGCTTTTCCCACTTTTTTGCTTCTTGTTTTGACCCCCATGATCGACCGACCTATTCCTCTTGGAACTTTCTTGAATTGGGCTGCCCAAGTCAATTGCTTGATGTGGCGTGGCCGCCCGAGGAGCCTGACGATCGGGCTGAGATCCAGTTCCGGCAGGTTGAGGCGTACCCACAAGTTGAGCCTCAGGAATTCCGCGGACGGGCGAAGTATCACCATCCTCGGCCGCCCATTGTTCCAAGAGGTCAAAGTCATTCATGCTCGCCATGTCAACTGCAAAGGCAAAAGTAGATGGTTAGAAACAGTTAAACAAAATGAAGTGACAGAAATTAAACTAGGCGAGCGACCACCGACCAAGAGCGGCCTTGACTTTTTTCTTGCCACGAGCATCCACAACGTTCTTGACCTTGATGCGACCCTCAGGGACCAGGGACGCAATCTTTCTCAGCCTATGGATCGTCCCCCTGTCCAGGTCGTCACGTTTTGTTTCTTTAAAAGCATACTGGCCCGGTTTCTTCGAGAAATGGTTGAAACTCCACACTGTGGGAAACAGGGGCGTTCCTTCCTGATCATCCTTTGACATCTGGGCGATCCCTCGATGGGCCTCGGCCGAGTTCGGAACGACCCAAAAGAACTCTCTTTTCCATCCGGTCGTCAATGATTCCATATAAGGCTTGAAAAAGTTGTATGTTGAGCGGTTTTTGAACGAGACCGCTTCCTTGCGGGCGCCTTTGGAGCCTTTCTCATAAATATAGCTCATTTCAAACAAAGTGAAAAACAGTCTAACGGAGACCGGCCGTCTCAGAACCACAAGGACGTCTTCGTATGCCTGCAAGAACGCCCACGCGTTCGGGTTCAGTTGAGAGGGGCGACCTGAAGATAGCGTAAAACTTGGCGTTGAAACCTGGTGAACGGCGGAATGATACCCATGCGCTCGAAAACGATGCGGTACATCGTGAATTTCAGCACATCTGTCCAGGCCGCGACATCTTCCCCTTTGGCCATACCTTCTACTCTCCAACCTTCGTTTAGCCCGGTCGCCAGATACGCTAGGTCTTGGCTCCCCTGTTGAATTTTGCTGCGTTGACCTCTCAGGTTAAGAGAAACCCAAGACATATCCTTTGCAGCTGCGACCTCAGGATCTTCTCGATGGTCGCCCCCGTCGGCCGTCTCAGTGTCGTCGGCCGCAGCCTGGCCAATACCTTCGTCACAGGCAACCCGTGCGTTGCTTTCTGCGGTGTCATCGACCACAGCCTCAGTGAACGACGCTCCACTTCTGTCCGGCCGAGTTCCAGATTCGCTGGAGGAAGTCCAATTCAGGGTCGAAGACCCAGAGGAAGACTCGTCGTTAGAAGAAGACGACCGGCCGTGCGCAGAACTTTGCTCCACTGGTCGGGTCATATTATGCGCAAGAGAAACGGCCGGGCTTCCGGAGATACGGTGGGTTTGTTTGGTCCGCGCCAGAATGAACCTGTGGAGGGGAATAACGGTCAAGGTCTTGCTCGCGCGTGGGAAGGGGTCAACGTGGTCGTCCCCAGACCTGACACCCCCTCCACCAGGTGAAACATAAATGGAAATAGAGAAAGGGCGGTCGTAGTTACCTGGAATTAGAGCGAGTAGATTACGAGCGAGCTTTGGCAAATAGCGAGCGAGCTTTGGCAGGAGCGAGCGAGCTTTGGTTGAAGCGAGCGATCAGCGAGAGCAGAGGAGATCAAAGAAATGTGCAAATGGAAACTCCCTTGAACCCTATATATAATGGGCCAACCATCACCATGGGCCGGAGGCGAAGAGGCGCGACTTTTCGCGTACAATCATTACTTAAACTCCTCGAGTCCCTAAACGTCACCTCATTAAAGTAACTGTCGCCTCAGCGTTCATGACGGTTGATTGTCAGGCACTAAACTCGAGACAACACCTGGCCTCGTGTGACCAGGCCGCGTGGCAGCGACCATGCAGGTGATCAGTTAACTTTCGACCAGTTATCGTTCCAGGACGGTCGTTTGTGACCACGCTGGGGGGCAACGAATCAAGCCTTAGCCCGCCCCCAGGCGACCCAGGCTTGGGGGCAACTGTTCTGGAGTGGGCTCGAAGGCCAATTTCGTCCAACAGGCCCAGCGCGGCCCAATACCTAACTTGTTCCGCAAGATGCGGCCAAATCCGATAAATGCGCGACGACCAAATGCCTGCGCGGTGAACAGTATGCATACCACACTAGCATGTGGCTTCAGGTACGTTTTACCAACCTTGTGACCCTGCCCGTTGAAGCACCTCTGACTTGAGCGTTGGAGTGCGTTTGCAGGTACCACCCGCGTGCGGCTCAGAACTCGGTCCTTCATCCCAACGACCGAGCAACATCATCAGACAACAACAACCCATCGTATTGATCAAGTACGATCACTTCGAATAAAACATCGTACTTTAATAAAACAGTTCAACGTCAATAAATGTGCAATACGTAGCACGCCCCCAATGGGGAAAACTCAAGCATCAGTCATCGTCACCACAACCGTGACATCAATAAAACCAACTACGCAGCGGAAAGAAAAATAAAGAGAAACCATCAACTAACATATAACAACTGAAATGGTCTTAAAAACATCGAGTTCGTTTCCCCCCTGAGTGCTACGTATCAGAGCATGACGACCCGACTCAAATTAGTGAAGATACCTAGGTCTTCACTCGTGATCACCTGCACGTTACCGCATAGGGGTAACATTCAAACAGAAGGGTGAGTCCAATTCAATCCATATAATAAATCATATGATAAGCAATAAGTCAAAGTCACAACACTAGAGTAACCATATCACAGTCATCAATCACGTCATTACAACAACTCATCACGATGTCATGTAACTATATGAAATGCAACCCACTCGCGGGCATATGCATGAGGTACCTTTCATCATCGTCGCTTAGCCTTTATGGCCTCATCGTCGCTGGGTTCATGCACATGGAATACATGAGACACTATGACATGCACCGTACACAAACACACAATCACTGTCAACTATGTGACCCGTCACTTACCAATTTACCAAATAAGAGGCACAGCACCTGTCAATTTATAATTACACTCAATCACGTCGCTATATTTCATCGTCGCTTAGCCTTTTGGGCCTCATCGTCACTTACCCATAAACGTCATCAATCAAACAATAGCCACTAAGGGCAAAAACGTCATTTAACTAGCCACTAAAGGCATCATCGTCATTTACACATCATCATCAATAATATTGGCCACCAATGGCAAAAACGTCATTTAACTAGCCACTAAGGGCATCATCGTCATTTACACATCATCATCAATAATATTGGCCACTAAGGGCAAAAACGTCATTTAACTAGCCACTAAGGGCATCATCATCATAATCACCCAATTTGACACTAAAGCGTTAAAACTGTTGGTTATACGCAAAAAGGATTTTTAAAGGACTCAATACGGCTTTACAACGTCACTGGGATGACCACCGGGGACAGCCACTTGGGCGCCCAAAAACCACCAGAAAATAATAAGTTTTTACTTTAAAAATAAGACACACAGGTAAACAACCGAAAAAGCTTCCCAACACTTTTTGAAACGTTTAAAACCGATGCCCGAGTCAAAAGATATAGCGAAAACAGTTTTTATAAAAAAATTGGGAACATCCTGAAAATGTCGCCCAGGCATTGGGCGCCTAAAACACAAACTTAGACATCCAGAAGCAACACAGCGCCACAGGCGCGCAACACAGCACACACGCACACACCCTTGGCACCCAGCGCCCAGCAACACAACACACACGCACACTGGCGCCCTTGGCGCCCAGCGCCTGGCGCCTGGGGCCCAGCGCCCGCAACACACAACACACACGCACACGCACACGGCGCCTTTGGCGCCCAGCGCCCGCAACACACAACACACGCACACGGACACGTCGCCCTTGGAGCCCAGCACCTGGCGCCTAGCGCCCAGCGCCCAGCAAACACAATTCAGCAACAAAATCCAGCAACACAATTCAAACATATGGCGCCCTAGGCGCCCATAACACCAACAAACGGATTCCGAGCAGCACGAATACATCAAATCACATACAAATCATAATCATAACCTGAAATCACATACCGATCATGAATATGGATAGATCTCGGCTAACCCTACTCTAAAACCTATCATAAACATCTATTATATAGAAAGATAGAACTCCCCTTACCTTGGATTTGAAGAACGGAAGCTCTAGAGACAATCACGAACAAAACCACAGCAACGGATCACGTTCCTTTTCCTCCTTGAGCTCGCGACCTTCTTCTCTTCCTTCTCCTCTCTCCACGGCGCTCTCACTCTCTCTATTCTCTTCTCTCAAATTCGCAAATGCCTAAACCAAAACCGTAGTCCCAAATGACCTAGCAACTTCGCATATTGCATGGATCATGGGCTTGGGCTTTTCACTTAAGCCCAAGTTCATCTAATTGGCGCCTCCACCTTCTAATACCACCTACACCATTTTAACATAATTTCAATTAATTAAATTATATCCAATTAATTAAAATAAATTCCTAAATACTTAATTAAGTAAATTAATTAAACATTTAGGGTGTTACAACTCTCCCCCACTTAGAATATTTCGTCCTCGAAATTTACCTGATCAAACAACTCTGGGTAGGACTCCCGCATCTTGCTTTCTAGCTCCCAAGTCATACTCTCACCGGCAGCTCCTAGCCAAACCACTTTCACCAATGCAATCTCTTTGCCTCTAAGCACTTTCACTTCACGATCCTCAATCCGTACGGGCATCGTCTCCACAGTGAGATTATCCCGCACCTCTACATCATCCATATGGATCACATGAGATGGATCCAAAACATACTTCCGAAGTTGCGACACATGAAACACGTCGTGCAAATTCGAAAGATTTGGCGGTAAAGCCACCCTATAAGCCACATTTCCGATTCTCTCAAAAATCTGATAAGGACCAACAAAGAAAGGAGTGAGCTTCTTCGACTTCAACGCTCGACCAACACCGGTAATAAGAGAAACCCTCAAGAACACATGCTCCCCCTCCTGAAACTCTAAATCTTTCCTCCGCTTGTCATGATGACTCTTCTGACGACTCTGCGAAGCCTTCATCTTTTCACGGATCATCTTGATTTTCTCTGTAGTCTCCCGGACAATCTCCGGTCCCAACACTACACTCTCCCCCGACTCATACCAACACAACGGCGTCCTACACTTTCGACCATACAATGCTTCAAACGGTGCCATTCCGATACTGGAATGGTAACTGTTGTTATAGGTAAATTCAATCAACGCGAGGTAGGAATCCCATGAACCCCCTTGTTCCAAGACACAAGCCCTCAACAAATCTTCTAACGACTGAATTGTCCTCTCTGACTGACCATCCGTCTGAGGATGATATGCCGAACTCATTTTCAACTTTGAACCCAATTCCTTCTGCAAACCTGTCCAAAACTTAGAAGTGAACCTCGGATCCCTATCTGACACAATACTCTTCGGAACACCGTGCAACTTCACAATTTCTTTGACATAGACCTCTGCCAACCTCGACACCAGATAAGTGACATTAATAGGAACAAAGTGAGCAGACTTCGTTAACCTATCAACGATCACCCAAATAGCGTCATGACCCCTAACTGTATTCGGCAATCCCGTCACAAAGTCCATCGCAATGCTATCCCACCTCCACTCTGGAACTTCCAACGGTTGCATCAACCCTGCAGGCTTCTGATGCTCAACCTTCGACTTCTGACAGGTCAAACAGGCATACACAAACTGTGCCACATCTCTCTTCATACCATACCACAAAAACATCCTTTTCAGATCTTGATACATTTTCGTCTCTCCAGGATGGATACTCAACTTGCTACGGTGACCCTCCTCCAAAATTGCCTTTTTCATCTCCGCATCATCCGGAACACAGATCCTACCCTGGAACCTCAACCCACCACGAGAATCCAATTTGAAATCTTCATCTTCAGATTGGCCAACCCCATTCATTAAATCTACCAACTTGACATCTGACTTCTGAGCCTCTCTGATGCTGCCCAGAAAGTCATTATCGATCTTTAACATTCCCAGCTTGACACTACGAGGTGTCATTCTACAAACCAAACTCAAATCTCAGAATTCCTCAATCAACTCTAATTCCTTTACCATCATTGCCGACATATGCAAAGACTTCCGGCTTAAAGCATCAGCCACGACATTAGCTTTGCCGGGATGATAATTCAAACCGAAGTCATAATCCTTCAAGAGCTCCAACCACCGACGCTGTCTCATTTTCAACTCTTTCTGATCGAACAGATACTTCAGACTCTTATGATCACTGAACACCTCAAACCTCGAACCATAAAGATAGTGCCTCCAAATCTTAAGCACAAATACCACAACATCCAATTCCAAATCATGCGTAGGGTAATTTTTCTCATGAGCCCGCAACTGCCTCGACGCATACGCAACGACTTTCCCATCTTGCATCAGCAGACCACCAAGACCCATCTTCGAAGCGTCACAATATACCACAAACGGTTCCTCCGGATTAGGAGACGTCAAAACAGGCGACGTTGTCAATCTCTTCTTCAGTTCCATAAAACTTTCCTCACACCGAGCATCCCAAACGAAAACTTTACCCTTACAAGTCAACTGAGTCAACGGAAGGGCCAACTTGGAAAAACCCTCGATGAACCTCCTATAGTACCCAGCCAAACCCAAAAAGCTTCTGATCTCTGTTGCGGATTTCGGAGCCTCCCACTCCAACACTGCTTCTACTTTTGCCGGATCAACCGCAATACCATTACTAGAAATCACGTGCCCAAGGAAACTCACCTCTTTCAGCCAGAACTCACACTTCGATAACTTAGCATACAACTTTTTCTCTTTCAGAACTTCCAATACTGACTTCAGGTGCTCAGCATGCTCTTCCTCCGACTTAGAATAAACTAGAATGTCATCTATGAAGACCACCACAAACCGATCTAGGTAATTATGGAAAATACGATTCATATATTCCATAAATACACCAGGTGCATTGGTCACACCGAACGGCATCACTGAATACTCATAATGCCCATACCTTGTCCTGAAAGCTGTCTTCTGAACATCTTCATCCTTCACCTTAATCTGATGATATCCGGACCTCAAATCAATTTTGCTGAAAACACGGGCACCCACCAACTGATCCATCAAATCGTCGATCCTCAGAAGCGGATACTTGTTCTTGATAGTTACCTTATTCAACTGACGATAGTCCACACATAACCTCATACTCCCATCTTTCTTCTTTACCAACAATACCGGAGCTCCCCACGGTGATACACTCGGTCTCACAAACTTTTTCTCAAGCAATTCTTCGAGTTGCGTCTTCAACTCAGACAATTCCGACGCCGACATCCTGTACGGTGCCATAGACACAGGCCTCGTACCAGGTACAAGATCAATCGAGAACTCAACTTCCCTCTCCGGCGGCACACCCGGAATTTCGTCAGGAAAAACCTCAGGAAACTCGCGTACCACTTGCAGTTCTTCAATAACAGCTTGACTCTCAGCAGACAACGATGCCATCAACGAAAATAGCTGAACTCCTTCTTTCCTCAACTTCTTCAACTGACTAGCGGATACCAAAACAGAATCTTCTTCCCCGAAACTAACCGACTTGCTACGACAGTTGATATGGACGTGGTTATTCTCTAACCAGTCCATGCCCAAGATTACATCCAGACCTCTCAACGGCAAGCAAACAAAATTCACAACAAAGTCCCTGCCGAAGATCGACATGGGACACTGAGAACACACTTGGGAAGTAATCACCGACCCCTTCACAGGAGTATCGACAACCATATCCCCATACATAGCAGATAAAACAAGACCCAATCTTTTACAACAATCAACAGATATAAAGCAATGGGTAGCACCAGTATCAATAAGAGATTTCAGAGAAGTACCGTTAATGAAACACGTACCTCTAATAAGACCATCCCCCTCATCAGGCTCCTCTCCTGCAAATGCGAACCCTTTCTGTAACATCCCTAATTTTTAAAGACTCGATCTATGAAGCCTAAGACCGATTTAATTATTTGTGGGGATAATTGGTCGTGTCTCGGCGAAGAATGGTCGAGGAAAAGTCCAAAGAAATCATACTCTACACTTAATGGTGGCTTAGTCATATATTCATTAAACAATTCAGCTGAAGGGTAAAATCGTCATTTTCGCCTCACTTCGAAGATTTATTAATTGATTGAAATAATTAATCGCAACTCGAGAGAGGGGTAGTCGAGAAACCTATGCCGAACGGAAAGCCATAAGATTATTGGGGTTTTAGCCTCAAAACCAAGAATTTATGGGCCAAGGGCAATTTGGTCTTTTCCACCCAATTAATACCCTCAGCCCCTTTAAAGCATAACAACACTCATCTGGTTTCCCATTTTTCAGTCTGAAGCATCCAGAAATAAGAAAAGAGAAAGAAACCAAGAAGAGAGGGAGGAAGATGGAGGAGAGGGATGGTTTCCCATTGTTAATGCATGTGGCCATCTTCTACACCATTGTTCAGCATTTCTTCTCCTCCTTCCATTGATGTAAGTTTTGTGAGCTGTTTCCACATTCCCCCTCTTCCTCCATTTTCGAATATTGAGCTCCACCTTGGCAAAACTCAGTTTTCTTGTAATGTATGGCATTCTTGGGGAGCATAGGAGAAAACCCGTATGGACTACCTTCAGTGTTTTCTTCGTATCTCCCAGTACACTACTCCGATGATCGTGATTCTTGTTTCTCTGGAAACTAGACACAAAGCTCTTCATTTTGGGCACAAGAACCGTATGCTTTCATGGAGAAATGGGAGAGATATCCTGTTCACAAGTTACGGTTTCAGAATCAAACACTGTCCTGGACCAGTCACCTTGTTTTGTTAATATCTCTCAATCTACTGGATGCATGCGTGTGAATCCTTGACCATCTGAAAGTAGACGAAATTATCTTCACAATGGGCACTGATTTGAGTAGATTTGGTCACGGATTGACCAAATTATGCCTATTGCAAAACTGAGTCATGTTGCTGGAAAACAGAAAGAAGAATGCTGGAAATGTGGTTCGTCAAATTTGAGTTCGGTTCGCCGAAGTCTCGAACGCCATCAGTTCGATATACTGAAGTGGGGTTCAGTAGCAAGAATTTGATCGAGTTACTGGTGGTGCATGTGGGACCCATCAAGTTCAGATGCGGAGGCATTCGGAGCGGGTACGTGACTACGAGGATTGTTCGAGTGGTTACGGTCCGGTCGTTCGTGCTCCGGCGTGATTTCTCGCGAGATCGTCAACCGGGTGAGTTCTACTCACGGATAGGGATATTTTTCGTGTCTTGAAATTATATCGGGTTGAGTCATAAGGCAATTATCAATTTTCGAAAGATTTTGGAACCGAAAACCGTTTTTGAACAATATCGCGTTTTTACGGTTTTTATTGAATTGTTGAACAATTTATGAAATTGTGATTTTTAGTGCTTTCACTGGAATATGGTCTGGAATGTTGTTTATTAAATCCGTTTTCAGGTTGGAGAACGATCGGAATTCGATTTGGGCGAGAAATGGAAAGCGGAATGAGAAACTAGAATTCGGTAACAGAACAGGCCGCACGGGTCGTGCGCCCCTGGGCACGGACCGTGCGCCCTCTTCGGGTTGGCTGTGTGGTTTTGGTAAATCACGCACGGGTCGTGCGCCCCTGGGCACGGACCGTGCCTGAGCTGCTGTTACCAGACTCCGATTTCTCATTTAGTCGCTCCTTTCGATCCCGAATCACTTCTAATCTTCTTCCCAACCCATTTTAAGGATATTGCCTTACTGACAACCGTATTTTGAACTTATTCCACTCATGATTTTGAAAAAGAGTTTCAAAAGCATATTTGATTGAAAAACCGAAACCCTAGTATACCTGTGGGTACACCATCTGATGGACTGACTGAATATACATGTTTATATATGTTAATTGAATTTGATTATAATGCCGGATGTTTATAAATTCATCAAAACGGGTTATAAGTCAATAATACGTTAAATATGATTATAATGCCGGAGGTCTAATTTATGAATTCCTCAAAACGGATTATAGATCGATATGGATATTGTTTATCCAATTACTATGTGAATGATCCTTTGGTGATCGAAAGACATAAATTATCTAATGAGCTTATATAACTGATCCTTTGGTGATCGAAAAGATATAAATTATCTAACTCTCGAGAATTTGATGCGTATTGTCATACGTATTGCGTTGGGTGACGACCCGACAAGTAGCATACTAGGAAGGGAAGTCATGAGCCCTCACCCTAGGCCCTGTATACGTCTTGGCGTGGTCAATTCGTGGGTTACCGAGATTAGCAAGCGTTGTGCAGCCGGTTTGTGCTAAGGTTAAACACATGGTTCCCGGGATTAGCAAGCGTTGTGCAGCCGGATCATGTTAAATTAAATTCACGATTTGCCGGGATTAGCAAGAGTTGTGCAGTCGGCATTTCGATTAATAATTTACGAACACGAATTGCCGGGATTAGCAATCGTTGTGCAGTCGGCAATTCGATTAATAAATAAGACATTGTAAAGTCATATACATGGTTCCCGGGATTAGCAATCGTTGTGCAGCCGGATCATGTTGAGTCAATTCACGATTTGCCGGGATTAGCAATTGTTGTGCAGTCGGCATTTCGATGAATGAATAAGACATTGTTATGTCAGCTTTTGTTGTAACGGTTTAATAAATTGAACCGAGTGTTAGTGAGGGGGAACGGTAGAACTCACTGAGATAATGTTATCTCACCCAATCCATATTTGTTGTTTTTACAGAGATCAGGTTATAAGGACGGCAGGCGGCACAGTTAGTCGTCGGGCTCGAGAGGAAGTTGGAGATGTAATCTTCCATCTATGATTCTGATTCTTTTGATATAGTCTCTGTATTCGGTCTTATGACTCGAAGTTGTAAAATTTTATTTTTGTAGTTTCCGCTGTTTCTTGTAAAGATGTATATCTAAACAGGAATTTTTATACTCTGATTTATACCAAATTGTATATTTAGGTGTTTCTTTGTATAAGAAATACCGGGGTGTTACACTTTCCCACTAGACCTTTCTTTCTTCGGCTTTGTACATTTTGCACTGATATGCCCAGACTCACCACAGTTGAAACACACCACATCCTTGACCTTACACTCGGCCGCCATATGACCCTTTTTACCACAACGGTAGCAAACTCTCTCATCAGACCCGCATGTAGTACTCTTGTGGCCAGGTTTGCCACACTTAAAACAGACAATGCTAGCAGGAGCATCTCCCCCACTAGCCCTCTTACCTCCAGCAGCCCTCTGATAACTCTTACCCGCAGGAACCTCATACGGCTTGCTCCGACTCGGAAACTTACCCTTTTTCTCAGACACAGCTCTGTAATGTGCAGTACTGTCCTCCTCGAAGATCCTACAACTATCAACCAGATCAGCGAACACACGGATCTTCTGGTAAGGATGCATGATGTCAGGCCTCAAACCATTCTCGAACTTGATGCATTTTGAGAACTCAGCTGTAGCCTCACTATAGTGCGGATAGAATTTTGCCAATTCCACAAACTTCGCCGCATACGCAGTCACAGACATACCACCCTGCTTCAGTTCCAGGAACTCGATTTCTTTCTTTCCTCGGACATCTTCAGGAAAATACTTTCTCAGAAATTCTCTGCTGAATACCTCCCAGGTAATCTCTTCCTGCACAGTCTCCAACCTCTGCCTAGTAGCCAACCACCAGTCGTCGGCCTCCTCAGCCAACATGTGAGTACCAAAACGGAACCTTCTGCTGAACAGTGCAGTCCATCACCCTGAAAATCCTCTCGATCTCTTTCAACCAAGCCATAGCACCATCTGGATCGTATTTGCCCTTAAAAGTGGGCGGATTCTCTCTCTGGAAAGTAGTCAGACTCCGAAAACCAGCGTTCTCCCCAGCATTCTGCTGATTCTGCACAGCCTGAGCCATGGCAGCCAAAGCAGCAGCAATCGCACTGTCGTTTCTCCCAGCCATCTCAACTCAAAGCTGCAACAAAACCAACAATTAGAATAAGTCGACAATACTATATTGTCAATGACTGGACAACTTGGCCGGACAGACCGAACTTTTGCTCTGATACCACTAATGTAACACCCCTTTTCTACCCGTTAATTCGTTTGTAAAAATCAGAGTTCAAAATTTTCTTTTCATCGCAAGGAATGTTACACATACTTAGAATAAAACATCGTACTTTAATAAAACAGTTCAACATCAATAAATGTGCAATACGTAGCACGCCCCCAATGGGGAAAACTCAAGCATCAGTCATCGTCACCATAACCGTGACATCAATAAAACCAACTACGCAGCGGAAAGAAAAATAAAGAGAAACCATCAAATAACATATAACAACTGAAATGGTCTTAAAAACATCGAGTTCGTTTCCCCCCCTGAGTGCTACGTATCAGAGCATGACGACCCGACTCAAATTAGTGAAGATACCTAGGTCTTCACTCGTGATCACCTGCACGTTACCGCATATGGGTAACATTCAAACAGAAGGGTGAGTCCAATTCAATCCATATAATAAATCATATGATAAGCAATAAGTCAAAGTCACAACACTAGAGTAACGACATCACAGTCATCAATCACGTCATTACAACAACTCATCACGATGTCATGTAACTATATGAAATGCAACCCACTCGCGGGCATATGCATGATGTAACGCCCCAAAATAATTTAATTATTTATTTAATTAAGTTATTTAAGGCTTACAATATTTATTTAATTTAATTAAATAATTCAAGGTTTAAATTATTTATTTTATTTTAATTTTTAGGAGATGTTGTCTCGAATTAGATGGTGCACGGGGCCCATGACCCACAAGTGAGCCCATGACCCATTGGATAGTCATAGGAGTCGACTCACTTAGGGGTATTGGGAGTTAGTTCTCATTTTTGACTCAATTGTGAAAAGAAAGAAAAGAAACGTAAAAAGAGAGAGTGAGAAGAGGAGAAGTTGTGAAGTGAAGAGGAGAAGAAGAGAAAGGGGCGAATCACTCAAGGAGGAGGAAGAGCTTGTTGGTGTTTGCAGTTTCCTTGGAGCTTGGCTTGGTGGTGCGAATTCTAAGAGGTTAGGGGGTCCTCTTTTTATTTTTAATGGCTTATGCGAATTGGTAGTGCCTAGGGTTAGGGTTTTAGAATGAATTATATGAATGAATTGTGGTGTTGTTGATTCAATTGTAATGTTGTGATATATGATTATGAATTGCCTATGTTGAAATCGCATGATTGATGTTTGATTATTACTAATGTGAATTGTATGTCATATGTTTGAATATATGACTTGTTGGTGCTTGTTTGGTGAAAATTGAGGATCATGATGATGATTGAATTATATATATATGATTGGGTGTTTGGTGAACTTAATTTGGTGTTTGGATTTGAAAAATTCTGATTTTGGAAGCCCCTAGGCGCCTTGGGCGCCATATGCATGGTTGCTGTTTTTTTGCGCCTCAGTCATGGGCGCCAGGCGCCCAGCCAGTATGCCTGCGCCAGTTTCTCCAGTTCTGTTGGCACTGTGTTGCTGTTTCTATTGCCACTGTGTTGCTGTTTCTGTGTCACTGTGTTGCCAGTTTTGGCGCTAGGTGCTTGTGCCATGGGCGCCAGCACCTATGCGTGTTGCTGTTTCCTGGGCGCCATGCGCCTACGCGTGTTGCCGTCCCTGGGCGCCAAGCGCCCATGCGCCAAGAGCAGTGCTGAGACAGAAGCTGTCGAAGTGCTGAGACAGAAGCTGTCGAATTTGTTGAGACAGAAGCTGTCGAATTTGTTGAGACAGAAGCTGTCGAATTTGTTGAGACAGAAGCTGTCGAATTTGTTGAGACAGAAGCTGTCGAATTTGCTGAGATAGAAGCTGTCGAATTTACTGTGTCTCATTTTCCCCTATTCTGTTTTTGACGTATCTTTTGACTCGGTTATCCAAATTTGACGGTTCAAAATGCGTTTCGAAGCTAATTTCAGTGTCTATCCAAATGTTCTAATTTTATGCAAAAATGAATTATTTTACTTGTGTTTCTGGGCTGAGGTGTTCAAGTGTCTAAACGGCAATTTTTATCCACTTTCCCTATGTCGTGTCAAATCATAAATTAGCCTATTGAAAATTGGTGTTGGTGTGAGTGGTGGGTTGAGTTGGTGAGTGTATTATGGTGTGATTGGTGAGCAGAGGCTTCGGCCTAATTTTAAATTGGTGAGCCGATTAATGCAATGGTGAGAATATGAATAAAATGGTGAGCTGAATTAAATGGTGAATTGATTGAATTGTGGTGTGTTGTGATGCATTTCCATAGCATCTCATGAAACATGTGCATTATTGGTGAGCAGAGGCTTCGGCCTAGTTTTATTTGGTGAGCAGAGGCTACGGCCTATTTGTATTTGGTGACGGATCCGACATGCATGTGCCCGTGGAGTTTGGGTTGCATTTCATGCATAATCATATATTGTGTAGTGCTGATTGGAAATAAAACGTTGATGTGATTGTTGCCATTGTTGTGAATCGGTGTGCCTGGTTTCCTTTTCCTATGCAGTGCTTAATTCCATATGTTATTAATTATGAAAAGAGACTCACCCTACTGCTTTTATGTTGCTACTTATGTCGGCAACGTGCAGGTAATAACGAGTGAAGGCTACCCATGTGCCTTCGTCTGGTAGGAAGTGTCATGCTCTGATACGTAGCACCAGGGGGGGGGGGGGTGTCCTATGCTTAAGTGTTATTGTCTTTATACTGTTAGACTCTTTTTGGTGATGTATTGGTTTTGTTTTCGAACTTAATTATTATTCCGCTGCTGGTAGTGACTGTATTTAGTTGATGTGAACTAAACGGTTTTTCTTGTTATGGTGCTATGTATCTTGTGGTTTTAATTGAACTATGAAAGTTGAAGTTTTGATTTTAATGGAGTAAGTGTAGCACTCGCTTAAATTGTTTTTAAAAAAAAAAGAAACTTTGATTTTATTAAATAGTAAGGTTACTAGAAAAGGGGTGTTACATTAGTGGTATCAAAGCAGTTCGGTCTGTCCGGCCAAGTCGTCCTGTCATAGTGTCTTATGACAAATGGAATTGTTAGATTAGTTCTAAATTTCTGTTTGTGCTGCAGTGATAGTTTGAAATGGCTGGGAGGAACGACGCTGCTCTTGCTGCTGCTTTGCAGGCTATGGCTCAGGCTGTTGGGAACCAGCAAAATGGTGCTGAAAATGCTGGGACTCGCAGTTTAGCCACGTTCCAGAGGGAGAATCCACCTGTTTTTAAGGGCAAGTACAATCCAGATGGTGCTCTAGCATGGCTGAAAGAGATCGAAAGGATATTTCGTGTCATGGATTGTGACGATGCGCAGAAGGTCAGGTATGGTACCCATACGCTGGCAGAGGAAGCTGATGATTGGTGGATGGAGGTTAGGCAGAGGTTAGAAACTGCTAATGAGGAGATAACTTGGGCTGTTTTCCGCAGAGAGTTCCTACGGAAGTATTTTCCAGAAGATGTGAGGGGAAAGAAAGAAATAGAATTCCTTGAGCTAAAGCAAGGAAGCATGTCAGTGACAGAGTATGCTGCCAAGTTCACTGAATTGGCTAAGTTTTATCCCCACTATGCTGATGCTGATTCTGAATTTTCAAAATGTATAAAGTTTGAGAATGGACTGAGGGCTGATATAAAGAAAGCTATAGGGTACCAGAAGATTCGGGTATTCGCTGATTTGATCGACAGTTGCTTAATATTCGAAGATGATAGTAATGCTCACTCCAAGGTCATGAGAGATCAGAGGGGTAAATTTCAGAACCGGGGTAAGCCATATGAGGTTCCGACTGGTAAGGGTAAGTAGAGGTATGCTGATAATAAGAAACCAAGTGGGGGAGATGCCCCTGCGAAGGTTGTGTGCTACAGGTGTGGCAAGCCGGGCCATAAGAGTTTTGACTGCTCGGATAATAAATGTTTCAAGTGCGGTAAAGAAGGTCATGTGGCTGCGAAATGTGAGAAAAGGGATGTGGTGTGCTATGTAACACCCTAAATATTTAATTAAATTATTTAATTAAGTATTTAGGAATTTAAATTAATTAAGTGGATATAATTTAATTATTAGAAATTATATTAAAATGTGTAGGGGGTATTAGAAGATGGAGGTGCCAAATTAGGTGGACTTGGGCTTAAGTGAGAAGCCCAAGCCCATGAATCAATCATATGCGAAGTGGTGCCTAGGGGTTAGGGTTCTTTGGTGATCATTTGCGAAAAAATTGAGAATAGAGAGGAGGAGAGAAAGAGGGCGCCGTGGAGAGTAGAGGAAGGGAGGAGGAAGGCGCAAGCTTCAAGGAGAAGAGAAGAACGTGATTCCGTTGCCGTGGTTCCGTTCGTGGTCGTCTCGGGGACGCCTATTCTTCAACTTCGAGGTTAGGGGAGCTCTATCATTCTATTTAATAAATTATATGATGGGTCCTAGATCTAAGGTCATACTAGATTTCGTGATGTTCTTGATGTTCCTTGCGTTCTTGATGTTCTTGATGTTAACTTCTATATATGTTCATTATGATGTGTTTGCGAATTCGATCCATTGCTTGGTGTGATCTGTGAAATTGTCTTATTGGTGGGGTTATGCGTATGAGTTGAGAAAGATGATGTTGATCTATGCGTTTGAATTGTTGGAAGTGAAGTCGCATAAGGGTTGTAAGTGTTTTGGGCGCCTAGGGCGCCATGATGGTATTAGTGATGTTGTTTTGTTTAATTTGAGTTTTGATAAATTGAGTTTTGGTGATTTTGAATGAGAAAAGTGTATTTTTAGTGTTTTGAAAAATTGCTGGAAAATGGTGATTTTCAGTTTTAGTGTTGAAAAATTTGTTGAACAAAATTCTGGGTGTGCTGCTGTTCTGCTGGGCGCTAAGCGCCTGTGCTGGGCGCTGGGCGCCTGATGGCGTGTGTGCTGCGCGTGTGTGCGCGCCTGGGCGCTAGGCGCCCGTGTTGTATTGTGCTGTGCGTGTGTGCGCGCCTGGGCGCTGGGCGCCTGTGGCGTGCGTGTTGCCTGCGTGTTGCGCTGAGGCGCTGGGTGCCAGCGCTGGGCGCTGTGCGCCCGTGCGTGTGTGCGTTGTGTTGCGCGCCTGGGCGCTGGGCGCCAGTGCGCGTGTTGCCTGGTTGCCTGGGCGCCTAAGGCGCCTGTTCCCAGGATGTTGCCTGATTTTTTTCCCAAAATTATTTTTATCATAACTTTTGACTCAGACGTCCGTTTTGAACGATTCGAAAAGTGTCGTGAAGCTTTTTACGTTGTCCATCTATGGGTCCAATTTTTAAAATGAAAAATTGTTATTTTCTGATTGTTTGTGGGTGCCCAAGTGGCTGTCCCCGGTGACCGTCCCAGTGACATTGAAAAATGATATGAAGCTCTTTAAGAATCCTTTTTGGTGTATAAACGACAGTTTTAGCAAAATAATGTCAAAAATGATGATTTTGACGATGATGCCTTCGGGGCTAGTTAAATGACTGTTTCGCCCTTAGTGGCTATTATTACTATTATTTATGAAGTGTAAAAGACTGTTTTGCCCCTAGTGGCCAAAGTTGTAGATGATGGTGTGTAAATGACGAGGATGCCCTTGGTGGTTAGTCAAATGACGTTTTTGCCCTCAGTGGCTAATGTTTGAGTTGAATGATGTTTATGTGTAAGTGACATTTGGGGCCTGAGTGGCTAAGTGATGTTAAGGTCTAAATGGCCTAGTGACGTTGTGTGCTGATTGTGAATTTGACAGGTGCTGTGCTCTTTGCGAGCAAACCGGTAAGTGACGGGTCACATAGTTGACTATGAATTGAATAATTGTGTGTTTGTGTACTTTGAGTGGTGCATGTCATAGTGTCTCATGCCCATATGCATAAAACCAGTGACGTTTTGAGGCCTGAGTGGCTAAGTGATGATGAAGCCTGAGTGGCTAAGCGACGTTTTGTGAAAAGGTACCTCATGCATATACCCGCGAGTGGGTTGCATTTTCATAAGCTTACATGACATGAGATGAGTTATTGTAAATGATGTGAATGATGACTGTGATGTGGATGTTTAGTGTATGGGATATTGATTGTTCTAGCGTGTAGCCTACGATTAGTACTTATCATATTCTTTATAATATGGATTGAAATGATGCTCACCCTTTCCTGTTTGAATGTTACCCCCGTGTTGGTAACGTGCAGGTGATTCCCAGTGAATGCCTTTAGCTTCACTCCTTGAGTAGAGTCGTCATGCTCTGATATGTAACACTAGGGAGGGGAATGAATGTAGTGTAAGTCATTATGACTGTTGTGGTTATTGGATTTTAGTATTGCAAGCCTGGCATAGTTGTAATGCCTTTTATGATTAAACTGTTGGATTTTGGATGCGAAGTTGTAATTTAATTGATTCATGATGTTTTGAAGTTATTATAAGACTGTTTTCGAAAAGCGAGTTATTTGAAGTGTGACGTTTAACGAAGTAAGTGTGACATCCCTTGTGGTGTAATTAAATTTTAGAAAACTCTGATATTTTTATTAAACAAAATTTCCGGGTAGAAAAGGGGTGTTACATGCTACAATTGTGGGGAAGTAGGTCATATTAGTACTAAGTGTACTAAGCCGAAGAAAGAGAAGTCCCATGGAAAAGTGTTTGCTCTCGCAGGATCAGAGGATACTAATGAGATTAGAGGTACATGTTTTATTAATGGTATTCCTTTGATTGCTATTATTGATACTGGTGCTACGCATTCATTTATTGCTGCTTTATGTGCTGAGAAATTGGACCTTGTTTTATCTTCTATGATGAGGGAGATGGTTATTGACACTCCAGCTAAGGGTTCAGTAACTACCTCTCTTGTGTGTGCTAAGTGCCCTCTGTCAATCTTCGGCAGAGATTTCCTTGTTGACCTTATTTTTTGCCGTTGGGAGGGTTGGATGTCATTCTTGGTATGGACTGGTTAGTAGTTAACCATGGGCATATTAATTGTTTCTGAAAATCTGTGAGTTTCCTTCCTCCCGAAGAAGAAAAATCTGTTTTGTTGCCTGCTGGTCAACTGCATAAGGTAATGAAAGAGGGAGTTCATCTGTTTGCTTTGATGGCGTCACTGTCTGCTGAGAATCAGGCGATCATTGAAGGGGTGCAATTAGTGTGTGAGTTTCCTGAAGTGTTCCCGGATGAAATTCCAAGTGTTCCGCCAGAGAGGGAGGTTGAGTTTGCTATTGATCTTATACCGGGTACTAGGCCTGTGTCTATGGCACCGTACCGAATGTCAGCCTCAGAGTTGTCTGAATTGAAAAAGCAATTAGAAGATCTACTTGAGAAGAAATTTGTAAGACCAAGTGTGTCACCATGGGGTGCTCCGGTATTGTTAGTGAAAAAGAAGGATGGGAGTATGAGACTTTGTGTCGATTATAGGCAATTGAACAAGGTGACAATAAAGAACAGGTATCCGCTTCCCAGAATTGATGATTTGATGGACCAGTTGGTAGGTGCTAAAGAGTTTAGCAAAATCGATTTGAGGTCGGGTTATCACCAGATCAAGGTAAAGGATGAAGACATTCAGAAAACCGCTTTCAGAACGAGATATGGGCACTATGAGTATTCGGTGATGCCGTTTGGTGTTACCAACGCACCGGGAGTGTTTATGGAGTACATGAATCGTACTTTCCATAGTTACTTGGATCGGTTCGTTGTTGTGTTTATTGACGACATTCTGGTGTATTCTAAAACGGAAGAGGAACACGCAGAACATTTGAGGTTAGTGCTAGAAGTGTTGAAAGAAAAGAAATTGTATGCAAAATTGTCTAAGTGTGAGTTCTGGCTGAATGAAGTAGGTTTCCTTGGTCATATTATCTCTGGTAATGGTATAGCTGTGGACCCAGCCAAGGTTGATGCTGTGTCGCAATGGGAGAGCCCGAAGTCAGTTAGAGAGATTAGAAGCTTCTTGGGATTAGCTGGTTATTACAGGAGATTTATTGAAGGTTTCTCGAAGTTGGCCCTTCCGTTGACTCAATTGACATGTAAGGGAAAGGCCTTTGTGTGGGATGCTCGCTGTGAGGAGAGCTTCAATGAGTTGAAGAAGAGGTTGACAACATCGCCCGTGTTGACTTGGCCTGTTCCGGATCAACCGTTTGTAGTATATTGTGATGCTTCCAAGATGGGTTTGGGAGGTGTGTTGATGCAAGAAGGTAAGGTAGTAGCTTATGCGTCCAGACAGTTGAGGACCCATGAGAAGAACTACCCTACTCATGATTTGGAGCTAGCTGCAATTGTGTTTGTGCTGAAAATTTGGAGGCACTATCTGTATGGTACTAGATTTGAAGTGTTTAGTGACCATAAGAGTTTGAAATACTTGTTTGATCAGAAGGAGCTAAATATGAGACAACGACGTTGGTTAGAATTGCTGAAGGATTATGATTTCGGCTTGAACTATCACCCCGGCAAAGCTAATGTCGTGGCTGATGCTTTAAGTCGGAAGAGCTTGCATATGTCGGCTATGATGGTAAAAGAATTAGAGTTGATTGAGCAGTTTCGGGACATGAGTCTGGTTTGTGAAGTGACACCGCAGAGTGTCAGATTGGGAATGCTGAAGATTGGCAATGAATTTTTGGTTAGTGTTCGAGAAGCCCAAAAGTCAGATGTAAAGTTGGTAGACTTGTTAGTTGTGAATGATCAAGCTGTGGATGGGGATTTCAAGTTAGATTCCCAAGGTGTATTGAGATTCAGAGATAGGATTTGTATTCCTGATGATGCTGAGATGAAGAGAATGATTCTTGAGGAGAGCCAAAGGAGCAAGTTGAGTATTCATCCAGGGGCTACGAAAATGTACCAAGATTTGAAGAAGTTGTTCTGGTGGCCTGGTATGAAGAAGGATGTAGCACAGTTTGTGTATTCTTGTCTGACTTGTCAGAAGTCTAAGATTGAGCATCAGAAGCCTGCGGGGTTGATGCAACCATTAGAAGTTCCGGAATGGAAATGGGATAGCATTTCCATGGATTTTGTGACTGGTTTGCCAAATACAGTGAGAGGGTTTGATGCTATATGGGTGGTTGTGGACAGATTGTCAAAGTCTGCTCATTTCTTACCAATTAATATGACTTATCAAGTTCCAAAGTTGGCAGAGATCTACATCAAGACAATTGTGAAGTTGCATGGCGTTCCGCTTAGTATTGTATCTGATAGAGATCCAAGATTCACTTCTGAATTTTGGAAAAGTTTGCAAGAAGCTTTGGGTTCTAAGTTGAGGTTGAGCTCCGCTTATCATCCGCAGACAGATGGTCAGACGGAGAGGACTATTCAGTCGTTAGAGGACTTGTTGAGAGCATGTGTTCTTGAGCAGGGAGGTTCATGAGATTCTCATCTTCCGTTGATAGAGTTCACCTATAATAACAGTTTTCATTCTAGTATTGGAATTGCACCGTTTGAGGCGTTGTATGGTCGGAGATGTAGGACTACGTTATGTTGGTATGAATCTGGAGAGAGTGCAGTATTGGGGCCTGAGATCGTGCGAGAGACAACTGAGAAGGTAAAATTAATCCGTGAGAAGATGAAAGCGTCGCAGAGTCGGCAAAAGAGCTATCATGATAAGAGAAGGAAGGATTTAGAGTTTCAGGCCGGCGATCATGTGTTCCTGAGAGTCACTCCGGTGACTGGTGTTGGGCGTGCCTTGAAATCAAAGAAGTTAACTCCCCGTTTCATTGGTCCGTATCAGATTACGGAGAGGGTGGGAAGTGTTGCCGATAGGGTGGCCTTGCCGCCTAATCTTTCGAACTTGCATGACGTGTTCCACGTGTCACAACTTCGAAAGTATGTTCCGGACCCGTCTCATGTGATTCAGATGGATGAAGTGGAGGTACGGGATAATCTCACGGTGGAGACTATGCCTGTGCGAATTGAAGATAAAGAAGTGAAGATTCTGAGAGGGAAGGAGATCCCTTTAGTGAAGGTGGTTTGGTTAGGAGCTGCTGGTGAAAGTATCACTTGGGAGATGGAGAGTAAGATGCGGGAAGCATATCCGGAGTTGTTTGATTCAGGTAATTTCGAGGACAAAATATTCTAAGTGGGGGAGAGTTGTAACGCCCCAAAATAATTTAATTATTTATTTAATTAAGTTATTTAAGGCTTACAATATTTATTTAATTTAATTAAATAATTCAAGTTTTAAATTATTTATTTTATTTTAATTTTTAGGAGGTGTTGTCTCGAATTAGATGGTGCACGGGGCCCATGACCCACAAGTGAGCCCATGACCCATTGGATAGTCATAGGAGTCGACTCACTTAGGGGTCTTGGGAGTTTGTTCTCATTTTTGACTCAATTGTGAAAAGAAAGAAAAGAAACGTAAAAAGAGAGAGTGAGAAGAGGAGAAGTTGCGAAGTGAAGAGGAGAAGAAGAGAAAGGGGCGAATCACTCAAGGAGGAGGAAGAGCTTGTTGGTGTTTGCATTTTCCTTGGAGCTTGGCTTGGTGGTGCGAATTCTAAGAGGTTAGGGGTCCTCTTTTTATTTTTAATGGCTTATGCGAATTGGTAGTGCCTAGGGTTAGGGTTTTAGAATGAATTATATGAATGAATTGTGGTGTTGTTGATTCAATTGTAATGTTGTGATATATGATTATGAATTGCCTATGTTGAAATCGCATGATTGATGTTTGATTATTACTAATGTGAATTGTATGTCATATGTTTGAATATATGACTTGTTGGTGCTTGTTTGGTGAAAATTGAGGATCATGATGATGATTGAATTATATATATATGATTGGGTATTTGGTGAACTTAATTTGGTGTTTGGATTTGAAAAATTCTGATTTTGGAAGCCCCTAGGCGCCTTGGGCGCCATATGCATGGTTGCTGTTTTTCTGCGCCTCAGTCATGGGCGCCAGGCGCCCAGCCAGTATGCCTGCGCCAGTTTCTCCAGTTCTGTTGCCACTGTGTTGCTGTTTCTGTGTCACTGTGTTGCCAGTTTTGGCGCTAGGTGCTTGTGCCATGGGCGCCAGCGCCTATGCGTGTTGCTGTTTCCTGGGCGCCATGCGCCTACGCGTGTTGCCGTCCCTGGGCGCCAAGCGCCCATGCGCCAAGAGCAGTGCTGAGACAGAAGCTGTCGAAGTGCTGAGACAGAAGCTGTCGAAGTGCTGAGACAGAAGCTGTCGAATTTGTTGAGACAGAAGCTGTCGAATTTGTTGAGACAGAAGCTGTCGAATTTGTTGAGACAGAAGCTGTCGAATTTGCTGAGATAGAAGCTGTCGAATTTACCGTGTCTCATTTTCCCCCTATTCTGTTTTTGACGTATCTTTTGACTCGGTTATCCAAATTTGACGGTTCAAAATGCATTTCGAAGCTAATTTCAGTGTCTATCCAAATGTTCTAATTTTATGCAAAAATGAATTATTTTACTGGTGTTTCTGGGCTGAGGTGTTCAAGTGTCTAAACGGCAATTTTTATCCACTTTCCCTATGTCGTGTCAAATCATAAATTAGCCTATTGAAAATTGGTGTTGGTGTGAGTGGTGGGTTGAGTTGGTGAGTGTATTATGGTGTGATTGGTGAGCAGAGGCTTCGGCCTAATTTTAAATTGGTGAGCCGATTAATGCAATGGTGAGAATATGAATAAAATGGTGAGCTGAATTAAATGGTGAATTGATTGAATTGTGGTGTGTTGTGATGCATTTCCATAGCATCTCATGAAACATGTGCATTATTGGTGAGCAGAGGCTTCGGCCTAGTTTTATTTGGTGAGCAGAGGCTACGGCCTATTTGTATTTGGTGACGGATCCGACATGCATGTGCCCGCGGAGTTTGGGTTGCATTTCATGCATAATCATATATTGTGTAGTGCTGCTAGGAAATAAAATGTTGATGTGATTGTTGCCATTGTTGTGAATCGGTGTGCCTGGTTTCCTTTTCCTATGCAGTGCTTAATTCCATATGTTATTAATTATGAAAAGAGACTCACCCTACTGCTTTTATGTTGCTTCTTATGTCGGCAACGTGTAGGTAATAACGAGTGAAGGCTACCCATGTGCCTTCGTCTGGTAGGAAGTGTCATGCTCTGATACGTAGCACCAGGGGGGGGTGTCCTATGCTTAAGTGTTATTGTCTTTATACTGTTAGACTATTTTTGGTGATGTATTGGTTTTGTTTTCGAACTTAATTATTATTCCGCTGCTGGTAGTGACTGTATTTAGTTGATGTGAACTAAACGGTTTTTCTTGTTATGGTGCTATGTATCTTGTGGTTTTAATTGAACTATGAAAGTTGAAGTTTTGATTTTAATGGAGTAAGTGTAGCACTCGCTTAAATTGTTTTTAAAAAAAAAAAGAAACTCTGATTTTATTAAATAGTAAGGTTACTAGAAAAGGGGTGTTACACATGAGGTACCTTTCATCATCGTCGCTTAGCCTTTATGGCCTCATCGTCGCTTAGCCTTTATGGCCTCATCGTCGCTGGGTTCATGCACATGGAATACATGAGACACTATGACATGCACCGTACACAAACACACAATCACTGTCAACTATGTGACCCGTCACTTACCAATTTGCCAAATAAGAGGCACAGCACCTGTCAATTTATAATTACACACAATCACGTCGCTATATTTCATCGTCGCTTATTATCATCGTCGCTTAGCCTTTTGGGCCTCATCGTCACTTATCCATAAACGTCATCAATCAAACAATAGCCACTAAGGGCAAAAATGTCATTTAACTAGCCACTAAAGGCATCATCGTCATTTACACATCATCATCAATAATATTGGCCACCAAGGGAAAAACGTCATTTAACTAGCCACTAAGGGCATCATCGTCATTTACACATCATCATCAATAATATTGGCCACTAAGGGCAAAAACGTCATTTAACTAGACACTAAGGGCATCATCGTCATAATCACCCAATTTGACACTAAAGCGTTAAAATTGTTGGTTATACGCAAAAAGGATATTTAAAGGACTCAATACGGCTTTACAACGTCACTGGGATGACCACCGGGGACAGCCACTTGGGCGCCCAAAAACCACCAGAAAATAATAAGTTTTTATTTTAAAAATAAGACACACAGGTAAACAACCGAAAAACCTTCCCAACACTTTTTGAAACGTTTAAAACGGATGCCCGAGTCAAAAGATATAGCGAAAACAGTTTTTATAAAAAAAATTGGGAACATCCTGAAAATGGCGCCCAATGCCTGGGCGCCTAAGACACAAACTTAGACATCCAGAAGCAACACAGCGCCACAGGCGCGCAACACAGCACACACGCACACAGCGCCCTTGGCGCCTGGCGCCTGGCGCCCAGTGCCCAGCAACACAACACACACGCACACTGGCGCCCTTGGCGCCCAGCGCCTGCAACACACAACACACACGCACACGGACACGGCGCCCTTGGCGCCCAGCGCCTGGCGCCTGGCGCCCAGCACCCGCAACACACAACACACGCACACGGTCACGGCGCCCTTGGCGCCCAGCAAACACAATTCAGCAACAAAATCCAGCAACACAATTCAAACATATGGCGCCCTAGGCGCCCATAACACCAACAAACGGATTCCGAGCAGCACGAATACATCAAATCACATTCAAATCATAAACACAACATGAAATCACATACCGATCATGAATATGGATAGATCTAGGCTAACCCTACTCTAAACCCCTATCATAAACATCTATTATATAGAAAGATAGAACTCCCCTTACCTTGGATTTGAAGAACGGAAGCTCTAGAGACAATCACGAACAAAACCACAGCAACGGATCACGTTCCTCTTCCTCCTTGAGCTCGCGACCTTCTTCTTTTCCTTCTCCTCTCTCCCCGGCGCTCTCACTCTCTCTATTCTCTTCTCTCAAATTCGCAAATGCCTAAACCAAAACCCTAGTCCCAAATGACCTAGCAACTTCGCATATTGCATGGATCGTGGGCTTGGGCTTTTCACTTAAGCCCAAGTTCATCTAATTGGCGCCTCCACCTTCTAATACCACCTACACCATTTTAACATAATTTCAATTAATTAAATTATATCCAATTAATTAAAATAAATTCCTAAATACTTAATTAAATAAATTAGTTAAATATTTAGGGTGTTACAGTTATTGATACTCCAGCTAAGGGTTCAGTAACTACCTCTCTTGTGTGTGCTAAGTGCCCTCTGTCAATCTTCGGCAGAAATTTCCTTGTTGACCTTATTTGGTTGCCGTTGGGAGGGTTGGATGTCATCCTTGGTATGGACTGGTTAGTAGTTAACCATGTGCATATTAATTGTTTTCGTAAGACTGTGAGTTTCCATTCTCCCGAAGAGGAAGAATCTGTTTTGTTGCCTGCTGGTAAGTTGCATAAGGTAATGAAGGAGGGAGTTAGTCTGTTTGCTCTGATGGCGTCGTTGTCTACTGATAATCAGGCTATCATTGAAGGGTTGCAGGTGGTGTGTGAGTTTCCCGAAGTGTTCCCTGATGAGATTCCAAGTGTTCTGCCAGAGAGGGAAGTTGAATTTGCTATTGATGTTGTACCTGGTACTAGGCCTGTGTCTATGGCACCGTACAGGATGTCGGCATCCGAATTGTCAGAATTGAAGAAGCAACTAGAGGATCTGCTTGAGAAGAAATCTGTAAGGCCAAGTGTGTCACCGTGGGGAGCTCCGGTGTTGTTGGTGAAGAAGAAGGATGGGAGTATGAGACTTTGTGTTGACTATAGGCAATTGAACAAAGTGACAATTAAGAACAAGTATCCGCTCCCGAGAATTGATGATTTGATGGACCAATTAGTGGGTGCTAAAGTGTTTAGCAAGATTGATTTGAGGTCGGGTTATCACCAGATCAAGGTAAAGGATGAAGACATTCAGAAGACAGCTTTCAGAACTAGATATGGGCACTATGAGTATTCTGTGATGCCGTTTAGTGTTACCAACGCGCCGGGAGTATTTATGGAGTACATGAACCGTACCTTCCATAGTTACTTGGATCGGTTTGTGGTGGTGTTTATTGACGACATTCTGGTGTATTCTAAGACGGAAGAGGAGCACGCAGAACATTTGAGGTTAGTGCTAGAGGTGTTGAAAGAAAAGAAATTGTATGCGAAGTTGTCCAAGTGTGAGTTCTGGCTAAATGAAGTAAGTTTCCTTGGTCATATTATCTCTGGTAATGGTATTGCTGTGGATCCAGCCAAGCTAGATGTTGTGTTGCAATGGGAGAGCCCGAAGTCAGTTACTGAGATTAGAAGCTTCTTGCGGTTAGCTGGTTATTACAGGAGGTTTATTGAAGGTTTCTCTAAGTTAGCCCTTCCGTTGACTCAATTGACGTGTAAGGGAAAAGCTTTTGTGTGGGATGCTCGATGTGAGGAGAGCTTCAATGAGTTGAAGAAGAGGTTGACAACGTCACCCGTTTTGACTTTGCCTGTTCCGGATAAACCGTTTGTGGTGTATTGTGATGCTTCCAAGATGGGTTTGGGAGGTGTACTTATGCAAGAAGGTAAGGTAGTAGCTTATGCGTCTAGACAGTTGAGGACCCATGAGAAGAACTACCCTACTCATGATTTGGAGCTGGCTGCGATTGTGTTTGTGCTGAAAATTTGGAGGCACTATCTGTATGGTACTAGATTTGAAGTGTTTAGTGACCATAAGAGCTTGAAGTACTTGTTTGACCAGAAGGAGCTGAACATGAGACAGAGACGTTGGTTAGAATTGCTGAAAGACTATGATTTCGGCTTGAACTATCATCCAGGCAAGGCTAATGTCGTGGCTGATGCTTTAAGTCGGAAGACCCTACATATGTCGGCTATGATGGTTAAAGAGTTAGAGTTGATTGAGCAGTTCCGGGATATGAGTCTAGTTTGTGAAGTGACACCGCAGAGTGTCAGACTGGGAATGTTGAAGATTGGCAATGAATTTTTGGTTAGTATTCGAGAAGCCCAAAAGTCAGATGTAAAGTTGGTGGACTTGTTAGTTGCGAAGGATCAAGCTGTGAATGAGGATTTCAAGTTAGATTCCCAAGGTGTATTGAGATTCAGGGATAGAATCTGTATTCCTGATGATGCTGAGATGAAGAGAATGATTCTTGAGGAGAGCCATAGGAGCAAGTTGAGTATTCATCTAGGGGCTACAAAAATGTACCAAGATTTGAAGAAGTTGTTCTGGTGGCCTGGTATGAAGAAAGATGTAGCACAGTTTGTGTATGCATGTTTGACTTGTCAGAAGTCAAAGGTTGAGCATCAGAAGCCTGCGGGGTTGATGCAACCATTAGAGGTTCTGGAATGGAAATGGGATAGCATTTCCATGCATTTTGTGACTGGTTTGCCAAATACCGTAAGGGGGTTTGATGCTATATCGGTGATTGTGAATAGGTTGACGAAGTCTGCTCACTTCTTGCCAATTGGTATCACTTATCCAGTTCCAAAGTTGGCAGAGATTTATATCAAGACAATTGTGAAGTTGCATGGCGTTTCGCTTAATATTGTATCTGATAGAGATCCAAGATTCACTTCTGAATTTTGGAAAAGTTTGCAAGAAGCTTTGGGTTCTAAGTTGAGGTTGAGCTCCGCGTATCATCCGCAGACAGATGGTCAGACCGAGAGAACTATTCTGTCGTTAGAAGATTTGTTGAGGGCATGTGTTCTTGAGCAAGGAGGTTCGTGGGATTCTCATCTTCCATTGATTGAGTTTACCTATAATAATAGTCATCATTCTAGTATTGCGATGGCACCGTTTGAGGCGTTGTATGGTCGGAAATGTAGGACTCCATTATGTTGGTATGAATCTGGAGAGAGTGCGGTGCTAGGGCCTGAGATTGTGCGGGAAACCACTGAGAAGGTGAAATTAATTCGTGAGAAGATCAAAGCGTCGCAGAGGCGACAAAAGAGCTATCATGATAAGAGAAGAAAGGATTTGGAGTTTTAGGCCGGTGATCATGTGTTTCTGAGAGTCACTCCGGTGACTGGTGTTGGGCGTGCCATGAAGTCAAAGAAGTTGACTCCTCGTTTCATTGGTCCGTATCAGATTACGGAGAGGGTTGGAAGTGTTGCCTATAGGGTGGCTTTGCCGCCTAATCTTTCGAACTTGCATGACGTGTTTCACGTGTCACAACTTTGAAAGTATGTCCCAGATCCGTCTCATGTGATTCAGATGGATGAAGTGGAGGTACGGGATAATCTCACTGTGGAGACTATGCCGGTGCAGATTGCAGATAGAGAAGTGAAGGTTCTGAGAGGGAAGGAGATTGCTTTGGTAAAAGTGGTTTGGTTAGGAGCTGCTGGAGAGAGCATGACTTGGGAGCTGGAGAGTAAGATGCGGGAGTCTTATCCAGAGTTGTTTTAATCAGGTAAGAATTTCGAGGACGAAATTTCCTAAGTGGGGGAGAGTTGTAACACCCAAAATAATTTAATTAATTATTTGATTAAATTATTTAAGTGTTGCAATATTGTTATTATTATTATTGTTATTATTATTAGTATAATTATTATTATTATTGATATATTAATTTATTTATAATTGAAGGGAGTGGTAATAATAATTTCGGGATGGCAAATTTGGCCCAAGAAGCCCAAGCCCGAGACTTAGGCTCCTAAGGCGCTGGGGTTAGGGGTTTTGCGCCTCACTCTTGAGAAAAAGAAAGAAAGAAATCGTGAGAAGAGAAGAGAGAAGAGGGAGTCGCGAAGAGAGAAAGAAAAAGAGAAGAAGGAGATCGCAAGAGTGAGAGAGAAATCGCTCAAGGGAGAAGAGGAGAAAGAGGACTTCGTGTTGCTGTGGTTTGTTGGTGACTCCGTAGGAAGGACTTCGTCTTCGGTGTAATCAAGGTAAGGGTGGGTCTTACCTTATAATAGGGCTTAGAATGGGTTATATGTGAGGGTTTAGGGTTTATACCATTTGTCTCATAATTCTATTGTTGAATTGATACATGATTGATTGCGTGAAGATTGATTGTCTCTATGTGTTTTATTGAAAATTATATGAGTTATGAGATGTATGTAAAAATCATAGTGTATGCCAATTGATGGATAAATTGAGTGTTTGAAGATGGGAAATGAAATTTGAGATGTTAGAAATAATTGTTGAATAATTGAACATATGTAAGCTTGGAAAAAAATTGAGTTTGAAGGACCCTAGGCGCCTTAGGCGCCATTGTTGCTGCCGCTGTCCCACATTGTTACTGCTGTTTGGGCGCCATGGGCGCCTGTGCCTGTTCAGTGTTGCTGTCCTGGGCGCCATGTGCGCTGGTTCCCTGAGCCTGGGCGTCAAGGGCGCCTAATTTTGGCTGCCCGTGTTGTGTTCCCGAGTTGTGTTTCTGAGTAGTCATGTTATTTGGATGTCATTGGGGTTGAATTTGGGTTGCTAGGCTGTAGGTCCTGAAATGTCACTGGGATCCCCTCCCCCGGGAGCCATGTTGCCTGCCTTGTTTTCTGTTGCAGTTTTTGGGTCCCTATGCCTAGGCGCCAAGCCAATTGTGTTTCGCTTGATGTTTCAGCTTCTGTCTTATTGTGAAATACCTTGCCTAATTATACTAAGTTGTTCCAGTAAGGCTCCATGTTGTTCCAGTGCTGTTTGGGAAGGCGCCCTAGGCGCCCATGCACATGTTCCATTGCCTGTGTCACTGGTTCTGGTGCCCCAAGCGCCCAGAACTGGTTGTTATATCATATGTTGTAGGTTGGACCTTGCTCCTGTGCACTTTGTGTATTGTCGTGACATTTTGGTGGGTGCCCTATCCCTGGGCGCCAAATCCTGCACTGTGGTGCCAATTCTGTTCCCTGCGCCAGTTTCTGTGTCTGGGCGCCAGGATCCCTGTTGGGCGCCAGGATCCCTGCTGCGCCAGTTTTTGGTGCTGCTGCGCCAGTTTGTGTCTGGACGCAAGGATCCCTGCTGGGCGCCAGGATCCCTCCTGCACCAGTTTTTGTGTTGCCTGTTGCTGCTCCTGTCTAAGTTGCGCCAGTTTCCTGCGCCAGTTTGCCTGCGCCAGTTTTTGTGTGCTGCTGTTCCTTGCTAGGCGCACTGGGAGCCATTTTCAGCACGTGTCTCAGTTTTGTTCCTAAATTGTTTTTGATGTATCTTTTGACTCGGGTGTCCGTTTTGAGTGCTTCAAAGGGCGTTTCGAAGCTCGTTCAGTCCTCTATCTGTGTATGCTGCCTGTTTGTGTTTAGGTTCTGTTTTGGTGCTGTGAGTGATGCTGGCACACTTGTATGTGCCAATGTTGTTGTTGAGTGTTGATGGGACTATGGACCGAATTTTTGGTGATGATTTTAGGCTGCGGTCTTGATGTTGTGATTTATAATGATGATGTGTGTGACTTGTGGTTTTGAAAAATTATGCTTGTTGATTGTTCATGGAGTCACATGCATACATTAGGCTGCGGTCTTGACGATGCATTTTTAGGCTGCGGTCTTGACGTTATTTTTCGGCTGCGGTCGCGACGTGCCCAATTGGCTAATGAGAAGTGATAATGGTACCACATGCATTCTGCACCTCATACATGCATGCTCATCATTAATAATTTTGTTGGTGTGTGATATGACTGCGTGACAATACATGTATATAAACTGTGAGTAGTTTTATATTTATATTATGAATGTTGATATATATAGGTGTATATATATATATATATATATATATATGTTTATACGCTGTGGGTGTTCTTGTGTATAAATTGTGGAAGTGGTATGTGTATAATGTACAGGTATATGTATAAGCAAGTTACTGAATGTAATATATATATATATATATATATATATATATATATATATATATATATATATAAGTTACTGAACGTCATTATATATATATATGTACAAGTTGCTAAGTGTTGTTATATATATATATATATGTATAAGTTTCTGGATGTTGTTATAAGTATAATGTATACATATATACATGTAAATAAATATATATACTATAAAAGTTGCTATACACACATATAGATATATAATTAAAAATATAAAAAATGTTGCTGTGATGGGTGTAGTTCTATATTCTAGCATACAGCTTATTATAAGCCTTATTATGCGGTTCAGACTCACCCCTTTGTTGTTTATTACTACAGGTAATCATGAGTGAAAGTTGTTATTCTTCATTCCTGCGTCGGTCTAGTGCTCTGATACGTAACTCTCAGGGGATGGGCGCTAGTTTTCATTTGAGTTGTTGACAATTTTGTTAAGATTTTTATGTTATTGTTGAGGCTGCGTTATGTGTGATGAGATTTATTTTATTCCGCTGCGAGACATTGTAGTTCCTGTTATGTGAACTGAAATAATAATATATCTTTGAGGATTCCATCCCATTGCTGTGTGTTGCGTAATTGTATTAATGTTTAAGAGAAGCTTGTTACTATAATGTTGTTGTTTTGTGCGAAGAAAATGTAGCATCCTTTTTGACGTGTTGAAAAATAATTTTTGAACTCTATTCCGGATGGGCTCGAAGCCCAATTTCGCCCAACAGGCCCAGCGCGGCCCAATACTTGGCTTACTCCGCAAGACGCGGCCGGCTCCGCAAAAAGCGCAACGGCTAGAACGCCTGCAACAGTATATATACCACACTAGCATGTGGCTTCAGGTACTTTTTACTCACCTTGTGACCCTGCCCGTTGAAGCACCTCTGACTTGAGCGTTGGAGTGCCTTTGCAGGTACCACCCGCGTGCGGCCCAGAACTCGGTCCTTCATCCCAACGACCGAGGGATATCATCAGACAACAACAACCCATCGTATTGATCAGGTACGATCAATTGGCGACCACAGTGGGAGGCCCGAGTGCTATTCCACATCAAACCATGCCGCCACGCCAGAAACGCACTTCTTCCAGGCTCAACACCTCTGGACAGAACCGACCTCAACGGACCCCAGAGGGCATGCCTGTGACAGTTCATGAATCACAAGGCAAGCCTCGCCAAGAACCCTCAGTGCAGGGTGGTCGCGGGCCAGTTACCCAGCCAGCCCAGCAACTTCCGGCCGAGCTGGCCGAAGCCGGAATCCCAGAACCATTGCCAGAGCATGTGACCCAAGCACTCATACAAATTCTGGAGCAAAAGAATCAAGTGATTGCCGATCGAGATGAGCTGATCGACTGCTACGAGAGAGGGTCTGTAACACCCCCTTCTAATAACCTTACAATTTAATAAAATCAGAGTTTTTTTTTTTTGAAAGCAACATAAGAGAGTGCTACGTCTACTCCATTAAATCAACAAATTCAAATTGCATAGTTCGGCTAAAAGCCACAAGATACATAGCACCATAAAATACCGTTTAGTTCACATCAACTAAATACAGTCACTACAGCAGCGGAATAATAATAAGTTCGAGAACAAGTCCAATACATCACCAATAACAGTCTAACGGTATAAATAAAATAACACATAAGCATAAGACGCCCCCCCCCCCCCCCCCGGTGCTACGTATCAGAGCATGACACTTCCTACCAGACGAAGGCATAAGGGTAACCTTCACTCGTTATTACTTGCACGTTGCCGACATGAGAAGCAACATAAAAGCAGTAGGGTGAGTCTCTTTTCATAATTAATAACATATGGAATAAGCACTGCATAGGAAAAGTAACTAGGCACACCGATTCACAACAATACAATTAGGAAAAGCACTGCATAGGAAAACTACAATCTCCAAACAACAATACAAAATGTATAGTTATGCATGAAATGCAACCCAAACTCCACGGGCACATGCATGTCGGATCCGTCACCAAATACAATTAGGCCGAAGCCTCTGCTCACCAAATAAAATTAGGCCGAAGCCTCTGCTCACCGATAATGCACATGGTTCATGAGACGCCATGACAATGCACCACAACACACCACACAATTCTCCAATTCACCATTTAATCAACTCACCATAAACTAACCAAATAACTCACTAATAAGCTCACCAAGTAAACTCACCAATTAACTCACCAAATAAACTCACCAATAAATCAGTACCAATTTAATTAAACCGTTTTAGGACATTGACACGGAATAGGAGAAAGTGAATAAAAATTGTAATTAGACACCTTGAACAACTTCAGTCCAGAACCATCAGGAAAATAATCCATTTTTTGCATAAAACTAGAACATTTGGATAGACACTGAAATTAGCTTCGAAACGCATTTTGAACCGTCCAAGTTGGACACCCGAGTAAAAAGTTATGATTGAAACAAAATCGGAAAAACACTTAGACATTCTGAAAACTGGCGCCCAGGCGCTGGGCGCCCAGGAGCAACACTGGACTGGCGCAACTGGCGCAGGAACTGGCGCAGGGGAACACGGCGCCCATGCACTAGGCGCCTAAGGCCAGGACAGGGAACAACTCCTTTGACTCCAAAAATGATTTTACACGAGCCATTTATTCAGTGTATGAGAACCCAAAAAGAATTTTGAGAAAATATGCAACACAACAGTGGCGCCCTTGGCGCCCATGGCCAAGGCGCCTAGCGCCAAAACTGGAACACCTGAGACAGGCGCAGGAAAAACTGGCGCAGAGCGCACGGCGCCCATGCACTAGGCGCCTAAGGAAAACACAGGCTACAACTCTTTTGATGGCCAAAATCATTTTACACGAGCCATTTAACTTGGACATGAAAACCAAAAGCCAAAATTGGCAAAACAATCACCAGAAAGTTGGGGCCCTTGGCGCCCATGGCACAAGGCGCCTAGCGCAAAACTGGGAACACAGTGAAACAGGCGCCCAGGAGGGCGCCCAGCGCCTGGGACAGCAACAGAACACAACAGGCGCAGCACAGCTCTTGGCGCCCAGCAGCAGGGCGCCTGGGAGCAGAATTTCAGCAACACAAGCAACACTCTATGGCGCCTAAGGCTCCTACAGTTTTTGAGTTCCTCTCAACAAAAAATCACCAAATTAAATCACCAATGCCAATTACTTATATGAACAGTAGCCATCACATTTTCCACCAAAATTTCATTCAATCATAACACCAAACAATGGGCATGCACAATTCCTATTGTGTACAATTCAACACCAATCAAACATGTCTTTGCACAAATAAAATTTCAGCATAGCAACAACATTAAAACATACCAATCATTCATGGAAATCACCCTAGAACCTAACCCTAAGCAACACCTATCACATAAGCTATTAAGATTGGAAAGAAGAACCCCCCTAACCTTAGAAATCGAAACCACCAAGCAAAGCTCCAAGGAATCACCAAGAATCACCACCCAAACCTCCTCTTTTGATGAGCTTCTACGAATTCTTCCTCCCCTTCTCTCCTTGCTGTCGCGACTTCCTTCTCCTCTCCTCTCTCTATTCTTTTCTTTTCTTTCTTTTGGATGGAATGAATGAATGAAGGCTAACCCCCAAGACCCCTAAGTGAATCGACCATATGACTAGCCAATGGGCCATGGGCCTAGTTGTGGATCATGGGCCCTTATTCGCACCACTTAATTCGTGACAACATCTCCTAAATAATTAAAATAAAATAAAATAAAATAAATCCTGAATTAGTTAATTAAATTAAACAAATATTGTAAGCCTTAAATAACTTAATTAAATAAATAATTAAATTATTTTGGGGCGTTACAATCCTCCCCCACTTAGAATATTTCGTCCTCGAAATTACCTGAATCAAACAACTCCGGATATGCTTCCCGCATCTTACTCTCCAGCTCCCAAGTCATACTCTCACCAGCCGCTCCTAACCAAACCACTTTCACCAAAGGAATCTCCTTCCCTCTCAGAATCTTCACTTCTCTATCTTCAATTCGCACAGGCATAGTCTCCACAGTGAGATTATCCCGTACCTCTACTTCATCCATCTGAATCACATGAGACGGGTCTGGAACATACTTTCGAAGTTGTGACACGTGAAACACATCATGCAAGTTCGAAAGATTAGGCGGCAAAGCCACCCTATAGGCAACACTTCCCACCCTCTCCGTAATCTGATACGGACCAATGAAACGGGGAGTTAACTTCTTTGATTTCAAGGCACGCCCAACACCAGTCACCGGAGTGTTTCTCAGAAACACATGATCACCGGCCTGAAACTCTAAATCCTTCCTTCTCTTATCATGATAGCTCTTTTGTCGACACTGCGACGCTTTCATCTTCTCACGGATTAATTTTACCTTCTCAGTTGTTTCTCGCACAATCTCAGGCCCCAACACTGCACTCTCTCCAGATTCATACCAACATAACGGAGTCCTACATCTCCGACCATACAACGCCTCAAACGGTGCCATTCCAATACTAGAATGATGACTATTATTATAGGTGAACTCAATCAATGGAAGATGAGAATCCCACGAACCACCCTGCTCAAGAACACATGCTCTCAACAAGTCCTCTAACGACTGAATAGTCCTCTCCGTCTGACCATCTGTCTGCGGATGATAAGCGGAGCTCAACCTCAATTTAGAACCCAAAGCTTCTTGCAAATTTTTCCAAAATTCCGAAGTGAATCTTGGATCTCTATCAGATACAATACTAAGCGGAACGCCATGCAACTTCACAATTGTCTTGATGTAGATCTCTGCCAACTTTGGAACTGGATAAGTGATATTAATCGGTAAGAAGTGAGCAGACTTTGTCAACCTGTCCACAACTACCCATATAGCATCAAACCCTCTCACGGTATTTGGCAAGCCAGTCACAAAATCCATGGAAATGCTATCCCATTTCCATTCCGGAACTTCTAATGGTTGCATCAACCCCGCAGGCTTCTGATGCTCAATCTTTGACTTCTGACAAGTCAAACAGGCGTACACAAACTGTGCCACATCCTTCTTCATACCAGGCCACCAGAACAACTTCTTCAAATCTTGGTACATTTTCGTAGCCCCTGGATGAATACTCAACTTGCTCCTATGGCTCTCCTCAAGAATCATTCTCTTCATCTCAGCATCATCAGGAATGCAGATCCTATCTCTGAATCTCAATGCACCTTGGGAATCTAACTTGAAATCCCCATTCACAGCTTGATCATTCACAACTAACAAGTCCACCAACTTTACATCTGACTTTTGGGCTTCTCGAATACTAACCAAAAATTCATTGCCAATCTTCAACATTCCCAATCTGACACTCTGCGGTGTCACTTCACAAACCAGACTCATGTCCCGGAACTGCTCAATCAGCTCTAATTCTTTAACCATCATAGCCGACATATGCAAGGTCTTCCGACTTAAAGCATCAGCCACGACATTAGCTTTGTCGGGGTGATAGTTCAAGCCGAAATCATAGTCCTTCAGCAATTCTAACCAAGGTCTCTGTCTCATATTCAGCTCCTTCTGATCGAACAAGTATTTCAAACTCTTATGGTCACTAAACACCTCAAATCTAGTACCATACAGATAGTGCCTCCAAATCTTCAGCACAAACACAATCGCAGCTAGCTCCAAATCATGAGTAGGGTAGTTCTTCTCATGGGTCCTCAACTGTCTAGACGCATAAGCTACTACCTTACCTTCTTGCATCAACACACCTCCCAAACCCATCTTGGAAGCATCACAATACACCACAAACGGTTGATCCGGAACAGGCAAAGTCAAAACGGGCGATGTTGTCAACCTCTTCTTCAACTCATTGAAGATCTCCTCACAGCGAGCATCCCACACAAATGCTTTTCCCTTACACGTCAATTGAGTCAACGGAAGGGCTAACTTCGAGAAACCTTCAATAAACCTCCTGTAATAACCAGCTAATCCCAAGAAGCTTCTAATCTCTGTAACTGACTTCGGGCTCTCCCATTGCAACACAGCATCAACCTTGGCTGGATCCACGGCTATACCATTACCAGAGATAATATGACCAAGGAAACCTACTTCATTCAGCCAGAACTCACACTTAGACAACTTCGCATACAACTTCTTTTCTTTCAATACTTCTAGTACTAACCTCAAATGTTCTGCGTGCTCCTCTTCCGTCTTAGAATACACCAGAATGTCGTCAGTAAACACAACTACAAACCGATCCAAGTAACTATGGAAGGTACGATTCATGTACTCCATAAACACTCCCGGCGCGTTGGTAACACCAAACGGCATCACAGAATACTCATAGTGCCCATATCTCGTTCTGAAAGCTGTCTTCTGAATGTCTTCATCCTTTACCTTGATCTGGTGATAACCCGACCTCAAATCGATTTTGCTAAACACTTTAGCACCCACCAACCGGTCCATCAAATCATCAATTCTGGGGAGCGGATACCTGTTCTTTATTGTCACCTTGTTCAATTGCCTATAATCGACACAAAGTCTCATACTCCCATCCTTCTTTTTCACCAACAATACCGGAGCACCCCATGGTGACACACTTGGCCTTACAAATTTCTTCTCAAGTAGATCTTCTAGTTGCTTTTTCAATTCAGACAACTCTGAGGCTGACATTCGGTACGGTGCCATAGACACATGCCTAGTACCAGGTATAAGATCAATAGCAAACTCAACCTCCCTCTCTGGCGGAACACTTGGAATTTCATCCGGGAACACTTCAGGAAACTCACACACTACTTGTACCCCTTCAATGATCGCCTGATTCTCAGCAGACAATGACGCCATCAGAGCAAACAGATGAACTCCCTCTTTCATTACCTTATGCAATTGACCAGCAGGCAACAAAACGGATTCTTCTTCTTCGGGAGGAAGGAAACTCACAGATTTTCGAAAACAATTAATATGCACATGGTTAACTACTAACCAGTCCATACCAAGAATGACATCCAACCCTCCCAACGGGAAACAAATAAGGTCAACAAGGAAATCTCTGCCGAAGATTGACAGAGGGCACTTAGCACACACAAGAGAGGTAGTTACTGAACCCTTAGCTGGAGTGTCAATAACCATCTCCTTCATCATAGAAGACAAAGCAAGGTCCACTTTCTTAGCACATAAAGCAGCAATAAATGAATGCGTAGCACCAGTATCAATAATAGCAATCAAAGGAATACCATTAATAAAACATGTACCTCTAATCTCATTAGTATCCTCTGATCCTGCGAGAGCAAACACTTTTCCGCGGAACTTCTCTTTCTTCGGCTTAGTACACTTGGTACTAATATGACCTACTTCCCCACAGTTGTAGCACACCACATCCTTTTTCTCACATTTGGCAGCTACATGACCTTCTTTACCGCACTTGAAACATTTATTATCCGAGCAGTCAAAACTCTTATGGCCCGGCTTGCCACACCTGTAGCACACAACCTTCGCAGGGGCATCTCCCCCACTTGGCTTCTTACTATCAACATACCTCTGCTTACCCTTACCAGCAGGAACCTCATATGGCTTACCCCGGTTCTGAAATTTACCCCTCTGATCTCTCATGACCTTGGAGTGAGCATTACTATCCTCTTCGAATATCCTGCAACTATCGATTAAATCAGCGAATACCCGAATCTTCTGGTACCCTATAGCTTTCTTTATATCAGCCCTCAGTCCATTCTCGAACTTAATACATTTTGAGAATTCAGAATCAGCATCAGCATAGTGGGGGTAAAACTTAGCCAATTCAGTGAACTTGGCAGCATACTCTGTCACTGACATGCTCCCTTGCTTTAGCTCAAGGAATTCTATTTCTTTCTTTCCCCCCACATCTTCTGGAAAATACTTCCGTAAGAACTCTCTGCGGAAAACAGCCCAAGTTATCTCCTGATTAGCAGTTTCTAACCTCTGCCTAACCTCCATCCACCAATCATCAGCTTCTTCTGCCAGCGTATGGGTGCCATACCTGACCTTCTGCGCATCATTACAATCCATGACACGAAATATCCTTTCAATCTCTTTCAGCCATGCTAGAGCACCATCTGGATTATACTTGCCCTTAAAAACGGGTGGATTCTCCCTCTGGAACGTGGCTAAACTGCGAGTCCCAGCATTCTCAGCACGATTTTGCTGGTTCCCAACAGCCTGAGCCATAGCCTGCAGAGCAGCAGCAAGAGCAGCATCGTTTCTCCCAGCCATTTCAATTTATCACTGCAGCACAAACAGAAATTTAGAACTAATCTAACAATTCCTATTTGTCATAAGACACTATGACAGGACGACTTGGCCGGACAGACCGAACTGCTCTGATACCACTAATGTAACACCCCCTTCTAATAACCTTACAATGTAATAAAATCAGAGTTTCTTTTTTTTTTTTTTTGAAAGCAACATAAGAGAGTGCTACGTCTACTCCATTAAGTCAACAACTTCAAATTGCATAGTTCGGCTAAAAGCCACAAGATACATAGCACCATAAAATACCGTTTAGTTCACATCAACTAAATACAGTCACTACAGCAGGGGAATAATAATAAGTTCGAGAACAAGTCCAATACATCACCAATAACAGTCTAACGGTATAAATAAAATAACACATAAGCATAAGACGCCCCCCCCCCCCCGTGCTACGTATCAGAGCATGACACTTCATTCATTATTACCTGCACGTTGCCGACATGAGAAGCAACATAAAAGCAGTAGGGTGAGTCTCTTTTCATAATTAATAACATATGGAATAAGCACTGCATAGGAAAAGTAACTAGGCACACCGATTCACAACAATGGCAGCAACCACATCAAAATTACAATCTCCAAACAACAATACAAAATGTATAGTTATGCATGAAATGCAACCCAAACTCCACGGGCACATGCATGTCGGATCCGTCACCAAATACAATTAGGCCGAAGCCTCTGCTCACCAAATAAAATTAGGCCGAAGCCTCTGCTCACCGATAATGCACATGGTTCATGAGACGCCATGACAATGCACCACAACACACCACACAATTCACCAATTCACCATTTAATCAACTCACCATAAACTAACCAAATAACTCACCAATAAGCTCACCAAGTAAACTCACCAATAACTCACCAATTAACTCACCAAATAAACTCACCAATAAATCAGTACCAATTTAATTAAACCATTTTAGGACATTGACACGGAATAGGAGAAAGTGAATAAAAATTGCAATTTGACACCTTGAACAACTTCAGTCCAGAACCATCAGGAAAATAATCCATTTTTTGCATAAAACCAAAACATTTGGATAGACACTGAAATTAGCTTCGAAACGCATTTTGAACCGTCCAATTTGGACACCCGAGTAAAAAGTTATGATTGAAACAAAATCGGAAAAACACTTAGACATTCTGAAAATTGGCGCCCAGGCGCTGGGCGCCCAGGAGCAACACTGGACTGGCGCAATTGGCGCAGGAACTGGCGCAGGGGAACACGGCGCCCATGCACTAGGCGCCTAAGGCCAGGACAGGGAACAACTTCTTTGACTCCAAAAATGATTTTACACGAGCCATTTATTCAGTGTATGAGAACCCAAAAAGAATTTTGAGAAAATATGCAACACAACAGTGGCGCCCTTGGCGCCTAGCGCCAAAACTGGAACACCTGAGACAGGCGCAGGAAAAACTGGCGCAGAGCGCATGGCGCCCATGCACTAGGCGCCTAAGGAAAACACAGGCTACAACTCTTTTGATGGCCAAAATCATTTTACACGAGCCATTTAACTTGGACATGAAAACCAAAAGCCAAAATTGGCAAAACAATCACCAGAAAGATGGGGCCCTTGGCGCCCATGGCACAAGGCGCCTAGCGCCAAAACTGGGAACACAGTGAAACAGGCGCCCAGGAGGGCGCCCAGCGCCTGGGACAGCAACAGAACACAACAGGCGCAGCATAGCTCTTGGCGCCCAGCAGCAGGGCGCCTGGGAGCAGAATTTCAGCAACACAAGCAACACTCTAGGGCGCCTAAGGCTCCTACACTTTTTGAGTTCCTCTCAACAAAAAATCACCAAATTAAATCAGCAATGCCAATTACTTATATGAACAGTAGCCATCACATTTTCCACCAAAATTTCCTTCAATCATAACACCAAACAATAGGCATGCACAATTCCTATTGTGTACAATTCAACACCAATCAAACATGTCTTTGATAACTCTATTTTATATAGAGTTATTCATACAATCAAGCTTGAGTTATTGCTTATTTTCAAGAACATTTATATATATTTATAGCTTATTTATCAAGGAACAGCATTTTAAATATTCAAATGGATAAAGGGCAATTATCTAGGCAAAATGCACACATCTTGTTAGGTTTGATGTTTTTGTTCAGTGCAACTACTTCAGGAGTGGGAACACTGCCAACACCAGGAGTGGAAACACTAGGAGTGGAAACACTGCCAACACCTGCTAAATTATGCAGTTTATACCAAAACATTCAAAGACCATTTCAATGCTTCCACACTTGATTTGTGACGTCATGCCTAGTCACCTGGAGCTGAGCCACTTGCTGAAGTCGGCGATACACATAAAAATCAAGTTGCAAGACTCAAACTTATCTAAAAGACATGTGGCACTTCTCCAATGGACCTCATCTTTTGTTATGCATGCAAGCGACCAAACCTGTGCAGCTTGCTTGATTGGTTGTCAACAATCTAACCACGTTCAGTTCCCTCAGCTGATCTTTCACGCAAAAGGAAACCCCTTGCAAGAGGAAAGCTTTCAAGCCTATAAATAGATATCATATCTTCACAAGAAAAAGATCTTCTTTAGAATCCTATCTTCTATCACCTTTCACATCTTTAAATCTTTTATCTTTCAGTTTAGTTTAGGTTTAGTTTATTTTCATTTTAAGTTTCTAAGGAGAGGAAGGTGAGGAAGTGCTTGACAACCATTCCCTTCACTTCTACTTTGAAGAAATTCGTGTAAGAAATCTTTATTATACTTCAACTTGGGAACTTAATGCAAAAGATCTTCTATTCAAGTAATCTTTACTCTTTTAAGTTCTTTTGCCTTATTATTCATTTACTTATGTTCTTTGCATATTCTTTGCTTTATAACATGAGTAATATGAGCTAAATTCCCTTAAGTTGAGATGTTCTAACTTTGTAATGAACTTCTAAATATGTTATTATGGTTTATGTAGTGTAAACACTTTAAACTCTTGCATAACACTTCTTTCAACTTATTCTGGAATTGATCACTTTAGAATAGGTAAAACTTGTAGCAGCAGACATGGGCTACATTTATGAACTCAAGAGTTAATAGGAACAAGTATTTAATAAAGGAAACTTTGTTAAATATATGCTAAAACCTAGACATAGGATACCATAGTTCTTAGGATAGTAAAATTACAAGAGTGAACCTATTTAGCAACTTGGATCATTGTTAGGAGGCAAGGGAGGAATTGACAAACCTTTCTTTACTGTAAAAAACAAAGATCATAAGAGCTTGTAATGAAACTCTGAAGAGAAGTGCTGAAAAGCACAAACTGATGTACCTACATCCAGTGTTCCCACACTATATACTCCATTAAAACATTTAGAAGTAAAGTACTTGGTGAAAACATCTCAACTACTTTTTCCAACTGATTTCTCACAAATTTTATTGCTTATTATTATTTTACTTACTTTGAAAACTCCAAACCAAAAATACTGAATAGTGTAGACACACTAAGTGTACACTTTGAACTACAAAAATTTACAATACATAATCCCTGTGGGTTCGACCTTTCTTATCACTTTATTACTTGTGTGACTATGTATACTTGCATATAATAAACCACACCAAGTTTTTGGCGCCGTTGCCGGGGATTATAGTAAAATTTTGTTGTTTAAATTGTTAAGTTAGTGTTTTATTAGTACTACTGGTATTCTGTTTTCTGTGCAGAAACATTTAGTGCAGAAACATTCAGTGTGGAAACACTAGTTTATGCCCAGAGATAGACTACCAGAATTCGATTGTGATCCAGAAATTGAGAGAAGATTCAGGAGATTGCTAAGACAACAAAGACAAAGACAACAAGACTGCAGAACAATGTCTCACCACAGTGAAGATGCCTCAGTAAGAGGAGGTCCTAATTCACATCAACAAACTGAAGATGGACCAGATCACAGACAACAATTCATTCAAATAGGACCAATAGGTATGATTAATGATAGAGATAGACCTATGAGAGACTATGCTCAATATGACCAGCAGCATATACAAACTAGTATTGCTAGACCTCAAATTGATGCTGTTCATTTTGAATTTAAGCCTATGATGTTTCAAATGTTGCAAACAATTGGTCAATTTGGGGGATCTCCACAAGAAGATCCCCATGAACATTTAAAGCAATTCATAGAAGTTTGTAGTAACTTTATCATTCCTGGTATTAGTGAGGATGCATTTAGACTTAAGTTATTTCCATACTCTTTGAAAGATAGGGCTAAATCATGGCTAAATTCTATGGAGCCCAATTCTATTCATACATGGAATGAATTAGCTGAAAAATTCTTAAGCAAATATTTTCCTCCTATTAAAAATGCTAGGATGAGACATGATATTACATCTTTTAGACAAAAAGAATTTGAATCATTGTTTGAAGCATGGGAAAGATGGAAAGAACTTTTAAGAAAATGTTCACATCATGGTTTACCTGTCATTATACAAATGGAAACTTTTTACAATGGTCTAGAACCACAAACCAGAGTGATGCTTGATGCATCAGCTGGTGGTGTTCTTTTGAATATGTCTTATAATGAAGCATGTGATCTTATTGACAAAATTGCTACAAATGGTTCAAGTTGGCCTACGGGGAGGGTAAGTGCTCAAAAGAGAACTTCTGGAGTACATGAGATTAATGATATATCAGCCCTATCTGCTCAAGTAGCCACTTTAACCAATCTGATCAAACAGTGCACTAGTGCACCTACATCTAGTGTAGCAACACCTAAAGAAAACACTGCAGCAGCTATAGAACAAGCCCCTCCAGGAACTACAAGTTGTGTGTATTGTAGAGGAGGCCATCTATATGAGGAATGTCCTAGCAACCCTGTCTCTGTCAACTATGTAGGATACAATAAAAATAACAACCCTTACTCTAATACCTACAATCCAGGATGGAAGAACCACCCAAATTTTAGGTGGAACAATTCTAATGCACCTGCACAAAGTGCACCTGCACCAAGTACTCCTCCTAGATTCCTACCTCAAAGCCAACAAAGATCAAACCCACCTGCCAGTGCCAATTCCCTAGAAGAATTGCTAAGATCATTCATAAGTGAAACTAGAACTGCTAGGCAAGCTCATGATATATCAATTAAGAACCTAGAGAACCAAGTAGGGCAATTAGCAACTGCTTTGCAGCAAAGACCAGCAGGTACTTTGCCATCAAACACAGAAGCTTCACCCTCACAAAGGCAAGGTAAGGAACAGGCCAAAGCCATATCTTTGAGAAGTGGCAAGGATCTAACAGAATCATATGAGCTTGAAGGTACAGAGAAGGGAGAAAAAAATAAAAATGAAAAAAATTTTCAAGATGCAGAAACACCTGATGTTCCTACATCTCATACTCCAAGGTTAGTACCAGAATACCCTCCTCCTCCTTTTCCTCAAAGATTGAAAAAAATACATGAGGAGAAGCAATTCAGTAAATTTTTAGATGTTTTAAAACAATTGCATATCAATGTTCCCTTGATAGAGGCACTTCAACAAATGCCAAATTATGCCAAATTCATGAAAGATGTGCTTTCTAAAAGAAGAAGATTAGGGGAATTTGAAACTGTTGTTTTGTCAAAAGAATGTAGCCTGATTTTACAAAACAAAATTCCAAGGAAGCTAAAGGATCCAGGTAGCTTTACAATCCCTTTTTCAATAGGTAAGTACTATACAGGAAGAGCTTTATGTGATTTAGGTGCAAGCATCAATTTGATGCCCAAATCTATCTTCACAAAGCTAGGGATTGGAAATGCTAAACCTACCACATTGACACTATCTTTGGCAGATAGATCAATTGCATATCCAGAAGGAATTATTGAAGATATATTGGTGCAAGTTGACAAATTTGTGTTTCCTGCAGATTTTGTTATACTTGATTTCATTGCAGATGAAGAAGTACCAGTCATACTTGGAAGACCATTCTTGGCAACAGGGAAAACACTGATAGATGTGCAAAGAGGAGAGCTAACCATGAGAGTGAATGATCAAGAAGTAAAATTCAATGTCTTGAATGCTTTGAAGTATCCTGCAGAGGAGAGTGAAGAGTGTTCATCAATCTCACTTGATCATTTGGTAGAGAAGCAGTTCCACAAGCAGTATGATCACCTTGCCAATGCACTAACACATGATGTTTCAGCATTGCCTGCTGAGAAATGTATTGAAGAAAGCATATTGCCCAAGGAACAAGCTACACCTAAGGTATGGGTTAGAACTTATGAATCTCTTAATTTAGAAGATCCCAACCTTAAAGAAAATGTACCTTCTATTGAACAACCTCCCAAGCTAGAATTAAAAGAACTACCTAAGCATCTAAAATATGTTTTTCTAGGTGAGGATAATACTCTTCCTGTAATCATAGCTTCTGATCTATCTTTAGAACAAGAGCTTGATTTAATTAACACCTTGAGAAAACATAGAAAAGCTATAGGTTGGCAAATGTCTGACATTAAAGGGATTAGCCCCTCAACATGCATGCATAGGATAATTTTAGAAGAAAATTCTAAAAACAGCATAGAAGGGCAAAGAAGATTAAATCCAATAATGAAAGAGGTTGTTAAGAAGGAAATAATTAAATGGCTAGATGCTGGTATTATCTACCCTATTTCAGATAGTGCATGGGTAAGTCCTGTGCAATGTGTTCCTAAAAAGGGTGGAGTCACAGTTGTAGCCAATAAAAATAATGAATTAATCCCAACTAGAACTATAACAGGGTGGAGAATCTGTATGGATTACAGAAAACTCAATAAGGCCACTAAGAAAGATCATTTCCCCTTACCCTTTATAGATCAAATGTTAGATAGGTTAGCAGGAAAGGAATTCTATTGTTTCTTAGATGGTTATTCAGGATACAATCAAATAGCAATTGAACCTAAGGATCAACAGAAAACCACCTTTACTTGTCCTTATGGCACATTTGCCTTTAGAAGGATGCCTTTTGGACTTTGTAATGCTCCTGCTACCTTTCAAAGATGCATGATGTCAATCTTTTCTGACTTCATTGAGCAATCAATGGAAGTCTTCATGGATGACTTTTCTGTTTTTGGAGAAACATTCTCATTGTGCCTTTCAAACTTAGAAGAAATTCTTCAAAGGTGTGAAGACACTAACTTGGTGCTTAATTGGGAAAAATGTCATTTCATGGTAAAAGAAGGCATTGTGCTTGGTCATAAAATATCTAAAAAAGGTCTTGAAGTGGATAGGACAAAGATAGAGGTAATTGAGAAACTACCACCTCCATCAACAATCAAAGGGATTAGAAGTTTTTTAGGTCATGCAGGATTCTATAGGAGATTTATCAAAGACTTTTCAAAAATTTCAAAACCATTGTGTATGCTTTTGCAACATGATGTACCTTTTAATTTTGATGAATCTTGTGTAGAAGCTTTTCAAAAACTAAAAAAGGCCTTAGTTACAGCACCAGTTGTAGTCACTCCAGATTGGAGTAAGCCTTTTGAACTCATGTGTAATGCTAGTGACTTTGCAGTAGGAGCAGTCCTAGGGCAAAGATATAACAAAGTGTTTCATACCATATACTATGCTAGCAAAACACTAATTGAAGCTCAAATGAACTACACTGTAACAGAGAAGGAACTATTAGCAGTGGTTTTTGCTTTTGAAAAATTTAGATCATACTTGGTAGGCACCAAAGTAATTGTGTACACTGACCATTCTGCCATCAAGTATCTAATTTCAAAAAAAGATGCAAAACCTAGGCTAATAAGATGGGTTCTATTACTTCAAGAATTTGATCTTGAAATAAGACATAAGAAAGGAGTAGAGAACCAAGTAGCTGATCATCTCTCTAGACTTGAAAGTAATAATGCAGGTAAAATTGAAGAAATCAAGGAAAGTTTCCCTGATGAGAAATTACTAGCAATTACCATGAATACGGCCAGTGTTTCTGCACTCAGTATGGCCACACCTCATGTTTCAACACCATGGTATGCAGACATAGTAAACTTCCTTGTAAGCAAAATTATACCATGTGACATGAACTATCAACAGAAAATAAGGTTCTTCCATATAGTAAAACAATACTATTGGGATGACCCTTACCTATTCAAGAAATGTCCTGATCAAATCATGAGAAAATGCATTCCTGAAGAAGAACAGCAAGCAGTGCTCCTGCATTGTCATGCAGCACCATATGGAGGTCACTTTGGAAGCCAAAGAACAGCAGCTAAGGTACTTCAATCAGGTTATTTCTGGCCTACTCTATTTAAAGATGCTTATTATATGGTGAAAACCTGTGATAAATGTCAAAGAAGTGGTAATATATCTAATAGACATGAAATGCCTAGGACTAATATTTTAGAAATAGAACTTTTTGATGTTTGGGGCATGGATTTCATGGGTCCTTTTCCACCTTCTTTTGGCAATGAATACATCTTAGTGGCTGTAGACTATGTATCTAAATGGATTGAGGCTGTAGCACTGCCAAATAATGATGCTAAATCTGTTAGCAAATTTCTCCAAAGAAATATTTTTTCAAGATTTGGTACTCCAAGAGCAATCATCAATGATGAAGGCTCACATTTTTGCAACAAACTTATTGAAAATCTTCTTGCAAAATATGGAGTGAAACATAAGATTGCTACTGCCTATTGTAACACCCCGGTATTTTTAACATGTAAAAATACCCAAGTGTACCAAACCTAAATCATCAGAGATATATTTCCTGTTTAAATACTGAACACCACTATAAAATTTTCACTGAATAACAGCAGGACAGTCTTAAACATAAATAAGACCACAAACCATCAGTGAAATACAGTGTTCAATATCGTACAAGAAAGCGGAATAAAAATACATAATGTTGTGATACATGGAATACAAGGGAAAACATAAACTAAGCACAACAACTAAGTCTTCAGCAACCCTCCAAGTACAGCCTACTCATGCTTCTTGGATCTCCTCTTTCCCTGTTTCTCTGTAAAACAACAACATTTAAACAATGAGATACAATCTCAGTGAGTTCTACCGAGACCCCTACTAACACTCTCGGTTCAATTATGAAACCCTTTTTAAGATTTGACACGGCACCGACTGCAAACCTGCTAATCCCGGTAAACCGTGTTATAAGGTTTTAGTTCAGTACGACACCGACTGCAAACCTGCTAATCCCGGTGAACCGTACCATAAAACCTTTTTACGTACCACCGACTGCAAACCTGCTAATCCCGGTGAACGTAACGCATAACTTTTTAACATAACACCGACTGCAAACCTGCTAATCCCGGCGAACCCCATAACCAATAGTGTTTCCTAATGGCACAGAGCCTAGGGTAAGGGTTCATGACTTCCCCGCCTAGTATGTCAACATGGGTCGTCACCCAAACTCGATATAATATATATATATCTACAATAATATGAACATTTAGTTCATTTACATTCAGACCAATAATTGAACATAACACCCGCATCAGGCCGTTTCCCATAGTCGATATAATTTATATATCGTGAATCGTAGACCGGTTTATCATTAATAAACATATCCGCACACGTGTACTATTAGTCGGTTTTTCGAAACGATCTATAACTTCAAAAACAGTTCATTATACAATTTAAATCATTTATTTGATTAGGCCTTAAAATTAGAATATTCAGTTAGGCCTCTGAATAAGCTTTCCAACGCATCTTAAAACACCTCAATCGGGTTCCCGGATCAAAAGTTATCGCGAAAACAAAATCAGTGAAAAACTGTTGAAAATCTGCAAAGTGACGCGCGAGTGGCGCGTGGCGCGGAAGCGGCGCGCGAACTGGCAGTAAAACCTGTCAACTAGCGCGTGAGTGGCGCGTGGCACGCAAGTGGCGCGTGGGTTGATAGCAGGGGGGTCTGTCAAGTGCAGATTTTGGCGGTTTCGCGCGAAAACCGCGATTCCGCTTAATTCCGATTCTCGTTCCGATTGAAAACAGTTTTGACAACTATAAAACCAGTCTCAATCAAAGTCACACAATCAATCAAATCAATCAAAAACTCATTTTAAATGAATTGTATCAAAACGCGAGATATTTTCCAATTAACGGTTTTTAAGTCAAAATCTTTCGAAATCAAATCGCCAACAATTCCATTTCAACACGACACAACTCGAGACTCGCTCTGATCGATTCCTAACCCGAAACAGACAATATCCAGTAATATTCCAGTCCAGCGAAAGCGATAAAACAGTTAATTAATTAATTCGAAATGTAAAATCCTAAGCGTGAGTAAAACTCACCCTCGAAGCGTGTGCCGACACCGAGACTTCAAAATCACCGAGACTTCGCCAAATCACCGACACTTCGCCAAATCACCGAGACTTCGCCAAATCACCGAGACTTTTCGCGACACCGCTTTTCTGACAAAACAACACGAACGTTCCGCGAATCAACTACACGCTCCGGCGACGTCCGCAACCGCTCCCAAAGTTTCCCACTCGACTTCGAGGCATCCTTTTGACCGAATTACCGAATTCCCCGAAATCCTCCATGAATACTATTCATCATCTTCCCCAACTTCTAATCACTATTCACAAAACCCCAAATCACCCAACTCGCTTCCAATCTTTCAATCGAACCTCAATCAACGATCCATCATCCTTGGGTTCGCGCCAAACTCCATCCCAAGCCATCCTTCAGCTTGGACCATCAACAAACCTCCATTTCCTTCAAAATTCGAAAATGGCAAAGTGAGAGAGAGAGAGAGTTGATGATGTTGATGTTGGTACCAAATCGAAGAGGAAGTAACACTGAGCATTTTTCGTGTTGGAAGGAAGTCGTTTTGTTGAGCGGAAGCACCCCCTTTTTCCTCTTCTTCTTCCTCCCCCTTTCTTTCTCTCTTCTTTTCTTTTTCTCTTCTCCTCTCTGTTTCTCGCCTTCTTCTTTCTTCTTTTCTTTCTTTTATTAATTCTTTCTCTCTTCACTCACACACACACACGCGTATACATATATATATTTATTTATTATATAAGTTGTAACGCGGTCAAATTACCATATCGATCGAAATCTCCTATTTCGATTCCAAAACTTCCTTGGTCCATATTATCCGGTTAACGATCCGATGACAACCAATAAATAATTTTAGCACTCAGTAAATTTACCCGTCAAGTACTAAATTAGTTTAATTGGGTTAACACCCAAATAATTCTATTGATTATTTTGCGGATGTTACATTCTCCCCAACTTAAAAGAATTTTGTCCTCAAAATTTCGCTAAGTCTTTCATCCGACTAACCGAGGATCGACATTCTCAAAAAGGTCCAAATTTGCTAGAAAACATTCTTGAATTAACGAGATGATTGTAGAAATCTTCACGAAGTTGGCACATCAATCTCCAAGTATGATCCACTACTGCCTCGATACGAACTCTCTGGTTTCGAATCAACACGAGAAACTCCTCTTTCGCCTACATAGGCTCGGCACCGCGTTCGAAAACACTTCCGAAGCTTCATTCCAGTTATCCTCGCTTACTCCCCAACTTTGATTAATCTAAATCAAAGGGTTTAATACAAGACACTTGATAGAGATACAGGTCGAAGATGAGATCCACAATTTGGTACTCCACGGTAGAGATAAGTACAAACATGATTTTCTCGAAGGGTGTAAACACGTTCTCCGCAAATTCTCTAAAAATCCATAACAGTTTCCATACACATTGAAAAAGCGTGACGGAAAGGTCATCTGTGAAACTTCCTGACTCACCCTTGGGATTTCGAGATAGAACTCTTCAAAAGATGGGATGAGGATTTACCAGAAACGTTTATCTTAAACGTAGAAATAAACCACGGGGACATCAAATAAATTGAACGTAATGAAAACCACCTCAGTTGTTCTCCAAACAACTATCAAACAGAACTCAGAGCTCCCTTCCGAATTAGTCAATAGCGTTGAGAGCTTCCCCTCAACCTAAGTGATCCTCCTAGGATTTTCCTCCCCAATCATATCCTATTAGCCTCTTAATTCGTTCCCAAAATTAACTTTAGCATGCGGGTTTTCACAAAAACAATTTTTCAAAACTATTACACCGCACGCCAAGCTTCACTTCGGAAATTTCAGTCCCCTACAAGTAGATCCATCAATTAATCCTTTGATGGTTATTCGCAACGTGAAAACAGTCAGCAGTTACCTCATTTACATATTCGTATTCACGTTCGACTTGTCAAACGGAATCTCATAATACTATCTCATTGTTAACCTTCACAAAGGAGAGGTTAACAAACTAATACCTCTGCTTTATATTCTGTACACCCTGGGACAGAATATAAACTTCGGTGTGCTTCCTCTACACTTGCCTTTTGTTGTTCTCATCATCGGGCGCACAGATTCTACCGTTGAAACAACTGACTCTATCACTATCCATGGTGAAATCTGGAAATACCTTTTGTGATTGTGGCTTCACATCAACTTCCTGTGCTAAGCGTATAGAATCCCTTAGGGAACTAAAGACCCTCATATGGCTCAACACTAACCGGTTCCTCCTTGATCTTGAATTCGGATTTAAGTCTCTAAAAGACTCCGATAATTCCATCTCATGCATCAAGAAACTCGGCCACGCAGTGCATCAGTAACAACACTGGCCTCTCTTGAAGGCTACATCAACACGAATTTATAATCCTCCAGAAACTCAACACACTTCTCTGCCTGCTATTCAGTTCTTTCTGATCAAAAAGATACCTTGAACTCTTGTGATCACTAAAGACATCGAAACGAGACCCATACAGGTAACGTCTCCAACTCTTCAGTGCATACACAATAGCTGCCAACTCATAATCGTGAGTCGGATGACTCTTCTCATGAGACTGTAATTGTCTGGACGCATAAGCTACCACTTGTTGATTTTGCATTAGAATACATCCTATACCCCTCCCTGAAGCGTCATCGAAAATTTAAAATTCCATTGATGGATCCGGAGGAATCAGGATTGGAGCAGAAGTCAAAATCTTCGACTCTTGAAAACACTCTTCACAATCGGCATCCCGCCTAAAAGGTTGACCCTTATGAGTTAACCGAGTAAGTGGAAGAACCAATTGTGAGAATCCTTCGATAAACTTTCTGTAGTAACCGGCTAGACTTAGAAAACTTCTGATTTCAGTGACTGACGTTGGTCGTTCCCAATTCAATACAGCTTCTATCTTACTGGGATCTACTGCAACTCCTGATTGGGAAATCGCGTATCCCAGAAACTTTACCTTAGGCATCCAGAAATCACACTTCGAAGGTTTCACATACAACTTCTTTTCTCGGAGTACTTTCAGAACAATGCGGAGATGTTGGACATGCTCCTCAATGGTCTTCGAGCACATCGTGATACCATCAATGAAAACGACTACAAATTGATCCAGGTACGCGTGGAAAACTCGATTCTTGAAATCCATGAATACTGCTGGAGCATTAGGTAGACCGAAAGGCATCACTACTAACTCGTAATGTCCATACCTAGTACAGAAAGCTGTCTTCGGAATATCTAAGGCTCTAACTTTTATTTGATGAGATTCTGACCTCAGATCAATTTTAGAAAACGCTGTAGCACCTCAAATTACTCAAGCAAATCGTCTATCCTTGGTAAGGGATATTTATTCTTGATCGTCACTTGTTCAGTTGTCGATAACCGATGTACAATCTCATGCTGCTAACTTTCCATTTGACTAATTACTCCAGAGCACTCCTTGGAGAAGCACTCGGTTGAATGAATTTCTTTAACATCGACTCTTCAAGTTGAGACTCCATTTCCTTTAATTCTCAAGAAACTTTCAAGAAGAAACAATAGATATTGATCCTGTACCGGAATCAATTCTATAGAAAACTCTACCTCTCGCTCTGGATGTACAAAAGAAACTTCATCCAGAAAAACATCCAGAGAACCTCCAAAAAGTCATTCACAACCTGAATGTTCGCCAAATCTAAACTAGTTTCAGTGGATGCAGATTACATACTAACATGTGCTTCCGCACCTTGGAATGAAGATAGACCGTCTAGGGTGAACTAGGTAACTGCTTCAGAATTTGTCCTAGACAATTCAACTGATTCTGAAGAGAAACTGATAGTTGATTAACACAGTCGATTGCAACATGATTTGCAGTCATCCAATTCATACCCAAAATGGTGTCCACACTTCTCACAGGCAAACAAATAATCCTTCCACGAAATTTCTGTCTCCTATAACACGTAGGCAATTCCGACACAAGGATTGGGTCTGGACACGACCCTTAGCCGCAGTTAAGATAGTTATCGGTTCGGATAGCGATGATAAGGCTAATCCCAACTGATTCACACGCGATCGGGATATACAGCAATACGTTGCACCCGAATCATATAATATACTGACAGAGTTATTGAAAACTGATCTCATACCCCTCAGTAAATTGTCTGCAGTCGTAACTGTCTAAACATCCAGAATGTTGACTCGTCCTTGCCTTAGAGCTGCTTGTAACTCCCGGGAACTCTTCCTCGCAGAGCACTCTTTTGCATAGTGACCCTCTTCTGCATATACTACTATTTCTAAATTGGGTTGCTTTCCACAATTAGAATATCTTGACCCTTTGGAGAATCAAAGAATTGCATCTGCTTTTTCTTTGATGAAATTATCTTAGGACTTTGCATTCAGAGTTGATAATTCAACTACCTTATTTCCTTTCCCATACTTCCTATGAGATCATCCTCGGCGACATAGGCTGATTGCACAAAGGCAACATAATTGGTAGCAGTATAAGAACTGAGACCTTAAATCATAAAAGCACTTATGCCCGTCTTATACTTCTGCATTCTCCGTTCGTCATCCGAAGCTTACTTTACCACTTGGTAAAACTGAGACAACTTCTTAAACTTAGCGGTGTATTCTTCCACCGTCATGTCACCTTTCCTGAGGATACACCGGTTGAAGATTCCGATTGTGGTCGAGGATTGCATCTTGATCATCCAGTCATAATTCCGCTTATGATGCACTAAGTATTAAGTTGATCAGGCTCAATGTCTCTTAGCATCACAAGTGTAATTACAAAAAGGACTAACAAGGAATCGACTCAACCCTAAACTAAGTCCGACTAGGTCGAACTGCTTTGATAGCAAGTGTACCAAACCTAAATCATCAGAGATATATTTCCTGAATAACAGCAGGACAGTCTTAAACATAAATAAGACCACAAACCATCAGTGAAATACAGTGTTCAATATCGTACAAGAAAACGGAATAAAAATACATAATGTTGTGATACATGGAATACAAGGGAAAACATAAACTAAGCACAACAGCTAAGTCTTCAGCAACCCTCCAAGTACAGCCTACTCATGCTTCTTGGATCTCCTCTTTCCCTGCTTCTCTGTAAAACAACAACATTTAAACAATGAGATACAATCTCAGTGAGTTCTACCGAGACCCCTACTAACACTCTCGGTTCAATTATGAAACCCTTTTTAAGATTTGACACGGCACCGACTGCAAACCTGCTAATCCCGGTAAACCGTGTTATAAGGTTTTAGTTCAGTACTACACCGACTGCAAACCTGCTAATCCCGGTGAACCGTACCATAAAACCTTTTTACGTACCACCGACTGCAAACCTGCTAATCCCGGTGAACGTAACGCATAACTTTTTAACATAACACCGACTGCAAACCTGCTAATCCCGGCGAACCCCATAACCAATAGTGTTTCCTAATGGCACAGAGCCTAGGGTAAGGGTTCATGACTTCCCCGCCTAGTATGTCAACATGGGTTGTCACCCAAACTCGATATAATATATATATCTACAATAATATGAACATTTAGTTCATTTACATTCAGACCAATAATTGAACATAACACCCGCATCGGGCCGTTTCCCATAGTCGATATAATTTATATATCGTGAATAGTAGACCGGTTTATCATTAATAAACATATCCGCACACGTGTACTATTAGTCGGTTTTTCGAAACGATCTATAACTTCAAAAACAGTTCGTTATAAAATTTAAATCATTTATTTGATTAGGCCTTAAAAATAGAATATTCAGTTAGGCCTCTGAATAAGCTTTCCAACGCATCTTAGAACACCTCAATCGGGTTCCCGGATCAAAAGTTATCGCGAAAACAAAATCAGTGAAAAACTGTTGAAAATCTGCAAAGTGACGCGCGAGTGGCGCATGGCGCGCAAGCGGCGCGCGAACTGGCAGTAAAACCTGTCAACTGGCGCGCGAGTGGCGCGTGGCGCGTAAGTGGCGCGTGGGTTGACAGCAGTGGGGTCTGTCAAGTGCAGATTTTGGCGGTTTCGCGCGAAAACCGCGATTCCGCTTAATTCCGATTCTCGTTCCGATTGAAAACAGTTTTGACAACTATAAAAACAGTCTCAATCAAAGTCACACAATCAATCAAATCAATCAAAAACTCATTTTAAACGAATTGTATCAAAACGCGACATATTTTCCAATTAACGGTTTTTAAGTCAAAATCTTTCGAAATCAAATCGCCAACAATTCCATTTCAACACGACACAACTCGAGACTCGCTCTGATAGATTCCTAACCCAAAACAGACAATATCCAGTAATATTCCAGTCCAGCGAAAGCGATAAAACAGTTAATTAATTAATTCGAAACGTAAAATCCTAAGCGTGAGTAAAACTCACCCTCGAAGCGTGTGCCGACACCGAGACTTCAAAATCACCGAGACTTCGCCAAATCACCGAGACTTCGCCAAATAACCGAGACTTCGCCAAATCACCGAGACTTTCCGCGACACCGCTTTTCTGACAAAACCACACGAACGTTCCCCGAATCAACTACACGCTCCGGCGACGTCCGCAACCGCTCCCAAAGTTTCCCACTCGACTTCGAGGCATCCTTTTGACCGAATTACCGAATTCCCCGAAATCCTCCATGAATACTATTCATCATCTTCCCCAACTTCTAATCACTATTCACAAAAACCTAAATCACCCAACTCGCTTCCAATCTTTCAATCGAACCTCAATCAACGATCCATCATCCTTGGGTTCGCGCCAAACTCCATCCCAAGCCATCCTTGAGCTTGAACCATCAACAAACCTCCATTTCCTTCAAAATTCGAAAATGGCAAAGTGAGAGAGAGAGAGAGTTGATGATGTTGATGTTGGTACCAAATCGAAGAGGAAGTAACGCTGAGCATTTTTCGTGTTGGAAGGAAGTCGTTTTGTTGAGTGGAAGCACCCCCTTTTTCCTCTTCTTCTTCCTCCCCCTTTCTTTCTCTCTTCTTTTCTTTTTCTCTTCTCCTCTCTGTTTCTCGCCTTCTTCTTTCTTCTTTTCTTTCTTTTATTAATTCTTTCTCTCTTCACTCACACACACACACACACACGCGTATACATATATATATTTATTTATTATATAAGTTGTAACGCGGTCAAATTACCATATCGATCGAAATCTCCTATTTCGATTCCAAAACTTCCTTGGTCCATATTATCCGGTTAACGATCCGATGACAACCAATAAATAATTTTAGCACTCAGTAAATTTACCCGTCAAGTACTAAATTAGTTTAATTGGGTTAACACCCAAATAATTCTACTGATTATTTTGCGGATGTTACACCTATCACCCACAAACCAGTGGACAAGCTGAACTTTCAAATAGGGAAATAAAAAGAATGCTTGAGAGAATGGTTGGACCAAATAGAAAAGATTGGTCCTTACACTTAGATGAAGCATTATGGGCATATAGGACTGCATTTAAAACTCCATTAGGAATGTCCCCCTATAAGTTAGTTTATGGCAAGCCATGTCATCTCCCTGTTGAATTACAAAACAAGTCATATTGGGCTATCAAAAAGTTGAATTTTGATCTCAAAAAGGCAGGAGATAAAAGGTTTCTTGAGCTAAATGAATTAGAAGAATTCAGGCATTTCTCCTATGAGAATGCAGAAATTTATAAAGCTAAAACCAAAGTATGGCATGACAAGAAAATCCAAAGGAGAGAACTTAAAGAAGGAGGAATGATTCTGTTATACAATTCTAGGTTGAAACTCTTCCCTGGAAAACTGAGATCAAGATGGTCAGGACCATTCAAATTAGTTAAAATCTACCCCCATGGTGCAGTTGATCTATATGCTGCAACCACTGATACCACTTTCAAAGTAAATGGACAAAGAGTGAAAATGTACTATGGAGAGCATGTAGAGAGAGACAAGATCACCACCCACTTTACAAAACCTTAGACCAAGGTACAAGTCAGGCTGTAAGACTCTTAAAACAAGCGCTCGAGGGAGGCAACCCATCACTATATAGTTAAAATTATTATTTTGTGCAATTTCATGTTTTGTTTTTTTGCAGAAAAAAAAACAGGACAACAGAGTAGCCAGTGTTTCTACACTTGATGTTCCCACACTTGATGCGGCCACACTGCCTACTCTGGTGTTAGAATAATTTAGAAGAAAACTGTCACTTGACAAATCATCAACTTAGTGGAATCATCTCTGATCAAGGGTTAGAAAGTGGCGTGTTAAGTCTAAGTTTCCACGTGTTGGCTTGCATGTTAGGCCACACAACTTAACAGCTATAAACTTCAACACAAAAAAAAACACCCACAACTCAACCAGAAAATGCTCCCCAATCTGAAAATCCAAAGCAAGATGCACAAGAAGATACAACCATCCCATCCCAGAAATCACCCACCCTACCAACAGAACCTATTAAGCCAACTAACATTGTTTCTGAGAAAGTTCAAATGCAGGTACTCATTGAAGAGACTGAGAAAGAAAAAGACAAAGCAGGTTCAGTGTTGAAGATGCAGTCATGGCAACTAGTCCTGCAGCAACAATCTCTGCAGTTCTGAAAGCCTTAGCAGAGAAGAAACAGATGCTGGGATACACAAGGAGAACAATGAAGCCTGCTCCAACAAAGAAGATGTGGACAATGAGCTCACTTTATGGTGCACAGGGTACAGGGGTACAAGCTGGTGAGAAGGAGGTATCTGAGGAAGCTACACCCAAAGAGGGAGAGAAAGAAGCTGAGAAGGTAGCAGAGCAACAACCAGAGGGAAATGAGCAGCAATCTGAGAAAACTCCAGGGCAGAGTGGTGTGCCTGCACCTGAAGTCCAAACACTGGCTACACCAGAAGTTCCTGCAGAAGCTACACCTGAAGAGGCAGAAATGCCTAAGGCCGCTGTAGATGATCCTGGTGTGCCTACCTCTGATGTGGCCACTACTAAGAAATCAAAGAAGACAAAAGCCAAGCAAAGCCCTGCTCTGAGAGCCAGCCCCAGATTCCAGAAGAAAGAGTAAAAAGATACATTTTAAATGTTGTTTCCAGTAATTATAATATGCTTTAGTAGTATACTCTATGTGCTAAATACTATTTGTTAACTTACTACTATATGTTGAAAACTTTTGTTTGTTTCTCCCAACATTAGTACTCCCCTGTTTCCTAAACTTAGAACAGTAAGGTCACTGCTCATATTTAAGTTGGGGGGGGAGAGTGGAGAATAGTATGTATTTTGTATGCACTATATTTACAGCATGTTTTGAACCTAGTACTAATATATATGTATGAGTATAGAAATATGTTTGAGTAAGTATTTATAGCATGTGAGTATGTAGTGTTAGTATGTTTTAAGTTTTAGATGTACTTAACAAAGCATGATAATTTGTGTTAACATGATGAATTAAGTGCATCAACTTGTTTTTAGATTTAAATGATTATGAAACATGATCAGTTCATATTTTTCTCAACAAAACTGAAGAAGTGTGTCAATGAGTCAATTTTTAAAGAAAAATGATGAAAAAGCCTTGTTTTCTAGAAATGATCAGTTTTATAAAAACTTTGACACAACAAAATTGAGTTTTGAAAAGAACCATGCTAGATCAAGAGCTATCTAAAGCCAAGGAAATTTTGGAAATTTGAGGTCAAAATTAGATTTTTATTAAAAATTTAGAAGAGCATAAAGACTTAAGTTTGGGGGAAATTCCATGAAAACAAAGGCCAAAGTGTAACAGCTTGAAGAGTACAAACCACAAGTGTCAAAACCACTCAAAAACACCAAAAATATCCCAACAATGAGCTACACTTGCCAGAGTCATATAAACTGAACCTGTCCCTTAAGTGCAATTTGGTTTGAAAAAAAAAATGAACAAAGTTCAAAGAAGAAAAGAAAAACAAACCAAGAAAAAGAAGAAAATGCATGTGGTGGTCAGAGAGGAGGGCAGTGTGCGCTACCAAAAATAATCAAAGAGTTCTAAGTGTGGCAACACTTAGTATGCCAACACCATCTACATCAAAAGGCACCTACACTCAAAATAAGGTGAACCTACAATCCAAAAATGATGTTTTTGCACTCACTGCATTACATCATCAAAAATCAAACACCAAGAATAGAAATAAGGTATTGGCTCAACAAGTTGGAACACCAAAAAACCCTTTGTTGTGCTTAAGAGTCCCCTAAATACTTGAAGAAATTGTTAGTCTCAGCCATATTTTGAAAAATCTCTAAGAGTGACCAAAAGAAATCCATCTTTTTCAAAAAGCTAAGGAAAAACTCTTTGTTCAGTTATGGAACCAATTAGAAACTCAATGGGCCACACACTCACGCAAATGAGCTTTTATAACTCTGAAATTATTTTTTTTTTTTTAGCAAGGGCATGGAAGAAAAAGCACCAAAAGAGAAAGGCTCATTACAATACACTTCAAACACTTCTTGAAAAACATGAGTTGAGATGTCTTCATATTTGTATAAATCTTGTGTTTTGTTTCTTGTCATTACTTGAGGACAAGCAACAATTTATGTTTGGGGGTGTGATAACTCTATTTTATATAGAGTTATTCATACAATCAAGCTTGAGTTATTGCTTATTTTCAAGAACATTTATATATATTTATAGCTTATTTATCAAGGAACAGCATTTTAAATATTCAAATGGATAAAGGGCAATTATCTAGGCAAAATGCACACATCTTGTTAGGTTTGATGTTTTTGTTCAGTGCAGCTACTTCAGGAGTGGGAACACTGCCAACACCAGGAGTGGAAACACTAGGAGTGGAAACACTGCCAACACCTGCTAAATTATGCAGTTTATACCAAAACATTCAAAGACCATTTCAATGCTTCCACACTTGTTTTGTGACGTCATGCCTAGTCACCTGGAGCTGAGCCACTTGCTGAAGTCGGCGATACACATAAAAATCAAGTTGCAAGACTCAAACTTATCTAAAAGACATGTGGCACTTCTCCAATGGACCTCATCTTTTGTTATGCATGCAAGCGACCAAACCTGTGCAGCTTGCTTGATTGGTTGTCAACAAACTAACCACGTTCAGTTCCCTCAGCTGATCTTTCACGCAAAAGGAAACCCCTTGCAAGTGGAAAGCTTTCAAGCCTATAAATAGATATCATATCTTCACAAGAAAAAGATCTTCTCTAGAATCCTATCTTCTATCATCTTTCACATCTTTAAATCTTTTATCTTTCAGTTTAGTTTAGGTTTAGTTTATTTTCATTTTAAGTTTCTAAGGAGAGGAAGGTGAGGAAGTGCTTGACAACCATTCCTTTCACTTCTACTTTGAAGAAATTCGTGTAAGAAATCTTTATTATACTTCAACTTGGGAACTTAATGCAAAAGATCTTCTATTCAAGTAATCTCTACTCTTTTAAGTTCTTTTGCCTTATTATTCATTTACTTATGTTCTTTGCATATTCTTTGCTTTATAACATGAGTAATATGAGCTAAATTCCCTTAAGTTGAGATGTTCTAACTTTGTAATGAACTTCTAAATATGTTATTATGGTTTATGTAGTGTAAACACTTTAAACTCTTGCATAACACTTCTTTCAACTTATTCTGGAATTGATCACTTTAGAATAGGTAAAACTTGTAGCAGCAGACATGGGCTACATTTATGAACTCAAGAGTTAATAGGAACAAGTATTTAATAAAGGAAACTTTGTTAAATATATGCTAAAACCTAGACATAGGATAGCATAGTTCTTAGGATAGTAAAATTACAAGAGTGAACCTATTTAGCAACTTGGATCATTGTTAGGAGGCAAGGGAGGAATTGACAAACCTTTCTTTACTGTAAAAAACAAAGATCATAAGAGCTTGTAATGAAACTCTGAAGAGAAGTGCTGAAAAGCACAAACTGATGTACCTACATCCAGTGTTCCCACACTATATACTCCATTAAAACATTTAGAAGTAAAGTACTTGGTGAAAACATCTCAACTACTTTTTCCATCTGATTTCTCACACATTTTATTGCTTATTATTATTTTACTTACTTTGAAAACTCCAAACCAAAAATACTGAATAGTGTAGACACACTAAGTGTACACTTTGAACTACAAAAATTTACAATACATAATCCCTGTGGGTTCGACCTTTCTTATCACTTTATTACTTGTGTGACTATGTATACTTGCATATAATAAACCACACCAGTCTTTGCACAAATAAAATTTCAGCATAGCAACAACATTAAAACATACCAATCATTCATGGAAATCACCCTAGAACCTAACCCTAAGCAACACCTATCACATAAGCTATTAAGAATGGAAAGAAGAACCCCCTAACCTTAGAAATCGAAACCACCAAGAAAAGCTCCAAGGAATCACCAAGAATCACCACCCAAACCTCCTCTTTTGATGAGCTTCCACGAATTCTTCCTCCCCTTCTCTCCTTGCTGTCGCGACTTCCTTCTCCTCTCCTCTCTCTCTATTCTTTTCTTTTCTTTCTTTTGGATGGAATGAATGAATGAAGGCTAACCCCCAAGACCCCTAAGTGAATCGACCATATGACTAGCCAATGGGCCATGGGCCTACTTGTGGATCATGGGCCCTTATTCGCACCACTTAATTCGTGACAACACCTCCTAAATAATTAAAATAAAATAAAATAAAATAAATCCTGAATTAGTTAATTAAAGTAAACAAATATTGTAAGCCTTAAATAACTTAATTAAATAAATAATTAAATTATTTTGGGGCGTTACAGGGTCGATCTCGATCCGCCCGCGTGCGAAGAGTGATCGCCGAGGTCAACCATCTCGACCACATCGTTCACCACCACGAAGAGAAGCTCCTCCTCGTCGAGGCATATCCCAACGCAATCCTTCAAGAAGGGCGATCGTCCACAGGTCGCCCCCTCATCGAGGAAGACGCCACCGTCGTTCCCCCGTGGAAGATTACGACTATGCTGACTCGAGCTACCGACCTGAGTCAAAAAGGTCGCCAACAAGATACTCGTCCAATGAGTCCTCAGGATCCCGCCGATCAAGAAGCATGTCGTGGGACTCGTATGAGGAGTTTAACGACTACCGCAACGGGGAGATTAGAGATGTCTCCCGTGCCACCAGCCGAGCTCGAAGAAATCATTCAGAGCGGCCTAGAAGACGGTCGTCGTCACATGCTCCACAATACCATGGACCCCCTCCAATTGCTGACAGATTCCTTGGTCAGCCGGTCGGCCTTTACGTTCTGCCCGTCGACCAAACTTATGCCGCCATGCAGCCCTACGGGCAGAATCTCATCCCGACCGGACAAGGGCCCTTCACCAGCGAAATTAGACGTTATCGCATCCCAAGGGACCTGAGGAAGCCCCCGAACCTGAACAAGTTTAACGGCCGCGGGGATCCAGATAAACACCTCATGTACTTCAACAACTACTGTAGCTATAGGGAGCTAGGACGGACGATGAAGTGCAGACTTTTTCCTCAGTCGCTCGAAGGTCGGGCGTTAGAATGGTGGGAATCCCTACGTCCCAACACTGTCTCTTCTTGGGAAGGTCTTGTGGCAATGTTCTTGGCCAATTATACGGCCAACCGTTGTCAGTATCGTTATGAAGAGCACTTGGATTCGGTCGTCCAAGGAGAAAATGAACCATTGAGGGAGTTTATCGATCGGTTCATGACAGAGGTTGACACAGTCCGCAACCTATCAGACACGGACAAACTGAAGTACCTCAAACGTGGTATAAGAAAGAACCACAGATTTGCTGAAGAATTCTCATTGAACCGCTACTACGACCTCGGCCTGTTCCTTAGAAGGGCCAACGACCATATGGGCTATGAAGAGAAATTGGCCTCTGACAAGGGCGCCCGCGCGCGTCCCAAAGAAGAGAATAGCAGGCCGGCCAAGGGGCAAGAAAACTATCGTGACAATAAGCCCGAGTACCGGCCTAAGAAGTACGAGCATCGTACAAAGTTGAACACTCCGATCGCGCAGATCTTAACGGAGTGCCAAAACAACGAGTTCACTGGTGTTAGGCGACCTGATCCTCTAGTGTTGAAGAAAGGAGGTCGGCCTACCAAGAAATACTGTAGATATCACAAGAGTAAGGGGCATGATACCAATGACTATATGGCCCTAAAAGATGACATAGAAGATCTCATTCAGAAAGGCAAGTTGAGGCAATATGTCAGAGATGAAGGTAACGATCGCCCTGAAGAAAGAGCCGTTGGCCAACCCGCCAATGACAGAGGCAAAGCGATCGTCAACTCAACGGTCGAGCAAGCGCGTAAAAATTCCGAGGAAGATCGCGACCCCAGACAGTCGAAGGGCCGCAATGTAGCCATGGTCATCCATGGAGATAATCCGTTGGATATCAGAGAGTCCAACAAGGCAATGAAGAGGAAGTGGAATGAACTTATGATGGTCGGCTCAACTTCAACCCCACGGCCGGCCTCGAATAGGCCACCCATCTCCTTTGGGGACGAAGACTTGCTCGATGGCAAAGTCAATAATTACGTCCCTTTGGTAGTATTGGCCGTAATGGCCAACACTGAGGTCAGAAGAATACTGGTCGACCAAGGGAGCTCGGCCGACATCATGTTTGAGGAATTGATTGACAAGTTAAATGTGGACAGGAGCGAAATTATTCCCCAAGCAGTACCAACCCCATTGACCGGGTTCAATGGGGCGACCACCTACCCACTGGGGACGATTGAATTACTTGTTACTTTTGGAGATGATACGAACGGCAGCACGTCGTACAGGACGGTCAGAACGACGTTCTTAGTTCTGCCAATCAAATCGTGTTACCACTGCATCATTGGCCGTCCAACACTGGGAAAATTGGAGGCCGTAGCCTCTACCGTACATTTGAAGATGAAGTTTTACAGTAAAGGCGACCAAGTTGTGACAGTAATGGCCGACATGGAAGCAGCCATGAGGAGAGGGGCATCAGGTCAATGTGGCCGACTTGGATGCCCGATACGACCCAGATAGCGACCCTGAGGACGACGACGACGATTTAGCCCGCGAGCTAAAGAATAAACTGAAGAGACCCGAGCCCCACGGAGAATTGATCGATGTTCAGTTATCGGACGACCCGACTAAGACAGTTAAGTTGGGGAGCGACCTACCTGAACAAGACAAGCTAGATCTCATCACTTGCCTCAGGGATTACGCAGACCTTTTCGCATGGCGGGCATCAGACATGCCAGGGATCCCAATAGAAATTGCATGCCACCAACTGTCCGTTGATGAGACAGCCAGACCGTTCGCACAAAAGAGACGCACTCAGAGCGAAGAGAAAGCATTGGCGGCCGCACAGGCAGTTGACGACCTCATCAAGGCCAATTTCATTGAGGAGATTAAGTATACAACTTGGCTTTCCAACGTCGTGTTAGTGAAGAAGAAAAATGGTAAGTGGCGCATGTGCGTCGACTATACCGACCTGAATAAAGCGTGCCCGAAGGACGCCTTTCCCCTGCCAAACATTGACAAACTGGTCGACGGGGCTGCGGGCTATAAACTCCTGTCTTTTTTAGACCCTTATTCAGGTTACAACCAAATCACTATGTACCCACCCGATCGGCATAAGACCGCGTTCATGACTGATCGTGGAAATTTCCAGTACAAGGTAATGCCCTTTGGTCTGAAGAACGCCGGCGCGACCTACCAAAGAATGATGAACAAAGTCTTCAGGCGGCAGATCGGTCGGATATCAGAGGTCTACTTGGATGATATGATCATCAAAAGCAAAACCGACCAAGACCACAGTAACGACCTAAGGGAAATTTTTGAGGAAGCAAGGAAGAATTCCTTAAGGTTGAATCCAGAGAAATGCACCTTCGGAGTAAGGGCGGGTAAGTTCCTGGGTTTCCACCTAACAGAGCGAGGGATCGAAGCAAACCCTGATAAGTGTAGGGCGGTCACCGACATGAGGCCGCCCACTACGAAAAAAGAGATTCAGCAATTGAATGGCATGGTCGCTGCCCTGTCACGATTCATACCTAAATCAGCATGCAAATCGCTGCCACTATTCAAGCTCTTGAAGAAGGAGGTCGAGTTTGAATGGACTGACCAATGCCAGCGAGCATTGGACGAGCTGAAGGCGGCACTGACCAACCCGCCCATCATGACCAAGCCGCAACCAGGGGAGACGCTTTACTTATACTTGGCCATCACGGACGAAGCCATGAGCGCTGTTCTCGTAAGGGAAAGCGACCTAAAGCAAAACCCGGTCTATTTCATCAGTAAGGTATTTCAAGGCCCAGAAATCAGATACCAGAAGATCGAGAAGCTAGCCTTAGCGTTACTTGTGGCCACTCGTAGATTGCGCCCTTATTTTGTGGCCCATCAGGTTGTGGTGAGGACCGACCAGCGTATTAGGCAAATCCTTCACCGACCTGACCAAGCAGGGCGTATGATCAAGTGGGCTGTAGAACTCAGTGAGTTTGGGATCAAGTTCGAGGCTAGATCGGCCGCTAAGGCCCAAGTGTTGGCCGACTTCATCGCTGAGATGACTCCAATACCAGACGATCAGGCCATCACAACCTGGACTTTGCACGTAGATGGATCCTCCAACAGCAAAGGAAGTGGGGCCGGCTTGATACTTGAGAACTCAGAAGGACTTACTGTTGAAGTGTCATTGACTTTTGCGTTTCACACTTCAAACAACCAGGCCGAGTATGAAGCGTGCATTGCCGGGCTGCAGTTAGCCAAAGAATTCAACGTCGACCGTGTCGAACTTCACTCTGACTCTCTTCTGGTAGTCTCCCAAATTCAAGACCTGTACGACGCAAAGGACGATGTCTTGAAAAATTATTTGGCCAAGGTAAGGGATCTGCTCAAGCAATTCGACCGAGCAGAAGTTAAGCACGTCCCCAGGATAGAGAATGTGAGGGCTGACATCCTATCAAAGTTAGCCAGTACAAAGGCTCCTGGGAACCATAGAAGTCTAATCCAAGAAACATTAACGCGGCCGAGCGTATCGACCAAGCCTGCCCAACCATTAGCCATTCTAGCAGTCGACTTGGACAAAGACTGGATCACTCCTATCTTGTAGTATTTTCTTAATGGAGTAGAACCTTGCGATCAGAAGGCAGCAAAGCTCCTGAGGTTGCGGGCGACCAAGTACTCAGTGATCGAAGGAAGACTGTATAGAAGAGGCTTTTCATCCCCATTGCTGAGATGCCTTACGTCGGTCGAAGCCGACCATGTACTGAGGGATATCCATGAAGGCGATTGTGGTAGCCATCAAGGTGGTCGGTCGATTGCTAAGAAGGCGCTCAGGGCCGGATACTATTGGCCGACCATGGACGAGGATGCTAAGATACTTGTTCAGAAGTGCAAGAAATGCCAGATCCATGCCGACGTACATATAGCGCCCTCATCAGAACTACACAGCCTAACCCCACCTTGGCCGTTTGCTTGGTGGGGCATGGACCTGCTCGGCCCCTTTCCACCTGCACCAGGTCAGCTTAAATTCCTGATCGTTGCGATCGACTACTTCACTAAGTGGATAGAAGCAGAGCCACTTGCCACCATCACCTCAGCGAAGGTATCTAAGTTTTTTGGGAGAAACGTGCTCGCCCGTTTTGGAGTGCCCCAACAACTGGTGACCGACAATGGAACTCAGTTCGTAGACAGAAAGTTCAGAGAAATGCTGGCCGGCCTAGGTGTGAAACAGTGTTTCACCTCGGTCGAGCACCCACAAACCAATGGCCAGGCAGAAGCGGCCAACAGGGTAGTACTACGCGGACTGAAAAAAAGGTTGGATGAAGCCAAGGGCAATTGGGCAGAAGAACTGCAGTCGGTCCTTTGGGCCTACAGAACGACCCCCCACTCATCGATCGGGGAGTCACCATTTAGACTTGTCTACGGAACAGACGCTGTCATCCCGATTGAGATGGGAGAGCTAAGTTGGAGGACGACCAACCCACCAACCCCGGCAGCAAATGAGCAAGCAACAAGAGAAGAGCTCGATCTGGTTGATGAGCTACGAACCAAGGCGTCACTTAGGGAGCAACTCATCAAGCAGAAGGTCGCTGCCAGGTATAACGCCCGCGTCCAGAAGAGGGAATTCTCCATTGGACAGCTAGTCCTTAGGAGGGCCGACGTGGGAAACAAGAACGCTCGCTAGGGAAAGCTCGCCCCTAATTGGGAAGGACCATACCGTGTTATCAGCAAGACTGGAAAGGGAGCTTACGAGCTGGAAACCATGGAAGGGGCGACCATCCCTAGAACATGGAATGCTGACAAGTTGAGAAAATATTATGTTTATGTTGTAAAAACTATTTGATCAATAAAGAACAGGCGGTCGCTCTTTTTCCCCACAGGGGTTTTTTACCGAGGACCGACTTTAAAATTTGACTTGTGTACTTTATTTCCTGCAAATTGTATGCACGGTCGCTCACCATGCGAGTAGCAGTCGAGCGACCAGTAGAGTGCCATCGAATGGCCCAAGCGAGAGCCGCCGAGCGGCCTAAAAGAGTGCCATCGAATGGCCCAAGCGAGAGCTGCCGAGCGGCCTAAAAGAGTCTAAAAGAACAGCAAAAATGAATCAAAACCAATTACAGAGCAATTAAGCAGGCTGAAATTCATGGAAAAATTGTCACTGATTACAAACAAAGACGCCCTGGTCGAATCCAGAGCGCCCATTCAAACACCGCTCGCAGGCGGGCCAAGATTACAATTCAAAAAATTACAAGTTAAGAGTCGCTGGGGGCCTGGTAGACGACCGCCTCTTCTTGAAGGACCTTCCCCTTCAGCATCTTCTTGGGGCGGACGATCTGTTGATCGATCACACGATGTGTGCATTGCACAATCTCGCGATCGACCCCCAAATCAGGGTAGAGGATCTTGACCTGGCTGACCGCATTTTCAAATTGACCCTCCGCAGCTCCCTTCGCCCGGTCAAGGACGTCTTTATAGCGACCTCTAAACTTGTTCTTTTCCTCCTCCACTGCATCCAGCTCAGTTTTCAGCCCAACGACCTGGTCTGACAGCTCTTTATTCTTTGAAGTGAGGCACTCGACCTCTTTCTCAGCTGTTTCCTTGTCGACGACCGCCTTGTCCAGAGCAGACTCGGCCGTAGTTTGAGCAGAGACAGCGGCCACAAGTTGGCGTTCTGCTTCGACGAGCTTCCTCTCATTGTCAGCGATCGCTTCGACTCTCGGTTCAAGCTCCTTCAATTTCTTGAGCAGGTCATCTCGCTCACCCCTCATTTCTGCGAGCAACGACAAGGCAGAATTCAATTTAAAATATTTATCAACAAGGTCGTCTTCAAGCAATGAATATCTATGGGCAAGGCGCCTACCTTCCAGGCGATCTGATTCCTCATCTTGGTATTTCTTGAACAGAATACCAGCGGCCCTCATCGCATCGGCCATCACCTCGAACGGCTCTTCCTTGAAACGAGCACAGTCCTCATCGCCCAATCCAAGCAGGTCGACTTTAGGCGACCGGGAGTGCCCATGGCTTTTCCCACTTTTGTGCTTTTTGTTTTGACCCCCATGATCGACCGACCTATTCCTCTTGGACCTTTCTTGAATTGGGCTGTCCGAGTCAATTGCTTGATGTGGCGTGGCCGCCCGAGGAGCCAGACGACCGGGCTGAGATCCAGTTCCGGCAGGTTGAGGCGTACCCACAAGTTGAGCCTCAGGAATTCCGTGGACGGGCGAAGTATCACCATCCTCGGCCGCCCATTGTTCCAAGAGGTCAAAGTCATTCATGTTCGCCATGTCAACTGCAAAGGCAAAAGTAGATGGTTAGAAACAGTTAAACAAAATGAAGTGATAGAAATTAAACTAGGCGAGCGACCACCGACCAAGAGCGACCTTGACTTTCTTCTTGCCACGAGCATCCACAACGTTCTTGACCTTGATGCGACCCTCAGGGACTAGGGACGCAATCTTTCTCAGCCTATGGATCGTCCCCTTGTCCAGGTCGTCAAGTTCTGTTTCTTTAAAAGCATACTGGTCCGGTTTCTTCGAGAAATGGTTGAAACTCCACACTGTGGGAAACAGGGGCGTTCCTTCCTGATCATCCTTTGACATCTGGGCGATCCCTCGATGGGCCTCGGCCGAGTTAGGGACAACCCAAAAGAATTCCCTTTTCCATCCGGTCGTCAATGATTCCATATAAGGCTTGAAAAAATTGTATGTTGAGCGGTTTTTGAACGACACCGCTTCCTTGCGGGCGCCCTTGGAGCCTTTCTCATAAATATAGCTCATTTCAAACAAAGTGAAAAACAGTCTTACGGAGACCGGCCGTCTCAGAACTACGAGAACGTCTTCATATGCCTGCAAGAACGCCCAAGCGTTCGGGTTCAGTTGAGACGGGGCGACCTGAAGATAGCGTAAAACTTGGCGTTGAAACCTGGTGAACGGCGGAATGATACCCATACGCTTGAAAACGATGCGGTACATCGTGAATTTCAGCACATCTGTCCAAGCCGCGACATCTTCCCCTTTGGCCATACCTTCAACTCTCCAACCTTCGTTTAGCCCGGTCGCCAGATACTCTAGGTCTTGGCCCCCCTGTTGAATTTTGCTGCGTTGACCTCTCAGGTTAAGAGAAACCCAACACATATCCTTTACAGCTGCGACCTCAAGATCTTCTCGATGGTCGCCCTGTTGGCTTCTGTCGGCCATCTCAGAGGCGTCGGCCGCAGCCTGGTCAATACCTTCGTCACACGCAACCCGTGCGTTGCTTCTTGCGGTGTCATCGACCACGGCCTCGTTGAACGGTGCCCCACTTCTGTCCGGCCGAGTCCCGGATTTACTAGAGGAAGTCCAATTCAGGGTCGAAGACCCAGAGGAAGACTCGTCGTTAGAAGAAGACGACCGGGCGTGCGCAGAACTTTGCTCCACTGGACGGGTCATATTGTGCGCAAGAGAAACGGCCGGGATTCCAGAGATACGGCGGGTTTGTTTGGTCCGCGCCAGAATGAACCTGTGGAGGGGAACAACAGTCAAGGTCTTGCTCGCGCGTGGGAAGGGGTCGACGTGGTCGTCCCCAGACCTGACACCCCCTCCACCAGGTGAAACATAAATGGAAATAAAGAAAGGGCGGTCGTAGTTACCTGGAATTAGAGCAAGTTGATTACGAGGGAGCTTTGGCAAGAGCGAGCGAGCTTCGGCAGGAGTGAGCGAGCTTCGACGGGAGCGAGCGAGCTTTGGCAGGAGCGAGCGAGCTTTGGTAGAAGCGAGCGATCAGCGAGAGCAGAAGAGATCAAAGAAACGTGCAAATGCAAAACACTCCCCTGAACCCTATATATAATGGGCCAACCATCATCATGGGTCGGAGGCGAAGAGGCGCCACTCTTCGCGAAGAGGCGCCACTCTTCGCGTACCATCATTACTTAAACTCCTCGAGTCCCTAAACGTCACCTCATTAAAGTAACTGTCGCCTCAGCATTCATGACGATTGATAGTCAGGCATCACCCCCGAGACAGCACCTGGCCCCGTGTGACCAGGCCGCGTGGCAGCGACCACGCAGTCAACCAATTAGCGATCGACCAGATTACGTTCGACCAGTCGTCGTTCCAGAACGGTCGTTTGTGACCACGCTGGGGGGCAAGGAATCAAGCCTTAGCCCGCCCCCAGGCGACCTAGGCTTGGGGGGCAACTGTTCCGGAGTGGACTCGAAGCCCAATTTCGCCCAACAGGCCCAGCGCGGCCCAATACTTGGCTTACTCCGCAAGACGCGGCCGGCTCCGCAAAAAGCGCAACGGCTAGAACGCCTGCAACAGTATATATACCACACTAGCATGTGGCTTCAGGTACTTTTTACTCACCTAGTGACCCTGCCCGTTGAAGCACCTCTGACTTGAGCGTTGGAGTGCCTTTGCAGGTACCACCCGCGTGCGGCCCAGAACTCGGTCCTTCATCCCAACGACCGAGCGATATCATCAGACAACAACAACCCATCGTATTGATCAGGTACGATCAAACTCTGATAATTTTTATTTAAATACCGGGTAGAAATGGGGTGTTACAGATTTGATTTCGTGGCCCTTGTTGTGAGGTAAAATTGTTATTGATCAGCGGTCGTACGCGGGTCAAAATAATTAAAAAGAGAAAATATAGTATCAAGGTAAGAGACCTTGGTCGTCTCTCGAGGACCTCTAAATAATGAAATTACCAAAATCAAGAACCAAAATAAACAATAAAAGGGGGGTTTTTAGGAGAGAGTTTGATGTTTAATGAAGAAAAACAATTAAAGATAGACAATCAATCCATTGGTTTCAGGTGCGTTTCTTGGCTCTCTTACTCATTCCTACTTTCAATTTTACGTTTTGTGCCCTAACCTCCATGCAAGCTTAAAGTCCTAGATCAATCTATTGTTGAAGGGTGTTGCTGTAAGGATTTTGAGGTTTAGTGCTTAATGTTTATTCCCTTCAAAATGAAGAGAATCAAGTGCTTTATGTGGAATGATTATTGAGTGTTTGTTTGTTTAGGTAGAAAGAATGACTGCATTGGAAGTGCCAAATTGTGTTGTAAATGAATGTTCTTTGATGTTCACTGGGATTGTATTATAGTTAGGGTATGTTAGAAGTACTTAGAATAGAGTGGAAAGCACGAAAACAGATTTTCTGCAGTCTACTACAGTTTTTGATTGTTACGGTTCTCTCGGTAGTCGTACAACTTATTTTGTCCGTAATTTTTGATCCAGAACTCCAATTTTATAGTTCTTGGATGCGTTGGAAAGCTAACGAAAAGATCTGTGATTATAAATAAATTATTGATTGTGTTTTTGTAGATATCTTGTGTTGCAGGCTAAGTTTTGATGATGAAGGGGTTAAGAGGTTTTGATGATGAAAAAGACAAAAGCTAAAGTTGATAATAGTAAAAAGGCCAAAGCCAAAGTCGATGGCCAAAGTTAATGAAAGTGACAAAACATCAAAGTCACAATCCAAGACAAACAAGCTCAAGAATTGAAGATTCAAGTTTAAGGGTAGTCCTTAGATATAAGGGTAGTCCTTAGGGTTTGGGTGTGTCTTAGGAAAAAGTGTAAGCTCTTTCGAAGGTCAGCTCGTTTCTCAAAGTCTCCCACACTCACAAGTTTTTCAAAGATGCATGCATACTTACGTAAACATTCTTATCATCTTTAAAAACATAAAAATCGATTTCTTCATGCATAAACATACATCAAAATCGATTTTCAGGTCAATCAGAAAAGGAAGAATCGATTGTCAGGTCATGTAGTTTCATGTAGAAATCGATTTTCAGGCCAAACACTTTCAAACAAAGAATCGATTCACACACTTTTAAACTAAGCTGAGAATCGATTCCTACATGTCTCAGGCAAGCTGAGAATCGATTCATACAAGTTTTAACTTAGTAAAGAATCGATTCCTAGCCCTCCGTGAATCTCAAGAATCGATTGTCCCTACTTTCCAAAGAAAGTCAAAATCGATTCCTCACTTAAATGAATCGATTCCTAGATCAAATGCTTTCAACAAAGAATCGATTCCTACATTATTTTCAACGTAAACTTGATTTTCTCATAGCCTATAAATAGGCACTGCATTACGTTCATTTTAACAACAACCCATCTTCACGATTCAGAAACACATTTGAGAAAAACTCTACATATTTTATTTTTGCTCTTCTCGTACCGCTGGTCCGTCAGAGCTAATCTTTCGCTAAGAGTTAGTTGGGGTTGCGTTCTTCAAGTTGTATTATCTGCCTACACTAGAGGTGTAACATCCCAAATTCCGCTAATTTAATTATATAAATTAGCAAGAGGTCAAGATGATTAATTAGCATTTTTGATTAATTATCATATGGCGAGTTAATTGGGATTTTAAGCGAATAGGAGCACAGGGGTATTTTCGTCTTTTCCACATATTTATGAGTTTCGGCTAAACCATCCTCCACAGAACATCACTATATGCAGTATGTGATTATTGTATAAGTATTGTTTGATTAAAATTGACTTAAGAAGAAATTAAGGAAGTTTAAGCAAAATTTGGACATAGGGGCATTATGGTCATTTCGCCCTTTTAATGAATCTCAGCTGAAGCCTTACAACACTATACATTCAGAATTCATAGTGGCTGGAAACAAAAACTTCAAAGAGAGGAAAAGCTTGAGAGTGAGAGAGAGAAGAGAAGGAGGAGATGAGAAGGAGAGGAAGGATCTCTATCATCCCTTCATGCATGTCCAATCTTTTTATACCATTCTTTCCCATTTCTTCTCCTCTACATTCTGATATAAACATCATCCTCAACACCCTTCTCCAGCTAATTTCGCCATTGTTGAACATTCAAGCTCCATTTGACCAAACTTGAGTAGCATTGCTTGCATGTGGTAATAGAAGCTTATGAAGAGTGGTAGAACCAAACTACTGAAGTTACATTGTTGATAGAGATCAAGTTGGAGGTGATTCAGTGATGGTTTCGAAGTGTGTAGAGCTTGGGTCCAGCTTAGAGCTCAAATGCATGGTCACACATGGTTGAAGATGAAACAACAAGTGCAACAGAAATTTCTGCTGGAAAACCCGTATGACCTATCTCCATTGTTTTCATCGTATCTCACGGTACACTGCTCCGATGATCGTGATTCTTGTCCCTCTGGAAACTAGACTCGAAGAGCTTCATTTTGGGCAAAAGAACCGTATGATTTCATGGAGAAATGAAGGAGATATCATGTCTCCAAGTTTCGGGTTCAGAATCAAGAAATGTCCTGGACCAGTCACCTTGTTTCGGGCTTATCTCCCAAGTTACTGGGTGCATGCGTGTGATCCTTTGACCATTGGAAAGTAGACAAAATTATCTACAGAATGGGCACTGGTTTGAAGGGTTTTGACCACGATTTGACCAAGATATGCATGTTACAAAACGGCTCACTGATTCTGGAAAACGGATGCGAAATTGGAAGTGTTGGTTCCTCAAATTTCGGATCGAATCGCCAAAGTTCGAGAGACGCCAATTCCGTAGTCAAGGAGGAAGTTCAGTAGCTGGATTTGTGAATGGTTGCCGTTCCGAAGTTCAGTTTCGAGAATCGGACGAGTTCGGTGCGAGTACGTGATTACGGGGATTGTTCGAGAGGTTACGGTTCGTGAGGACGTGATTTCTCGCGAGGTCGTCAAATCGGTGAGTTCTATACTCGCTTAGGGACGTTTTGTTGTCGAGTCATGTTATTTCCTGAAACGATATTATGGAAAACCGCTTTGCGAAAACTTAACGAAAATGTTTTTATCGAAAAACCGTAAATCGCATAATTCCTCGAATTGATTGGATTGTTGAATTATGATATATGTTGTTGGACTGTTTACTCGCTTTCGCTGGTCTGGAATAATAACTGTTATGTTAGGGTCTCGATCGGAACGAAATTGGAATCGGAACGGAATGGAATTTATTCATGAAAAACCTATTTTCTGGAAAACAGATAGAGACGCACGGATCGTGTGCCTATGAGCACGGGTCGTGCGCCCCCATCTGATGCTGCATGAAATGAATTTTTAAACACGCACGGATCGTGCGCCTAGTCGCTCGGGTCGTGCGTATCTTCCTGGAAAATTTCTACAAACTGTTCAACCACGCACGGGTCGTGCGCCTACACGCATGGGTCGTGTGAGACTCTCTGACCTACAATTTCAAACTACCTTCTTATCCATTCCAAATGATTCCAATCCTCTTCTAATCTATTCCCCAAGGTCCCACAATAATGAAAAGGTAACAATGATATGAGATTGAGCATGTTCGATAGAAAGTTTGTGTGTTATGAATAAAATAGAAAACCGCTCTTAGAGAACGCGAGAGTGCAAATGTCAAAGAATGATAATAACACACGGTACTTGACTGATATTATACACTGAAATTGACTGATATGGTACATGGTACTTGACTGGAATGACTAACAGCCCATTGCGGGTACACAGACTGAAAATGTATAATAAATACAAGAGGAAAAAGGGTGACGACCCTAAGAGGTTAGCATACTAGGGGAGGGGAAGTCATGAGCCCCAAAACCTAGACTCAAGAATGTTTCCCCTGCTAGAAATAGCGGGATGGGTTCACCAAAAGGTCAAGAGATGCCTATAAAATAGGTAGACTGAGGTGTTATGCTAAAAACATGGAACAAAGATTGCATGCTTCATGTGTCGCTTAGGAGGGCCATGAGCATGAAGGTTACAGGAACTGAATGTATTTCCACGTGGTTGCTTTTTAGGACCACGAGTTCAAAACAAGGCATAATGAACCGCTAGAGTAGTAAGGGGCCTCGATAGGACTCACTGAGATAATGTTTATCTCACCCTTCATATTTGTGGTTTTTACAGAGAAACAGGGGAAAGCAAAGGCGATAAAGCATGGTTAGCTGGTGTGACTCTTGGAGTCCTTGAAGACCTAGTTTAATGTTTTATACCTTTGTTCCGTTTATTGTTTCTGTATTCCGATTGTATAACTTTTGATGTTAAGTTGTAAAATCGTTTCCGCTACTTTATGTTTTGAGTATTGAACACCAGGATATGTACAAGTCTTAAGTTTTGGAACTTAAGCATTTTCAGAAAGTTTATGAGGTTCAGAGAACCAGTTTTTATGTATTATCTAAAGTTTTAGATGTGTTCAATATTTCAATAACAGGAAGTTACTCTGATGTATGCCATTTAGTGCATTTCGGTGATTCTATATGTTAGAATTTATCGGGGTGTTACATTATGGTATCAGAGCAGTTCGACCTAGTCGGGCTTAGTTTAGTTTAGGGTTGAGTCGATTCCTTGTTAGTCCTTGTTGTGATTACACTTGTGATGCTAAGAGACATTGAGCCTGATCAACTCAATACTTGGTGTATCATGAGCGGAATTACGGAAGGATGACCAAGACGTAGTCCTCGACCAAGACCGAAGTTCCTTAAAACCCGCTTCATCTTAGGGAATACTGGAAAGGAGAAGGTAGTTAATGTAACACCCCTTTTCTAATAACTTTACTTTTAATAAAATCAGAGTCTCCCTTTTTTTTTCTTTTTGAAAACAATTAAAATGAGTGCTACACTTACTCCATAAAAATCAAGATACATAACACCACACGAAAAGTTTAGTTCGCATCAACTAAAATCCAATCACCAACAGCAGCGGAATAATAATCAGTTCAAAATTAAAACCAATACATCACCAATGAAAACTAACAGTTTTAGGAAAATAAATCATAAACATAAGGACACCCCCCCCCTTGGTGCTACGTATCAGAGCGTGACACTTCCTACCAGACGAAGGCATAAGAAATCCTTCACTCGCTATTACCTGCACGTTGCCGACATAAGAAGCAACATAAAAGCAGTAGGGTGAGTCTCTTTTCATAATTAATACCATATGAAAATTAAGCACTGCATAGGAAAAGGAAACCAGGCACACCAATTCATAACAAATAGGGAATAATCGCATCAACATACTAATTCCAAGCAGCAATATATAATATATGATTATGTATGTAATGCAACCCAAACTCCACGGGTACATGCATGTCGGATCCGTCACCAATACAAATAGGCCGTAGCCTCTGCTCACCAAATCAAACTAGGCCGAAGCCTCTGCTCACCAATTAAAATTAGGCCGTAGCCTCTGCTCACCAATAATGCATATGTCCATGAGATGCTATGGGAATGCATCACAACACACCAAGTCCAATCAATTTATCATTTAAAATTCATGATCTCACCATGGTATATAAATCAGCTCACCAAATTAAAATTAGGCCGTAGCCTCTGCTCACCAATCTCACCCTATCACACTCACCAATTCAGCTCACCACTCACACCAACACCAATTTAAATAGACCAGCTTAGGACATTGACACAACATAGGGAAAGTGGGTAAAAATAGCCATTTAGACACTTAAACACCATCAGCCAGAAACACCAGTAAAAATAATTTATTTTTGCATAAAATTGAGACTATTGGATAGGCACTGAAATTAGCTTCAAAACGCATTTTGAACCGTTGAATTTGGATAACCGAGTCAAAAGTTACATTAAAAACAATTTAGGAAAAATGTTAGACATCCTGGAAACTGGCGCATGGGCGCTGGGCGCCCAGGGGCAACACAGCGCTTGGCGCATGGGCGCTTGGCGCCCAGGAGAAGCAACACGCACAGGCGCATGGGCGCTTGGCGCCCAGGAGACGCAACACGCACAGGCGCATGGGCGCTTGGCGCCCAGGAGACGCAACACGCACAGGCGCATGGGCGCTGGCGCCCAGGAACAACACGCGCACATAGGCGCTGGGCGCTTGGCGCCCAGGAAGGCAACAAGCGCATAGGCGCGCCCAGGGAACACAGCAACATGGCGCCCAAGCACTAGGCGCCTAAGACCATCACGCTACAAATTTTATTTTTCTTCGAAATTAATTTTACACGAGCCAAATGCTCAGAACATGAAAACCCAATAATATTTTCATCAAAAATTGAACATCATTTTTGGCGCCCATGCACTAGGCGCCTAGTGAAAACACACAACTCAACTCCTTTGTTGCCCAAAATCAGTTTTCATGAGCCATTTTACCTGAGTATAAAAACCTGAAAACAATTTTCGCAAAACTATCACCCGGACTTTGGGGCCCTTGGCGCCCATGACACAAGCAACATGTGCCAAAACTGGCAGCACAGGAACAACAGAATGGCAACACAGGCAACAGACACAGCAACACAGATTGGCACAGAATAGCAACACAGGGCAACAGAATTTTTGGAAACAGGCGCAGCACACTGCTGGGCGCCTGGAGCCCATGACTAGGCGCAGAACCAACAAAAACAGCAACAATGCATATGGCGCCCAAGGCGCCTAGGAGCTTCAAAATTCAGAATTCTTCAATTTTAAACACCAAATTAAATTCACCAAACACCCAATCATATATGTATAATTCGATCATCATCATGATCCTCAATTTTCATCAAGTAAACATCAACAAATCATATTCTCAAACATGTGTTATGCGAATCACTTAGCAACAATTCAATTCACCAATTACACGAATTCAACATGAGCAATTCCTAATCAATATCACAACACTATATTTTAATCATCAAACAACAATTCGTTCATGGAAAATTATTCTAGAACCCTAACCCTAAGCATCACTAATTCGCATATCTATTAAGAACAAAAAGAGGACCCCCTAACCTTATGGAAGTCGAATTTGCTAGCCAAGCTCCAAGTGAAGAATGCGAACCACCAATGATCCTCCTCCTCTCCTCTATGAGCTTCGCCCCTTTCTTCTTCTTCTCTTCGCAACTCTCTTCTCACTCCCTCTTACGTTTCTTTTTCTTTCTTTTCTCACTTGGGTGAATTGCCACTAACTCCCTAGACCCCAAATGAATTCGACTCCTATGCCAAAGAAATGGGCCACGGGCCTAATTGTGAATCACGGGCCCTTGCTCGCACCACCTAAATAGTGACAACACCCCCTAATAAAATAAAATAAAATAATTAAACTCGAATTATTTAATTAATTAAATAAATATTGTAAGCCTTAAATAACTTAATTAAATAAATAATTAAATTATTTTGGGGCGTTACAACTCTCCCCCACTTAGGATATTTCGTCCTCGAAATTACCTGAATCAAACAACTCCGGATATGCTTCCCGCATCTTACTCTCCAGCTCCCAAGTCATACTCTCACCAGCAGCTCCTAACCAAACCACTTTCACCAAAAGAATTTCTTTCCCTCTCAGAGTCTTCACTTCTCTATCTTCAATCCGCACAGGCATAGTCTCCACGGTGAGATTATCCCGCACCTCTACTTCATCCATCTGAATCACATGAGACGGGTCCGGAACATACTTTCGAAGTTGTGACACGTGAAACACGTCATGCAAGTTCGAAAGATTAGGTGGTAGAGCCACCCTATAGGCAACATTTCCCACCCTCTCCGTAATCTGATACGGACCAATGAAACGGGGAGTTAACTTCTTAGATTTCAAGGCACGCCCAACACCAGTCACCGGAGTGACTCTCAGAAACACATGATCACCTGCCTGGAATTCTAAATCCTTCCTTCTCTTATCATGATAGCTCTTTTGTCGACTCTGCGACGCTTTCATCTTCTCACGGATTAATTTTACCTTCTCAGTTGTTTCTCGCACAATCTCAGGCCCCAACACTGCACTCTCCCCAGATTCATACCAACACAACGGAGTCCTACATCTCCGACCATACAATGCCTCAAACGGTGCCATACCAATACTAGAGTGAAAACTGTTGTTATAGGTGAACTCTATCAACGAAAGATGAGAATCCCAAGAACCCCCTTGCTCAAGAACACATGCCCTCAACAAGTCCTCTAACGACTGAATAGTCCTCTCCGTCTGACCATCTGTCTGCGGATGATAAGCGGAGCTCAACCTCAACTTAGAACCCAAAGCCTCCTGCAAACTTTTCCAAAATTCAGATGTGAACCTTGGATCTCTATCAGATACAATACTAAGCGGAACGCCATGCAACTTCACAATAGTCTTGATGTAAATTTCTGCCAACTTTGGAACTGGATAAGTCATATTAATTGGTAGAAAATGAGCAGACTTAGACAACCTGTCCACAACTACCCATATAGCATCGAACCCTCTCACAGTATTTGGCAAACCAGTTACAAAATCCATGGAAATGCTGTCCCATTTCCATTCCGGAATCTCCAATGGTTGCATCAACCCCGCAGGCTTCTGATGCTCAATCTTAGACTTCTGACAAGTCAGACAAGAATACACAAACTGAGCCACATCCTTCTTCATACCAGGCCACCAGAACATTTTCTTCAAATCTTGGTACATTTTCGTAGCCCCTGGATGAATACTCAACTTGCTCCTATGGCTCTCTTCAAGAATCATTCTCTTCATCTCAGCATCGTCAGGAATGCAGATCCTATCTCTGAATCTCAATACACCTTGGGAATCTAACTTGAAATCTCCATCCACATCTTGATCATTCACAACTAACAGGTCTACCAACTTTACATCTGACTTTTGGGCTTCTCGGACACTAACCAAAAATTCATTGCCGATCTTCAACATCCCCAATCTGACACTCTGCGGTGTCACTTCACAAACCAGACTCATGTCCCGAAACTGCTCAATCAACTCTAACTCTTTCACCATCATAGCCGACATATGCAAACTCTTCCGACTTAAAGCATCAGCCACGACATTAGCTTTGCCGGGGTGATAGTTCAAGCCGAAATCATAATCCTTCAGCAATTCTAGCCAACGTCTCTGTCTCATATTTAGCTCCTTCTGATCAAACAAGTATTTTAAACTCTTATGGTCGCTAAACACTTCAAATCTGGTACCATACAGATAATGCCTCCAAATTTTTAACACAAACACAATTGCAGCTAGCTCCAAATCATGAGTAGGGTAGTTCTTCTCATGGGTCCTCAACTGTCTGGACGCATAAGCTACTACCTTACCCTCTTGCATCAATACACCTCCCAAACCCATCTTGGAAGCATCGCAATATACTACAAACGGTCGATCAGGAACAGGCAAAGTCAAAACGGGCGATGTGGTCAACCTCTTCTTCAACTCATTGAAGCTCTCCTCACAGCGTGCATCCCACACAAAAGCTTTTCCCTTACACGTCAATTGAGTCAACGGAAGTGCCAACTTCGAGAAACCTTCAATAAACCTCCTGTAGTAACCAGCTAATCCCAAGAAACTCCTAATCTCAGTAACTGACTTCGGGCTCTCCCATTGGGACACAGCATCAACCTTGGCTGGGTCCACAGCTATACCATTACCAGAGATAATATGACCAAGGAAACCTACTTCATTCAGCCAGAACTCACACTTAGACAATTTTGCATACAATTTCTTTTCTTTCAACACTTCTAGCACTAGCCTCAAATGTTCTGCGTGCTCCTCTTCTGTCTTAGAATACACCAGAATGTCGTCAATAAACACAACTACAAACCGATCCAAGTAACTATGGAAGGTACGATTCATGTACTCCATAAACACACCCGGCGCATTGGTAACACCAAACGGCATAACAGAATACTCGTAGTGCCCATATCTCGTTCTGAAAGCGGTTTTCTGAATGTCTTCATCCTTTACCTTGATCTGGTGATAACCCGACCTCAAATCGATTTTACTAAACACCTTAGCACCTACCAACTGGTCCATCAGATCATCAATTCTGGGAAGCGGATACCTGTTCTTTATTGTCACTTTGTTCAATTGCCTATAATCGACACAAAGTCTCATACTCCCGTCCTTCTTTTTCACTAACAATACCGGAGCACCCCACGGTGACACACTTGGTCTTACAAATTTCTTCTCAAGCAGCTCTTCTAATTGCTTTTTCAACTCAGACAACTCTGAGGCTGACATTCGGTACGGTGCCATAGACACAGGCCTAGTACCAGGTATAAGATCAATGGCAAACTCAACCTCCCTCTCTGGCGGGACACTCGGAATTTCATCTGGGAACACTTCAGGGAACTCACACACTACTTGAACCCTTTCAATGATTGCCTGATTCTCAGCAGACAATGACGCCATCAAAGCAAACAGATGAACTCCCTCCTTCATTACCTTATGCAAATGACCAGCAGGCAACAACACTGATTCTTCCTCTTCGGGAGGAAAGAAACTCACAGATCTCCGGAAACAATTTATATGCACATGGTTAAATACTAACCAGTCCATACCAAGAATGACTTCCAACCCTCCCAACGGCAAACAAATAAGATCAACAAGAAAATCTCTGCCGAAGATTGACAGAGGGCACTTAGCACACACAAGAGAGGTAGTTACTGAACCCTTAGCTGGAGTGTCAATAACCATCTCCCTCATCATAGAAGATAAAACAAGGTCCAATTTCTCAGCACACAAAGCAGCAATAAATGAATGCGTAGCACCAGTATCAATAATAGCAATCAAAGGAATACCATTAATAAAACATGTACCTCGAATCTCATTAGTATCCTCTGATCCTGCGAGAGCAAACACTTTTCCATGGGACTTCTCCTTCTTCGGTTTAGTACACTTAGTACTAATATGACCTGATTCCCCGCAATTGTAGCACACCACATCCCTTTTCTCACATTTCGCAGCCACATGACCCTCTTTACCGCATTTGAAACATTTATTATCTGAGCAGTCAAAACTCTTGTGACCCGGCTTGCCACACCTGTAGCACACAACCTTCGCAGGGGCATCTCCCCCACTTGTTTTCTTATTATCAGCATACCTCTGCTTACCCTTACCAGCTGGAGCCTCATACGGTTTGCCCCGGTTCTGAAATTTACCTCTCAGATCCCTCATGACTCTGGAGTGAGCATTACTATCATCCTCATATATCCTGCAACTGTCGATCAAATCAGCGAATACCCGAATCTTCTGGTACCCTACAGCTTTCTTAATATCAGCCCTCAGCCCATTCTCAAACTTAATACACTTTGAGAATTCAGAATCAGCATCAGCATAATGGGGATAAAACTTAGCCAATTCAGTGAACTTGGCAGCATACTCTGTCACTGACATGCTTCCCTGCTTCAGCTCAAGGAACTCTATTTCTTTCTTACCTCTCACATCTTCAGGAAAATACTTACGCAAGAACTCTCTACGGAAAACAGCCCAAGTTATCTCTTCATTAGCAGTTTCTAATCTCTGCCTCACCTCCATCCACCAATCCTCAGCTTCCTCTGCCAGCGTATGGGTACCATACCTGACCTTCTGCGCATCATTACAATCCATGACCCGAAATATCCTTTCAATCTCTTTCAGCCATGCCAGAGCACCATCTGGATTATACTTGCCCTTAAAGACAGGTGGATTCTCCCTCTGGAACGTGGCCAAACTGCGAGTCCCAGCATTTTCAGCACCATTTTGCTGGTTCCCAACAGCTTGAGCCATAGCCTGCAAAGCAGCAGCAAGAGCAGCGTCGTTCCTCCCAGCCATTTCAAACTATCACTGCAGCACAAACAGAAATTTAGAACTAATCTAACAATTCTATTTGTCATAAGACACTATGACAGGACGACTTGGCCGGACAGACCGAACTGCTCTGATACCACTAATGTAACACCCCTTTTCTAATAACTTTACTTTTAATAAAATCAGAGTCTCCCTTTTTTTTTTCTTTTTGAAAACAATTAAAATGAGTGCTACACTTACTCCATAAAAATCAAGATACATAACACCACACGAAAAGTTTAGTTCGCATCAACTAAAATCCAATCACCAACAGCAGCGGAATAATAATCAGTTCAAAATTAAAACCAATACATCACCAATGAAAACTAACAGTTTTAGGAAAATAAATCATAAACATAAGGACACCCCCCCCTTGGTGCTACGTATCAGAGCGTGACACTTCCTACCAGACGAAGGCATAAGAAATCCTTCACTCGCTATTACCTGCACGTTGCCGACATAAGAAGCAACATAAAAGCAGTAGGGTGAGTCTCTTTTCATAATTAATACCATATGAAAATTAAGCACTGCATAGGAAAAGGAAACCAGGCACACCAATTCATAACAAATAGGGAATAATCGCATAAACATACTAATTCCAAGCAGCAATATATAATATATGATTATGTATGTAATGCAACCCAAACTCCACGGGTACATGCATGTCGGATCCGTCACCAATACAAATAGGCCGTAGCCTCTGCTCACCAAATCAAACTAGGCCGAAGCCTCTGCTCACCAATTAAAATTAGGCCGTAGCCTCTGCTCACCAATAATGCATATGTCCATGAGATGCTATGGGAATGCATCACAACACACCAAGTCCAATCAATTTATCATTTAAAATTCATGATCTCACCATGGTATATAAATCAGCTCACCAAATTAAAATTAGGCCGTAGCCTCTGCTCACCAATCTCACCCTATCACACTCACCAATTCAGCTCACCACTCACACCAACACCAATTTAAATAGACCAGCTTAGGACATTGACACAACATAGGGAAAGTGGGTAAAAATAGCCATTTAGACACTTAAACACCATCAGCCAGAAACACCAGTAAAAATAATTTATTTTTGCATAAAATTGAGACTATTGGATAGGCACTGAAATTAGCTTCAAAACGCATTTTGAACCGTTGAATTTGGATAACCGAGTCAAAAGTTACATTAAAAACAATTTAGGAAAAATGTTAGACATTCTGGAAACTGGCGCATGGGCGCTGGGCGCCCAGGGGCAACACAGCGCTTGGCGCATGGGAGCTTGGCGCCCAGGAGAAGCAACACGCACAGGCGCATGGGCGCTTGGCGCCCAGGAGACGCAACACGCACAGGCGCATGGGCGCTGGCGCCCAGGAACAACACGCGCACATAGGCGCTGGGCGCTTGGCGCCCAGGAAGGCAACAAGCGCATAGGCGCGCCCAGGGAACACAGCAACATGGCGCCCAAGCACTAGGCGCCTAAGACCATCACGCTACAAATTTTATTTTTCTTCGAAATTAATTTTACACGAGCCAAATGCTCAGAACATGAAAACCCAATAATATTTTCATCAAAAATTGAACATCATTTTTGGCGCCCATGCACTAGGCGCCTAGTGAAAACACACAACTCAACTCCTTTGTTGCCCAAAATCAGTTTTCATGAGCCATTTTACCTGAGTATAAAAACCTGAAAACAATTTTCGCAAAACTATCACCCGGACTTTGGGGCCCTTGGCGCCCATGACACAAGCAACATGTGCCAAAACTGGCAGCACAGGAACAACAGAATGGCAACACAGGCAACAGACACAGCAACACAGATTGGCACAGAATAGCAACACAGGGCAACAGAATTTTTGGAAACAGGCGCAGCACACTGCTGGGCGCCTGGAGCCCATGACTAGGCGCAGAACCAACAAAAACAGCAACAATGCATATGGCGCCCAAGGCGCCTAGGAGCTTCAAAATTCAGAATTCTTCAATTTTAAACACCAAATTAAATTCACCAAACACCCAATCATATATGTATAATTCGATCATCATCATGATCCTCAATTTTCATCAAGTAAACATCAACAAATCATATTCTCAAACATGTGTTATGCGAATCACTTAGCAACAATTCAATTCACCAATTACACGAATTCAACATGAGCAATTCCTAATCAATATCACAACACTATATTTTAATCATCAAACAACAATTCGTTCATGGAAAATTATTCTAGAACCCTAACCCTAAGCATCACTAATTCGCATATCTATTAAGAACAAAAAGAGGACCCCCTAACCTTATGGAAGTCGAATTTGCTAGCCAAGCTCCAAGTGAAGAATGCGAACCACCAATGATCCTCCTCCTCTCCTCTATGAGCTTCGCCCCTTTCTTCTTCTTCTCTTCGCAACTCTCTTCTCACTCCCTCTTACGTTTCTTTTTCTTTCTTTTCTCACTTGGGTGAATTGCCACTAACTCCCTAGACCCCAAATGAATTCGACTCCTATGCCAAAGAAATGGGCCACGGGCCTAATTGTGAATCACGGGCCCTTGCTCGCACCACCTAAATAGTGACAACACCCCCTAATAAAATAAAATAAAATAATTAAACTCGAATTATTTAATTAATTAAATAAATATTGTAAGCCTTAAATAACTTAATTAAATAAATAATTCAATTATTTTGGGGCGTTACAGTTAAGTCATCAACTCCGAATGCAAAGTTAAAAGGCAGCCGATCAAGGGAAAGAAAGTGCAGTTGTATGATTCCTCAAGATTCTCCATGTGTTTTGCTGGTAGGAAGCCCAAGAGGTGGATGTCGTCCTAGTGCGACTCAGTGGTAATATTTTAAGAAAAAGGGTCACTCAATCCAGAGTGCCCAAAAAGAGGAAAAGAAAGAGTCAGATCAGCATACTTCAGCTCGAGAGAGGGTCTACACTGCAGAAGCTCAGAAAGTCAAGGCTACAGACACTCCACCGAGAATGTGGATATTGTCCTAGGTATGAGATGAACGACTGCAAACCATGTGAATGTTGATTGTTTCATCGGACTATCGGTTTCGCCTCCGAGTCAGTGGAGCTACAGCCGACCAATTCTGAAGTTGTTATCTCATTCACATCAGCCAGTGACTGTTTGTTTCAAGGCGCAGAAGCTTATGTCATGACGTTGTCTGCATCCACTGAGACAGGTCTAGATTTATCTTCTGTGCAAGTTGCTAATGAATTTCTTGATGTGTTTCCTGATGAAGTTCCTTCGTTTCCTCCGGATCTTGAGGTGGAGTTTTCTATAGGGGTGGCTCCAGGCACTGGACCAATTTCTATAGCCCCGTATAGAATGTCGCCGTTAGAGTTGGAGGAATTGAAAGTCCAATTGGAAGAGCTAATTTCCAAACGGTTTATCCGGCCGAGTGCCTCACCATGGGGTGCTCCAGTGTTGCTTGCCAAGAAGGAGGACGGAAGTATGAGATTGTGTATTGATGATTTGCTGGATCAGTTTGTGGTGGTGTTCATTGATGATATCTTGGTGTACTCTAAGACGATTGAGGAGCATGTGCAACATCTCCGAATTGTTCTGAACGTACTCCGAGAGAAAAAGTTGTATGCTAAGCCATCCAAATGTGATTTTTGGATGCCCGAAGTTAAGTTTCTGGGCCATGTGATATCTAGGGCTGGTGTTGCAGTGGATCCCAGCAAGATTGAAGCTGTGGTAGACTGGGAACAACCATCCACGGTTACTGAGGTAAGAAGCTTCTTGGGATTAGCCGGGTATTATCGAAGATTCATTCAAGGATTTTCCCAGCTGGTTCTTCCACTCACTCGGTCAACTCGCAAGGGTCAGCCGTTGGTTTGGGACTCAGACTGTGAAAATTGTTTCACGGAATTGAAGGGTCGTTTGACTTCTGCACCTATCCTGATTCTTTCGGATCCGTCAGTAGGATTCCAAATCTATTGCGACGCTTCTGGTAAGGGTTTAGGATGTGTCCTAATGCAGAATCGACAAGTAGTTGCCTATGCCTCCAGGTAGTTGAAGCCGCATGAAGAGAATTACCCAACCCATGATTTAGAGTTGGCGGCGATTGTGTTTGCACTAAAGATTTGGAGACATTACCTGTATGGGTCTCGTTTCGAAGTCTTTAGTGACCACAAAAGTCTCAAGTATTTGTTTGACCAAAAGGAGTTGAACAACAGGCAGAGGAGATGGGTAGAATTTCTGAAAGATTATGATTTTGAATTGAAGTACCATCCTGGTAGGGCTAATGTTGTGGCCGATGATTTAAGTAGAAAGTCTATCCACACTGCAGAGTTGATGATGCACGAGATGTCTTTGTTGGAATCGTTTAGAGACCTCAACTTGAGAGTTAAGTCAAGAAGGAACAGGTTGGTGTTGAGTCACATTCAGATTTCAAGTTCATTGAGGAATCTGATTCGCTCAGCCCAAGAAGGTGATGTAGAGCTGCAATCACAGAAGAGATTGCCGAGTTACACCGAAGACGGTGATGGAGTAATTTGTTTTGATGGCAGAATCTGTGTGCCGAATGATGAGGATGTGAAGAGGCAAGTTTTAGAGGAGGCACATAAGAATCAGTTCTCAATACATCCTGGGTCTACCAAGATGTATCGAGATCTGAAGCAATTGTACTGGTGGCCGGGTATGAAAGTGGATATAGCAGAGTTTGTGTCTCGATGCTTGACTTGTCAAAAGGTTAAGATAGAGCACCGGAAGCCAGGTGGCCAGTTACAACCGTTGAATGTACCTGAATGGAAATGGGAAAGCATATCTATGGATTTTGTCATGGGATTGCCACGGTCCCAAACCGGAAATGATTCTATTTGGGTAGTGGTGGATCGCTTGACCAAGTCCGCCCATTTTATTCCGGTGCGTTCGAAGCACAAGGTTGCTAGGTTAGCAGATGGGTATCTCAAGAATATTGTGAAGTTGCATGGAATCCCTACAAGTATCATCTGTGATCAATATCCCAAGTTTACATCTCGATTTTGGAGAGAATTGAATATGGCGTTGGGAACAAAGGTGTGTGTTAGCACCGCATACCATCCTCAGACAGACGGACAGACTGAGAGGACAATCCAAACTTTGGAGGATATGTTGGGAGCTTGTGTACTGGATAGTGGAGGTAAGTGGGAAGATCATCTTCCATTGGTGGAATTCTCATACAACAACAGTTATCATTCTAGTATCGGAATGACTCCATATGAAGCATTGTATGGGAGAAAGTGTAGAACACCATTGTGTTGGTGGGATGTAGGTGAGCAGAGGTTGTTGGGACCGGATTTGGTTCGTGAGACCACGGAGAAGATCCGTCAGATAAGAGAAAGGATGAAAGCCGCGCAGAGTCGACAAAATAGTTACGCGGATAAGAGAAGAAGGCCGTTAGAATTCGAAGAAGGAGACCATGTCTTTCTGAGACTTTCTCCAACCATCGGGACTGGTATTGCATTGCGAGCGAAGAAGCTCAGTCCTCGGTATGTCGGACCATTCCAGATTATCGAGCGAGTTGGGCCTGTAGCGTATCGCATTGCATTGCCTCCAGAACTGTCTAGATTACATGATGTGTTTCATGTATCGCAGCTAAGGAAATATATTCATGATCCGAATCAACCATTAAGTTATGAAGCGATTGACATCAGACCGGATTTATCTTATCAGCCTACTCCAATCAGGATCATCGAACGTGGCGAGAAAATGCTCTGGACGAGGTCAATTCCTATTGTCAAGGTGCTTTGGGACGGTGCGTCACCTGACGAAGCGACATGGGAAGCAGAGGAGAGCATGCGGGAGAAATATCCGTATTTGTTCGAGTAAGGTATGTTTTGTCAATTTTGAGGACAAAATTTTAGAAGTTGGGGTGATTGTAACATCCCAAATTCCGCTAATTTAATTATATAAATTAGCAAGAGGTCAAGATGATTAATTAGCATTTTTGATTAATTATCATATGGCGAGTTAATTGGGATTTTAAGCGAATAGGAGCACAGGGGTATTTTCGTCTTTTCCACATATTTATGAGTTTCGGCTAAACCATCCTCCACAGAACATCACTATATGCAGTATGTGATTATTGTATAAGTATTGTTTGATTAAAATTGACTTAAGAAGAAATTAAGGAAGTTTAAGCAAAATTTGGACATAGGGGCATTATGGTCATTTCGCCCTTTTAATGAATCTCAGCTGAAGCCTTACAACACTATACATTCAGAATTCATAGTGGCTGGAAACAAAAACTTCAAAGAGAGGAAAAGCTTGAGAGTGAGAGAGAGAAGAGAAGGAGGAGATGAGAAGGAGAGGAAGGATCTCTATCATCCCTTCATGCATGTCCAATCTTTTTATACCATTCTTTCCCATTTCTTCTCCTCTACATTCTGATATAAACATCATCCTCAACACCCTTCTCCAGCTAATTTCGCCATTGTTGAACATTCAAGCTCCATTTGACCAAACTTGAGTAGCATTGCTTGCATGTGGTAATAGAAGCTTATGAAGAGTGGTAGAACCAAACTACTGAAGTTACATTGTTGATAGAGATCAAGTTGGAGGTGATTCAGTGATGGTTTCGAAGTGTGTAGAGCTTGGGTCCAGCTTAGAGCTCAAATGCATGGTCACACATGGTTGAAGATGAAACAACAAGTGCAACAGAAATTTCAGCTGGAAAACCCGTATGACCTATCTCCATTGTTTTCATCGTATCTCACGGTACACTGCTCCGATGATCGTGATTCTTGTCCCTCTGGAAACTAGACTCGAAGAGCTTCATTTTGGGCACAAGAACCGTATGATTGCATGGAGAAATGAAGGAGATATCATGTCTCCAAGTTTCGGGTTCAGAATCAAGAAATGTCCTGGACCAGTCACCTTGTTTCGGGCTTATCTCCCAAGTTACTGGGTGCATGCGTGTGATCCTTTGACCATTGGAAAGTAGACAAAATTATCTACAGAATGGGCACTGGTTTGAAGGGTTTTGACCACGATTTGACCAAGATATGCATGTTACAAAACGGCTCACTGATTCTGGAAAACGGATGCGAAATTGGAAGTGTTGGTTCCTCAAATTTCGGATCGAATCGCCAAAGTTCGAGAGACGCCAATTCCGTAGTCAAGGAGGAAGTTCAGTAGCTGGATTTGTGAATGGTTGCCGTTCCGAAGTTCAGTTTCGAGAATCGGACGAGTTCGGTGCGAGTACGTGATTACGGGGATTGTTCGAGAGGTTACGGTTCGTGAGGACGTGATTTCTCGCGAGGTCGTCAAATCGGTGAGTTCTATACTCGCTTAGGGACGTTTTGTTGTCGAGTCATGTTATTTCCTGAAACGATATTATGGAAAACCGCTTTGCGAAAACTTAACGAAAATGTTTTTATCGAAAAACCGTAAATCGCATAATTCCTCGAATTGATTGGATTGTTGAATTATGATATATGTTGTTGGACTGTTTACTCGCTTTCGCTGGTCTGGAATAATAACTGTTATGTTAGGGTCTCGATCGGAACGAAATTGGAATCGGAACGGAATGGAATTTATTCATGAAAAACCTATTTTCTGGAAAACAGATAGAGACGCACGGATCGTGTGCCTATGAGCACGGGTCGTGCGCCCCCATCTGATGCTGCATGAAATGAATTTTTAAACACGCACGGATCGTGCGCCTAGTCGCTCGGGTCGTGCGTATCTTCCTGGAAAATTTCTACAAACTGTTCAACCATGCACGGGTCGTGCGCCTACACGCATGGGTCGTGTGAGACTGTCTGACCTACAATTTCAAACTACCTTCTTATCCATTCCAAATGATTCCAATCCTCTTCTAATCTATTCCCCAAGGTCCCACAATAATGAAAAGGTAACAATGATATGAGATTGAGCATGTTCGATAGAAAGTTTGTGTGTTATGAATAAAATAGAAAACCGCTCTTAGAGAACGCGAGAGTGCAAATGTCAAAGAATGATAATAACACACGGTACTTGACTGATATTATACACTGAAATTGACTGATATGGTACATGGTACTTGACTGGAATGACTAACAGCCCATTGCGGGTACACAGACTGAAAATGTATAATAAATACAAGAGGAAAAAGGGTGACGACCCTAAGAGGTTAGCATACTAGGGGAGGGGAAGTCATGAGCCCCAAAACCTAGACTCAAGAATGTTTCCCCTGCTAGAAATAGCGGGATGGGTTCACCAAAAGGTCAAGAGATGCCTATAAAATAGGTAGACTGAGGTGTTATGCTAAAAACATGGAACAAAGATTGCATGCTTCATGTGTCGCTTAGGAGGGCCATGAGCATGAAGGTTACAGGAACTGAATGTATTTCCACGTGGTTGCTTTTTAGGACCACGAGTTCAAAACAAGGCATAATGAACCGCTAGAGTAGTAAGGGGCCTCGATAGGACTCACTGAGATAATGTTTATCTCACCCTTCATATTTGTGGTTTTTACAGAGAAACAGGGGAAAGCAAAGGCGATAAAGCATGGTTAGCTGGTGTGACTCTTGGAGTCCTTGAAGACCTAGTTTAATGTTTTATACCTTTGTTCCGTTTATTGTTTCTGTATTCCGATTGTATAACTTTTGATGTTAAGTTGTAAAATCGTTTCCGCTACTTTATGTTTTGAGTATTGAACACCAGGATATGTACAAGTCTTAAGTTTTGGAACTTAAGCATTTTCAGAAAGTTTATGAGGTTCAGAGAACCAGTTTTTATGTATTATCTAAAGTTTTAGATGTGTTCAATATTTCAATAACAGGAAGTTACTCTGATGTATGCCATTTAGTGCATTTCGGTGATTCTATATGTTAGAATTTATCGGGGTGTTACAAGAGGTATTTCTGTCTTTACGTTTGTTACTGTTTATTGGTTGTATTTTGTACTAGGGAGTGGGGTATCTCTCTAGGGTAGCTGTTTGTACTAGGAAGTGGGGTATCATTCTGGGGCAGCTAATTGTAACAGGGGTGGGGTATCTCTTGTTATTATTGTAATAGATTTGAGGGCTCTCCATAGGTGGGGTGTCCTAGGAGGAGAGTGCCTGAGTCTGTAAAGGTTTTCCAAGGCACCTGTAAGCCTTGTTGTTTTGGTTAGTGGAAAATCTCACAAGGGTGTGAGGACTGGACGTAGGTCACTAGGAGGTGACCGAACCAGGATAAATCTCTGCGTGCTTTACTGCTTTCCTGCTTTACTGTTATACCGCTTTACTGCTTTATATTCTAATTCCTTCGCTTCCACTTAACCTGCGCAAAAAATTGATCTAAGTCATTGAAAAAGGGAAAAACATTTTCAAAGATCTGAAAAGTTTTTAAATCTCAATTCACCCCCCCTCTTGAGACTGAAGCCACTTGGTAACAAGTGGTATCAGAGCTAGACTCTTGTATAAAGGGCCTAGCAGCTTCAAGAGAAATGGCTTCAGGTTGGTCTACGCAAGAGGGTGCATCTCTTTTCCGTCCTCCGGGATTCAACGGAGAAGACTATGCAAATTGGAAAGAAAGTATGAGAATTTTTATTGAAGGGGTAGACTTAGATGTTTGGGATGCTGTGGAAAAAGGACCTTTCGTCCCCACACACATAGTAGATGGTAATCTTACAATAAAAAGTAGAAATGAATGGTATGATGATGAGAAAAGAAAAGTGCAACTTAATTTACGTGCTAAAAATATTATTACTTCTGCTTTGAGTGCTGATGAATTTTTTCGAGTTTCAAACTGTAAATCTGCCCAAGAAATGTGGGATAATCTTCAAGTTACTCATGAGGGTACAACTGAAGTGAAAAGGGCAAGAACAAATACTCTTACCAGAGAGTACGAATTGTTTAGAATGAATACAGGTGAAACAATATCAGAGATGCAGAAAAGGTTCACTCACATAGTGAACAAATTGGGTTCATTAGGAAAATCATTTCCTCCCGAAGACTTGGTCAACAAAGTGCTGAGATGCCTAAACAGAGAATGGCAACCAAAGGTTACTGCAATAACTGAATCAAGAAATTTAGCAACAATGACTCTTGCCACCCTGTTTGGCAAAATTACTAGAGCACGAGTTAGAACTCACTCGCCTAGCAGAGCATGAAGAAAACGGCAAGAAAAAGAAAAGTTTAGCTTTCAAGGCTTCTAGTTCAAATCCATGCGATGATAGTGATGATTCAGAAAATAAGGATGATGAAGACGATGAGAATAGGGATCAAATGGTTAGAAAATTCAAAAAGCTCATGAAAAGAAAAAGGTCTACCAAAAAGAATTCTTCATCGAAAGGAGCCTCAGGCAAGGAAAACGTGTCAAGTCCACCAACTTGCTACGAATGTGGTAAATCCGGACACCTGACGATGAAGTTCCCGAACTTAGAAAGAAAATTGTCAAAGTTCAAGAAAAAGGGGTCCAAAGGAAACAATGGTAGAAAAGCCTACATAGCTTGGGAAGACAATGACATGAACTCATCAGATAATTTAGAAAATGAAAAAGCTCAAGTTGCTCTCATGGCCGACCACGACAGTGAAAACGAAACTGAGGTATATTCTAACTCTGAATCTTTACAAGATGCATATGATGAGTTACATGAAGCATTTGTTGAATTGCATGATAATTCACTTAAACTAGCTAAGGCATTAAGTAAATCAAAGAAAACCATTTCTAAACTTCAAAATGAAGTTAATGCTTTAACTAAGGAAAAATTAGAGCTTAGAAAAGAAAATGATGATCTTGTCTATTTCAAGGAAACTTATGTATGTGATAAGTGTATAGAACATGAAAAGAAAATCAATGAGCTTGAATGTACAATAGGCAAAATATCCAAATTACAACATGTACATCCTAGGATTCCGAGAAATAATTTTGTGAAAAGCAATATGCATCATAGACCTAAGTTTTCCACTAGACCTTATATTAGATGTTATTATTGTGGTAAACCTGGACATACAACTTCTGTTTGCAGGGCAAGAGGTAAACAAAATATGAAAAAGGTGTGGGTTCCCAAAGGAACCATACCAAACACTAACCCACAAGGACCCAAAGAGATTTGGGTACCGAGAACCTTGTTTTAGATCTTTGCAGGTATGCTTCAAGGTATGGGGGCAGATTGATACCTTGACAGCAAAGACTCAAAGCGCATGACCGGAGATGCAATAAAGTTCTTAACACTTACCCCCGGAAAAAGCCGTCATGTGACTTGTGATAAATAGAGGAAGAATCACCGGTAAAGGTCAGATTGGTTAAAATTTTATTCACCTCTATTTTGAAAATGTGCTTAAAAATAGTTTATTAAGTCAAATATGTGACTACAGAAATAGAGCAATTCCTGAACCTCATTTCATGCATCTTTAAAGAACAATATTTATAAGGCATGAAACAACAAAGTATTCTGGTCATCCCTCTAGGACTAAGCATATAAAAATTATATATTACCTAAAATAATTTTTCCCAAAACTCTACTTCCCACCTTCTAGTTGCCGTCACCAACTCTCAAAAACTAAGCAGCATGAAACGTGCGAAGGATAAACAACTACTTCACAGATTTTTGAGACTCATAATTAGCCTTTACCTGTGTTTGATAAAATATTCTCTTCATGGTCTCAAATATGTTTTTCTTCAAGTTTTGATGATCACTTACAAATCAGCAATGGCTCTTTTACCTTGTCAAATAGCTGTGACATTCGATTCGAAAACTTTATCATATATCGACCCTTTTGATCATGACAAAAAGGGGGAGAGAAATATAGGGTTGCATAAAGCATATAAAATAAGCATATAGATCTATCATAGCATTGTCACTATGCATATAGTCAATAAAACAGGGGGAGCATAATGATAGGGGGAGTATCATATATATGCATTATCTGTTTGAACTAACCTCCCACCTTGAGAAGAGTAAATGTTTTGTCATCATCAAAAAGGGGGAGAATGTAGATATCTTGTGTTGCAGGCTAAGTTTTGATGATGAAGTGGTTAAGAGGTTTTGATGATGAAAAAGACAAAAGCTAAAGTTGATAATAGTAAAAAGGCCAAAGCAAAAGTCGATGGCCAAAGTTAATGAAAGTGACAAAACATCAAAGTCACAATCCAAGACAAACAAGCTCAAGAATTGAAGATTCAAGTTTAAGGGTAGTCCTTAGATACAAGGGTAGTCCTTAGGGTTTGGGTGTGTCTTAGGAAAAAGTGTAAGCTCTTTCGAAGGTCAGCTCGTTTCTCAAAGTCTCACACACTCACAAGTTTTTCAAAGATGCATGCATAATTACGTAAACATTCTTATCATCTTTAAAAACATAAAAATCGATTTCTTCATGCATAAACATACATCAAAATCGATTTTCAGGTCAATCAGAAAAGGAAGAATCGATTGTCAGGTCATGTAGTTTCATTGTATAAATCGATTTTTAGGCCAAACACTTTCAAACAAAGAATCGATTCACACACTTTTAAACTAAGCTGAGAACCGATTCCTACATGTCTCAGGAAAGCTGAGAATCGATTCATACAAGTTTTAACTTAGTAAAGAATCGATTCCTAGCCCTCCGTGGATCTCAAGAATCGATTGTCCCTATTTTCCAAAGAAAGTTAAAATCGATTCCTCACTTAAATGAATCGATTCCTAGATCAAATGCTTTCAACAAAGAATCGATTCCTACATTATTTTCAACGTAAACTTGATTTTCTCATAGCCTATAAATAGGCACTGCATTACGTTCATTTTAACAACAACCCATCTTCACGATTCAGAAACACATTTGAGAAAAACTCTTCTTATTTTATTTTTGCTCTTCTCGTACCGCTGGTCTGTCAGAGCTGATCTTTCGCTAAGAGTTAGTTGGGGTTGCGTTCTTCAAGTTGTATTATCTGCCTACACTAGAGGTATTTCTGTCTTTACGTTTGTTACTGTTTATTGGTTGTATTCTGTACTAGGGAGTGGGGTATCTCTCTAGGGTAGCTGTTTGTACTAGGAAGTGGGGTATCTTTCTGGGGAAGCTAATTGTAACAGGGGTGGGGTATCTCTTGTTATTATTGTAATAGATTTGAGGGCTCTCCATAGGTGGGGTATCCTAGGAGGAGAGTTCCTGAGTCTGTAAAGGTTTTCCAAGGCACCTGTAAGCCTTGTTGTTTTGGTTAGTGGAAAATCTCACAAGGGTGTGAGGACTAGACGTAGGTCACTAGGAGGTGACCGAACGAGGATAAATCTCTTCGTGCTTTACTGCTTTCCAACTTTACTGTTATACCGCTTTACTGCTTTATATTCTAATTCCTTCGCTTCCACTTAACCTGCGCGAAAAATTGATCTAAGTCATTGAAAAGGGGAAAAACGTTTTCAAAGATCTGAAAAGTTTTTAAATCTCAATTCACCCCCCCTCTTGAGACTGAAGCCACTTGGTAACAGTTTTTGTAACACCCTAATATTTATATCGAGTAGAAATGCTAAGATGCACGAAATGGCACACAACAGAGTAATATTTCCTGTTCAGATATTGAACACAACTAAAAATTTTCGATGATTAACATCAAACAGTCTTACATTCCATAACTTAATTGAAAACCATATCGGTTCCATGTCTTTCAATATCCTCATGACCTAGTGTTCAATACCATCACAAGAAAGGCAATTCAAGTCATATTACCGAGTTACAAAGACAACAAGGGGACTCAATATCAAAGTTAAAATAACCAAGTCTTCGAACTTCTCCTCAAGCACGTCACCTACTCGTGCCTCTTCACTTTGTTATTTCCCTGTTTCTCTGTAAAAAGAACAACATATAAAGGGTGAGATAAACATTATCTCAGTGAGTCCTACCGTAACCCCTCACAAAGACTCTCGGTCCATTTATTCCTTTTTCCTTTAATCGTAGTCCATATAGAAAAAAAAACATTAATTTTTCTGGGAAACCCTCTGCTAGGGTTTGGCGAAAATAGCAACCTCTGCTAGGGTTTGGGAAGAAGACACTCTTCGTTGATCCTTGCGCACTCTTCGTGGATCCTTGATCTGTCTTTGTTGATCTTTGATCTGATTCACGTGTGGGGTGAACACGTGTTCAGTTTGAAGGTTTTATGTTCCAAGGATTTGTTAACTCTTGCGACGTGTGCATCTGAAGTGGGTCAGGCTCCAGGCGTTGTGCAATCTCTTGTGACGTGTGCAGTCTGAAGGTAGTTTGTTTCATTACGTGTTCAGTTTGCTTTCACGTGTGGGGTGAATACGTTTCAGTTTGAAGGTTTTATTTTCCAAGGATTCGTTTGCGACGTGTGCATCTGAAGGTACGTTCAGTTTGATTTTCAATACGTGTTCAGTTTGCTGGGTTTCACGTATTGTTTAGTATTATATTGCTGCCTGGGACTGTGCCTCTTGTGCGTGATCTGATCTGCTTGCGTGTTTGCTGATCTGTGGGATGCGCTAATGGATTTCTATCGATGGCCATGCTCCGCCGATACGGCACCGGCAACAGCGCCTCGGGTTCAGCCTCAGCCAGTATCCGCATCAAAATCCTTTGCTGCTGCGCTCACAAACTCATGCGTGATTCCTCCAAGTCAGTTGCCCAAGCCTTGCATCCAAGGAGATGCAGTCACAATTAAGATTACAGAAACTGAATATCAAGAAGGTGTCAAAGAATGCAAGAATGTATTGCATGGCTGCCTTACTCTATCTAAGGGGGATTCTCCTCTAAAAATTAATGATCTCAGAGCAAAAATTTTGCAAGAATGGAAATCCATAGGCGCTTGGAAAATGGTCTCCTTGGGAAAGGGATACTATGAATTTTGTTTTCAATCGTTTGAGGAGATGCGAAGCCTTCAAGCCATTGGGTCTCGGTCGTTGCATCTGGGATTTCTACGACTATTTGCATGGACGCCAGACTTTGATCCAATCCGGATCCGAAACACCAATGTTCAATGCTGGGTGCGTATACATGGACTGGCACGTGAATACTGGCGCCCAATCACTCTTTTTGAGATTGCCGGTGCAATCGCGGGTCCTATTGCTTTGGATGATGCTACAAAGAAACGTACTTTTGGCCACTTTGCAAGAGTGCTTGTTGATATTGATCTGAATGAGGATCTTCCTGAGCGTATTATGGTTGAGCGTGAAGGCTACGCTTTTTATGTGGATGTTGTTTATGAAAGGTTGCCACAGTTCAGCTCATATTGTAATATTATTGGACACAATTTTTCCATTTGTAAGCAGACTCATAGTAAACAGAAGCCACGGGTGTAGCCCCCAGTCAATAGGCAAGTTTGGTAGCCAAGGAGAAAAAACGTAATTGATGACATTAATGTTCGTGACATGCACATGCCTGACGCAGAGAAAGAATCTCAGGTCAAAGGTAAGGCTACAACTAGTGATACTGTTGTTATTGCTAACACTATTGATAATGGTGCAGGCAAAGATATCCAAAAGGACAATGGAGCTGGTATAGAAGCCACTGAGAGTGGGGGAAAAGATAATCACTCGAATCGTCCCAGAGATCTCATTTCTATTGAAGAGATCACTATCCCTAATCAGTTTGGAGGCCCTAACAATATCCCTCATGATGATATTAATCCACTGCTTGGATTTATTTCTAATCATTTTGAAACAGGATCCCCAAGTGGTAGAGCTCCATCTATAACGACCCCTGATCAAATTTTAGCAGGTGACTCGCAAATGGAAGCAATCTTTGAGGTCGATAGAGCCCGAGTCCAAGTGGTTGCTGACCTAGAAGCAGCCCAAGTTGTGATTGATGATTTGAACATCCTTAAGAAGCCTTGGGCTGATGTTGTGGAAGAGGATGATAACTTGGAGAAAGATAATGCCCAGAATGATGAGGGATCCGAATTTGAAATAGTTCGCACAAAGTCTCAAAAGAAAAAGCACAAACAACGCCAAAAGAAAGCTGCTACCCCAATTACAACCCGTTCTAGGGCAGGATCTCAAAGTCTTGCTCAATGAAGTGCTTATATTGGAATACAAGGGCCCTGGCTAATCCCCCTACAAGATTAGCTCTTAAAAAGCTTTGTTCATATAACAAGCCTGATTTTGTTTTTATCTCTGAGCCTTGGTGTTCTCTTGATGATTTCCCGCGCAGGTATTGGTCTGGCCTTGGTATGAAAGTCTTTGCTATTAATGACAGGAATAATTTAACACCTAATCTTTGGTGTCTCTGCACGGACAGTTTTAATCCTACTGTTATCGCTTGCTCAGATCAGCAAGTCTCTTTTACAGTGGAGGTCAATAATGATACAGTAGGTATTTCTGCAATATATGCTTCTTGTAACTATCTGGGCAGGAGATCACTTTGGCAGGATCTTTCTCTTCTCCAGCAAACTTATAAAATCCCTTGGTGCTTTATTGGGGATTGGAATGCTGTTCTGGGCAGCCATGAATATAGAGGTAGTGGAACCCCCTCTAAAGCAGCCTGTGAAGACTTTCAGAACTGGACCAATTTGAATAGCTTGATTCATCTGCCAACTAGGGGTGTTCAGTACACTTGGTCTAACAGTCGTAAAGGCCGGGCTTTCACGGAGAAAAGGCTTGATCGAGCAATTTGCAATGATGCCTGCTTCACTTTTTACACAAGTATCTCTAGCTATACTCTTACTAAAGCTAGATCTGATCATTTCCCTTTATTGCTTGATCTTCGGACTACAGATGGGGCGCATCCCTATTCTTTCAAATTCCTTCGCACTTGAGCGAGTCACCCTGACTGCTTGAATGTGATTAAGGAGGCTTGGCAGTCTCATGTTGTTGGATGCCCTATGGTGGTCCTCAATCAGAAGCTTAAAAACCTTAAGTTAACGCTTAAGGCTTGGAATAAAGAAGTCTTTGGGAACGTTAATATGAGGGTGCAGGTGGCGACCGCATCACTAGATCACGTTCAAGCTCAGACTGATAATGATGGCTATTCAGAGTTGTTAGAGGAGCAAGAAAAGGTCCATCAGCTTGAGCTACAGCAAGCTTTAGCTTCACAAGAGGATTTTTGGCTAGAAAAATCCAGACTTAACTGGCACTCACATGGTGATCGCAACACAAAATTTTTCCATCAGATGGTCAGAATTAGACATATTACCAAGCAAATAACTGCCCTAAAACATGGTGATGTTCTGCTTACTTCTCCGAATGATATTGAATCTCATGTTGGTAATTATTTTGAGAATATCTTCGCCTCTAATAACTAGTGTCTTGACAATGGTATGGTGGAGGAAATTATCCCTAATCTTGTTACAGGTGAGGAGAACAATATGCTCACCAACGTTCCTAATAGGGAAGAGATCAATCAGGCCATCTTTGCTATGAATTCTAACGGTGCCCCTGGGCCGGATGGCTTTGGGGCTTTCTTTTTTCAGCAGTTCTGGGACATCATTGCGGAGGACACGGTGAACGCAGTCCAACAGTTCCTCAAGCAGGGTTGGATGCTCCCTAACTTCAACTCTAATTTGGTAGTCCTTATTCCTAAAGTCAACGGAGTCGACAGTATTGAGAAGTTTCGGCCTATAGCCCTTGCGAACTTCAAGTTTAGGATTATTACTAAGGTACTTGTTGACCGTCTTTCCAAAATTGCTCCCCGTATTGTTTCATCTCAGCAGCGTGGCTTCATCCCCGGTAGAAATATATCGGACTGCATATGCTTAACTTCGGAAGCCATTAATATGCTACACAATAGGGCCTTTGGTGGTAATATGGCGCTCAAGGTGGACATCAAGAAAGCTTTTGATACTCTGGACTGGAATTTCTTGCTTAGAGTCCTCAAGGCTTTTGGGTTTAATAGCAAATTTTGTGATTGGATTAATGCTCTTTTACATTCTGCAAAGCTTTCAATCTCAGTCAATGGCAAGCCCTTTGGGTACTTTAGCTGCAAGCGGGGTGTAACACCCCAAAATGTAGTTAATTATTTAATTAAATTGTTTGGGAATTTAGTTGGTAGAAATAATAAAATAAATAATAATAGAATATATGGACCTATGGTTAGGGTTAGTAGTAGTGAATTTAGAGTGTCATGGACAAGGCCCATGCTTAAGTCGCATATCCAAAAGAAAAAGCCCATGAAAATTCACTAAGTATAAAAAGGGAATAGTTAGGGTTTTGCGCATTTGAGAAAGAAAAGAAAAATTAGAAATAGAGAGAGGAGAAGAGAGGGCGCGGCGAAGAGAAGAGGAGAGCTAGGGCAAGCCAAAAATTTCGAGTTCTTCAAAGGCTAAGGTAAGGGTGGGGTTCTATCTCTATAATTGGGTGTATGAAGGGCTCTATGTAGAAAGGTTTATGGAACCCTAGGTGATTAAGTTAGAAAACCTTAGTTGTAGGAATTTTATTTGATTGATGATGAGTGAAGGTGAATTGATGATGTTTGAGCATGATTGATAATGATTGAATATGATTGTGATTGATTTAATACACTTGATGATGAATTGAACGCAAAATCCTGTCTATAGGGCGCCATGGGCACCAATGTTGCTGTTGCTGTTGCTGGGCGCCTCCCTGGGCGCCATGTCCTGTGCGTGTTACTGCCTGGGCGCCAAGGGCGCCATTCTGTGCTGTTTGCTGGGCGCCTCCTGGGCGCCAAACCTGTGTCGGTCATGTTGTCTGGGCGCCAAGGGCGTCACACCCTGTGATGCTGTGTTGTTGTCTCGCATGTTGTGTCTGGCGCAGGGGCGCCAAGGGCGCCCAGTGTGGCTGCCCTATGGTGCTGTCTTGCATGTTGTTCTGGCGCAGGGGCGCCATGGGCGCCAATGTGGTGGCTGCCCAACTGCTATTGTCTATGTTTTTCTGGCGCAGGGGCGCCATGGGCGCCAAGATGGTGGCTGCTCAATTGTGGTTTTCTATGATGTTCTGGCGCATGGGCGCCAAGAGGGTGGCTGCCCAATTGCTGTTTCCTATATTTTCCTGGCGCATGGGCGCCAAGGTTGTGGCCGCCCGGTTGATGTTGCTGTGCTGTTTCAGGCGTATGGGTGCCAAGGGCGCCAAGTGTGGCTTCCCAAAGTTGCTGTTGTTGCTGTTCCTGGCGCACTGGGCGCCAGGGGCGCCAAGATTGGCTGCCCGGTTGCTGTGTTGCGTGCATGTTTCTGGCGCAGGGGCGCCATAGGCGCCTAGATCAGGCTGCCTGTTGCTGTGTTTGGCGCAGGGGCGCCAGAATCTGGCTGCCCTGTGCTGTGATTGTGTGTTGGGCGCCAAGGGCGCCAGTTTTGGCTGCCCGTTGTGTTGTTGGGCGCCATGGGCGCCAGTTTTGGCTGCCAAGTGTGTTGTTAGGCACTGTGGGCGCCAAATGTGGTTGCCCCCACATGTGAATTCCATGATTGATGTTTAAAATGATGTCAAATATGTGGTTTTTCTGACGTTGCCAAAATAAAGTGATGTTGCCAAAATACTGTGACGTTGCTAAAAGTGTTGAAAATTTCTAAGTTGTAATTTGTTGACGACGACGTTATATGACGATGAAGTTGCCTCTATTTATTGGCAGGAGATGTGTTATAGGCCTATGGCCACTGTTGGTTTTCCGATGTTGTTGTGTGCTGTGTGACTATTGATAATTGTTGTGCATTTACATAGCGTCGCATGCATATCATATTTTACGACGAAGCTATGCTCAAACCATGACGACGACGTTGCGATGTTTGTACCCCTATTTACGGGTTTGAATTATGGTACCACATGCATTATAGGGCGGTGGCCCTGAGTTGAGTCACACTCCGCATTACGTGCATATTTTTGTGATGAAGACGATGTTGACTGATGTTAAATGATGATTGATGCTGAAATGATGTTGATTGATATCAAATGAAGAATTGTTGCTGTAACCTGAATTATATATTGTTTTTCATGTATCTAATTATATAGAAGGATATCTCACCCCTTCTGTTTGAATGTTACCCCGAATGTTGGTAACGTGCAGGTGATCTCGAATGAAGACCATAGTTCTTCATTAGTTCGGTGTCGTCGCTCTGATACGTAGCACTCGGGGGGGGATGAACGCTGATTTATTTTAATTATTTATGACTTGTATTTTGTTGGATTTTAGTTTGTGAAGCCGTGCATATTTGCAACGATGTTAATGATTGATTTTTGTGAATTTTCCGCTGCGTGTTCAAATTGTTATTTGACGTCGACGTTTTAAAAAGTGCTATGTATTCCGAATTGTTTTTGAGAAATTTGACATCCGTTTTGTCGTTAAAAACTCTGATTTATGTAATAAATTACTGGGTAGAAATGGGTGTTACATTAGTGGTATCAGAGCAGTTTCGGTCTGTCCGGCCAAGTTGTCAAGTATTGTGTCATTGACGATCAAGTATTGTAAATTGGTTCTAACTGTTGTTCATGTTGTAGTGACTAGTTGAGATGGCTGGAAGGAACGATGCTGCTATTGCTGCTGCATTGGCTGCTATGGCTCAGGCCGTGGAGGGTCAACAGAATGCTGGTGAGAATTGTAACAGCCCAAAAATATTAGGTTATTTATTTAATTGGTTAAATGAGGTTTAGGTGGTAGAAATCAATTAATAAAATAGGAGTTGAGAGTTAGAAATGACAATAACAATAATGGGTGGTTTTAATTAGTAGAATTATAATGGTGGAGGGGTTTTATTTAATTAAGTTATTTAAGGCTTACAATATTTATTTTAGTTAAGTAATTAACTTAGAACTTTATTTTATTTAGGAGGTGTTGGAATGAATTTGGGAGGTGCAACTATAAGCCCATGACCCATAAGTGGTCATGTGCTTCGAATATGGCCAGGGATTGTTAAATGAAAGGGTCCATGACCCATTAACTAGGTGTGTCTCGAAGTTAGGGGTTTAAGGGGTTGTAGGGTTTTAGTTTCACTTGGTATTTCAAAAGCCAAAAGAAAAGAAAAGAAAATAGAGGAGTGAGTAGAGAGGAGGCTGAACCGTGAGCTTGGAGAGGAGGAAAAGGAAGAGGAGAAATCGTGAAGCTCAAACCTAGGAAGAAGGAGGAAGAAACTCACGCATTGCTCAAGGAAAGAAAGAGAGAAGGAAGACTTGTGGGTGTTTGTTGGTGACTCTTGGAGGGTGCTAGGTTTCTTCATCTACATAAGGTAAGGGGGGATTCTCTAGCCTAATGGGTTTATGTATGATGGGGTTTATGAGGGATAAACACTAGGTTGTCATGAGCATGTTTGTCTTAGTGTGAACTACATGAATTAGAGCCTATAATGCCTTGTCTTGAAATTTATGCAAACCATGATGATGGCATTCTGAAATTCGTGTTATATATGTGCATATGTGATAATTAAAATGTTGATTTCATGTTGATAGCCATTGGTGTTGAAAATGTGTTGATTTGTGATGGAATAGTCATGTTTTAGTGTATGCATGCAAGGTGTTTGATGAATTGTGTGTGAGAATTATTTTTGGTGAAAAACATGATGGTCAGTCTTATATTGATAAATTAAGGTTGGAGATTTAATTTGGGAATTTTTGGTGGTGAGGAACTCGAATTTGGTTGGCTCTTTAGGCTCCTAGGGAGTTTGGGTGTTGCTGGAAATTCTGTCTAAGTCTGTGTCTAGCTCCTGGGAGCCAGGCGCCCATGTGCTGTGTCTGTGTTGCCTGTGTCTAGACACTGGGCGCCGGGTTCCCTTGTCTGCGCCACTGTGTTGCAGAATTGTGTTGCTCGTGTCTAGGCACCATGGGAGCCGAGGGTCCCGGAGATTGGATGCTCGGTTTGCTTTCAAATTTGGTATGGGAGTTCCTGGCACAAAAAGAGTCAGTTTCAGGTGTTGGGTCAAAATTTGGCCGTGTTCCTTGCGCCATGGGCGCCAAGGGCGCCAACTTTTTAAGAGTGGTTTTGCAATTCTGGGCTTTTGGTTATCATATATATGTTAAATGGCTCGTACAAAATGAATTTTAGGGTCAGAAACCTTGTGGTTCAGTTTGGCTCCTAGGCTCCTATGGGTGTCTAAGTGTGTCTCAGTTTCTGTCTAAGTGCTGGGAGCCAGGCGCCTATGTTGTGTGCCAAATTTTCAGGATGTTGCCTAAATTGTCCCAAATTTATTTTTGACATAACTTTTGACTCGGGTGTCCGTTTTGGACGGTTCAAAGTGCATTTTGAAGCTTATTCAGGTGCCCACCTGGATATTCTATTTTCTGGGCAGAACAAACCATTTTTCAGACATTGGTCTCAGGTGTTGTGTAAGGTGTCCGTTAGGTGTTTTTGGTGCCTCAAAATAGTTTAGAAAAGTAATAATTCTGAAAGTTGTCATTTCTTTGGCGTGATTATTGGTTGTTGCTAGTTGGGCACCTCAAGTGGCTGTCGTGGTGATAGTGTTGCCGTTGGGAATCCGTTTTGGTGCCTCGGTGTCATTTAAGGTGGTTGTTTTTGGTGTCGTTAAAGGTGGTTGTCCTCGGTGTCATTAAAGGTGGTGATTTTGGTGTCGTTAAAGGAGGTTGTACTCTAGATTTAAAGGAGGTTGTATTTAAATATTTAAGGAGGTTGAGGCTTCGGTTTAGAGCAATAGGAGGTTGTGCTTGTAAGATGGTCATTAATGTTAAAGGATGTGGATATGATTGTTATAGGTGGTTGCTGCTGGTTGCGTTTGATGCATTAGCATGGTGTTGCATACACTTCATTTGCATGATTGTTTTAAGGAGGTTGGGGCTTCGGCCCATGTTTAAGGAAGTTGGGGCTTCGACCCATGTTTAAAGGAGGTTGTATTGGTACCACATGCGTTATGCCCACTGTTGGGGCTGCATCCATGCATTGCATAACATGTGTGATGATCTCGGCGACTGTGCCTTGGTGATGTTTGTGATGATGAAATAACTGTTCTACCCTTGATGCTGGAATCGACTGTTTTGCCCTTGACGTGGGTTTGGTGTGGTAGACTTAGGTGTTATGTTCTATCGTATTCCTTATCATGTATTCCTATTATGTGTGAGATATCTCACCCCCTTTCTGTGGTATGTTTACAGGTGAGTTCGAGTGAAGGCAGTTTACCTTCACGTAGTCGGGTCGGTGTCTGCTCTGATAAGTAACACTCGGGGAAAGTCGTTGTTTAATGTTTTGCTTACTTTAAAACCTGGTACTAAAGACGCATGTTTTGACTCCGCTGCATGTTTTAATGAAGTTGTTTTATATTTAAAAACTCGGATTTTATGTTGTTAACAATGTAACACTTCTTTGGCGCGAAAAACTCTGATAATTCTAAATAAATCTATTGGGTAGAAAAGGGGTGTTACATTAGTGGTATCAGAGCAGTTCGGTCTGTCCGGCCGGTAGTCGAGTCGTCAAGTTGAGTAGAATTTGAGTTTTGTTACTCGCTTTTGATTTCTGTTTCTGTTGCAGTGTTGAAATGGCAGGACGGAACGATGCTGCACTCGCTGCTGCTATGCAGGCTATGGCTCAGGTTGTTCAGAATCAACAGGGTGATGCTGGTTCACGCAGTCTGGCCACTTTTCAGAGGGAGAATCCTCCTACTTTCAAGGGCAAGTATGATCCTGATGGCGCGTTAGCATGGCTGAAGGAAATGGAGAGGATTTTCAGGGTGATGGACTGCACTGAAGCTCAGAAAGTCCGCTATGGTACTCACATGTTAGCTGAGGAGGCTGACGACTGGTGGTTGGAAGGTAGGCAGAGGTTGGTGGTTGCAAATGAGGAGATCACTTGGGAAGTGTTCAATAGGGAATTTCTGAGAAAGTACTATCCTGAGGATGTCCGCGGAAAGAAAGAAATTGAGTTCTTAGAGCTGAAGCAGGGTGGTATGTCAGTGACTGAGTATGCGGCCAAGTTCACCGAGTTATCCATGTTTTACCCGCACTATGTTGGAACTGCTGCTGAATTTTCGAAATGTATTAAGTTTGAGAATGGACTGCGGGCTGACATTAAGAAAGCGATAGGGTACCAGAAGATCCGGGTGTTTTCTGAACTAGTTGACAGTGTAACACCCCCTTTCTACCCTTTAATTAACTAAGCAAAATCAGAGTTCAAAAAACATTTTTGATTTCACCACGAGGGTGTCACACATACTTCAAATAAAACCTCAAAATCGCAATTAAACAGTACGTCGTCAAAGGTGCGAATACATAGCACTCCTCAATAGGGAGATCCCAAACATCAAACCAGCGTCATAAACTCAACATCAACGCAGCGGAAAAGTTAATCAAATCCATCAACAGTATAAAAATCTAAGTACATCAGCAACACATCAAATTACATTTCCCCCCAGGTGCTACGTATCAGAGCATGACGACTCGACTCAAGAAGTGAAGCTAAAGGCCTTCACTGGGAATCACCTGCACGTTACCAACATGGGGGTAACATTCAAACAGGAAAGGGTGAGCATCATTCAATCCATATAATAGAAAATATGATAAGTACATAAGTCAGGTCACAACTCTAAATTATTCACGTCACAATCATCATTCACATCACTTACAATAACTCATCTCATGTCATGTAGGCATATGAAATGCAACCCACTCGCGGGCATATGCATGAGGTACCTTTTCACAAAACGTCGCTTAGCCATTAAGGCCTCATCGTCACTTAGCCACTCAGGCCTCAAAACGTCACTGGGTTTATGCATATGGGGCATGAGACACTATGACATGCACCACTCACAAACACACAAATACTCAAATGCACAAATCGCGGTCAACCATGTGACCCGTCACTTACCGGTTTCCAAATAGGAGGCGCAGCACCTGCCAATTCACAATTTACACAACAACAACATCACTCAGCCCTTTAGGCCTTAACATCACTTAGCCATTCAGGCCTCAAACGTCACTGGGTTTTCATCGACACTTATACATAATATCATCAACTCAAACAATAGCCACTGAGGGCAAAACGTCATTCATTAGCCACCAAGGGCATCATCGTCATTTGCACACTATTATAAATAATAATAGCCACTAAGGGCAAAACAGTCATTTACACGTCATTATAAGTACTAATAACCACTAAGGGCAAAACAGTCTTTTACACGTCATAATAAATAATAATAGCTACTAAGGGAAGAACAGTCTTTTACACGTCATAAATAATAATAATAGCCACTAAGGGCAAAACAGTCCTTCACACGTCATAAATAATAATAATAGCCACTAGGGGCAAAACAGTCTTTTAACTAGCCACTAGGGGCATCATCGTCAAAGTCATCATTTTTGACACTACTTCGTTAAAACCCACTGGTTGTACGCGAAAGAGAATTTTTAAAGGCACCAAACGCGTTTTCAATATCACAGCATCAACCACAGGGGATAGCCACTTGGGCTCCCAGCAAGCTTCTGAAATTATAAGTTTTTATTTTTAAAAATGGAACACACAGATAGACAACTGAAAATGCTTCACAACGCTTTTTGAATCGTTCAAAACGGATATTCGAGTCAAAAGATATAGCGAAAACAGTTTCGAAAATAATTTGGAACATCCTGAAAACTGGCGCCATGGGCGGCCAGCGCCCAGGCACCTGGCGCCCAGCGCCTAGCAAGAAGCAACACACGCGCACACTGGCCCTGCGCCCAGCGCCTTGGCGCAACACGCAACACGCACACGGGCGCTCAGCGCCCAACGCCTGGCGCCCAGCGCCTTGGCGCAACACACACGCGCACAGCAAGGCACACTGGCGCCCTTGGCGCCCAGCACAGGGCGCCTGGCGCCCAGAACCACTTCCAGCACCAGAATTCACACAATTTCAGCAAAACATCATTTTTCTCAAATTTTTAAAATGACCATTCACAACCAATTTTTCACACAACTCATAAAACACATATAAAATCATCAACTTCATCTATCCAACACCAAAATTCAACCACTCCCCAATCACAAATACGGCGCCCTAGGCTCCCATACCCTCAAACACCTCATATGCGAACACCATCAACATCCAATACCATCATCATCAAATTAATCGCATAAATCACATAATAATCGTGTCTCAATTATAATTCACATGCGCATACATGAAGTGCATATATATTGAAAAATAACATCAAGCATATCAAGGCTACATCAAGAACAACATCAACATATCCAGAACATCAAGAATAGGGCATGCATCAAGGATTTAGTCCAACAACCTAGATTAAGACCTATCATGGAATTCTATTTGATGGAAAGAAAGAGCTCCCCTAACCTTTTCAAGAAGATGATTTGAACCCCTACGCACAGACACCCACAGAACCACAGCAACTGGAGTTCTTCTTCTCCTTTTCCTTCTCCCTTTAGCGCTCAACCCCCCTCCTCTTCTCTCCATGAGCTGCGCACCTCTCTTCCTTCTCACTCTCACGTTACTTTCTTTCTTTCTTTTTTGACAAAAACGTGAAATGCCCAAGACCCTAGCCAAACCCTCCTCAACTTCGCCTAGCTAGTGGGCTTGGATCGCGGGCTCCCTCCACAGCTTAAGCCCAATTACTTAAACACCACCAACTCCCTAATTAAAAATACCACACCTTAACATAGTTACTAATATTATAATTATATCAATAAATAATTATTTCGATTATTAAAATAAACTCTTACAACTTAACGTTTATCACTCCTACCACCCAAGTCCTATTTAATTAATGAAATAATTAACGGATAATTTTTGGGGTGTTACAACTCTCCCCCACTTAGAATGTTTTCGCCCTCGAAAACTCATCTGACACTGCCAACTCTCCTCCACTAACAGACTATAGCCACCTAGCTCATTAGTGCTATCTAACCATGCTGATTACTATCGCTTTGATTACCGGCGGTGAGTTATTGGGCGGCCGTCCCTCCTACTCACTCAGCCAGGTAACCTCAAGTAATAGTAATCAGACTTCTCCCCTATTACTCCTAGTTTTAGCCAACTCTATAACACCACAAGCACAACTAAAACAATCGCACCGATCGATTAACATCAACAAAATAACATCAACGTCACGAGTCGTCAACATAACCATATAACAATTTGGGCCATTCAGCGGTACCCCAGACCAAGTAATTGGCATAGCAGAACAACAACATCAAGTCTCAATGTAACACCCGTTTCTACCCCTTTTCATTTATATCAATTATCAGAGTGCACAAATTATTTTTTTTTTGAAATGGAATGCTACATTTACTTCAAAAAAACACGTCAATTGTTTAACTTAATTTAAAATCATTACGTGGCATCATGGGCGGCCATTACTCAAAAATACGGTTACAACTTTAAAATAAAATCCAACAAGTCGTACAAGACTAAATCACTATCTAATAAGACGCCCCCCAGGTGCTACGTATCAGAGCGACTCGAACTCAAGGGAATGAAGGTCAAAGCCTTCAAGTACGGTTACCTGTAAGGTAAAAATCAACAAAAAGGGGTGAGTCTCAAACCCTATAATAAAGTACATAAGGAGTAGTATGTACAGATACAGGACTACATCAATCACAGCAATATTCACTTTAATCACCAGTTCAGTCAATCGAAATTAATCACCAAATCATCAATAACTAACTATTCACCAAACAATCACCAATTAGAAGTATTCACCAACAATCACCAATTAAAAGTATTCACCAACAATCACCAATCAAAAGTATTCACCAACAATCACCAATTAAAAGTATTCACCAACAATCACCAATCAAAAGTATTCACCAACAATCACCAATTAAAAGTATTCACCAACAATCACCAAATGAATAATCACCAAATATTCGCCAACTGTATGTTTAATGTATGAGATGCAACCCAAAACTCCACTGGGCATATGCATGTGGATCCATTCACCAAAAATGAGCCTTGAGGGCATTCACCAAAATTTATAATAAGGCCGAAACCCGAGGCCGAAGCCTATTCACCAAAATCATGCATATGATTATGCGACACCATGACCATGCACCACACACCAAAATCACCAAATAAATAATGCCATAGCATATTCACCAACACTTCAAAAGGAGGATTACAAACCCCATTCACCAATAATAATATACACCATATATATATATATATATATTTGCATACCACACTATTACGCCGCACATTATTTTCACCGTGACAACACCATTTAAAATTACAAGGAACAGCACCTTAGTCTCATGAAAAACACCAACATTTTATTTAAAAGGGGACAGTAGCGATTTCCAAACCAAACAACAACTAGGACACAGTCACTTGGGACTTTCAGAACGACCGGGGAAAAATATTAAATTTTGGTTTTGGCCTGGACAACCAGATAGACAATTAAATAAGCGTCGTAACGCACTTTGAAACACCTAAAACGGACACCCGAGTCAAAAGTTACGTTAAAAAACAAATTTGGAAGAAATTAAGCAACACTGCTGGGAACTGGCGCCTTAGGCGCCCAGCGCCCAGGCAACACACGCACGCCCCGCGCGCACAACAGGCGCCCAGCGCCCAGGCGCGCGCCACACACACCCACGCACGCAAGCAGGCGCCCAGCGCCCAGCGCGCAACACAGCGCACGCACAACAAGCGCCCAGCGCCCAGGCGCGCGCCACACTTGCCCAGCACACACACACAGCGCCTTGGCGCCCAGCACAGGCACCTGGCGCCCAGCACAGGCACCTGGCGCCCAGCACACTGTCAAAACCAGATTTTTATATAAATTCAGCCCAAACATCATTTCTTCTCAATTTTAAAACATCAAAATTATATTTCTTTTCCACCATCTAAAATCCTCACATTTTAAAACATCAAAATTATATTTCTTTTCCACCATCTAAAATCCTCACTCACCCCAAAAATCAATTTTATTTGAAATCACCAAAACCATATGGACAACCATTATCACCATCACCATGGCACCCTAGGCGCCTATGCACACACCCACACCAAAGTATCACCAACACACACTAACTTGGCACTTGGCACACAAACACAACATAAGACACACTTAGCCAAAACACAATAATTTGGCACGGGGCGCCTAGCACAAGGGCGCCTACTTCCATGACCAAAATTCCGACAACATCAATACTTGGCTCGGGGCACCCCACTCAAGGGCGCCTAATTCCGTACCTAGACAACAATTTCCAGCAACACTACAAATACTACAATGGCGCCTTATGCGCCTATAACACCCAAAACATCAATTTCACCAACAACAACACATGAGTACCAAATGCTCAATCATCACCAACTATTTCAAACACCACAAAATTACTCCAAACTCAATTAATTAAGCCCAACATTATCATTTATACATTTATTCGAGCACTTAGTACGCAATTCGAAATTCATCATATAGAGCAACAAATCGCATATCATCACAATGAGCAACAATTGAACAACAACATACTCATATATCATAAACAACATAAAAAGTCAATTTAAACAGGACATAGGACCTAACCCCTACATACATCCCATTATGCTCCCTATTATAAGGCAAGACCCACCCTTACCTTAGTTTCACCGAAGACGGAGACCCCTCCACGTGCACACCGAGTAACCACAGCAACTGAGTTCCTCTCCTCCTCCTTGGGGTTTGCGCCTCTCTCTTCTCTTCTCGTCTCCTCTCCCTTGCGCTATTTTTCTTCTCTTCCTTTCTCTCCTTTGCGTTTTCTTTCTTTTCTTTCTCACGCCCCTTCTCTCTTTTTTTTTTCTCAAGTGATGCGCCTCTCCCCCAACCCCTAGTCACATACGCCTAAGCCAACCCTGGGCCTGGATCACGGGCCTCCATCCACTTAAGCCCATTTGAATAATTAATTATCACCACCCTCTAAATAATTAAAACCACCCAATATTATTATTATTATTATCATCATCATTATTATTATTTTTATTTCTATCACCAACTCCTATTTAATTTAATTAACTAAATACTAAATAACTATTTAATTAATTTCGGGGTGTTACAACTCTCCCCCACTTAGATTATTTTCGTCCTCGAAAATTCGCATCAACATCTCCTTAACTCACCGGCTGGCTACGACAATTGACATCCTCACGGTTATGCTCTAACTAGTCCGTACTCACGATTACAATTAATTCACCCAACGACAAACAACAAAACTCGCAACAAGGTCTCTGTCGAAGATCGACAAGGGACACAAAGAACACACCAGGCAACATAATAGAAATAATAAGACACACGGGACAGTCAACAATCAGAAATAGGTACAACTCATAAAAATAGGGGCAGTGCATAGGATTAGGAACAATAACAGAAGTCTTCTGAAACAACAACGAAACTCCCCAGGGAACAGCAGTCAAAGCATTAAAAGATTTTTCGTAAAAGCTCAGCGTCGACCTCTTAAAATAGTTCGGACATATCAACATAAGAAAGTACATGCGACTTAACAATCCACAGCAACCGCAATTAATTCGACATTTTATGTAAAACACACAGAGCTCAATATCAACTAAAACACATGTGAACATTTAAACAGCATGACAATTCATTTAGAAGCACGCAGCAATAAGGTCAACAATAAGGATCACAATAGCAAAACACAGTTCTCACACTGTGTACACAATAGGGCACACAGCACTAGTAGGGAAATCTCCCCCACTAGTTCACTTACCAATAGAAACTTTCCGGTGTACCTGCAACACAAACAACGGTCAGCACTGAAAAGACAACAGTTGGTCACTATCTGACACAACGACTCGACGACTCGGCCGGACAGACCAACCATTGCTCTGATACCAACTTGTAACACCCGTTTCTACCCCTTTTCATTTATATCAATTATCAGAGTGCACAAATTATTTTTTTTTTGAAACGGAATGCTACATTTACTTCAAAAAAACACGTCAATTGTTTAACTTAATTTAAAATCATTACGTGGCATCATGGGCGGCCATTACTCAAAAATACGGTTACAACTTTAAAATAAAATCCAACAAGTCGTACAAGACTAAATCACTATCTAATAAGACGCCCCCCAGGTGCTACGTATCAGAGCGACTCGAACTCAAGGGAATGAAGGTCAAAGCCTTCAAGTACGGTTACCTGTAAGGTAAAAATCAACAAAAAGGGGTGAGTCTCAAACCCTATAATAAAGTACATAAGGAGTAGTATGTACAGATACAGGACTACATCAATCACAGCAATATTCACTTTAATCACCAGTTCAGTCAATCGAAATTAATCACCAAATCATCAATAACTAACTATTCACCAAACAATCACCAATTAGAAGTATTCACCAACAATCACCAATTAAAAGTATTCACCAACAATCACCAATCAAAAGTATTCACCAACAATCACCAATTAAAAGTATTCACCAACAATCACCAATCAAAAGTATTCACCAACAATCACCAATTAAAAGTATTCACCAACAATCACCAAATGAATAATCACCAAATATTCGCCAACTGTATGTTTAATGTATGAGATGCAACCCAAAACTCCACTGGGCATATGCATGTGGATCCATTCACCAAAAATGAGCCTTGAGGGCATTCACCAAAATTTATAATAAGGCCGAAACCCGAGGCCGAAGCCTATTCACCAAAATCATGCATATGATTATGCGACACCATGACCATGCACCACACACCAAAATCACCAAATAAATAATGCCATAGCATATTCACCAACACTTCAAAAGGAGGATTACAAACCCCATTCACCAATAATAATATACACCATATATATATATATATATATTTGCATACCACACTATTACGCCGCACATTATTTTCACCGTGACAACACCATTTAAAATTACAAGGAACAGCACCTTAGTCTCATGAAAAACACCAACATTTTATTTAAAAGGGGACAGTAGCGATTTCCAAACCAAACAACAACTAGGACACAGTCACTTGGGACTTTCAGAACGACCGGGGAAAAATGTTAAATTTTGGTTTTGGCCTGGACAACCAGATAGACAATTAAATAAGCGTCGTAACGCACTTTGAAACACCTAAAACGGACACCCGAGTCAAAAGTTACGTTAAAAAACAAATTTGGAAGAAATTAAGCAACACTGCTGGGAACTGGCGCCTTAGGCGCCCAGCGCCCAGGCAACACACGCACGCCCCGCGCGCACAACAGGCGCCCAGCGCCCAGGCGCGCGCCACACACACCCACGCACGCAAGCAGGCGCCCAGCGCCCAGCGCGCAACACAGCGCACGCACAACAGGCGCCCAGCGCCCAGGCGCGCGCCACACTTGCCCAGCACACACACACAGCGCCTTGGCGCCCAGCACAGGCACCTGGCGCCCAGCACACTGTCAAAACCAGATTTTTATATAAATTCAGCCCAAACATTATTTCTTCTCAATTTTAAAACATCAAAATTATATTTCTTTTCCACCATCTAAAATCCTCACATTTTAAAACATCAAAATTATATTTCTTTTCCACCATCTAAAATCCTCACTCACCCCAAAAATCAATTTTATTTGAAATCACCAAAACCATATGGACAACCATTATCACCATCACCATGGCACCCTAGGCGCCTATGCACACACCCACACCAAAGTATCACCAACACACACTAACTTGGCACTTGGCACACAAACACAACATAAGACACACTTAGCCAAAACACAATAATTTGGCACGGGGCGCCTAGCACAAGGGCGCCTACTTCCATGACCAAAATTCCGACAACATCAATACTTGGCTCGGGGCACCCCACTCAAGGGCGCCTAATTCCGTACCTAGACAACAATTTCCAGCAACACTACAAATACTACAATGGCGCCTTATGCGCCTATAACACCCAAAACATCAATTTCACCAACAACAACACATGAGTACCAAATGCTCAATCATCACCAACTATTTCAAACACCACAAAATTACTCCAAACTCAATTAATTAAGCCCAACATTATCATTTATACATTTATTCGAGCACTTAGTACGCAATTCGAAATTCATCATATAGAGCAACAAATCGCATATCATCACAATGAGCAACAATTGAACAACAACATACTCATATATCATAAACAACATAAAAAGTCAATTTAAACAGGACATAGGACCTAACCCCTACATACATCCCATTATGCTCCCTATTATAAGGCAAGACCCACCCTTACCTTAGTTTCACCGAAGACGGAGACCCCTCCACGTGCACACCGAGTAACCACAGCAACTGAGTTCCTCTCCTCCTCCTTGGGGTTTGCGCCTCTCTCTTCTCTTCTCCTCTCCTCTCCCTTGCGCTATTTTTCTTCTCTTCCTTTCTCTCCTTTGCGTTTTCTTTCTTTTCTTTCTCACGCCCCTTCTCTCTTTTTTTTTTCTCAAGTGATGCGCCTCTCCCCCAACCCCTAGTCACATACGCCTAAGCCAACCCTGGGCCTGGATCACGGGCCTCCATCCACTTAAGCCCATTTGAATAATTAATTATCACCACCCTCTAAATAATTAAAACCACCCAATATTATTATTATTATTATCATCATCATTATTATTATTTTTATTTCTATCACCAACTCCTATTTAATTTAATTAACTAAATACTAAATAACTATTTAATTAATTTCGGGGTGTTACACTCAACAATGGCCATAGGCCTACAGCAACAAATCAACAACGTGGAGACAGACTCTGGGGCCAACAATCCCATATCAACAACAGGCGTTAAGGCCTTGGCATCGCAACAACAGCTACGGGCACTAAGGCACCGACATCACAACAACAAATCCATGCCTAGGAGGACAATCCGGCGTGTAACTTCATCAAACAACGACAGGCATAAGACATCAGCTACATCATGCATCATCAACAACCAAAAGCAAGCTAATATTTTAGCCGCAACCAAAGGCACTAAGGCCCCAACAAGCAACATCAACAAACATAGGCGCTAAGACGCCATCATGTAACAACAACGACTCTAGGCGCTAAGGCGCCGACATACAACAACAACCACAGGCATCGACAACATAGGTGCACAATGTAGGTAACAACGCAAGCACAACAACAAGGATGATAATAATAACATCAACATTACAAGTAACAACACCATCAATAGTAACAATATCGGGACTGGCAACCTAGTCACAACAATCGGGTGCTGAGGCACCAACACGTCTAACAACCGTAGGCGCTGAGGCGCCGACTTGCAGCGACAACATAATAGAAATAATAAGACACACGGGAAAGTCGACAATCAAAAATAGGCACAACTCATAAAAATAGGGGCAGTGCATAAGATTAGGAACAATAACAGAAATCTTCTGAAACAACAACGAAACTCCCCAGGGAACAGCAGTCAAAGCATTAAAACAGTCAGAAAGGTCAATTCAGGGAAACGTCAATTTTACAACTAAGGCACATAAACAAAAAGGTATAATCACAGGCGTGAACAGGATACTCGTTTAAAATTCTCGGCACGGAAAATAAAACACGTTACAGAAATTGATTTTCTTTGCCAGACTGAACATCAGCTTAAATTTTTTTGGGAATAAGGTGTCTTCAAGAACATACGGCAACAAAAGCCAACTCAAAGAGTGCAAAAATAGTGCCAGCGCACATTTTAAATGTCTAGGGCTTCTCAAAATCACGTAGCACAACTGCAAAGGGTATAACAGTCAAGTAAAATCATGCAGAACTTAGTATTGGAAAATTTACAGTTCACGGTCACGAAACAATTCGCAAAGATTCGGCATGTTGAGGAAAACTAGACAAAGGACCGAATGGGGTAAAGTACGTGGGATAATACTAACAACATAACATATAGTCCACTTTTAAAATCACTTCATGGATTCGTACAAAAGAAGAAAACAATAGTCGTGATATCCAGACCAAAAAATTTATCGTTCGCTGCAGCCAAGGCAGTAAAAACATCCTAACGCAATCGGCAAGACCGATTCACTAGGCACTTAGCGTATAGCATCATTGTGCAAATCAGGAGTGTACTATAGTAAAACTTTTCACAAAGTTAGAGTCCATTCAAAATAAATATTTGACGCCAATATTGACATTTAATAGTAAAATCTTTTTACACCAAGTTGAAATCCTTCGAAAAGAATCAAGGACAAACCATAGCACTCGAATGAAAACATTTCCTCTTGAAGTGGTCAAAACACTACGGCAGTTATTAGTGCAGCAACAGCTTGAGATAATTTACAAAAATAATATTTTCACAACGCACTCGGTTTTTCAAAACATCAAACGTATTCACAGGATTTTTCGTAAAAGCTCAGCGTCGACCTCTTAAAATAGTTCGGACATATCAACATAAGATAGTACATGCGACTTAACAATCCACAGAAACAGCAATTAATTCGACATTTTATGTAAAACACACAGAACTCAATATCAACTAAAACACATGTGAACATTTAAACAACATGACAATTCATTTAGAAGCACGCAGCAATCAGGTCAACAATAAGGATCACAACAGCAAAACACAGTTCTCACACTGAATACACAATAGGGCACACAGCACTAGTAGGGAAATCTCCCCCACTAGTTCACTTACCAATAGAAACTTTTCGGTGTACCTGCAACACAAACAACGGTCAGCACTGAAAAGACAACAGTTGGTCACTATCTGACACAACGACTCGACGACTCGGCCGGACAGACCAACCATTGCTCTGATACCACTATTGTATCACCCCCTTTCTACCCTTTAATTAACTAAGGAAAATCAGAGTTCAAAAATCATTTTTGATTTCACCACGAGGGTGTCACACATACTTCAAATAAAACCTCAAAATCGCAATTAAACAGTACGTCGTCAAAGGTGCGAATACATAGCACTCCTCAATAGGGAGATCCCAAACATCAAACCAGCGTCATAAACTCAACATCAACGCAGCGGAAAAGTTAATCAAATCCATCAACAGTATAAAAATCTAAGTACATCAGCAACACATCAAATTACATTTCCCCCCAGGTGCTACGTATCAGAGCATGACGACTCGACTCAAGAAGTGAAGCTAAAGGCCTTCACTGGGAATCACCTGCACGTTACCAACATGGGGGTAACATTCAAACAGGAAAGGGTGAGCATCATTCAATCCATATAATAGAAAATATGATAAGTACATAAGTCAGGTCACAACTCTAAATTATTCACGTCACAATCATCATTCACATCACTTACAATAACTCATCTCATGTCATGTAGGCATATGAAATGCAACCCACTCGCGGGCATATGCATGAGGTACCTTTTCACAAAACGTCGCTTAGCCATTAAGGCCTCATCGTCACTTAGCCACTCAGGCCTCAAAACGTCACTGGGTTTATGCATATGGGGCATGAGACACTATGACATGCACCACTCACAAACACACAAATACTCAAATGCACAAATCGCGGTCAACCATGTGACCCGTCACTTACCGGTTGCCAAATAGGAGGCGCAGCACCTGCCAATTCACAATTTACACAACAACAACATCACTCAGCCCTTTAGGCCTTAACATCACTTAGCCATTCAGGCCTCAAACGTCACTGGGTTTTCATCGTCACTTATACATAATATCATCAACTCAAACAATAGCCACTGAGGGCAAAACGTCATTCATTAGCCACCAAGGGCATCATCGTCATTTGCACACTATTATAAATAATAATAGCCACTAAGGGCAAAACAGTCATTTACACGTCATTATAAGTACTAATAACCACTAAGGGCAAAACAGTCTTTTACACGTCATAATAAATAATAGCTACTAAGGGCAGAACAGTCTTTTACACGTCATAAATAATAATAATAGCCACTAAGGGCAAAACAGTCCTTCACACGTCATAAATAATAATAATAGCCACTAGGGGCAAAACAGTCTTTTAACTAGCCACTAGGGGCATCATCGTCAAAGTCATCATTTTTGACACTACTTCGTTAAAACCCACTGGTTGTACGCGAAAGAGAATTTTTAAAGGCACCAAACGCGTTTTCAATATCACAGCATCAACCACAGGGGACAGCCACTTGGGCGCCCAGCAAGCTTCTGAAATTATAAGTTTTTATTTTTAAAAATGGAACACACAGATAGACAACTGAAAATGCTTCACAACGCTTTTTGAATCGTTCAAAACGGATATTCGAGTCAAAAGATATAGCGAAAACAGTTTTCGAAAATAATTTGGAACATCCTGAAAACTGGCGCCATGGGCGCCCAGCGCCCAGGCACCTGGCGCCCAGCGCCTAGCAAGAAGCAACACACGCGCACACTGGCGCCCAGCGCCCAGCGCCTGACGCCCAGCGCCTGACGCCCAGCGCCTTGGCGCAACACGCAACACGCACACGGGCGCTCAGCGCCCAGCGCCTTGGCGCAACACACACGCGCACAGCAAGGCACACTGGCGCCCTTGGCGCCCAGCACAGGGCGCCTGGCGCCCAGAACCACGTCCAGCACCAGAATTCACACAATTTCAGCAAAACATCATTTTTCTCAAATTTTTAAAATGACCATTCACAACCAATTTTTCACACAACTCATAAAACACATATAAAATCATCAACTTCATCTATCCAACACCAAAATTCAACCACTCCCCAATCACAAATACGGCGCCCTAGGCGCCCATACCCTCAAACACCTCATATGCGAACACCATCAACATCCAATACCATCATCATCAAATTAATCGCATAAATCACATAATAATCGTGTCTCTATTATAATTCACATGCGCATACATGAAGTATATATATATTGAAAATTAACATCAAGCATATCAAGGCTACATCAAGAACAACATCAACATATCCAGAACATCAAGAATAGGGCATGCATCAAGGATTTAGTCCAACAACCTAGATTAAGACCTATCATGGAATTCTATTTGATGGAAAGAAAGAGCTCCCCTAACCTTTTCAAGAAGATGATTTGAACCCCTACGCACAGACACCCACAGAACCACAGCAACTGGAGTTCTTCTTCTCCTTTTCCTTCTCCCTTTAGCGCTCAACCCCCCTCCTCTTCTCTCCATGAGCTGCGCACCTCTCTTCCTTCTCACTCTCACGTTACTTTCTTTCTTTCTTTTTTGACAAAAACGTGAAATGCCCAAGACCCTAGCCAAACCCTCCTCAACTTCGCCTAGCTAGTGGGCTTGGATCGCGGGCTCCCTCCACAGCTTAAGCCCAATTACTTAAACACCACCAACTCCCTAATTAAAAATACCACACCTTAACATAGTTACTAATATTATAATTATATCAATAAATAATTATTTCGATTATTAAAATAAACTCTTACAACTTAATGTTTATCACTCCTACCACCCAAGTCCTATTTAATTAATGAAATAATTAACGGATAATTTTTGGGGTGTTACAGACAGCTGCAGGATATTCGAGGAAGACAGTAATGCCCATTCTAGGGTCATGAGAGATAAGCAGAGGAATTCCTCGGATCGTAGTAAGCCGTACGATGTCCCGAATGAAAAAGTTAAGCGGAAGGCCGCTGACGACACGAGACCAAGTGGGGGAGATGCTCCCGCAGGCGTTGTGTGTTTTAAGTGTGGTAGGGCCAGCCACAGGTTTGCGGATTGCAGAGCCGAGGCAAAGGTATGTTATCGTTGTGGCAAGGAGGGCCATATGGCAAGGGAGTGTGGGCGCAAGGAGTCAGTGTGCTACAACTGTGGTGAAGCAGGGCACTTTAGGGATAAGTGTCCGAAGCTGAAGAAGGAGAAGGTTGACGGCAAGGTGTTTGCGTTGGTGGGCGAGGAATCTACCAGGGGATGATGGGCTTATCGGAGAGAGATCTTTGTTTGTTTTGAGTTGTTTTTGTTAGACTATTGTTTTTGGATTATTTCCCTTGCTGAACTGTATTGGTAGTTGAGTCTACATCACTAACTCTATGGGGTTTTTAAACTCTTTTATTTCGGATTGCGATGAATGTCAACAAACTTGACTTTGATTCTATTTTGGTACTGTATGTTCGTTGTGCCATGTGTGTAGACTCTATGTCCTTGTTGTGGTGTTGTTATAGCTTCTTGTTGTGTGAACTTGTATGCGGTTGTGGTGTTGTTATAGCAAGTAAAAATTTCGAGGACGAAATTTATTCAAGTGGGGGAGAGTTGTAACAGCCCAAAAATATTAGGTTATTTATTTAATTGGTTAAATGAGGTTTAGGTGGTAGAAATCAATTAATAAAATAGGAGTTGAGAGTTAGAAATGACAATAACAATAATGGGTGGTTTTAATTAGTAGAATTATAATGGTGGAGGGGTTTTATTTAATTAAGTTATTTAAGGCTTACAATATTTATTTTAGTTAAGTAATTAACTTAGAACTTTATTTTATTTAGGAGGCGTTGGAATGAATTTGGGAGGTGCAACTATAAGCCCATGACCCACAAGTGGTCATGTGCTTCGAATATGGCTAGGGATTGTTAAATGAAAGGGTCCATGACCCATTAGCTAGGTGTGTCTCGAAGTTAGGGGTTTAAGGGGTTGTAGGGTTTTAGTTTCACTTGGTATTTCAAAAGCCAAAAGAAAAGAAAAGAAAATAGAGGAGTGAGTAGAGAGGAGGCTGAACCGTGAGCTTGGAGTGGAGGAAAAGGAAGAGGAGAAATCGTGAAGCTCAAACCTAGGAAGAAGGAGGAAGAAGCTCACGCATTGCTCAAGGAAAGAAAGAGAGAAGGAAGACTTGTGGGTGTTTGTTGGTGACTCTTGGAGGGTGCTAGGTTTCTTCATCTTCATAAGGTAAGGGGGGATTCTCTAGCCGAATGGGTTTATGTATGATGGGGTTTATGAGGGATAAACACTAGGTTGTCATGAGCATGTTTGTCTTAGTGTGAACTACATCAATTAGAGCCTATAATGCCTTGTCTTGAAATTTATGCAAACCATGATGATGGCATTCTGAAATTCGTGTTATATATGTGCATATGTGATAATTAAAATGTTGATTTCATGTTGATAGCCATTGGTGTTGAAAATGTGTTGATTTGTGATGGAATAGTCATGTTTTAGTGTATGCATGCAAGGTGTTTGATGAATTGTGTGTGAAATTTTTTTTGGTGAAAAACATGATGGTCAGTCTTATATTGATAAATTAAGGTTGGAGATTTAATTTGGGAATTTTTGGTGGTGAGGAACTCGAATTTGGTTGGCTCTTTAGGCTCCTAGGGAGTTTGGGTGTTGCTGGAAATTCTGTCTAAGTCTGTGTCTAGCTCCTGGGAGCCAGGCGCCCATGTGCTGTGTCTGTGTTGCCTGTGTCTGGTTCTGTGTGTAGACACTGGGCGCCGGGTTCCCTTGTCTGCGCCACTGTGTTGCAGAATTGTGTTGCTCGTGTCTAGGCACCATGGGAGCCGAGGGTCCCGGAGATTGGATGCTCGGTTTGCTTTCAAATTTGGTATGGGAGTTCCTGGGCACAAAAAGAGTCAGTTTCAGGTGTTGGGTCAAAATTTGGCCGTGTTCCTTGCGCCATGGGCGCCAAGGGCGCCAACTTTTTTAGAGTGGTTTTGCAATTCTGGGCTTTTGGTTATCATATATATGTTAAATGGCTCGTACAAAATGAATTTTAGGGTCAGAAACCTTGTGGTTCAGTTTGGCTCCCAGGCTCCTATGGGTGTCTAAGTGTGTCTCAGTTTGTGTCTCAGTTTCTGTCTAAGTGCTGGGAGCCAGGCGCCTATGTTGTGTGCCAAATTTTCAGGATGTTGCCTAAATTGTCCCAAATTTATTTTTGACATAACTTTTGACTCGGGTGTCCGTTTTGGACGGTTCAAAGTGCATTTTGAAGCTTATTCAGGTGCCCACCTGGATATTCTATTTTCTGGGCAGAACAAACCATTTTTCAGACATTGGTCTCAGGTGTTGTGTAAGGTGTCTGTTAGGTGTTTTTGGTGCCTCAAAATAGTTTAGAAAAGTAATAATTCTGAAAGTTGTCATTTCTTTGGCGTGATTATTGGTTGTTGCTAGTTGGGCACCTCAAGTGGCTGTCGTGGTGATAGTGTTGCCGTTGGGAATCCGTTTTGGTGCCTCGGTGTCATTTAAGGTGGTTGTTTTTGGTGTCGTTAAAGGTGGTTGTCCTCGGTGTCATTAAAGGTGGTGATTTTGGTGTCGTTAAAGGAGGTTGTACTCTAGATTTAAAGGAGGTTGTATTTTAATATTTAAGGAGGTTGAGGCTTCGGTTTAGAGCAATAGGAGGTTGTGCTTGTAAGATGGTCATTAATGTTAAAGGATGTGTATATGATTGTTATAGGTGGTTGCTGCTGGTTGCGTTTGATGCATTAGCATGGTGTTGCATACACTTCATTTGCATGATTGTTTTAAGGAGGTTGGGGCTTCGGCCCATGTTTAAGGAGGTTGGGGCTTCGACCCATGTTTAAAGGAGGTTGTATTGGTACCACATGCATTATGCCCACTGTTGGGGCTGCATCCATGCATTGCATAACATGTGTGATGATCTCGGCGACTGTGCCTTGGTGATGTTTGTGATGATGAAATAACTGTTCTACCCTTGATGCTGGAATCGAATGTTTTGCCCTTGACGTGGGTTTGGTGTGGTAGACTTAGGTGTTATGTTCTATCGTATTCCTTATCATGTATTCCTATTATGTGTGAGATATCTCACCCCCTTTCTGTGGTATGTTTACAGGTGAGTTCGAGTGAAGGCAGTTTACCTTCACGTAGTCGGGTCGGTGTCTGCTCTGATAAGTAACACTCGGGGAAAGTCGTTGTTTAATGTTTTGGTTACTTTAAAACCTTGTACTAAAGACGCATGTTTTGACTCCGCTGCATGTTTTAATGAAGTTGTTTTATATTTAAAAACTCGGATTTTATGTTGTTAACAATGTAACACTTCTTTGGCGCGAAAAACTCTGATAATTCTAAATAAATCTATTGGGTAGAAAAGGGGTGTTACATTAGTGGTATCAGAGCAGTTCGGTCTGTCCGGCCGGTAGTCGAGTCGTCAAGTTGAGTAGCATCTGAGTTTTGTTACTCGCTTTTGATTTCTGTTTCTGTTGCAGTGTTGAAATGGCAGGACGGAACGATGCTGCACTCGCTGCTGCTATGCAGGCTATGGCTCAGGTTGTTCAGAATCAACAGGGTGATGCTGGTTCACGCAGTCTGGCCACTTTTCAGAGGGAGAATCCTCCTACTTTCAAGGGCAAGTATGATCCTGATGGCGCGTTAGCATGGCTGAAGGAAATGGAGAGGATTTTCAGGGTGATGGACTGCACCGAAGCTCAGAAAGTCCGCTATGGTACTCACATGTTAGCTGAGGAGGCTGACGACTGGTGGTTGGAAGCTAGGCAGAGGTTGGTGGTTGCAAATGAGGAGATCACTTGGGAAGTGTTCAACAGGGAATTTCTGAGAAAGTACTATCCTGAGGATGTCCACGGAAAGAAAGAAATTGAGTTCTTAGAGCTGAAGCAGGGTGGTATGTCAGTGACTGAGTATGCTGCCAAGTTCACCGAGTTATCCAAGTTTTACCCGCACTATGTTGGAACTGCTGCTGAATTTTCGAAATGTATTAAGTTTGAGAATGGACTGCGGGCTGACATTAAGAAAGCGATAGGGTACCAGAAGATCCGGGTGTTTTCTGAACTAGTTGACAGCTGCAGGATATTCGAGGAAGACAGTAATGCCCATTCTAGGGTCATGAGAGATAAGCAGAGGAATTCCTCGGATCGTAGTAAGCCGTACGATGTCCCGAATGAAAAAGGGAAGCGGAAGGCCGCTGACGACACGAGACCAAGTGGGGGAGATGCTCCCGCAGGCGTTGTGTGTTTTAAGTGTGGTAGGGCCGGCCACAGGTTTGCGGATTGCAGAGCCGAGGCAAAGGTATGTTATCGTTGTGGCAAGGAGGGCCATATGGCAAGGGAGTGTGGGCGCAAGGAGTCAGTGTGCTACAACTGTGGTGTAGCAGGGCACTTTAGGGATAAGTGTCCGAAGCTGAAGAAGGAGAAGGTTGACGGCAAGGTGTTTGCGTTGGTGGGCGAGGAATCTACCGGGGGATGATGGGCTTATCGGAGAGAGATCTTTGTTTGTTTTGAGTTGTTTTTGTTAGACTATTGTTTTTGGATTATTTCCCGTGCTGAACTGTATTGGTAGTTGAGTCTACATCACTAACTCTATGGGGGTTTTTAAACCCTTTTATTGCGGATTGCGATGAATGTCAACAAACTTGACTTTGATTCTATTTTGGTACTGTATGTTCGTTGTGCCATGTGTGTAGACTCTATGTCCTTGTTGTGGTGTTGTTATAGCTTCTTGTTGTGTGAACTTGTATGCGGTTGGTTAGTGGGAGAGTGCCGACTTTAGCAAGTAAAAATTTCGAGGACGAAATTTATTCAAGTGGGGGAGAGTTGTAACAGCCCAAAAATATTAGGTTATTTATTTAATTGGTTAAATGAGGTTTAGGTGGTAGAAATCAATTAATAAAATAGGAGTTGAGAGTTAGAAATGACAATAACAATAATGGGTGGTTTTAATTAGTAGAATTATAATGGTGGAGGGGTTTTATTTAATTAAGTTATTTAAGGCTTACAATATTTATTTTAGTTAAGTAATTAACTTAGAACTTTATTTTATTTAGGAGGTGTTGGAATGAATTTGGGAGGTGCAACTATAAGCCCATGACCCATAAGTGGTCATGTGCTTCGAATATGGCCAGGGATTGTTAAATGAAAGGGTCCATGACCCATTAGCTAGGTGTGTCTCGAAGTTAGGGGTTTAAGGGGTTGTAGGGTTTTAGTTTCACTTGGTATTTCAAAAGCCAAAAGAAAAGAAAAGAAAATAGAGGAGTGAGTACAATTCAACACCAATTAAATCACCAATGCCAATTCAACAAAAAATCACCAAATTAAATCACCAATGCCAATTACTTATATGAACAGTAGCCATCACATTTTCCACCAAACAGTGGGCATGCACAATTCCTATTGTGTACAATTCAACACCAATCAAACATGTCTTTGCACAAATAAAATTTCAGCATAGCAACAACATTAAAAGATACCAATGATTCATGGAAATCACCCTAGAACCTAACCCTAAGCAACACCTATCACATAAGCTATTAAGAATGGAAAGAAGAACCCCCCTAACCTTAGAAATCGAAACCACCAAGCAAAGCTCCAAGGAATCACCAAGAATCACCACCCAAACCTCCTCTTTTGATGAGCTTCCACGAATTCTTCCTCCCCTTCTCTCCTTGCTGTCGCGACTTCCTTCTCCTCTCCTCTCTCTCTATTCTTTTCTTTTCTTTCTTTTGGATGGATTGAATGAATGAAGGCTAACCCCCAAGACCCCTAAGTGAATCGACCATATGACTAGCCAATGGGCCATGGGCCTACTTGTGGATCATGGGCCCTTATTCGCACCACTTAATTCGTGACAACACCTCCTAAATAATTAAAATAAAATAAAATAAAATAAATCCTGAATTAGTTAATTAAATTAAACAAATATTGTAAGCCTTAAATAACTTAATTAAATAAATAATTAAATTATTTTGGGGCGTTACAGCTAGAGACTAGTCAAAGGTTGGTGGCTATAGGTGAAGAGGTCACTTGGGTTGTGTTCCGTAGGGAATTTATGAGGAAGTACTATCCGGAGGATGTTCGGGGTAAGAAGGAGATTGAGTTCCTTGAGCTGAAGCAGGGAAACCTGTCAGTTACTGAGTATGCTGCTATGTTTGTAGAATTGGCTAAGTTTTATCCGCACTAAAGTGTAGCGACTGCTGAGTTCTCGAAGTGCATCAAGTTTGAAAACGGGCTGCGACCAGAGATCAAGAAGGCAATCCGGTATCAGAAAATTCGTGTCTTTTCAGATTTGATTGATAGCTGCAGAATCTATGAAGAAGATAACAATGCTCACTATAAGATCCTTACTGAGAAGAGAAACAAGAATTCGAGTCGTGGTAAGCCATATGATGCTTCTGCAGGGAAAGGTAAACCGAGAGCCGCTGATGGTAAGAGAACTAGTGGGGGAGATGCTCCGGCTGGTATTGTGTGCTTCGGATGTGGCAAAGCTGGGCATAAGAGTAATGCGTGCAAAGCTGAGCCGATAAGGTGTTTCCGTTGTGGTAAGCTCGGGCCTGAGGCGTCCGGGTGTGAGCATAAGGAGGTGGTTTGTTTCAACTGTGGCGAAGGAGGTCATATCAGTAGTCAGTGTCAGAAACCAAAGAAGGAGCGGGCCAGTGGAAAAGTGTTCGCATTGGCAGGGGCAGAGACTTTCGAAGAAGATGGACTTATTAGAGGTACGTGCTTCATTAACGGCACTCCTCTAAAATCTATTGTTGATACTGGTGCTACTCATTGCTTTATTGCTGCTGATTATTGTAAGAGATTGTGTCTTGTATTGTCTGCTATGAATGGAGAGATGGTTGTCGACACTCCAGCTAAGGGGTCGGTAACTACTTCTCTGGTGTGTTCTCAGTGTCCCTTGTCGATCTTCGACAGAGACTTCGTTGTGGACTTTGTTTGTTTGCCGTTGAGCGGATTGGACGTAATCTTCGGTATGAACTGGTTAGAGCATAACCATGTCCATATCAAATGTCGTAGCAAGTCGGTGAGTTTTGGAGGAGAGGAGCCTGGTCTGTTATCCGCTAGTCAGTTGCGGAAGTTGATGAAGGAAGGAGTTCAGTTAATCTCGCTAATGGCATCGTTGTCTTTTGAGAATCAAGCTATCATTGAAGAGTTGCAGGTGGTGCGCGAGTTTCCTGATGTTTTCCCTGATGAAATTCCAAGTGTACCACCAGAGAGGGAAGTTGAATTCTCTATTGATCTTGTACCTGGTACCAGACCTGTTTCTATGGCACCGTACAGGATGTCCGCATCCGAATTGTCTGAGTTGAAGAAGCAACTTGAGGATCTACTCGAGAAAAAGTTTGTGAGACCGAGTGTATCGCCGTGGGGAGCTCCTGTGTTGTTAGTGAAGAAAAAGGATGGTAGTGTGAGGCTCTGTGTGGATTATCGGCAGTTGAACAAGGTAACAATTAAGATTAAGTATCCACTTCCGAGGATAGACGATTTGATGGATCAGTTGGTGGGTTCTCAAGTGTTCAGTAAGATTGATTTGAGATCAGGTTATCATCAGATCAAGGTGAGGGACGAAGATATTCAGAAGACGGCTTTCAGAACCCGTTATGGCCATTATGAGTATTCGGTGATGCCGTTCCGTGTTACCAACGCACCAGGGGTATTTATGGAATATATGAGTCGTATATTTCATACCTACTTAGACCGGTTTGTGGTGGTGTTCATTGACGACATTCTGATTTACTCTAAGTCGGAAGAAGAGCACGCCGAGCATCTGAGGTTAGTATTGGAGGAACTAAAGGAAAAGAAGTTGTATGCGAAGTTGTCGAAGTGTGAATTTTGGTTGAAAGAAGTGAGTTTTCTCGGTCATGTCATTTCTGGTAGTGGTATTGCGGTGGATCCGTCGAAAGTAGATTCAGTGTTGAATTGGGAAGCCCCAAAGTCGGCTACCGAGATTAGAAGCTTTTTGGGACTGGCCGGCTATTATAGGAGATTCATTGAAGGTTTTTCTAAGTTAGCACTTCCGTTAACTCAGTTAACCTGCAAAGGAAAGGCTTTCGTGTGGGACGCTCGTTGTGAAGAGAGTTTCGCCGAATTGAAGAAGAGGTTGACGACGTCTCCCATCTTGACGTTGCCCAATCCGGGAGAGTCTTTTGTGGTGTATTGTGATGCTTCCAAGATGGGTTTAGGAGGTGTGCATATGCAGAATGGGAAGGGAGTTGCTTATGCGTCGAGGCAGTTGAGGGTTCCTGAAAAGAGCTATCCTACGCATGACTTAGAGCTTGCTGCAGTTGTGTTTGTGCTGAAAATTTGGAGGCATTATCTTTATGGGTCTAGATTTGAGGTGTTTAGTGACCATAAGAGCTTGAAATATTTGTTTGACCAGAAGGAGTTGAATATGAGGCAGCGACGGTGGTTGGAGTTGTTGAAGGACTATGATTTCGGTTTGAACTATCATCCGGGCAAAGCTAATGTCGTGGCTGATGGTTTAAGCCGAAAGACCTTGCATATGTTGGCGATGATGGTTAGGGAGTTGCAACTGATTGAGGAGTTCAGAGATATGAGTTTGGTCTGTGAAGTGACACCGCAGAGTGTCAGGTTGGGGATGTTGAAGATTAATAATGACTTTTTGGACAGTATCAGAGAAGCTCAGAAGTTGGATGTTAAGCTGGTGGATTCGATGGTTGGGATCGATCAGTCTGAGAATAATGATTTCAAGCTGGATGCGCAAGGTGTGTTGAGATTCCGTAATAGAATTTGTATTCCTGATGACGCGGAGACGAAGAAAGCAATTCTTCAAGAGAGTCATAGGAGTAAGTTGAGTATTCACCCGGGAGCTACTAAGATGTATCAGGACTTGAAGAAGTTGTTTTGGTGGCAAGGGATGAAGCGTGATGTAGCGCAGTTTGTGTATGCAAGTTAAACACCAGAAGCCTGCAGGGTTGATGCAACCGTTAGAGGTTCCAGAATGGAAATGGGATAGTATTTCAATGGACTTTGTGACGGGATTGCCAAATACCGCGAGAGGCCATGATGCTATTTGGGTGATTGTTGATAGGCTAACGAAGTCGGCTCATTTTATTCCTATTAACATCACATATCCAGTGCCGAAGTTGGCAAAGATCTATATCCGAGAGATTGTGAAGCTGCATGGTGTTCTGCTGTGTGTCGTTTCGGATCGGGATCCGAGGTTCACGTCTGAGTTTTGGAAGAGTTTGCAAGCGGAGTTGGGTTCAAAGTTGAGGTTGAGTTCGGCGTATCACCCTCAGACGGATGGTCAGTCAGAGAGGACTATTCAGTCGTTAGAGGATTTGTTGAGAGCTTGTGTTCTGGAGCAAGGAGGTTCGTGGGATTGTTGCGCCCCGAAAAATCCGGTTAAGGATTCCTCAGTTTTACAACGTGAAAAATTTTGAAGCCGCCACCAATATTTATTTTTAAAGACTAAAACATTGGAAAAAGTCTTTTGAAAAAGGCGGACGGTCTTTCGAAAACATTGAGATGTAGGTTCGGGGGTCGGTTAGGTACGGGGAAGGTACTAGCACCCCGCACCTCCTTTCTACCGAAAGGGAACCATTAACTTTGATGTGTGGCTTAGAAAAAGTTGACTTGAAACGATTTTTGTTCTACTTCCTTTCTTTTTATTTCGTGTGAGAAATGATTTTATTGGGAAGAAATATTTTTGGCATCTTTGAAAAGCGGAACAAAACAAAGATTTTTTGAAAGAGTGCTTGACGGGTTACGACCCGCTCCTACGTACCCTCTCTGGAAGAGGGATCAAAGCTACGTAGTTCTAGGGAACAAAACAAAGTTTTTTTTTAAAAGGGTGCTTGACGGGTTACGACCCGCTCCTACGTACCCTCTCTGGAAGAGGGATCAAAGCTACGTAGTTCTAGGATTTTTGAAAAGTGTGCTTGACGGGTTACGACCCGCTCCTACGTACCCTCTCTGGAAGAGGGATCAAAGCTACGTAGTTCTAGGGAACAAAACAAAGTTTTTTTTTTAAAAGGGTGCTTGACGGGTTACGACCCGCTCCTACGTACCCTCTCTGGAAGAGGGATCAAAGCTACGTAGTTCTAGGCTTTCGTTTTTTGAAAATGTTTTGAGTTTTTGAAATAAGGCTCAAGTGTTCACGAATACCAAACAAGCAACGGCTTCGAGTGGCGTTCATTACTAACTCGAAAGAAAAGAGTCGAAACCGGTAATCAAACAAGCAAAGGCTTCGAGTGATTACAAGTAACAACGTTTTATTATCTTTTGAAAGCATTTTTAAAAAAAAGGCGAGCATCGGCAATTATCATCACCAATAGCTCGTGTTGTTTTTTGGAATTTTGTTTGTGTTTAATTAAGGTGTGGGAGCTTCCATGATAGCCAAACAAGCAAAGGCTTCGAGTGACTACCACTAATAACTCCTCATTAGCGATCAAACAAGCAAAGGCTTCGAGTGATGGCTAATGATTTATTTAAGAAAATGCCCTAGGTTTTTTTTATTGGAAAAAAAAACATTTGATTTTTATTTGAAAAATGGTTTAAGAAAGAGTTTGATTTGGGAAAAGATTTTGGAAAATAGGTAGAACATTTCAACCAAATTCTCAAGCCAAAACCGAAATATAATGCTCATTAATTTGCAAGCACAGTAATCAACAATTAATACACAAACATACTCATTACCATTTACAAAAACTTTCACAAGAATGATATTGAATCACGAATAATTGATGACATGAGTATGTGAGATTGAGAGCAAACAAGGAAGTTGCGAGGGAAGGCCAGCAAAGAAAGATTTGCAAAATTTAGTTCAAGCCTTAGGCCTGATAGCCCCGCAAGTGCACGGGTCGTATCGCGTAATAAAAGAGTATCGGTCCACAGGGAGAGCCTAAGTGAATACCAATTTAATTTTTCAAAGTTTGATTAACTGAAAAGAAAGTGTTTTTGGAAAGAAGGAATATTTTAGCAAAGTCTACTCACTTATGATCATTGTAGACAAAAGAGGAGAAAAGGAAATAAAAGAGGAAAACATAAAGTTAAATAGCGAGAAATAAAAGAAAGCGGTAAAGTGCAAAAATCATAAATAGCGGAATTGTAAATGACAAGAAAGTAAATTGCTTGAAAGGTAAATTGCCAGTAATTTACTTGACTTGCCAGTAATTTACTTGACTTGCCAGTGATTTACTTGACTTGCCAGTGATTTACTTGACTTGGAAATTTAAAGGGCGAAAAAGTAAATAACAAGGAAAATAAAAGAGCGGAAAAGTAAAGAGCGAGAAAGTAAAGAGCGAGGATTTAAATAGCAATGAAAGTAAATGACTTGGAAAGTAAAAGGGCGAAAAAGTAAATAGCAGGGAAAATAATAGAGCGGAAAAGTAAAGAGCGGAAAAGTAAAGGGCGAGAAACTAAAGAGCGAGAAATTTAAAGGGCCATGAAAGTAAATGACTTGGAAAGTAAATAGCAAGAATTTAAAAGGCAAGAAAGTAAACAAACAGGAATCATAAAAAGCATGAAGAGTAAATTGAAGTCATGAATAATTAGAGAGCCTTTGTCATTGATTTTCTAACAAAATTCAAGCTTATGTACAAGTGAGGATCAAGCCTCTATTTATAGGAAAATATAAAGGGGCAAAATGGTCCAAAAGAGGAAAAAGTGGCAAATCAAGTTGGCCAAGGTAGTCATCAAAGAGCCATCCTCAAGTGGACAATGCACATGAGCAAGTGGTCAAAGCACATGGTCATCAAAAAGTGGGCAAAAATATCCATCAACAAGTGGGCAAAATATCCAATTTTGGCTTGCACAGTCGAAATCTTGCCAGCAGAAGCAGGCACAGTCGAAATCTGGGGAGCTGCAGCAGGCACAGTCGAAATCTGGGAAGCTGAAGCAGGCACAGTCGAAATCTGGGAAGCTGCAGTCGAATTCTGGGAAGCTGAAGCAGGCACAGTCGAAATCTGGGAAGCTGCAGTCGAATTCTGAGAGATCCAGTCGAATTCTGGGAGATCCAGTCGAAATCTGGCCTGCTGAGACAGATGCTGTCGAATTCTGAGAGATCTTGGTCGAATTCTGAGAGATCTTGGTCGAATTCTGACCTGCTGAGACTTAAGCAGCCCAAATTGCTTCAAAATAAAACCTGAAGGCAAAGGGTAAATATTTGCAGTAAAATAGATCAAAAATATAATTAAAATACTAAAAAGACTTAATAAAATAACTATTAAAAAGACTCTAAAAATAGACATATCAAACTCCCCTATGCTTGAACCTTTGCTTGTCCTCAAGCAAAAACAGTGTAAATCTTTAGGCCATTCTGAAGGAAAATTATTTTCATATCGAAACCTTAAGTGAACTGTGGGGCAATTCTAACACTTTGGTTTGAGAGCTACTATTTTGGGCTTCTTGTGGAATTTGGGAGACAAATTTAAAGTGTCAATACATTAGAGAGGATATCGATGTCATCATAGAACCGGTTCCCCAGCATTCTTAAGTTTGGGTCCTCCATTCACTAAGACCGGGTCTCAAAGGAGGGTCTTTATACGTTGGGTATTCAAGCGTTTTTCTTTTCTTTTTTGATTTTATATGCTAACCATTTATTTTGATAAAAATGCACTAACTTTTGCATTTTTGAATTGGTTTTGCATATGTACATATGTAAATTTTTTTTTTTTTTTTTTTTTTTTTTTTTAATACCTCAACTCAGACGTTTTTCTCCAGTAACCGCGCATCTAGTAAATGTCACCAAGAGAACCAGGTTACTAGTTTCTTTTCAGTCCCTCTAATTGTATTAATAACTGAAAACAGTCTCGATAGTGTGTGTGTGAAAAAGCCCTATAAGTAGAAATCGAACCATGATACAATTTTTGTTGTTCCCAACCAGTCCACCTAGATGATTGCTAATGAAAAAAAATTTTTTTTTTTTTTTAAAAATTTATTTTTGTCCAGAAATGGCTTATCTAAAACATGCTTAGGGTTCACAAAGTTTCGTGATGGAGGGAGCTCAGATACAACTCAAAGTGCAAAAAAGATAAAATCTTGGCAAAGCAATAAAGACATTCCTAATAAAAGCAATAAAATACCCCCCCATGCTTGGACTAGGCATTGTCCTCAATGGTTAGGAGAGCTTACCTGGCTGTCTGGTTCAGGATACTCGGCCCTGGGGTATCTTATTTTTTTAACAAATTGAAAAATACATTAAGCCGTGGGTTGCCTCCCACGCAGCGCTCGTTTATGGTCATTAGCTTGACCTTTTCCCTTTATAAAGTTATTCCTGGGTCCCATTGCTTGAAGCATAGAGACCAAGTGACATATGAAGAATGAAAGCACATTCCTAGATCCCATGGCTTGTAAAATGGAAGTTGTGTAAGCAATAAGATCTTTTTTACAATCCCCCCCTGATCAAATGTTATTTTTTTCACAAAGGAAGGTGAAAAATAAGATAAAGGAGACGGTTTGTATGGTGGTGGGGGGATGTATGGTTCTTCTTTTTCTTTTTCTGGTTCCTTCTCTTTTTCTTTCTCTTCTTGCTCACAAGGTGAATTATGTTTTTCACTCATAATTTTTTCTCGGTTTGTTCTTGGTTCCTCTAATTGTTTTTCGCTTCTAAGGGTGACAACATATATTTGGCCATTTAGATTTTGTTCAAGCTGTCTAGGAAATACCCCCGAAGATTTAGAGGATGAAGCCACCTGTGTTGCCACTTGAGTTATTTGATTTTCAAGCATCTTACTGTGAGTGGCAATAGAGTCGATTTTTGATTCTAATTTGATAAGTGTGTCATTCAAATAACAAGTATGATTTTTGAATTCTTCATTTTGTTTTGTTTGAGATGACACAAATTTTTCCATCAAAAATTCTAAGTTCGACTTTTGCGGGCTGTTTTGTGGGTTGTTAAAAACGCTTTGATTTTGAAAGACAGGAGGTGGTCTAGGTGCTGGATTGGGTGGAGGATTTTTATAAGAAAAATTTGGATGATTTCTCCACCCAGAATTATAAGTATTTGAAAACGGATCTTCTTTTTGAGCATAGTTTATATGCTCATTTCCAGTACTAGATGCCTCAAGCTGGCATTTAGCTCCAATATGGCCAACAACCCCACATAATTCACATGGTGGAGTAGTAGGAGAAAAAGTTTGTGAAACGGCACTTACATTTAATTTTTCAAATTTTTGAAAAAGTGCGTCCACTTTTGAGGCAAGATGATCAACAGCGGATATTTCATACTTACCTGGCTCTTTTGACGATGCTGGTTTATCTGCTATGGCTCGCTCACTTGCCCATTGACAATGGTTTTGAGCCATATCTTCAATGAGTGCATAAGCTTCAGTAAAATTTTTGTTCATCAAAGCTCCACCTGCAGCTGCATCAACGGTCATTCTAGTTGCATATTGTAATCCATTATAAAATGTATGAACAACGAGCCATTTCTCTAGTCCATGATGGGGGCATAGCCTTAACATTTCTTTGAAACGTTCCCAAGCATCATAAAGAGATTCCCCGTCGTTTTGAGAAAATCGAGTAATTTGATTTCTCATCTGAGCTGTTTTACTCGGGGGAAAGAACTTAGCAAGAAAAATTTGTTTTAACTGGTCCCAGCTGGTAATGGATTCCGAAGGCAAAGAATGTAGCCATGCTCTTGCTCTATCCCTTAATGAAAAAGGGAAGAGCTTTAGTCTTATGGCATCTTGAGGTACCCCGTTTAATTTGAGAGTCCCACAGTATTCCAGAAAAATTGAAATATGAAGATTTGGGTCCTCCGTGGGAGAACCAGAAAATTGGTTTTGTTGAACCATTGAAAGCAGAGATGATTTGAGTTCAAAATTATTTGCTTCCACATTTGGATGTACAATGGCAGCCGATGGTTTTGCTGAAGGTGTTGCGTACTCTTTGAGAGCACGATTTTCATTAGCCGCCATTTGGTTATCGGGAATTTCTCTCCTCCTTCTATGTAAGAACCTTTCGATTTCGGGAATTTGTTGAACAGTTTCACCGAAACTTCTGGTTCTTCGCATTCGAGGGACAAGAGAAGAAAAAGTAAAAATAAAGAAAATAAAATTTCAGTCTAACCGGTTTCGAAAAATTTAATTAATATCACTGCCTCCCCGGCAACGGCGCCAAAAACTTGATAGCCCCGCAAGTGCACGGGTCGTATCGCGTAATAAAAGAGTATCGGTCCACAGGGAGAGCCTAAGTGAATACCAATTTAATTTTTCAAAGTTTGATTAACTGAAAAGAAAGTGTTTTTGGAAAGAAGGAATATTTTAGCAAAGTCTACTCACTTATGATCATTGTAGACAAAAGAGGAGAAAAGGAAATAAAAGAGGAAAACATAAAGTTAAATAGCGAGAAATAAAAGAAAGCGGTAAAGTGCAAAAATCATAAATAGCGGAATTGTAAATGACAAGAAAGTAAATTGCTTGAAAGGTAAATTGCCAGTAATTTACTTGACTTGCCAGTAATTTACTTGACTTGCCAGTGATTTACTTGACTTGCCAGTGATTTACTTGACTTGGAAATTTAAAGGGCGAAAAAGTAAATAACAAGGAAAATAAAAGAGCGGAAAAGTAAAGAGCGAGAAAGTAAAGAGCGAGGATTTAAATAGCAATGAAAGTAAATGACTTGGAAAGTAAAAGGGCGAAAAAGTAAATAGCAGGGAAAATAAAAGAGCGGAAAAGTAAAGAGCGGAAAAGTAAAGGGCGAGAAAGTAAAGAGCGAGAAATTTAAAGGGCCATGAAAGTAAATGACTTGGAAAGTAAATAGCAAGAATTTAAAAGGCAAGAAAGTAAACAAACAGGAATCATAAAAAGCATGAAGAGTAAATTGAAGTCATGAATAATTAGAGAGCCTTTGTCATTGATTTTCTAACAAAATTCAAGCTTATGTACAAGTGAGGATCAAGCCTCTATTTATAGGAAAATATAAAGGGGCAAAATGGTCCAAAAGAGGAAAAAGTGGCAAATCAAGTTGGCCAAGGTAGTCATCAAAGAGCCATCCTCAAGTGGACAATGCACATGAGCAAGTGGTCAAAGCACATGGTCATCAAAAAGTGGGCAAAAATATCCATCAACAAGTGGGCAAAATATCCAATTTTGGCTTGCACAGTCGAAATCTTGCCAGCAGAAGCAGGCACAGTCGAAATCTGGGTAGCTGCAGCAGGCACAGTCGAAATCTGGGAAGCTGAAGCAGGCACAGTCGAAATCTGGGAAGCTGCAGTCGAATTCTGGGAAGCTGAAGCAGGCACAGTCGAAATCTGGGAAGCTGCAGTCGAATTCTGGGAGATCCAGTCGAATTCTGACCTGCTGAGACAGATGCTGTCGAATTCTGGCCTGCTGAGACAGATGCTGTCGAATTCTGAGAGATCCAGTCGAATTCTGGGAGATCCAGTCGAAATCTGGCCTGCTGAGACAGATGTTGTCGAATTCTGAGAGATCTTGGTCGAATTCTGAGAGATCTTGGTCGAATTCTGACCTGCTGAGACTTAAGCAGCCCAAATTGCTTCAAAATAAAACCTGAAGGCAAAAGGTAAATATTTGCAGTAAAATAGATCAAAAATATAATTAAAATACTAAAAAGACTTAATAAAATAACTATTAAAAAGACTCTAAAAATAGACTTATCAAGGCCTTAGGACCGAATTGGATATAAATGAAGCAATTGGTAATCCTTGACATTTATTAACAATGCACAAGGCATAAACGTCTAGTCACTTTACCAAATCAACATGAAAGCATAGGCATAGGTTGAATCACTTTAAAGCAATCATCAACATCTAAAATGGAACTCGAAAGTTCATGTTGACTCATTTCACTAAATCATCAACAATTAAAAGATTTGCAACCTAAGCAACTATTACATTTGCAAGCTTCAAAATGGCAAAGAGTAAGCCTTCACAAGTTATCATTAACAAACATAAACACAAACTTGCATTTATTCATTAGATATAAGTTGAATCACTTGAAACAATCTTCATCACTTAGGGTTTTAGTGCTCAAAGCACAAGTGAGAGTCACTTTGCACATCATCAACAATTAAAAAAAAAAAAATTGCACCTCAAAGTAGGTCGAATCATATTAGACAAATCCTCCACACTATCAAGCATGTGCGCTAGGCACAAGTGGGATTCACCTCGCCAATCATCAACCAAACAACATATTGCAAGCTAAACATAGTAAACAACTTGAGAAGATCATTTTTGAATCATCTACCATTTCGGTTTCACATAAAATAACAAAACCTAACACAAATCAAAGCAACCTTGAAACAACTTTTATTTTTACAAGACTTGGCAACAAATATTTTTTGTGATTCAAACACATTAAACATGCATAAAAGGGCCACAAGGCCGAAGCATACTACAACTCAAATCCACATTTATTTCATGCAAAAATCAAAGGTAAGAAAAAGCAACAAAACCCTAAAAAAATATCCCTAAAACCGAAACCTCATTTGCCCAAAAACCATCAAATTTTTCATCAAAATTTATCCCATCACATAGATAAGCATGAATATATGAGGAATAACAAAAAAAAAGAAGCAAAAACCCCAAGAGTTGGACCTCAAAGCCGAAACCCCATTTCTCTAAATTCAAGCTCAAAACATCAAGATTCAACACATTTATGATGAGATTTGCGAACCAAACAAGCTCATGAACTCACAATTTATTTTACACAAAAAAAAAATGCAAAGCTAACTCAAAGCAACATAGAACAATTTATTTAGTGAGTGAGATGCCAAATCTCACCCACAACAGCCCCTAATCTACATAATGATGCTATTTAATGCAAATGAAACTTGAAAAAGGATTTTAATACAAGAAAGATGATGAAAATGCAAAGGGTTTAGATAACTACCTTGGATCAAAAGATAATAGAAGTAGAAATACAAATTAACACAAATCCTCAAGAGCAACTTCAAGGGACTCCACGCAAAGCCTCAAAATATCCAAGCACTTGATGATGAAAAAATGAATTAAGGGAGGAATGGATGAAGGTTTATGGAAGGGGGATGAGTTTAAGGTGATTTGATGATGAATTAGTGAGGAGAAATTGAAAATATGGAGAAGGAGTGGTGAGGGGGGCTACGGCCAAGGGGAGAAGGGAGGAGAGGAGTTGGTGTGCTAGGGTTTTTGAATGGAGAGTGAGGCTAAGAAGCTCTGTGGGTTGATCATATGAAGATATATATAGTGCTCACTTATCATTAAGGGCTTCTAGGTCATTGTGATTTCCATTGTGCTCTAGGATTGCATTTTAGTTTTGAACCAAAGGTCAAGATGCAATGTCACTTGGATTGAGAGCAATTAGAAAGCACAAAGTGAGGAGAGAGAGGGCTGAGGGGCGTAGCATAAGGAGGGTGGTGAAGGATAAGTTCAATTACAAAATTGTATTTTTCCATGAAGCTTATTACACAAGTGCCATTTTAATTCAAATGAAAGGTGGAGATTGCACTTAAAACTTGAATGGAAGGCCATGATTTAAACACAACTTGCAACCAGTAAAATAAATCAAAATTGAAGGAATTATGGGCTGTATGTGCGCAGCCAAGGAGAGAGTGAGAGTGGAATTGCAACTTGTACTATTGTACTACACTTGACCTTTCAAAATTCAAAGGGATATTCCTTATTCCTTTCAAGATAATTCTTCTAAATTCATACCATTTTGGGCCATGTCCCATGATTCAATGATTGGGCTCTGAATTTTATGATCTCACCAATCCCAAAATTGATTCATTGACCCTACTTCAAAGGAAATGACCATTTTGCCCTTTTGTTCAAAAACCGAATTTCATGCCAAAAATATTCCCATGATGCACAAAAAATACACAACTCCACTCACTTGGACTCACATAAATTCCTCAAGAGATGCATAATGGTTTTTACCGAGAAATTATTTATTTTAGTGAAATGACCGAAATGCCCTTTTGGTCCCAAAAACCCTAATTTTGCTCCAAACTTCATTTCCACTCTAACAATGATCCTGAGACCCTTTGGATGACTCTAAAACTCTAGAAATGCATGCATGATGAGAAAATAAGCCTTTTTGGCGAAATTACCAAAATACCCTTTGAACTAGGAAAAACCCTAGAAACCCTAGAAATGCTCTAAAGTGCTCTAAAATGCCATGCAATGCTTTTCTAACCCTAAAATGCATTCTGAAACTTCTAAGATGCAAGCATGATGCTCTTCCTATCCTCTAGGATGAATGCTAAGACTTGATTTATTTTTGATTGAAAATTAGGGTTTTGACCTAAGCCGGACAAAATTGGGGTATGACAGGGATGCGCACCTTTCGTTGATAGAGTTCACGTATAATAACAGTTACCATCCTAGTATTGGGATGGCACCTTTTGAAGCATTATATGGTCGGAGATGTAGGACTCCTTTGTGTTGGTATGAATCTGGGGAAAGTGTAGTACTTGGACCTGAAATCGTTCGAGAGACTACTGAGAAGGTGAGATTGATTCGGAAGAAGATGAAAGCGTCGCAAAGTAGACAGAAGAGTTACCATGACAAGCGAAGGAAGGATTTAGAGTTCCAAGCAGGTGAGCATGTGTTTTTGAGAGTCACTCCGGTGACCGGTGTTGGACGCGCTTTGAAGTCTAAGAAGCTCACGCCTCGTTTTTTCGGTCCGTATCAGATTTCGGAAAGAATTGGAAGTGTTGCTTATAGGGTGGCCTAGCCGCCTAATCTTTCGAACTTGCACGATGTGTTTCACGTGTCGCAACTTCGGAAGTGTGTTTCAGATCCATCTCATGTGATTCATATGGATGATGTGCAAGTACGGGATAATCTCACTGTCGAGACGATGCCTGTGCGTGTTGAATATCATGAAGTGAAGACTCTTAGAGGCAAGGAGATTGCTTTGGTGAAGGTAGTCTGGCTGGGAGCTGTCGGAGAAAGCACGACATGGGAGTTGGAAAGCAAGATGCGGGAGTCATATCCAGAGTTGTTCGAATCAGGTAGATTTTTGAGGACGAAAATATTCTAAGTGGGGGAGAGTTGTAACGCCCCAAAATGTAATTAATTATTTAAATCAATTGTTTGGGAATTTAGTTGGTAGAAATAATAAAATAAATAATAATAGAATATATGGACCTATGGTTAGGGTTAGTAGTAGTGAATTTAGAGTGTCATGGACAAGGCCCATGCTTAAGTCGCATATCCAAAAGAAAAAGCCCATGAAAATTCACTAAGTATAAAAAGGGATTAGTTAGGGTTTTGCGCAGTTGAGAAAGAAAAGAAAAATTAGAAATAGAGAGAGGAGAAGAGAGGGCGCGGCGAAGAGAAGAGGAGAGCTAGGGCGAGCCAAAAATTTCGAGTTCTTCAAAGGCTAAGGTAAGGGTGGGGTTCTATCTCTATAATTGGGTGTATGAAGGGCTCTATGTAGAAAGGTTTATGGAACCCTAGGTGATTAAGTTAGAAAACCTTAGTTGTAGGAATTTTATTTGATTGATGATGAGTGAAGGTGAATTGATGATGTTAGAGCATGATTGATATTGATTGAATATAATTGTGATTGATTTAATACACTTGATGATGAAGTGAACGCAAAATCCTGTCAATAGGGCGCCATGGGCGCCAATGTTGCTGTTGCTGTTGCTGGGCGCCTCCCTGGGGGCCATGTCCTGTGCGTGTTACTGCCTGGGCGCCAAGGGCGCCATTCTGTGCTGTTTGCTGGGCGCCAAACCTGTGTCTGTCATGTTGCCTGGGCGCCAAGGGCGCCACACCCTATGATGCTGTGTTGCTGTCTCGCATGTTGTTTCTGGCGCAGGGGCGCCAAGGGCGCCAAGTGTGGCTGCCCTGTGTTGCTGTCTTGCATGTTGTTCTGGCGCAAGGGCGCCATGGGCCCCAATGTGGTGGCTGCCCAACTGGTATTGTCTATGTTTTCCTGGCGCAGGGGCGCCATGGGCGCCAAGATGGTGGCTGCCCAATTGTGGTTTTCTATGATGTTCTGGCGCATGGGCGCCAAGAGGGTGGCTGCTCAATTGCTGTTTCCTATATTTTCCTAGCGCATGGGCGCCATGGGCGCCAAGGTTGTGGCCGCCCTGTTGATGTTGCTGTGCTGTTTCAGGCGCATGGGCGCCAAGGGCGCCAAGTGTGGCTGCCCAAAGTTGCTGTTGTTGCTGTTCCTGGCGCACTGGGCGCCAAGATTGACTGCCCAGTTGCTGTGTTGCGTGCATGTTTCTGGCGTAGGCGCGCCATGGGCGCCTAAATCAGGCTGCCTGTTGCTGTGTCTGGCGCAGGGGCGCCATGGGCGCCAGAATCTGGCTGCCCTGTGCTGTGATTGTGTGCTGGGCGCCATGGGTGCCAAGGGCGCCAGTTTTGGCTGCCCGTTGTGTTGCTGGGCGCCATGGGCGCCAGTTTTGGCTGCCAAGTGTGTTCTTGGGCACTGTGGGCCCCAAATGTGGCTGCCCACATGTGAAGTCCGTGATTGATGTTTAAAATGATGTCGAATATGTGATTTTTCTGACGTTGCCAAAATAAAGTGATGTTGCCAAAATACTGTGACGTTGCTAAAAGTGTTGAAAATTTCTAAGTTGTAATTTGTTGACGACAATGTTATACGACGATGAAGTTGCCTCTATTTATTGGCAGGAGATGTGTTATAGGCCTATGGCCACTGTTGCTTTTTCGATGTTGTTGTGTGCTGTGTGACTATTGATAATTGTTGTGCATTTACATAGCGTCGCATGCATATCATATTTTACGACGGAGCTATGCTCAAACCACGACAACGACGTTGCGATGTTTGTACCCCTATTTACGGGTTTGAATTACGGTACCACATGCATTATAGGGCGGTGGACCTGAGTTGAGTCACATTCCGCATTACGTGCATATTTTTGTGATGAAGACGATGTTGACTGATGTTAAATGATGATTGATGCTGAAATGATGTTGATTGATATCAAATGAAGAATTGTTGCTGTAACCTGAATTATATACTGTTATTCATGTATCTAATTATATAGAAGGATATCTCACCCCTTCTGTTTGAATGTTACCCCAAATGTTGGTAACGTGCAGGTGAACTCGAATGAAGACCATAGTTCTTCATTAGTTCGGTGTCGTCGCTCTGATACGTAGCACTCGGGGGGGATGAACGCTGATTTATTTTAATTATTTATGACTTGTATTTTGTTGGATTTTAGTTTGTGAAGCCGTGCATATTTGCAACGATGTTAATGATTGATTTTTGTGAATTTTCCGCTGCGTGTTCGAAATGTTATTTGACGTCGACGTTTTAAAAAGTGCTATGTATTCCGAATTGTTTTTGAGAAATGTGACATCCGTTTTGTCGTTAAAAACTCTGATTTAGGTAATAAATTACCGGGTAGAAATGGGTGTTACACGGGGTGTGCGTCAAGGGGACCCCCTCTCCCCCCTTCTTTTCTGCTTGGCTGAGGAGGTTTTGAGCAGAGGCATTTCCAAGTTGGTGCATGATGGGGATCTCCAGTTAATTAATGGTCCTAGAGGCACTCAGGTTCCATCTCATACCCTTTATGCTGATGATATCATGATTTTTTGCAGAGTTTCGCTGAAAAATATTCATAGTCGTCTTAACTTCTTTACCAAGTATAGGGAGGCTTCTGGTCAGATTGTTGTCATACCCCAATTTTGTCCGGCTTAGGTCAAAACCCTAATTTTCCCCAAAAAAATAAATAAATAAGAGAAAAGAGCATCATGCATTGCATTTAGGGTTATAGAAGTCATTCCAAAGTTTTTGAAATCATTTTTAGGGTTAGAATGCACTTTTTGGGAAATTCGGGTTTTAGGGTCAAAAAGGGCATTTTGGTCATTTTTCGCAAAAAGATGATTTTCTCGCAAAAAAAATGCACATCCACAAAAAGTACATTTTTATTCTATCAAGGATAATTTTTATACAATTTTTAGAAAGAAAACCCTAGTCAAAAATAATTAAAAATGTATTTTTCCATTTTTAGTGCATAGAAAAATAAAAAAGGGACCATTAAATATTCCTCAATTCTTAAGTGACAATTTTTATTGTCATGGGTGACTAGAGAGAATATTTTATGGTGCCCAAAAAAGCATGTAACATATTTTCAATAGTTGCATTCCCATTATCTTCCCATGCCCAAAAATTTCAAATTCAAACTCAAAATAAGGAAGTGTCTTCAATAAGACAAAAGACCAAAAAAAACAAGTTTTTTTTCTCTCTTCCCCCCCCCCCCCCCACCTACGAATTCTCTCTCTCTCTCTCCAATTTCTTCCACACTCTTCCACTATACCCTCTTTGGTAAATTACTCCACTCACTTACACTAACCTATTCATAAGAAAACCCAAAGTTCCCTCTTTGGTAACAATTCTCCCCTAAAATGCCCTTAACCCTACTTTCGCCCCCCACTCTCTCACTCTCACATTTTGTGTTTTCTCTCCACCCTCAATCCTTGTGATGAGTGATCTCAACCCTTCATTCAAAATCAAAGCTCAATCCTAGAGCTCATCAAAATCACAAAGACTAAAGTACCCTTGGACCTAGTTTTATCCTATAAATACTCCCTCATTCCCCACACCTAAGGATCCTCTCTTTTTCTCATTTGCCTCTCATTCTCCTACACAAAACCCTAGCACACCTCCTCCCCCTCTCCTTCCTCACCAAAACCGTACCTCCTCCCTCCCCTCTTCCATATATTTTCTTCAAAAATCAACCACAAATCCTCCATTTCTTGTTAGATCACCATCTTCCCTTCCATTCTCTTCAAGGTTGCAATCACCTCCTTCTTCATTTCATTGTAGTTTTGAGGTAATCCTTGAAGCTTTGCACCTCATATTTAATTTTCTTGCATAATCTCTCCTCTACTCCAAACTCCTTCTTGATTGTTGTTTGCTTTGAGGATCCATTTCAAACATTTTGACAAAGACTTAGGGAGCTTTGGGGGTTTGAGATGGGTCCTTGGCCTTGAAGGAGTTATTCTTCTACTTGAATAATTTCCCTTGCATCTTTACATATTTTTGCACTAGATTTCATAAATAAATTTGTTGTTTAGCATTTCGCATATCATGAAAAAATTAGGGTTGATGTGATTTTGTTGCACTTCCTTGCTTAATCATATAAATCCTTGCAAAAAAATAGATCTATGTTGCTTTGTGTTAATTTTGGTGTTTTCTTTATTAAATAAAATATGGATCTATGTTTCCTTTGGTTCACATGCTTATAGATCTAAAAATATTCCCAAGTTGATTTTGTTGTTGTTCTTTGTTTAGTGATGTTTAATCTTATTATTAGCATTTGATTTTGTTGCTAAATGTCTATTTTCACCACTTTTACTTGCAAGTGTTTGTGATGTTGATGATAGGCAAGTTGATTCTCACTAGTGCCTAGTGCACTTTTCTCAAAGTGAGAGGATTGCTCTATGTGATTCAACCTTGTTTATGTTTTCTTTTATTTTAGTTTTATTCTAATTTGCTCATTGTAAAATGTTGATGATAGGCAAGTTGATTCTCACTAGTGCCTAGTGCACTTTTCTCAAAGTGAGAGGATTGCTCTATGTGATTCAACCTTGTTTATGTTTTCTTTTATTTTGCTTATTGTAAATTGTTGATGATAGGCAAGTTGATTCTCACTAGTGCCTAGTGCACTTTTCTCAAAGTGAGAGGATTGCTCTATGTGATTCAACTTAGTTGTGTGTATTTTAATTTGCTTATTGTTAGTGGTTGATGATAGGCAAGTTGATTCTCACTAGTGCCTAGTGCACTTTTCTCAAAGTGAGAGGATTGCTCTATGTGATTCAACTTAGTTGTGTGTATTTTAATTTGCTTATTGTTAGTGGTTGATGATAGGCAAGTTGATTCTCACTAGTGCCTAGTGCATTTTTTTTCAAAGTGAAAGGATTGCTCTATGTGATTCAACTTAGTGATGTGTTTATTTCATCTTTGCATTTTAATTTGCTTATTGATCATTGTCGATGATAGGCAAGTTGATTCTCACTAGTGCCTAGTGCACTTTTCTCAAAGTGAGAGGATTACTACAAGTGACTCAACTTACTTTTAATTTTCAATGAATAAATGCAAGTTTATGCTTATGTCGAATTGAGAATGCTGATTTTTGGGGCTTGTAAATGTGATGTTTTGGGTTATTAATTTGTTCAATTAGTTGATGATTGGTGAGATGAATCAACATGTGTTTTCTAGCCCCATTTTAAAATGTTGAGGATCACTTGAAAGTGATTCAACTTTTATCTATGCTTTAATGTTAATTTGGTAAAGTGACTAGACACTTATGCATTGAGCATTGTTAACAAGTGTCGAGGATTACCAAATACTTTTAACTTGTGCCTGATGCCTAAAATCCGAACCAAGCTTTTGCAATGTTTCCTTAAGTGCCTTTCTTGGCAACTTATTTGGTTGTTTTTGATCTCATATATTCATGCCATTAATTGTTGATGACTCAATGTCATTCTTGTGTACAATTGTTATAAATGGAAATGCTTATGCTTGTGCTCCCATTATTGATTATTTTGCTTGCAAATTGGTAAGTATTGCATTTTGGTTTTGACTTGAAAGTTGATTGAGGATTCTACTTTCTTTTCTTTTGTGGCCAAAGCCACCCTCGAATTCTCTTCCTCTCCCCTCTAATCAATCCTTTTTCAAATGATATTCCAAAATCCAATGCTTCGCTAATTGTCTTCACAAATTAATGAATTTCTTTTTAGATCAATAATCAACCTTTTGAAAACTCATAAGGAGGCAAGTCGGACGTACGGCCGATGTTGTCTAGCGTCCTAAGATCGGAGTTGTACAACTCAAACATCTTGAGATACTTATGAGAATTAAAACAGATAATTAACAACTTCAACCCTTTTCAAAAATGAGTGAGGAACCGATTCGGATGTACGTTCGACATTGGTTAGAGTCCTAGGATTAGCGAGTTGTACAGCTCGTGCGAGCCTAAGATACTTGCTCGAACAAAAACTACCAATCTCACAGCAAATCTTTTTTTTCAAGTAACTCAAATCACTTTTCGATAAGTAGGGGGCACGTCGCCTGTACGGGCGGGGATGTCTATGTTTTAGGGTTAGTGGACTGTACAGTTCAGACCCGAGAACCCCTACAATAAAAGACACCAACACACCCAAAGTTTCTCGACCCAGGAGAACTACGTAGCTTTGATTTCCTCATTGCATCTGAGGATACGTAGGAGCGGGCCACGTCCCGTCAAGCACCCTTTTCAAAAAAAAATCTTTCTTTTCCCCGTCTTCTCTCCAAACGCTTTTCTCAAATAAAAAAAAACGAAAAGAAATAGAACATCGTTTCAAATCAAACTTTGTCGAAACCACACATCAAATTAATGGTTCCCTTTCGGTAGAAAGGAGATACGGGGTGCTTATACCTTCCCCGTGTCTAACCGACCCCCGAACCTACATCTCCTGATTTCGAAAAGACCACCCGCCTTGTATAAAAAGACGTTTTTTCAATGTTTTCGTCTAAAAACTAAAATATTGACGGCGGCTTCATTTATCTTCCACGTTGTACTTCTAGAAATCCCTACCGGATTTTTCGGTGACTTCACTGGGGACTTTTCTTTTTTTTTTAAAAAAAAAACGAGGGTCAAGCCTAATTAACTTGATGTGTGGTTTAAAATTGTTCGATTTGAGTGATTGTTCTATTTCCCTCTTTTCTTCTTCTTCTTTCTTTTTCTTTCCTCTTCCTTTTTTCTTTACCAATTAATGATTGAGCATTCTTTGCATTTTCGATGTGTTGCATTCATGTGCATTTGCCTCTTTTTCTTCTTCTATGTTTGCTTCTTGTTTCTTCTATTCCTTTCTTTACTTATGTTCATGCATTCCTCCAATCCCCATGATCCCTTCTTCTTTGCTCCCTTTCTTCCAAGGTAAGCTCATGCATCATTTCCCCCCATCTTATTATGTCCCCTTCTTCTTCGCTCCCTTTTCTTTGGTAAGTTCATGTATTCCCCCTTTCTATCATGATCCCCTCTTCTTGGCTCCTTTTCTTGAGATAAGTAGAGCATCAGATGATTGTTAGTACCCTAGGTTGTTTTCTTGCTTGTATTGAAATGATATATGCAAAACCCTAGGGTAGATGATTTTCTTTGGCTGGACTGTTTCTGGATTTTCTTTGCAGGTGGGGGGGGGGGTATGTTTGGCATTGTGCTCCTACACACACGTTGCACTCCCTTTGTTTTTATTTCTTGGTGAGACAGCCCTATACCCGGGCTAGAGTATATCTCAGGCTAGAACGAAGTCATTAGTGGTTGCTCACTGGACGTACGTCTTGTTGTGTGATTGCGAAGACTTCACCTAGAGTTTGGCTTTGTTTGATGACATCATCACTTGGACGTACGGCCTTGTGATCGGTGCTCTCAGATGAGGTCGTTGGCTCTAGGAACCTTATCTAGGGCCCTTTTAGTGCTATCCTTGAAGTGTGAACCCCTAAAAATAGCCTTAGATCCTGTCGCTAAGAAACCCTGTAGGACACAAAGGAGCTGCATACCCCCGCATCCAAACTTTTTGAAAAAATCAAGTGAATATATTTTTCCAGAAATATGAAGTTCCGGCTTTTGAAAATCATATGTTGTAAATAATTTTCTTTCCATCATCCTCATTATGCATTCATGCATTCATTTCGCATGCATTCTCACCAGTGCCGGGGAATTGTAGGTACCAGTGAAAAATGGATCAGAATTTGAAAAGAACCCTCAAGTGGAATTTCAAGCAACAGGATGTCCAAAGTTTGGTTAAGCTTGGCAATCAGTTTCCCTCATGGCGAAAAGAGGCTTTTCAGAGTATGTATGGTAATCTCCTAGACTTGTTGGAGGTGAATGTCCAGACTGAGGCTCTCACTGCTTTGGCTCAGTACTTTGATCCTGAGTGTCGTTGCTTCACTTTTCAAGATTATCAGTTGGTCCCAACCTTGGAAGAGTTTCAGAAGATTTTGGGTTTTCCTGCTGCAAGCTGCAAACCATATTCTTATGTGGAGAAATACTCCATAGCCAAGGCTTTAGCTGGTATTCTTCAAGTCAAAGAAGAAATCTTGGTCAAAAATGTGGAAGTCAAGGGTCAAAAGCAAGGTTTGACCAGAAAATTCTTAGAAGCTGAAGCTGATGTCCTACTTGCCATGAAAGAATGGAAGACTCTCTCTGATGTACTCGCTCTTCTTGTTTATGGAATTGTCCTGTTTCCATGTGTGGAGAACTTTGTTGATGCCGCAGCTATTGATGTGTTCCTCGCATTCAAAAAGCGGGAACAAGATCCTACCTCTGTTATCTTAGCTGACCTATATTACTCTCTCGTTGATCGTCACTCTAAGGGAGGCGGAATGGTTATGTGTTGTTTGCCAGTTCTGTACCGATGGTTTGTCTCGCATGTGTTCAGAGGGCACATTGAAGGAAAAGGGAAGAATGAGTGGAAGCAGTTCATTGCAAATCTCAAGGGAAGTGATATCCAATGGTGCACTCTGGCCCGCGATGTGTCAGAATTTATCTCTCAGCTTAGCGGTTTTCCAAATGTTCCTCTTGTTGGCACCAGAGAGTGTATCACTTACAACCCAGCTCTTGCATTGAGGCAGTTGGGTTATTCGATGACAAGTCCACCTCCGGATGAGTCTCTGACTGGTTTTATGCTGCATGGTAGAGGCTCTGAAAATTTGAGTTTGTTGAGAAGGATTGTCCGGGCTTGGGACAGACCAGTAAGGAAGGGGCGTGCTGAGTTTGGTCGCAGAGACACAAGTGTAGGTGAAGGCTATCTTCAGTGGGTCCAGCTCCGGGTGCAGACGGTTAAGCTCCCATTTAGAGTTGCTCCTCAGATTGAGGCTGAGATTCCTCCACCTGCTCCCGTCCTTAATGAGGAGGTTGAGGAACTCAGAGCTGCCTTATCCCAGTCCCAGCAAGAGAAGCTAGAGTTGCGGGCCCAGTTGGAAAAGCTACTTCAAGAGAAGAAGAGCTTAGAGCAAGAGAATGAACACAAAGAGAAATGCCTTGCTGACTGTAAGGAGAAAATTGCTGCTAGTAATCAGAAACTTATTGATGTGCAAGGTGGTCTCAAGAGTGCTACAAGCGAGATCAAAGCCCAAAACCTGGAAAGAGATAGAGCGCTTGGCGATGCCCGTGCGTGGAAGGCTCAGTTGAGTGCATCCAAAGACTTAGAAAGAAGCTTGAGGAGCCAATTGAGGGAGGCAAAAGCGCAGCTGAAAGCCCTCACTGCTGATTATGAGAAAAGACTCCGGGATGAGATGCAAGCCAGGGATTTGTTGCAAGAGAGGCTTGAGGATTGCAAGGCAATGTTTCATGGAGAGCTAGGGAGGTCCACAACATTGGAGGACCACGTAAGGCACCAGAATGATTTACTAGAGAGGTTCAGGGCTGAGATGACCTATTTGATGGAAGAGCACCGAAGGTTGAATGATCATTGCCAGATCTTGCAAGAGAAGTATGCACGCTGGTCCAAGTTGTGTTATGACGCTGTTGCAGGCCTTCCTAGGCGTTTGAGAGATGCTGAGCTTGCTGTGGACGTGCGCACCACTCCAGCGGAGGTTCAGGGCTTCGTCGAGTATGTCAGGGGTTTGATTCAAGAGATGAGGGGTCGGGCAGATCGTCCTTCAACTTCAAGAAAGAGAAAGAGGAACCAATGCATGGACTTGGCTGTAGTTTGAAATTCTAGTTATTGTAATTTCCTTTTAATGCTTTAAGAACTCTTTATGATATACTCTTGTCCTTTCGTTATGAATGAATAAAAGAATTGTATGTTTCAGTTCAGATAAATGTGTACGGTTCATTTCATATTCTCGATCCTTGTTGTTTGTCAAAATGAAATTCGCAATTTCCCTGGCACTACGTGAGAGGAACGCATCCGCATCTCATACACATACATGTATATTTATGCATTGCATTCATTTATGCACTCATTCTCCAACTTATGAAAATGTTCCGTGAACAGAAAAGAAAGGCATGCTGGTTCGTTTCCACCGCTATAACACGCGCCTTCAAGAAAGATTAATGGCGAGTATTCCAGAGGATCTACAGTTCGAGAATGAGAATCATGGGAATCCGGGCGACCCAGTTATAACGATACTCAACCCTGAGCAGCTGGCTCAGGAGAATCAGGTCTTGAGAGATAAGGTGGGCGCTATGGAGGCCCAGATGGCTGAGGTAATGAATATGCTGCAAACTCTGAGAAGTGGGGCCGCTGCTGGAGCCGCCGCAGTCGTAAATCCAGAAGGGGTCGTTACCTTTGTTTCTCCTCCCACATCAGCTGAAACTATAGCTGTTCATCCTCCTCCCAGGCCAGAAGTTGGTGGTTCTCCGGGGACAAGCGGTCACAGACAACCAAATGCACAAATATATCCATGGGGGATGCCCATGAATTATACACCACCCACTGCTGAAGCCATTCTTGTGGTGACTTCCAGTGGAACTGCGGGTGTGCCACTAATTCACATCGCTGGTCCCAGTATGATTCCTCCAAGAAGTTCTCATACTCCTGCTCCGGAGGTTGCTGTGAATCCTCCAAATGCTGCTTATCAAATGGGAAACCCCGCTCAATATGGGGGTTATTATTTCAGTTCAGGGAGCTATCCTCAGGGCCAGATGGTTGAAAGTTCACAACCAAGAGACAGATATCACTTGCTAGAAGAACGGTTGAGAGCAATGGAAGGGTCAGGTACAAGGGCTAAAGATGCACGGGACCTGTGTCTTGTCCCAGGTGTTATTATACCTCCCAAATTCAAGGCGCCAGATTTTGACAAGTACCGCGGCATTGGCTGTCCCTCCATCCATCTAACGATGTATGTCAGAAAGATGGCAGCTTATGCCCATGATGATAAGGTGCTGATCCATTTCTTTCAGAACAGTCTGACCGGAGCGTCTCTAGACTGGTATATGCAACTGCAATCCTCCGACATCCATAGTTGGAAGGATCTCTCAGAGGCATTTCTTAAACAATATCAGTACAATATGGATCTGGCACCTGACAGATCTCAACTACAACTCACGAGCAAAGGTGACAGGGAATCATTTAAAGAATATGCCCAGAAGTGGAGAAGTGTAGCAGCCCAAGTGAAACCACCATTGACAGAAAAGGAAATGGAATATATGTTCATGGAAACTCTCCCAGGAATATACTATGATCGATTGGTGGGTAGTGTCTCTTCCAGCTTCTCTGATATGGTGATCATTGGGGAACGTATGGAACATGGATTGCGTAGTGGGAAAATTGCCGGAGGTTTTGTCAATTCTGGTGGGCAGAAGAAACCTTTTGCAAATTTCCCTAAGAAGAAAGAGGGAGAGACAAATGTCATTACAGCAGGGGGAGGTCCGTCCTTCAACGCTCCACCGCAGAAAGTTCCGTTCTCTGTTCCAGCTCAGCCGCCGCAGAATAATCCAGGTCACAGGACTCAGAATCACCAAGAAAGGAAACGTACCAGTTTTGATCCAATTCCCATCACTTATACTGAGCTGTTTAATCATCTCATTGCAAGGAAACGTACCAGTTTTGATCCAATTCCCAAACTTTGACTTTGATCATCCAGTTAACCAAGCCGAGGGGGATGTTGATGAAAATTGGGAAGCTCCTCCGTAATTGATGAGATTAATAGAACAGGAAGAGAAGGTTATTCAACCTCATGGGGAGTCGATTGAGATTATCAACCTGGGTACAGAAGAGGATAGAAGAGAGGTTAAGGTACCGCCATGGAAGAGAGTGAACGCAAAAGACTAATCCAACTCTTGCATGATTACGCTGATGTCTTTGCGTGGTCGTACAAAGATATGCCAGGGCTAGACACCGACATTGTTGAACACAGGTTGCCAGTGAAGCCGGAGTGCCCGCCAGTCAAGCAAAAACTGAGAAGAATGAAACCAGAGATGTCACTGAAGATACGGGATGAGGTAAAGAAACAGTTTGATGTCGGCTTCCTAGCGGTTGCGAAGTATCCACAGTGGGTAGCCAACATCGTCCCTGTTCCGAAAAAAGACGGCAAGGTCAGAATGTGCGTCGACTACAGAGATCTGAACAGAGCTAGTCCCAAGGATGATTTCCCTCTGCCTCATATTGACATTCTGGTAGACAGCACGGCCCAACACTCATTGTTCTCCTTCATGGACGGGTATTCAGGGTACAATCAGATAAAGATGGCTCCGGAAGATATGGAGAAAACCACCTTCATAACTCTCTAGGGCACATTCTGCTATAAAGTGATGCCTTTTGGACTCAAGAATGCCGGCGCGACTTATCAAAGGGCAATGGTGACATTATTCCACGATATGATGCACAAAGAAATTGAGGTGTATGTAGATGATAAGATTGCAAAGTCCAAGACTGATGAAGGACACATTGTCAACCTGCAAAAGTTCTTTGAACATCTACGGAAGTTCAAACTCAGACTAAACCCAGCAAAATGTACCTTCGGTGTCAGATCCAGAAAATTACTGGGATTTATCGTCAGTCAGAAGGGGATAGAAGTTGATCCAGACAAAGTTAAAGCAATCCTCGAAATGCCAGTGCCAAAGACTGAAAAAGAGGTCCGTGGGTTCCTTGGGAGATTGAACTACATCTCAAGATTCATATCCCAATTGACCGCCACTTGCGAGCCTCTCTTCAAGCTGTTGTGCAAGAACCAGAAAGCAGAGTGGAATGAGGATTGCCAAAGAGCCTTTGAAAGAATTAAGGACTATCTGCAGAATCTGCCAATTTTGATGCCGTCGGTGTCCAGTAGACCGCTTATCCTGTATCTAACTGTGTTGAATAGTTCAATGGGGTGTGTACTGGGGCAACATGACGAATTGGGAAAGAAAGAGCATGCTATATACTACTTGAGTAAAAAGTTCACTGATTGCGAGACGAGATACTCAATGCTTGAAAAGACTTGTTGTGCCTTAGCCTGGGCCGCCCATCGCTTAAGGCAGTACATGCTGAGTCATACAACCTGGTTGGTATCTAAAATGGATCCAATCAAGTACATTTTTGAAAAGCCAGCCCTCACAGGACGGATCGCTCGGTGGCAGATGTTATTATCAGAGTATGATATCCTATATGTCACACAGAAAGCAGTCAAGGGCAGTGCACTTGCTGAGTATTTAGCATGTCAGCCAATTCAAGATTATCAGTCGATGCAGTATGATTTTCCCGATGAGGACATCATGGCGCTGTTTGATGAAGGGAAGTCTCAAGAAGATGAAAGGTGGAGGATGATATTTGACGGTGCATCCAATGTGTGGGGACACGGAGCGGGGGCAGTGTTAATCTCCCCTGATAACCGCTTTGTTCCAGTCACTGCCAGGTTGAGCTTTTATGTCACTAATAACATCGCAGAATATGAAGCATGCATACTGGGTATTCAGGCAGCCCTCGAATGGAAAGTTAAAAGGCTTGATGTGTATGGCGATTCGGCTTTGGTCGTTCATTAGGGGAAAGGCGATTGGGAGACCAGAGATCCCAAGTTGATCCCTTATTGCAATTATGTCCAAGAGTTGATGGGATCTTATGGGATCTTTTGATGAGATCACTTTCCAGCATATTCCCCGAGGCGAAAATGAGTTGGCCGATGCATTGGCAACTTTGTCATCAATGTTCAACATTAATTGCGACAGGAATCTGACTCATATCAGAATTCAACATCGGGGTCGCCCGGCATACTGCACTGCAATTGAAGAAGAGCCTGATAACAAGCCGTGGTATCATGATATCAAACAGTACATCACTAAAAGAGAATACCCACCTGGGGCATCAGAGAATGACAAAAGAACTCTCAGAAGATTGTCAAGGAGTTTCTTTCTGAGTGGTGAAGTTCTTTACAAAAGGAATTATGATATGGTCCTCCTGAGGTGTGTAGCAGAGGAGGAAGCAGCAAAGATTATGAGAGAGGTCCATGAAGGTTCATTCGGGGACCATTCCAGTGGGCACACCATGGCAAGAAAGATCTTGAGAGCGGGCTATTATTGGTTGCGAATGGAGTCCGATTGCTACAGCTTTGTGCGCAAGTGCCACAAATGTCAGATCTACGCCGACCACGTTCATGTACCGCCTTCTAAGTTGAATGTCTTGACCGCGTCTTGGCCATTCTCAATGTGGGGCATGGATGTCATTGGTCCTATAGAGCCTAAAGCGTCAAACGGGCATCGTTTCATTCTGGTCGCAATCGATTACTTCACCAAGTGGGTTGAGGCCGCTTCTCACTCCAGTATCACTAGTACTGTGGTTGCAAAGCTTGTGAAGAAAGATCTGATTTGCCGCTATGGGCTTCCAGACAAGATCATTACCGATAATGGCAGCAACTTGAACAGCAAAATGATGAAGGACCTGTGCACAGAGTTCAAGATTCAGCATCACAATTCCCCACCTTATAGGCCCAAGATGAATGGGGCAGTTGAAGCGGCCAATAAGAACATCAAGAAGATAGTGCAGAAAATGGTGGTGACCTACAAAGATTGGCACGAAATGCTCCCTTTTGCCCTACATGGCTATCGTACTTCAGTGCGTACATCGACCGGGGCAACTCCTTTTTCTCTGGTATATGGATCAGAAGCAGTACTCCCTATTGAGGTTGAAATACCCTCCCTGCGGGTACTAATGGAGACCAAGTTGGAAGAAGCAGAGTGGGTGCAGGCCCGTCTAGATCAGTTAAATCTCATCGAAGAAAAGAGAATTGCAGCCTTATGTCATGGGCAACTGTACCAACAAAGGACGAAGACCGCTTTTGACAAGAAGGTCCGTCCCCGAGAATTCAATGAAGGAGATCTAGTACTCAAGAAGATCCTGCCCATTCAGAGCGATCCCCGTGGGAAGTGGACGCCCAACTATGACGGACCTTACGTGGTCAAGAAAGCATTTTCCGAAGGAGCGCTGATACTCACAAATATGGACGGCGAAGATCTCAGGAACCCAGTCAATTCTGATTCAGTGAAGAAGTATTATGCCTAAAGAAATAGACGAAAAAAAGAGAAAGATAAGCCAAGCAAGAATTAGCTCGCTAGGTTGAAAACCCGAAAGGGCGACCTAGGCAAAATCAGAGCGACCCGGTGGATTGAAAACCCGCAAAGGGCGATCCAGGCAAAAATTAGGGTCAGAAAGCTTGGGCATGAAAACGAGCAAAGGCATACAGCACTCCTGAAGTTTTGGGATAAAGGGGTGGTCAGGGTCAAGGACATAAATGCTTAGCACTATTCCACAGAGACGGACAGTCAGAAATTAGCTTCTCTCTTTTTTTTCGTGTCTTTTTGCAGTTTAAGCTTTCAAATGTAATGAACAGTCGGCGTAACTTTCTGTACGACCGGTCCTCACATCAATAAAGTTCAATTTTTCTCACGATCTGTTTGCTTTTCTATTTTCTGCTTTTTCTGCTCAAAATAAATGTTTTATGATGATGATAACACTGACCTCTAAAACATATGCATAAATCATAGAGCATCACAATCATTGCGAAATTTCTAAAAGTCATGGGAAGAAAGCAACTCTTCAGAGCAAATTAAGTTTGTAAGGAAATAATTGCGCTCGCAAACGCCTCAGCAGGCAGATCACAAAAACAATCAGCACTGGGCTTATACGCCACCACAATTCTAATCGGTCCCTCAGTCTTGTCGCGGGTTGGTCGAACCAGCAAAAAGAATGAGCCAAAAGAGCAAAAGAGCAAAAGAAAAAACAAACGATCAGAAAAAAGAAAGCTGGTCAAAGAAAAAAAAAACCAAGAAAAGCAAACAGTCAGAAAGGAGAAAGCTGACAAAAGAGATGAAGAATCAGGAATAGCATTTGACCACATTCATCATCACACCAAAATCATAGCATTGCATGCACATGCATAACATACCCTTGCATAACATGCACCTGTACTCCATGCACCATTCCTTGCATCAACTAACGTATGCAGGTACCTCAATCCAATACAGCAGCATCGGTCATTTCAAATCAACCAATCAACAAAATTTGTGAGCCCTCTGTGCTCCCCCTGAGCCCTCTGTGCTACTCCTGAGCCCTCTGTGCTCCTCTTGTGAGCCCTCTGTGCTACTCCTGAGCCCTTTGTGCTCATCCCGAGCCCTCTGTGCTCCTCCTGAGCCCTCTGTGCTCACCCCGAGCCCTCTGTGCTCCTCCTGAGCCCTCTGTGCTCATCCTGAGCCCTCTGTGCTCCTCCTGAGCCCTCTGCGCTCCCCCTGAGCCCTCTGTGCTCATCCTGAGCCCTCTGTGCTCCTCCTGAGCCCTTTGCGCTCCCCCTGATCCCTCTGCACTCATCCTGAGCCCTCTGTGCTCCCCCTGAGCCCTCTGCGCTCCCCCTGAGCCCTCTGCGCTCCCCCTGAGCCCTCTGTGCTCCTCCTGAGCCCTCTGCGCTCCTCCTGAGCCCTCTGTGCTCCTCCTGAGCCCTCTGCACTCATCCTGAGCCCTCTGTGCTCATCCTGAGCCCTCTGCGCTCCTCCTGAGCCCTCTGTGCTCATCCTGAGCCCTCTGTGCTCATCCTGAGCCCTCCGCGCTCATCCTGAGCCCTCAGTGCTCCTTCTTTACTGCTCTCTTTACTGCGTTCTTTACCGCTTTATTTCCTGCTTTTGCACGCCAAGTGTTAAACTCACAAATCGTTGTTTTTATATTAGCACGCCAAGTGGTGATTCAAAAAAATCTAATTTGTTTTTGCATGCATATTGCATTTTTCATCTGACATCAACAATAACAAAAAATGAGAAAAGAAAAATGGAAAATTCGGGTTTTTCCCTAAGGAGACAAAATCGGTATAATTCCTGAATTCTTTATCTCTATTTTGCCTCGAAATATGTTTCGGCCAATCCATATTCCTCGTTAAAATCCAGATAAAGAGTGGCAGCTGTCATACCCCAATTTTGTCCGGCTTAGGTCAAAACCCTAATTTTCCCCAAAAAAATAAATAAATAAGAGAAAAGAGCATCATGCATTGCATTTAGGGTTATAGAAGTCATTCCAAAGTTTTTGAAATCCTTTTTAGGGTTAGAATGCACTTTTTGGGAAATTAGGGTTTTAGGGTCAAAAAGGGCATTTTGGTCATTTTTCGCAAAAAGATGATTTTCTCGCAAAAAAAATGCACATCCACAAAAATTACATTTTTATTCTATCAAGGATAATTTTTGTACAATTTTTAGAAAGAAAACCCTAGTCAAAAATAATTAAAAATATATTTTTCCATTTTTAGTGCATAGAAAAATAAAAAAGGGACCATTAAATATTCCTCAATTCTTAAGTGACAATTTTTATTGTCATGGGTGACTAGAGAGAATATTTTATGGTGCCCAAAAAAGCATGTAACATATTTTCAATAGTTGCATTCCCATTATCTTCGCATGCCCAAAAATTTCAAATTCAAACTCAAAATAAGAAAGTGTCTTCAATAAGACAAAAGACCAAAAAAAACAAGTTTTTTTTCTCTCTTCCCCCCCCCACCTACGAATTCTCTCTCTCTCTCTCCAATTTCTTCCACACTCTTCCACTATACCCTCTTTGGTAAATTACTCCACTCACTTACACTAACCTATTCATAAGAAAACCCAAAGTTCCCTCTTTGGTAACAATTCTCCCCTAAAATGCCCTTAACCCTACTTCACATAAAATATCTCTTCCAAAATAAGAAAATTATTTTCTTTTCTTTTTTTTCCCCCTAACTTTCGCCCCCCACTCTCTCACTCTCACATTTTGTGTTTTCTCTCCACCCTCAATCCTTGTGATGAGTGATCTCAACCCTCCATTCAAAATCAAAGCTCAATCCTAGAGCTCATCAAAATCACAAAGACTAAACTACCCTTAGACCTAGTTTTATCCTATAAATACTCCCTCATTCCCCACACCTAAGGATCCTCTCTTTTTGCTTCTCATTTGCCTCTCATTCTCCTACACAAAACCCTAACACACCTCCTCCCCCTCTCCTTCCTCACCAAAACCGTACCTCCTCCCTCCCCTCTTCCATATATTTTCTTCAAAAATCAACCACAAATCCTCCATTTCTTGTTAGATCACCATCTTCCCTTCCATTCTCTTCAAGGTTGCAATCACCTCCTTTTTCATTTCATTGTAGTTTTGAGGTAATCCTTGAAGCTTTGCACCTCATATTTAATTTTCTTGCATAATCTCTCCTCTACTCCAAACTCCTTCTTGATTGTTGTTTGCTTTGAGGATCCATTTCAAACATTTTGACAAAGACTTAGGGAGCTTTGGGTGTTTGAGATGGGTCATTGGCCTTGAAGGAGTTATTCTTCTACTTGAATAATTTCCCTTGCATCTTTACATATTTTTGCACTAGATTTCATAAATAAATTTGTTGTTTAGCATTTCGCATATCATGAAAAAATTAGGGTTGATGTGATTTTGTTGCACTTCCTTGCTTAATCATATAAATCCTTGCAAAAAAATAGATCTATGTTGCTTTGTGTTAATTTTGGTGTTTTCTTTATTAAATAAAATATGGATCTATGTTTCCTTTGGTTCACATGCTTATAGATCTAAAAATATTCCCAAGTTGATTTTGTTGTTGTTCTTTGTTTAGTGATGTTTAATCTTATTATTAGCATTTGATTTTGTTGCTAAATGTCTATTTTCACCACTTTTACTTGCAAGTGTTTGTGATGTTGATGATAGGCAAGTTGATTCTCACTAGTGCCTAGTGCACTTTTCTCAAAGTGAGAGGATTGCTCTATGTGATTCAACCTTGTTTATGTTTTCTTTTATTTTAGTTTTATTCTAATTTGCTCATTGTAAAATGTTGATGATAGGCAAGTTGATTCTCACTAGTGCCTAGTGCACTTTTCTCAAAGTGAGAGGATTGCTCTATGTGATTCAACCTTGTTTATGTTTTCTTTTATTTTGCTTATTGTAAATTGTTGATGATAGGCAAGTTGATTCTCACTAGTGCCTAGTGCACTTTTCTCAAAGTGAGAGGATTGCTCTATTTGATTCAACTTAGTTGTGTGTATTTTAATTTGCTTATTGTTAGTGGTTGATGATAGGCAAGTTGATTCTCACTAGTGCCTAGTGCACTTTTCTCAAAGTGAGAGGATTGCCCTATGTGATTCAACTTAGTTGTGTGTATTTTAATTTGCTTATTGTTAGTGGTTGATGATAGGCAAGTTGATTCTCACTAGTGCCTAGTGCATTTTTTTTCAAAGTGAGAGGATTTCTCTATGTGATTCAACTTAGTGATGTGTTTATTTCATCTTTGCATTTTAATTTGCTTATTGATCATTGTCGATGATAGGCAAGTTGATTCTCACTAGTGCCTAGTGCACTTTTCTCAATGTGAGAGGATTACTACAAGTGACTAAACTTACTTTTAATTTTCAATGAATAAATGCAAGTTTATGCTTATGTCGAATTGAGAATGCTGATTTTTGGGGCTTGTAAATGTGATGTTTTGGGTTATTAATTTGTTCAATTAGTTGATGATTGGTGAGATGAATCAACATGTGTTTTCTAGCACCATTTTAAAATGTTGAGGATCACTTGAAAGTGAATTAACTTTTATCTATGCTTTAATGTTAATTTGGTAAAGTGACTAGACACTTATGCATTGAGCATTGTTAACAAGTGTCAAGGATTACCAAATACTTTTAACTTGTGCCTAATGCCAAACATCCGAACCAAGCTTTTGCAATGTTTCCTTAAGTGCCTTTCTTGGCAACTTATTTGGTTGTTTTTGATCTCATATATTCATGCCATTAATTGTTGATGACTCAATGTCATTCTTGTGTACAATTGTTATAAATGGAAATGCTTATGCTTGTGCTCCCATTATTGATTATTTTGCTTGCAAATTGGTAAGTATTGCATTTTGGTTTTGAGTTGAAAGTTGATTGAAGATTCTACTTTCTTTTCTTTTGTGGCCAAAGCCACCCTCGAATTCTCTTCCTCTCCCCTCTAATCAATCCTTTTTCAAATGATATTCCAAAATCCAATGCTTCGCTAATTGTCTTCACAAATTAATCAATTTCTTTTTAGATCAACAATCAACCTTTTGAAAACTCATAAGGAGGCAAGTCGGACGTACGGCCGATGTTGTCTAGCGTCCTAAGATCGGAGTTGTACAACTCAAACATCTTGAGATACTTATGAGAATTAAAACAGATAATTAACAACTTCAACCCTTTTCAAAAATGAGTGAGGAACCGATTCGGATGTACGTTCGACATTGGTTAGAGTCCTAGGATTAGCGAGTTGTACAGCTCGTGCGAGCCTAAGATACTTGCTCGAACAAAAACTACCAATCTCACAGCAAATCTTTTTTTTCAAGTAACTCAAATCACTTTTCGATAAGTAGGGGGAACGTCGCCTGTACGGGCGGGGATGTCTATGTTTTAGGGTTAGTGGACTGTACAGTTCAGACCTGAGAACCCCTGCAATAAAAGACACCAACACACCCAAAGTTTCTCGACCCAGGAGAACTACGTAGCTTTGATTTCCTCATTGCATCTGAGGATACGTAGGAGCGGGCCACGTCCCGTCAAGCACCCTTTTCAAAGAAAAAATCTTTCTTTTCCCCGTCTTCTCTCCAAACGCTTTTCTCAAATAAAAAAAACGAAAAGAAATAGAACATCGTTTCAAATCAAACTTTGTCGAAACCACACATCAAATTAATGGTTCCCTTTCGGTAGAAAGGAGATACGGGGTGCCTATACCTTCCCCGTGTCTACCGACCCCCGAACCTACATCTCCTGATTTCGAAAAGACCACCCGCCTTGTATAAAAAGACGTTTTTTCAATGTTTTTGTCTAAAAACTAAAATATTGACGGCGGCTTCATTTATCTTCCACGTTGTACATCTAGAAATCCCTACCGGATTTTTCGGGGTGCAACAATTGTTAACTCCAGTAAATCTACCGTTCATTTGGGCGCTGTTCCCAATCAACGGCAGTGTCACATTGCCGATCTGCTGGGCTTCCCTATTGGCCAGCTTTCTTTCACTTACCTGGGCATCCCCATTTTCAAAGGTAAGCCTAAAGCTGGTTATTTAATGCCTATTGCTGACAAGATTAAAGCCAAGTTAGCGGCTTGGAAAGCTTCGCTCCTCTCTATTGCTGGAAGAGCGCAGCGTAAAGTGGTTACAGTGGCGTGGCATAAGGTTTGTAAACCAATCTCTGAGGGGGGTCTTGGGATTTGATCCTTAAAGACACAAATAAGGCAGCCTGTCTTAAGTTTAGCTGGGAACTCAGCATTTCCCAAAATAGCTGGGCTGTCTTATTAAGGTTGGGTTTTCAGAAATAGGAATACGATCTCTTATCATATCAGTTCGTCTTTATGGGATACTTTGCGTGATCATTTATCCGAGATCCATGAAAATTGTATTTGGCAAATTGGTAAAGGTGACTGTATCAACTTTTGGATAGATCAGTGGATGTCGGACCCTCTGGTAAATCTTCTCAATGTCCCTGAGCATCGTCAGAACTTTCTAAAAGCCCGTGTTTGTGACTTCATTCAGAATGGTCACTGGTGTATTCCAGAATCTCTTTCTAATATCTTTCCTCAGCTGGCTTCGCTCCTTCGTGAAAAACATCTGCCTTCATTTGACTCTCAGGATTAGCTGATTTGGAAAAACTCTACAGATGGTATGCTTACTTTTAAGACTGCTTATCTTCATTATAGGCCTATGGGGCAGCCTATTAGGCGGTTCAAAAATATTTGGAGTAGTGTCATACCTCCCTCCAACTCTCTCCTTTTCTGGCGTATCCTTCATAACCGTATCCCTACAGATGAGCAGCTTAGAAACCGTGGTTGTGGAACTGTCTCCATGTGTAGTCTCTGTGAAGCGGAATATGAGACATCTTTGCACCTTTTTTGTGAGTGCTCTTTCGCTAAGGAGCTCTGGGACTGGCTTAGTGGTAAGCTATCAATTAATATTAATGTTTCCTCCCCGGAGATGATTTTTGAGGTTTGTCAGCGCCCTTGGCCTAACCAAGTGCATGATGTTGTTACCGCCGCTGTTATTAACGTATTTTGGGCTATTTGGCACTCTCGGAATCAGATTCCTTTTGACAACAAGAAGATCTTGCCCACTCACATAAAGAACTTCATCACGGCAAATGTGAGCATTTCTGGTAATCTCAGCAAGGGCTCCACGTCAAACTCCATACAAGATTTTTTGATTCTTAAGGCGTTTTCGGTTGATTGCAAGCCTCGTAAGGTTCCTACAACTATAGAGGTTATTTGGAAGGCCCCTCCTTGCTCGTGGGTTAAGTGCAATACAGATGGCGCTGCTAGGGGTTCGCCTGGTTTAGCAGCTTGTGGGGGTATCTTTCGCGATAGTAATGCTGAATCTCTTGGTTGTTTCATGCTTCCTATTGGTACAAATTACGCTCTTCATGCTGAGCTTGTTGAAATAATGGTAGCCATTGAAGTGGCTTTCCACAAAGGTTGGCATCGTTTATGGATTGAGAGTGATTCTCAGCTTGCTGTTATGGCCATTTCGTCTCATTCCATTGTGCCTTGGAGTATCCGCAACCGCTGGCTTAATTGCATGGGTCTTCTAAAATCCATGACTTTCAGTTGCACTCATATTTTTCGGGAAGGAAATCACTGTGCTGATAAGCTTGCGTCTCATGGAGCTACCCTATCGGGCTTCCAATGGTGGAATTCTATTCCCACTTTTATTCAGGATGATTTTAACCGTAATAGGATTGGTCTTCCTTCTTTTCGTTTCAGACAGTAATTTTTGTAATTTCTGTTGGCAGGGGTTTTGGTTTTTGTCCCCCCTCGCTTTTTGTATTTTTGCTTTTTATTCTTTAATGAAACAGGGGGGAGTACTCTTTCCTTCTTGGTGTTTTTATCCCTAAGGAGGGTTTTGCATCAGAAGGTTTTAACGAGACTCCTTTCCTTTTTGTTTAAAAAAAAAGTCCATATAGGTCCTACGTGCATATAGCTTTTCCTGTCATGCCATAGTACATCTCTGGTAAAAGCTCTGCCTTTACCTTTGAACCTCTCCACTAGCTTACACTAGCTTCAAACCTTCTGAGGCCTAGGTTCTTGGGCTCATGACTTCCCCTCCCCTAGTATACTAATCTACTGGGTCGTCACCCATCCTTTTGATATAATTTATATATTCACCCGCTTTGGGCCGTCTTTTATATAATACCCGCATTGGGCCGTCTCCTGTATTCGATATAATTTATATATTTAAACCTCAACAGTTTTTGATGAAAATATTTATTCAACCCTTTTCATTACATGTCATTCATGTTAATACATAAACATAAACTTGATTGAACTGAGTTCCTTGATGGTAAATATAACCCCTGTTCGCTCAGGTGTACTATTTCTCGGATTTTGAAACATTTATAGGTTTGAAGGAAATTTTAAAAAACCATCTTTGAACATGTCAAAAACAATGTCTTAAAAGTGAAAAATCATCACAAAGGGTTGGAGAGGAGATTAGAAGAGGTTTGGAATCAAAAGGAGCGGCGAAACGAGAATTCGTTGTGCGTGTGCCCTAGGCGCACGACCCGTGCGCACCGAACATTCTTTTTCAAAATCATTTGCGAAGCTGGCGCACGATCCGTGGGCCACTGGCGCACGACTCATGCGCTTCTATCAGTCCACCAATTTGTTCCGTTTTTCTCGTTTTCGCAATTCCGTTCGAGTCCATTCCATATTCCGATCAAAATCCAACATAAACACAGACAATATTCCAGTCAGTCCAGTCCAAACAACAACTCACGCATTAACACATATTTTGATAATTAAACCGTAAAGCGTAATTTTCCCGAAAACTGTTTTCGATTCCTAAAACTTTTGAAACCACGGAACAGCACCAAAACCACTCACATAACAATCATTTCAGAACTACAAAAACGATCCTAAGCGTGAATAGAACTCACCGATTTGACGAAGTCGCGAGAAATCACGTAGTTCTGTATCGAGCAGTATTTTGGTAGACTGCTGTTGGTAGGTCCCTTGCTGTCCTGGCAGGAGGTCAGTGAGCTCCCCGGGGGGGGGGGGGTAACTGCAAGCCACTCTGACGCTCAACTCAGTATATAGAATATATGAGTGAAGGTACTAAGGATTAGAGATTCAACCTTTCTTAGGGCAAAATTTGTCTGTATTTATAGGAAATTGTGTCCTCGTGTGGATCGTTGGATGGGTAGAGTCGATCTTGACCGTCCAAGCATGTTGGGCCCGCATGAGGTGGATATGGGATGAATCGGTTGGCTGATCCATATCACTTGCTAAATGCACCTCCTGGTTTTGCTAATGGGACCCCCTGGTTGACTCCAGAACAGTTGCCCCCCAAGCCGAGATAATTTCGAAGGATGGTCTTGGCTTGAAGGATTTTCGTCGGTTTGCCGGATCTGTGAGGTTACGCGGGACACTGCCTTTGTAACAATCGTGTTATATCATTTTCACTTTCTAGAGTAAAAAAGGAGGGTGGCGCCCTCAAGGGCTCCCTGTGATAGGCGAGTTGCAAATGGGGGAGTGGCGCCCTCATGGGTGCCTTGTGCTTGATGGTTTGCATGAGAGGGATTGGCGCCCTCATGGGCGCCTTGCACTTGGTGATTTGCAGATCGGGGAGAGGTGCCCTCATGGGCGCGTTGTGCTCGATGTTTTGTATGAGAGGGATCGGCGCCCTCATAGGCACCTTACACTTGGTGTTTCGCAAAAGTAGGGGAGTGGCGCCCTCGTGGGCACCTTGTGCTCGATGATTCGCACAAGAGAGGTTGGCGCCCTCATGGGCACCTTACACATGGTGCTTTGCACATCGGGGAGTGGTGCCCTCATGGGCGCCTTGTGCCTGATACTTTGCATGAGAGAGATTCGCGCCCTCATGGGCACCTTGTACTTGGGATGCGCAAACATGGGAGTGGCGCCCTCATGGGCACCTTGTTGTTTGGCAATGTGCAAGGATGGGGGAGTGGCGCCCTTGTGGGCGCCTCGTGCTCGATCATTTGCATGAGTGAGGATAGAGCCCTCTTGGGTGCCTTGCACTTGGTGATTTGCCCAAGTAAGAGAGTGGCCCCCTCGTGGGCGCCTTGTGCTTGATGTATTGCACTAGTGAGGTTGTCGCCCTCACAGGCGCCTCGTGGGTGCCACGTGCTTGATGATTTGCACGAGAGAGGTTGCCGCCCTCGTGGGTGCCTTGCACTTGGTGAATCGCACACCTAGGGGACTGGCGCCCTCAGGGGCATCTTGCGCTTGATGATCGGTGAGAAGGGAACTGGTGCCCTCATGGGCGCCTTGTGAAGGGGGCGAAGCGTTTTCTGACTTGGCTCCCTGTCAGGTGCCCCCTTGGTTATCGGTTTCGACCTTAGGTTTCGCTTTGTACTTCCTTCTTTGTTGCTCGTTTTGTTGCTTGTCTATCACTTGGTAATTGTGGTGACACTTAGTTTCTTTTCTTAGCCTCTTGGCTTTCGAGTTCGTCTCGTTTCATTGAAGCCTCCCACCTCGGGGTAGGGTGTTGTTTGATTGGTACTTAACTGTTTGTGTTGCCCCCTGTCCATCAGGTAGGGAGATGGTGAGGATGATGGAGACAGCCTTGACACATGGGGTGTAGACCTCATTCTGGTAGTCCTTTTTGTGTCCGGTTTATCTTGGATAAGAACCGGCTTCAGGTGGACCTACATGGAGCCCAATAGTGTTGACATCGATGTCCTTTCCCCCTGCCAAGCGCCCTCCTGGGTTCTAGGCGGGGGGACTGTCAGATATCATCCCAATAGTGTTGACTTCGATGTCCTTGCCCCCTGACCATTTCTCTTTGGTTGATTTGCTTTTCACCTATACTTTTTCTTTTATTTGCTGGATGGCTGGATTTTGCCTTATAGGATTTTGCTGTTTCAATGATGACTTCTATGCCATAAATGATTTTATCTTTATTCGTCCTTTCTTTTGGCTCGTTGAATTGTGCAATATCTCTTTGTCTTGACCGTGACTCATCTCCTGGTGTTGGCGCATCCCTGGGCGCCTTGAGCCAAAGTGCTAAGTTCTGTTGTTGGCGCCCTCTTGGGCGCCTTGCTGGACACTTGTTTGATCCTAAGAGTTCGCACCCTCTTGGGTGCCCTTAGTGTTGTTCCCTGCGTGCGTGTGCTGGGTGTCTCCTCGTGGAGCAGGATTCGGCGCTCTTATGGGCGCCATGGGGGCCTTGTTGCGTCTGGAGTAGGATCTGGCGCCCTCATGGGAAACATATTTTGGCGCCCCCTAGGGCGCCTTGGTGCCTTCCTGGATGTGCTCGGTGCCATCCTGCAGAACATGTTTTGGGGCCCTCTAGGGCGCCATACGTCGGGTGTCTCCTCGTGGAGCATATTATGCGAGACAAGGTTAGGTGTCCTCATGGGTGCCTTGGACGCCTTGTTGCGCAGTCCTGGCGGCCCCGTTGCGAAGGATTTGCATTGTTCCCCTTCCAGGCGCCCTCATGGGCGCTGCCTTGGAGCTTGGCGTCCTGGGAGGCGCCCTCATGGGCGCTGCTGCTCTTCATTGGCGCCCTGCCAGGCTCCCTCATGGGCGCTGCCTGCTCCAGCATTGGCGCCCTGCCAGGCGCCCTCAAGGGTGCTGGTTGCTTCCTTGCCAGGCTCCCTCATGGGCGCTGGCTTGTGTGGACGTGTGCTTGGCAGTCTCCTTTATTGTTCACGTGCTCGTGCACTTATTTTACTTCCTTTCATGCTCATGCACTCACATGCTCATGCATCCTTTAATTTTCTTACGCACTCAAATACTCATGCATCCTTTAATTTTGCGAGACAGGGTTTGGTGCCCTCACGGGTGCCTTACTACATAGTGCTGACTACCCCGTTGCGAAGGATTTGCTTTCAGAATGCCCCCTGCCAGGCGCCCCTCTGTTGGGCGCTGCTTGCTCCTGCCTGGCGCCCTCATGGGCGCTGGTTGCTATCTTGCAGGTGCCCTCATGGGCGCTGGATGCTTCTACCAGGCGCTCCCATGGCGCCCCCTTGCTCATGCCAGGCGCCCTAATGGGCGCTGGTGGCTATCTTGCAGGCGCCCTCATGGGCGCTGGTTGCTATCTTGCAGGCGCCCTCATGGGCGCTGGATTCTTTCTTGCAGGCGCCCTCATGGGCACTGGTTGCTTCTGCCAGGCGCCCCCTTGCTCCTGCCAGGCGCCCTCATGGGCGCTGGTTGCTATCTTGCAGGCGCCCTCATGGGCGCCCTCCTTGCCAGGCGCCCTCTTGGGTGCCGACTTGTGTACACGTGTGCTTGACACTTTACTTTATTTTTTGCTGCTCACCTTGTCTCTTAGCCTGCTTTTCTTGCTTCGTGCCGAGGGGAATTGATTCTTTTGTCCTAACCATTACCTCGTTGACATTTCCACGAGTTTTACCGCTTCTAAATTACTACCAAGGTGATTTGGGCTGTCCTTCAACTTATATTTCTAGCTTTTTTGTGTTTGAGCACGTCTTGAGGGGGTGCTTTTTGAGCATGAGGTGGTGGAGATTCTTCCATGCTGCCTACGACAAAGTGATTGGCCATGTTCGTTTTTTATATCCGGAAGCCGTTCTAGAGTCGAGCCTCCTTTGATTTGATCATGAGGTTTTTGTCAGGCTTGATTCTCATTCCTATGACTAGCATGCGCGAGGTGGGCTCGGGCGCCAGTCCTTGCCTTGTGCATCTGAATGTATAATCTCATATCACCTCGTGGCAATGTTATCTCTGTGAGGAGTTTATCAGAATCGATCCGATTTAACTTCCATACTAGAGGTTGCGACATTTGCGATGCCGCTTCGAGGTTGTGACATCTTGCGATGCCACTTCGCCCATCTAGGGACTCTGACAGGAGTTTATCAGAATCGATTCGAATTTAACTCACCCACCAGAGGTTGCGACCTTTTCGATATGCCGCTTCGAGGTTGTGACATCTTGCGATGCCACTTCGCCCATCTAGGGACTCTGACAGGAGTTTATCAGAATCGATTCGAATTTAACTCACCCACCAGAGGTTGCGACCTTTTCGATATGCCGCTTCGAGGTTGTGACATCTTGCGATGCCACTTCGCCCATCTAGGGACTCTGACAGGAGTTTATCAGAATTATCCGAACTTAACTCACCCATCAGAGGTTGCGACCTTTTCGATATGCCGCTTCGAGGTTGTGACATCCTGCGTTGGTATTGAGTTGGTTCGGTCGGGGGGTCTCCTCGAGGGTGATCCTCGGTGTCTCTGGTGAGTACTGACCTGGTTCCACCGTTGCCCCCTATGTCGAGATTCTCCTGGGGGATGGTCTTGACTTGACGTTGTCGTTTAGAATGCTCGTGTCGTTGTCGGGCCTGCTAGGATAATCGCTGATCACAGCGATTATCCAGTTGGAGCAATTGTTTTCTACCATGTGCAAGTAGGGGGGGTTCCTTTTTCTTCCGTTGGTGGCGCCCTGCTGGGAGCCTTCCTGGGTACCGCCTGTGGCTGCCTTGGCGCCCTGCCAGGCGTCCTTCCGTGTGCTGCCTTACGTGCTCATGCACCATTTAATTTTCTCGGATGCTCATGCATTGTTCTAGTTTCCTAGTTGCTCGTGCACCATTTCATTTTCTCATGTGCTCGTGCACTATGTTTTTTTTTGCTCACGTGCTCGTGCACCATTTGATTTTCTCACGAGCTTGTGAGTGCCGTCAGCTTGTTTCCCTTCCTGGGTGCGGAGACGTCCGAATTGGATTTTGAGCTCAATATGAGAATTGTAGCTCTTCCTCTTAGCTTTCCAACGCATGCTCACATGCCTCCATCGGATAAGTATGCTGCTGGCGCCCTCATGGGCGCCCTCCCTTTGTACGGAGACGTCCGAATTGGATTTTGAGCTTAACATGAGAGTTGTAGCGCTTCTTCTTAGCTTTCCAACGCATGCTCACACGCCTCCATCGGATAAGCATGGACGAAGTTATGGACTGAGCAAAAACGCAACATCCTGAAGTTGGCGCCCTCCTCCTAGGCGCCTTGGGCCAAGATGGTGTGCCCTGATGCTTGCGCCCTCGTGGGCGCCGTGTGCCAAAACGCTGTTGGCGCCCTCATGGGCGCCCTTCCCGGGTGCGGAGACGTCCGAATTGGATTTTGAGCTCAACATGAGAATTGCAGCTTTTCGTCTTAGCTTTCAAACGCATGCTCACACGCCTCCATCGGATAAGTATGCTGCTGGCGCCCCCATGGGCGCCCTTCCTTGATGCGGAGACGTTCGAATTGGATTTTGAGCTCAACATGAGAATTGTAGCTCTTTCTGTTAGCTTTCCAACGCATGCTCCCACGCCTCCATCGGATAAGTATGGACGAAGTTATGGACTGCAGACAAGAGATCACCCTCGTAGGTGGGTATCTCTGGTGTCTGTGACCTCCTGGTCTCTTCATTTGCTTGACTTCCGCGCCTTTCTTAGTGCTTGCTACCCAAGACATCGTGGTCTCATACCTTGGATCCCTGCCGGGTGGGTGCCGTGAACTTGGCTGCTTTGCTTTAGGAAGATGAGACCTAACATACCATGAGGATATGGAGTTCGGCCTTAGCTCTTGAAACCACTCTAGTGCGGCATTTTCGAGAGTGAGGGGGAGGATTTTACAGTGAACAGGCTCCCTGGCGCCTCGATAGCGCATCATCAGGGAGAAGTGTGCCAGATGGCGGTCTGGGTCTCCAGTTCCGTCATACATCTTGAGAGTTGGCAGCTTCTCCAAGGCCCTTGGGATTCGGCATCCATCCATCCTTCGGGTGAAAGGTTCTTCGTCCAAAAACCTTCTTGAGTTTTGGGGGGAGGTGTCTTCTTAGTCAAACTCTTGATGCCTACGTCGGTCGAGGGATCTCCTCGATGGCGATATCCGGTGGTGTCTTCGGTGTCATCGTTGTAGGAGGAAGGGTTCCCTTGCCAGGCGCCCTCATGGGCGTTGTCTAATGCTGCCCTCGTGGCCTACCTGGCGCCCTCATGGGAGCTGCCTGATGTTGTCATGGCGCCATGCCAGGCCCTCATGGGCGTTGGGATGGGCATGTCTTAGCACTCTGCTGGTCTTCCTGATGCAGCATAGCTTGAGTGCGATTGACCAGGAGATCTAAAAGCTGACTCACATTCGAACGCTGGGCAGGCTGACTGGTTCCCTCGTCAGGTAGGGTTACGACGCTGCCCTCAAGAATACCCTCTGGTCGGGGGTGCAGGTATGGCAATGCTCTGAACCCGGGGTCTGCCTCTAGGAGCCATGGAGCAGCAAGAGAAAAGTTCGAGTAATGATGATGTGAAAGATAGAAACCTCCCATTGTGGTCGCCAATGTTCTGTACCGAGCAGCTTTTTGGTAGCCTGCTGTTGGTAGGTCCCTTGCTGTCCTGGCAGGAGGTCAGTGAGCACCCGGGGGGGTACCTGCAAGCCATTCCGACGCTCAAGTCAGTATATAGAATATATGAGTGAAGGACTAAGGATTAGAGATTCAACCCTTCTTAGGGCAAAGTTTGCCTGTATTTATAGGAAATTGTGTCCTCGTGTGGATCGTTGGATGGGTAGAGTCGATCTTGACCGTCCAAGCATGTTGGGCTCGAATGAGGTGGATTTGGGCTGAATCGGTTGGCTGATCCATATCACTTGGTAGATGCACCTCCTGGTTTTGCTAATGGGACCCCTGGTTGACTCCAGAAGACACGTCCTCACACGAAACGATCGAATCGTAACCTCTCGAACAATCCCCGTAAATGCGAATTCGCACCGAACTTGATCGAACTTCGAAACTGAACTTCTCACACTTCCAAATTCGAAACTCAACCTCTTAGAGCTAATGAAATCACTTCCAAAATCAACCAAATCACAATGTGGCTTCACCCATTTGATGAAAATTACTTCTAAGGCTCCAATGGTACATGAAATACTTCAAGGAGGAAAAACTCAACTTTGAGGTTCAAGGATAAAAAATGACAAGATGAGGAGGAGAAGGATTCAGCTTGAATGAATGGCATCATTGGAAAGCAAATCAAAAATGGAAGAGAATGGAGAAGAAAACACTTACATGCATGGGACTTTGATGAAACTTTGAGCCTCTTCTTCTCCCTCTCACCCTCGAACTCTCCTACCTCTCTCACTCTATGTTTTTCTGGTTTTTGGTGAAGTGAGGCTTGGTCAGCTGGGCAAGGCTTTAAGTGGATGGGAAAAGACAAAAATGCCCTCCACTTAGCTCCTCACCTTAGTTTATTTCTAATTAACCACTAACTCATAAAACTTCTAAAAATTGTGATTGTGGCATTATGGAGTTAAGGTATAGGTTTGGTGTCGTGTAATTTGGGTTAGGGGTTCGAATGATATCGAAATGACCGAAACGCCATTGGCTCCCTAATCCTCACGTAATTCTATTTCTACCTCACAACAATCACACCATTCATACTATTAGCAACTAAATGTTTCTTTCACGCTTTTAACATGTCCATGACTTGAATTATTATCTTATCGAATAACAATTCACTAGTTAATTTCATAAAACGAAATTAACCGAATTAGGGATGTTACAGTTTTCTACTCATTCTAAGAAGTCTTGTTGACCAATCCTAACCATCACCTTTGATCCTAGATCCATTTGGTCTTCATGTTCTATTTGGTGAATGCTCTTCCTTATTGTCTTTGATGAGAATGGAGTATGTTTGTCAAAAAATTTATGACAATTTTCTTAACTAATAGAGGCATAGCAACTAGGAAACCGCTTTCACTCCTTCTTGGGAAACCAATTTTAACCCAATAGTTTTATTTTGAAGTTAGGTCTTGACACCAATTCACTTCATTTAAATTCGGTAGAAGTTTTGTCTGCATAAATTGTTGTCTTGTTCTAGCATCGGTTTGTCAAAACCCCTTAAAGTCATATTCCATCATCCACTTTTCAAACAAAAATCTTACCATTGAACTTTTTAACCGAGAAGGTGGTCATGTATTGTAAGATTTGAACCATGAATGTCTGAACACCATAGACTTTTATTAAAAGACATTGCTTTCACTTTACTGTTTGATATTCAGTGTGCTTTATATTTTCTTAAAGATTGATATGGATTCTCTATTTACTCTTGCACTCCAGTAGCTTCCTTGTGTATATAATTTTTCTTGTATCTTTAGAGTTGCATTGAAGCTATTTTAACATCAGTCATATGTTGATAGTTTGAAATCTTACTTAGTCAGTTTTACTCCATCTTTAGGGTCCCATTGAGTTAGACCACCGTTCAGAGTCCTATGTGCATAAGTTAAGCTTTCTAAATTTGTAAAACCTCCATTTCGATGATGTTGCAACTCCGTACTCATGAGGTTATGTAAATTTTGTTGGTAGCGTTGTTTTATGTTGGGGTGAGTAGAAGACCGGGGATGAGTTAGAACCGTGGAACAACCATCGAATTTCGAAATTTTACAACTTGCTCCTCTTAACCCGAGGTGTAATGGAAGGAATTTGTGTATAAGAAAGTGTTGTATCGTGATCCTCACACATCCCGAGCGACTAACCTTAACTTAATCCAACCCATCATTAGACACATTGACATGAGATTGATTGAATTGAGTGTATCAATGACTACTTATGTTTGCGTTTGACAAATCCATGTACCGTCGAGTAGACGACGAATTTTTATTCTGTGCCCAGTGCGCGGATAATACTCGAACGATTTTGAGGACAAAATCTTTCAAGTTGGGGTGTAATGTAACACCCACAGTTTTTCTAATTTCCATAACTGTTACTTGATTTGTTTGTTTGCATAATTTAATTGTCTATTTAATTAACTAATGAGATTAATTGGTTTTTATAATTGTTGTGGGTGGCGAGTTAGAGCTCGGAGAAACTGGTTTTGGGAAACTTTACGGTTGTTTACGTCTTTAAAGTCCCCGCTTCGAAGAAAAGGTGAGTTCCACGTTTTGTTTTCACCCTTGTTTATCTTGTTGATGATGATGTTACTGAATTTGATTGATTGGTACTGTAACGCCCAGAGTTTTTCTAATTTCCATAACTGTTACTTGATTTATTTGTTTGCATAATTTAACTGTCCATTTAATTTAATAATGTGATTAATTGGTTTTTATAATAGTTGTGTCAATTATTTTATTTTATTTTCATTAAGTAGGTAATTGTTTGTTTAATTGGGGGGTTTAAGGGAGAGTGAGTAGGAGTGGTGAGGGAAATGCCCATTTTACCCTTACTAAAATCACCAAGCTCACTTATATAAAAGCAATACCACATTTCATTCATTCTTTCTCTTCCATCTTCGAGCATTAAGAGAGGAAAAGAAAGGAAATTAGACTGAGAGAGTTATGGGCGTGAGAGAGAGGAGATGAGAACTCTCAAGGGTGTTGATGAGTGTGACTGTGAAGCCTTGAACCTCCGTTGAAATGCGCATTCCTTCCTCTTCAAAACAGTACCCCTTTTGATAGCTAAGACCCCTCTTCCTCTTCATCTCCATTTGAGTTCCATAGGAGAAAATGTGGGTCAAAACTTGAGTTTCATCCTTCCATTTTCGATTTTGGGCTTAGGAATCCACATTGGAAGTTAGGTTGCTAAGATATTGGGTAATTTTGAAGCTTCCAGGGTTTGAGTCAAAACATAGGGCTTATTGGAGAGGGTTTGAGCTAGTGGGAGGCGAGTTAGAGCTCGGAGAAACTGGTTTTGGGAAATTTTATGGTTATTTACATCTTTAAAGTCCCCGCTTCGATGAAAAGGTGAGTTCCACGTTTTGTTTTCAAACTTGTTTATGTTGTTGTTGATGATGTTACTGAATTTGATTGATTGGTACTGTAACGCCCACAGTTTTTCTAATTTCCATAACTGTTACTTGATTTATTTGCTTGCATAATTTAATTGTCTGTTTATTTAACTAATGTGATTAATTGGTTTTTATAATTGTTGTGTCAATTGTTTTATTTTATTTTCATTAAGTAGGTAATTGTTTGTTTACTTGTGGGGTTTAAGGGAGAGTGAGTATAAAAGCAATACCACATTTCCTTCATTCATTCTTTCCCTTTCACCTTCGAGCATTAAGAGAGGAAAAGAAAGGAAATTAGACTGAGAGAGAGTTATGGGCGTGAGAGAGAGGAGAGGATAACTCTCAAGGGTGTTGATGAATGTGAAGCCTTGAACCTCCATTGAAATGCCCATTCCTTCCTCTTCAAAACAGTACCCCTTTTGATATCTAAGGATCCCTCTTCCTCTTCATCTCCATTTGAGTTCCATAGGAGAGAATGTGGGTCAAAACTTGATTTTCATCCTTCCATTTTAGATTTTGGGCTTAGGAATCCACATTGGAAGTTAGGTTGCTGAGATTTTTTGTAATTTTGAAGCTTCAAGGGTTTGGGTCAGAACATAGGGCTTATTGGAGAGGGTTTGAGCTAGTGGGTGGCGAGTTAGAGCTCGGAGAAACTGGTTTTGGGAAATTTTACGGCTGTTTTCGTCTTTAAAGTCTCCGCTTCGATGAATGTGAGTCCCACGTTTTGTTTTCAAACTTGTTTATGTTGATGGTGATGATGTTACTGAATTTGATTGATTGGTAGGGTGTTAGTTGCTGTTATTGCTCAATTTGAGTTTTAAGTTAAATTCGGTTTGTGAATTCATTGATATCGGTTTTGTGAATATGTATAAATAGAAAGGCCTATGATTGAACCCTAGGAACTTCCCCAAATTACTGTTATAATGTGTATTTAGGTGTGTTTGTGTGCTGGAACACTCTGGATTAGTTGCTGAATTTTGAGGATTGGTGGTGTTAATTGTGCAATTTGTTGTGTGGGAAATTCTGTTTGAACCATTCTGGATATAGGTTCGATTTTTGTTAAAATGTGAACTCCCAGGTTATCCAAATTTCGTGTGGTTTGTTTTGTTAGAAAATAAGCTTAATTTTCTTTGTTTTGGCACTGGTTTGAATGATTTTGGGTGAGTATAGCCAGAGATATTGATGTTTTGAGTTAGGTCAAAAATCTGGAACAGCTTTAGGTATAGGTACGGCATTTCCGTCATAAAGTTTTCTATGGAATCGCTTTTTGAATGGTTCCTGTTTCTTTAGAAACTAGACTCAATTGGCTTCAGTTTGAACCTAGATTTCATGATTTTTGACAGAGTATTGGTATTTTAAAACATATTAGAAATTGGTGGACAGAATCTGTCCTGTTTCGGAACCCTGTAGATTTTTTGTTAAAACTGTTTCGGAACCCTGATAATTTGGCAAAACAAAAGTCACAGTCAGAAACTAGACATCATAATCTTTCTAATGAGTGGTCATTTGTAATTTTGCGTGACCGTTTGGTATGTCAAATGTTTTCTTGAAATTTTGATATGGTTGCTGGAAATTTCTGAATAGTTAGGTGTTGTTTCTTCAACCCTCCACGTTGATGAATGAATGCTTATGCGAATCCAATAGCTTTGTTTCGAGTGAGTAAACTATTTAGTTTCTATGCACAAGGCCCAAGAGGTTAAAGAATGGATGATGTGCTTCGGGTCGGTCTCATGAACCCATCTCAAGGCCCAAGAGGTTAGGTTAGTGTGTTCTATTTATTTATAGAACACGGGTCCCCTATATGTATCGTCGTAGCTTTTTGTTATGTAAGTCTAAGGCGCAGGGGGGGTGCATCACAGGTAAAATAATAAAAGATACGCGGAGAGTATTTGTAAGGAGTAACGAAGAACTCACTGAGATTATGTAATCTCACAGCTCATTGTTGTTGTTTTTCATATAAACAGATGAAGGTTAAGGAAAGTTATGCCAAGTTGAGGATTTCAGTTATGGGGGACCTCATTTTATTTGAAGTTCTTCCTATATATTTGTATTTTGGATTAAGGTTTATATATATTTGTATTTTGGATTAAGTTGGTCGTGTCGACTCCGATAGGTGCTTAAGAAAAAATGTTTATGTTCAGGTTCTTTAATTAAAGTTGTTATAAAAACACTATCAATGTATGAGTCATTTTCGGACAATTGTTGTTCCTTAGTTTAATCAAAATTACGAAACTATATCTCTGAGATGTTTGAAAAGTAATATCCCTGATTTTATTGTTGATTGAAATCCAGGATGTTACACCCACAATCTGGTGGGTCTGTCAAAGACAATGGCTGACCAAATATGGTCTTGTCTTGAGCAACTTTGCTATTTAATTCCAGGTTGTAATGTCTTTTCAGCTGTAATGACATTATTCCTATCTAATGCATGAAAGGCCGACTAACAATCAAGTATTCCATGGGCTAGGGATTTCATCTCTCATGCCTTCTTTTTTAGCTATAATGACATTATTCCTATCACTTCAAAAAAATGATGAACTAGAGTGAAATGAAAGAGGCTGACTTTTTTTTAAGCAAAGATAAATATATTAATAAAGAGAAAAGAAAAACAAAAAGAGGACTAAGGGGGGACCAAACCAAAACCCAAGGCCATGAAAAAAACTAACAAAGCAACAAAAGATAAACCAGGGCAAAGACCCCCAAAAACAACCATCCAACTGAAAGCAGACCAACAAACCGGCCAAAAATGGCTAAAAACAACAGGTTAGAACGTGACAGAGATGGAGCTAGATTTAGACCGAAGGTTGTAACCAACAGTCTTCTTTTGCTTCTTCTTTGTTTCTTGGATACAACCGGTTCCAAGTATCGCTCAGCTGAGTCAGGAACTACCGGATCCCCAACATCATCTGGCGGTTCACCCCACAGCCTACTTAAAATTTGCATTTCAGCTCTAACTGTGGGATTCATAACCTCTGAGTCGACGATCATAACTTTGGTTTTTGGAAAGACCACAGAAGCTTGAGAGATAGAAGCCTCATCATCCGAGATATCCGCCCAAATTTGCTCTATAGCAGGTGTCTCCACAGGGGGTGAAGCACCAGAATCAATCGCGGGTTTGTTGGAGCAGGTATGAGCATCACCAGGAACCTGGCCCTCAGCCATCTCTGCAGGTGTAATAGCATGGCTGTTAACACCTTTGAATTGATTGGAATCAATGCCAACCCCCACCAAAACCAGACTATTGTCTTGTAATGTTGGGCCAGCGTCAGGCTTACCTGAGTTCTCCAATGACTTACCTATATCCTTCCGAGGAGGCTTAATAGGGCCTGATACCCCATTTCTCGTACAATTCTGAAGAGAATGGCCAATACAACTACAAGAGGTGCAGAAAAGAGGTACACGCTCGTATTCCACCCTGATGGGAAAGGCATAACCCTCCCTTTCTACTAACAATTGATCATGCAGCCTTTCAGAAAAATCAACATCAATAAGAACTCTGGCATAATGACCAAAAGTCCTCTTCATAGTGGCTTCATCCAAAGCAATAGGAGTACCTAGGCTACCACTGATCTCAAACAAAATCTTTGACCTCCAGTATTCTCGGGAAAGACCGTGAAGCCTAACCCAACACTGAGCATTGGTTTGTTTTGCAGAGAGAGGGTCAAAATCTGGCCTCCAAGCAAATAGGCGCAGAACACCCGGCTGTAGAGATCGCGATCCAAGTGACCAAACACGCCTAAAGTCCTCAGTAGAGACAAAAGAGAATTCAAAAAATCCCTTTCTCAGAGAAACCAGAGACCATTCAGAAGAGATCTTCCACATCTTGGACAACTTCTCCTTTAAATCTCTAAGCTGATATGGTTTATCCCCTTTAGATAAAATTATTCTACCATGTAATAGGTTGACACATTCAGCAATACTAGCCTGATATTCATCTTCAGAGATCTTAACAGCAAGAACATCTCCTTTTAAATAAGGTTTCTGCTGCTTACTGTAATCAAAATCTACAAAGGATCGAGGGGCTTGAGGTATACCTGTCAGTGCCTCAGAAAAATATTTCCTTTTAACACCACTCACAGATCCTGTCTTAACTGTTCCAGACAGACCGTCATTCGCAGGCAGAATTGTCACCAACTCAGGAAACAAATCTGCCAACGCCGCGTTCTGATTGGCTACTTGATCTGCACTTCCTGCTGCTTTGCCTGCATGCGCTGACAATGACGCAACTTTGCCTGCTGCTGGCGCAGCTTTGCCTGTTTGCGCTGACCATGACGTGACAACGGTGTCACGCCTCACCTGCTCCCCCTGCCGCGTAGCAAACATCGATGGACGCGCCACAACAGTCGCAGGCGGAGGAATCAATTCAGGGAACAAAACCTGCATCCCATCTGCAAACATCACGCGCGCGTCGGTCACATTTGCGCTGGTCCTTCCCTGCTGCGCAGACAGCGACTTGTCTTCAGTGGTGTCATTCCTCACCTGCCCCGTAGCAGGAATCGCTGACACTGATGGATCTAATAATGTCTCCAAGGCGGACACATGGCGAGGACAGACCAGTAAAAGGTCTGGGGGGACAGACATAGCTGGCGGCGGCTAGGAGATAAACCCTAGCGGAGCCATTCCTTTTCTTTTTCAATCAAATTAGCGATTCTTGATCACCACCCAAGGCTGACTAACATTCAAGAGTTCCATGGGCTAGGGATTTCATCTCTCTTGCCTTTCCCTCTTCTTCCTCTTCTTTGCACCCTTATTTGCTCACTCTAGCTTCCCTTTCTTTTTCTTTGTATTGTTGAAGTTGAAAATGAGCTAAACCTAATCCTTTCCTTTTCTTATTTCAGCTGAGAGTTGTGTGGAACAATTGGGTTTTGTGGATTGGTCTTAGCGCCCAGCCCTTTAATGGTAAGCTAGTAACAATAGTACTCACACACCACCTTTTTACAAATAGTTTAGATAAGGTAACATCGATGTAATATCAAATGTAATATTTAATTACTTTGGGAAATATAGTAATTTTTTTGATATTTGAATACACTGTTTTAGCTTACTTTAAATACAATTTTTAGAATATGAGTGAATATATATACTATTAAATCATGTTTCTACGGATGTTTTAATAGTTTAAAATTTTGTGTGCATGATATAAATATATTATAAGATACCTCTAGTGTTCTGGGTTAGATTCGGGAACAATCACTGATCGCAACTGACTCGTAAGTGGGTAGGGTTTTTATAAAAATTTTGTTTATAACTATTTGAACGTAAAACAACGCTTCCACCATACCCATGAGAGTCACCTACGTCTACTAAACCCAATTTACTAGTATGGGTGTCTCTCTTTTTCATGAATTGGTCTTGGGTACTTAACCGTAAGACACAATAATCTTATTCTGGTATACGACGCTTTGGAAACCTATTTGTAACACCCCTTTCTACCCTTTACTTTGTTTATAAAAATCAGAGTTTAAAAATTTCGTTCACAGGGAATGTCACACATACTTCAATAAAACGTCGCTTAGCAGTTTTTGAAAAACAGTTCAACTCAATACTCATGCATTCGCGTAGCACCTCACAAATAAAGAATCTCCAATCTCCTTTTAACGTCACTTATAAAACTCAACATAACACAATCAACTACGCAGCGGAAAATAGTAAAACATAACCAAATAGTCCACATGGACATAACAACCAAAAATCATTAAATAAATGCTGAGTTCGTTATCCCCCCTGAGTGCTACGTATCAGAGCAAGACGACTCGACTCGAAAAGTGAAGCTAATACCTTCACTGGGAATCACCTGCACGTTACCAACACGGGGTAACATTCAAACAGGAAAGGGTGAGCATCATTTCAGTCTATATAATAAAAAATATGATAAGCACTAATCATAGGCTACGCACTAGAACAATCAGCATCCAAAACAACAAATGTTCACATCACAGTCATCATTCACATCATGTACAAAAACTCATCTCATGTCATATAGATTTATGAAATGCAACCCACTCGCGGGTATATGCATGAAGGTACCTTTTCACAAAACGTCGCTTAGCCACTCAGGCCTCATCATCACTTAGCCACTCAGGCCTCAAAACATCACTGGGTTTTATGCATATGGGCATGAGACTCTATGACATGCACCACTCACTTCACAAAATCACACAATTACTCAGATCACGGTCAACAATGTGACCCATCACTTACCTGTTTGCTCGCACGGAGCACAGCACCTGTCAAATTCATAATCATCACACAACATCACTAGGCCACTTAGACCTTAACATCACTTAGCCACTCAGGCCCCAAATGTCACTTACACATAAACATCATTTAACTCAAACCTTAGCCACTGAGGGCAAAAACGTCATTTGACTAACCACCAAGGGCATCCTCGTCATTTACGCATCATTATCATTAACTTTGGCCACTAGGGGCAAAACAGTCATTTTGACACCACTACGTTAAAACTGTTGTTTATACACCAAAAGGGATTTTTAAAGAGTTCCACGTCATTTTCAATGTCACTGGGACGATCCCCGGGGACAACCACTTGGGCGCCCACAAACAGTCAGAAAATAACAATTTTTCATTTTAAAAATTGAACCCACAAATAGACAACGTAAAAAGCTTCACGACACTTTTCGAATCGTTCAAAACGGACGTCTAAATCAAAAGTTATGATAAAAACAATTTTTGGAAAAATTAGGCAACATCCTGGGAACAGGCGCCTTAGGCGCCCAGGCAACCAGGCAACAAGTGCACAGGCGCCCAGCGCCCAGGCAACAAGAACGCAACACGACACGGGCGCCTAGCGCCCAGGAGCAACACGCGCGCGCACAGCGCAGCGCAACACAGACACGGGCGCCTAGCGCCCAGGAGCAACAACGCGCGCGCACAGCGCAGCGCAACACAGACACGGGCGCCTAGCGCCCAGGAGCAACAACGCGCGCGCACAGCGCAGCGCAGCACAACATAGGCGCCCAGCGCCCAGGGCGGGCACTCAGCGCCCAGGAAACTGCAACAACGCCCAGAATTTCTGTTCAACCCTTTTTAACACAAAAATTGGTTTTTCTTAACAATTCTAAAGCATAAAAACTCCAATTTTCCAGCAACGCAAAAACACATTTTTCTCATTCAAAATCACCAAACTCAATTTATCAAAACTCAAACTAAACAAAACAACCTCACTAATACTATCATGGCGCCCTAGGCGCCCAAGACACTCACAACCCCTATGCGAATTCTCTTCCAACGAATCAATGCATAGATGAACATCATATTTCTCAACATATGCGCATATCATCACCCATGAGACAACTTCATAGATCACACCACACAAAAATCGAATTCGCAAGACACATTATAATTAACATACATGGAAGTCAACATTCAAGAACATCAAGAAACGCAAAAGACTCATCAAGAACATCACGAATTCTAGCATAAATCTTAGATCTAGGACCTATCATAGAATGTATTAGATAGAGTGTTAGAGCTCCCCTAACCTTTTCAAGAAGAATTCGATGCCTAGGATGCAGTCACCTACAGATCCACAGCAACAATGGAAATTCCCTCTTCTTTGCTCTTCGAAACCCTCTCCTCCTTCTTCTCTTGGCCGCCTCCTTGCTCTTTTCTTTCTCACGCTATTCTCTTTTTCCTTTGCTCTCTCTCTCTCTCGAAATTTCGCACACAATGAGCTAACAACCCTAACCCCAAACACTACTCCACTTCGCATATGACAAGAATAATGGGCTTGGGCTTCTCACTTAGGCCCAAGTCCATTTGGTTTGGCACCTCCATTTTCCAATACTTCCTACGCATATTAACATAAATTCAATTAATTAAATTACATCAAATAATTTAATTTAAATCCCCAATTACTTAATTAAATAAATTAATTAATTAATTTTAGGATGTTACAACTCTCCCCCACTTAGAATATTTCGTCCTCGAAATTTACCTGATCAAACAACTCTGGGTAGGATTCTCGCATCTTGCTCTCTAGCTCCCAAGTCATACTCTCGCCGGCAGCTCCTAGCCAGACCACTTTCACTAATGCAATCTCTTTGCCTCTAAGCGCCTTCACTTCACGATCTTCAATCCGTACGGGCGTCGTCTCCACAGTGAGATTATCCCGCACCTCTACATCGTCCATATGGATCACATGAGATGGATCCGAAACATACTTCCGAAGTTGCGACACGTGAAACACGTCATGCAAGTTCGAAAGATTTGGCGGTAAAGCCACTCTATAAGCCACATTTCCAATTCTCTCGGATATCTGATAAGGACCAACAAATCGAGGAGTGAGCTTCTTCGATTTCAATGCCCGACCAACACCGGTAATAGGAGAAACCCTCAAGAACACATGCTCACCCTCCTGAAACTCTAAATCTTTCCTCCGCTTGTCATGATAACTCTTCTGACGACTCTGCGAAGCCTTCATCTTTTCACGGATCACCTTGATCTTCTCCGTAGTCTCCCGGACAATCTCCGGACCCAACACTACACTTTCTCCCGACTCATACCAACATAACGGTGTCCTACACTTGCGACCATACAACGCTTCAAACGGTGCCATCCCGATACTGGAATGGTGACTGTTGTTATAGGTAAACTCAATCAACGCAAGATATGAATCCCATGAACCCCGTTGTTCCAATACACAAGCCCTCAACAGATCCTCTAACGACTGAATTGTCCTCTCTGACTGGCCATCGGTCTGGGGATGATACGCCGAACTCATTTTTAACTTAGAACCCAATTCTTTCTGCAAACTCTTCCAAAACTCGGAAGTGAACCTCGGATCCCTATCTGACACAATACTCTTCGGAACACCGTGCAGCCTCACAATCTCCTTGACATATACCTCTGCCAACCTCGACACCGGATAAGTGATATTAATAGGAATAAAATGAGCAGACTTCGTTAACCTATCAATGATCACCCAAATAGCGTCATGACCCTTAGCTGTATTCGGTAACCCCGTCACAAAATCCATTGCTATGCTATCCCATTTCCACTCTGGAATTTCCAACGGTTGCATTAGCCCTGCAGGCTTCTGATGCTCTACCTTAGATTTCTGACAGGTCAAACAGGCATACACAAATTGCGCCACATCTCTCTTCATACCATACCACCAAAACATCATTTTCAGATCCTGATACATCTTCGTTGCTCCAGGATGGATACTCAACTTGCTACGATGACCTTCCTCTAAAATTGCCTTTCTCATCTCTTCATTGTCAGGAACACAGATCCTACCCCGGAACCTCAACACACCACTGGAATCTAATTTGAAATCTTCATCTTCAGATTGACCAACCCCATTAATTAAATCCACTAACTTCACATCTGACTTCTGAGCCTCTCTGATGCTGCCCAGAAAATCATTATCGATCTTTAACATCCCCAGCTTGACACTGCGAGGTGTCATTTTACAAACCAAACTCAAATCTCTGAATTCCTCAATTAATTCTAATTCTTTCACCATCATTGCCGACATGTGCAAGGACTTCCTGCTTAAAGCATCAGCCACGACATTAGCTTTGCCGGGATGATAATTCAAACCAAAGTCATAATCCTTCAAGAGTTCCAACCACCGACGCTGTCTCATATTCAATTCTTTCTGATCGAACAGATACTTTAGACTCTTATGATCGCTGAACACTTCGAACCTCGAACCATACAGGTAGTGCCTCCAAATCTTAAGCACAAATACCACAGCAGCCAACTCCAAATCATGCGTAGGGTAATTTTTCTCATGAATCCGCAATTGCCTCGACGCATACGCAACAACCTTCCCATCCTGCATCAACACACCACCGAGACCCATCTTCGAAGCGTCACAATACACAACGAACGGTTCCTCTGGATTAGGCAACGTCAAAACAGGCGACGTCGTCAATCTTTTTTTTAGTTCCATAAAACTTTCCTCACACCGAGCATCCCAAACAAACACTTTACCCTTGCAAGTCAACTGAGTCAATGGAAGGGCCAACTTGGAAAAACCCTCAATGAACCTCCTGTAGTACCCAGCCAAACCCAAAAAGCTTCTAATCTCTGTTACGGACTTCGGAGACTCCCACTCCAACACTGCTTCTACTTTTGCCGGATCAACCGCAATACCATTACCAGAAATCACGTGCCCAAGAAAACTCACCTCTTTCAGCCAGAACTCACACTTCGACAACTTAGCGTACAACTTTTTCTCTTTTAAAACTTCCAACACTGACTTCAGGTGCTCAGCATGCTCTTCATCTGACTTAGAATAAACTAGAATATCATCTATGAAGATTACCACAAACCGATCTAGGTAATTATGGAAAATACGGTTCATATATTCCATAAATACACCAGGAGCATTGGTCACACCGAACGGCATCACTGAATACTCATAATGCCCATACCTTGTCCTGAACGCTGTCTTCTGAACATCTTCATCCTTTACTTTAATCTGATGATATCCGGACCTCAAATCGATTTTGCTGAAAACACGGGCACCTACTAATTGATCCATCAGATCGTCGATCCTCGGAAGCGGATACTTATTCTTGATAGTTACCTTATTCAACTGATGATAGTCCACACATAACCTCATGCTCCCATCTTTCTTCTTCACTAACAATACCGGAGCTCCCCACGGTGATACACTTGGTCTCACAAACTTTTTCTCAAGCAATTCTTCAAGTTGCGTCTTCAACTCAGACAATTCCGACGCCGACATTCTGTACGGTGCCATAGACACAGGCCTCGTACCAGGTACAAGATCAATCGAAAACTCAACTTCTCTTTCCGGTGGTACACCCGGAATCTCATCAGGAAAGACTTCCGGAAACTCGCGTACCACTTTCAGTTCTTCAATGACAGCCTGACTCTCAGCAGACAACGAAGCCATCAACGCAAACAACTGAACTCCTTCTTTCTTCAACTCCTTCAGCTGACCAGCAGATATCAAAACGGAACTTTCCTCACCGAAACTAACCGACTTGCTACGACAGTTGATATGGACGTGATTATTCTCTAACCAGTCCATGCCTAGGATTACATCCAGACCTCTCAACGGCAAACAGACAAAATTCACAATAAAGTCCCTGCCGAATATCGACACGGGACACTGAGAACACACCTGGGACGTAATCACCGACCCCTTCGCAGGAGTATCGACAACCATATCCCCACACATAGCAGATAAAACAAGACCCAATCTCTTACAGCAATCAACAGAAATAAAACAATGGGTAGCACCAGTATCAATAAGAGATTTCAGAGAAGTACCATTAATAAAGCACGTACCTCTAATCAGACCATCATCATCATCAGGCTCCTCTCCTGCCAATGCAAATACCTTCCCAGTAGACCTTTCCTTTTTCGGCTTTGTACACTTTGTACTGATATGCCCAGACTCACCACAGTTGAAACACACCACATCTTTAACCTTACACTCAGCTGCCATATGACCCTTTTTACCACAACGGTAGCAATTCCTGTCATCCGACCTGCATGTAGTACTCTTGTGGCCAGGCTTGCCACACTTATAACAGACAATGTTAGCAGGGGCATCTCCCCCACTAGGACCCTTACTCCCAGCAGCCTTCTGATAACTCTTACCCGCAGGAACCTCGTACGGCTTGCTTCGACTCTGAAACTTGCCCTTTCTCTCAGAAGTAGCTTTGTAGCGAGCAGTACTGTCCTCCTCGAAGATCCTGCAACTGTCAACCAGATCTGCAAACACACGAATCTTCTGATAACCAATGGCCTGTTTAATATCAGGCCTCAACCCATTCTCAAATTTGATGCATTTCGAAAATTCAGCTGTAGCCTCACTGTAGTGTGGATAAAATTTTGCTAGCTCCACAAATTTTGCCGCATAGGCAGTCACAGACATACCACCCTGCTTCAACTCTGAAAACTCTATCTCTTTCTTCCCGCGGACGTCCTCAGGAAAATACTTCCTCAGAAACTCCCTGCTGAATACCTCCCAAGTAATCTCTTCCTGCACAGCCTCTAACCTCTGCCTAGTAGCCAACCACCAGTCGTCGGCCTCCTCGGCTAACATGTGGGTAACAAAGCGGACCTTCTGCTCAACAGTACAGTCCATCACCCTGAAAATCCTCTCGATCTCCTTCAGCCAAGCCATAGCACCATCTGGATCATATTTGCCCTTAAAGGTGGGCGGGTTCTCCCTCTGGAAGGTAGTCAGACTCCTAAAACCAGCATTATCTCCAACATTTTGCTGACCCTGCACAGCCTGAGCCATAGCTTGCAATGCAGCAGCAAGAGCAGCGTCGTTTCTTCCAGCCATTACGAACTATCACTGCAGCACAAACTTAAGATTTAGAACTCATTTATTGTCATAAGACACTATGACAGGACAACATTGGCCGGACAGACCGAACTGCTCTGATACCACTAATGTAACACCCCTTTCTACCCTTTACTTTGTTTATAAAAATCAGAGTTTAAAAATTTCGTTCACAGGGAATGTCACACATACTTCAATAAAACGTCGCTTAGCAGTTTTTGAAAAACAGTTCAACTTAATACTCATGCATTCGCGTAGCACCTCACAAATAAAGAATCTCCAATCTCCTTTTAACGTCACTTATAAAACTCAACATAACACAATCAACTACGTAGCGGAAAATAGTAAAACATAACCAAATAGTCCACATGGACATAACAACCAAAAATCATTAAATAAATGCTGAGTTCGTTATCCCCCCTGAGTGCTACGTATCAGAGCAAGACGACTCGACTCGAAAAGTGAAGCTAATACCTTCACTGGGAATCACCTGCACGTTACCAACACGGGGTAACATTCAAACAGGAAAGGGTGAGCATCATTTCAGTCTATATAATAAAAAATATGATAAGCACTAATCATAGGCTACGCACTAGAACAATCAGCATCCAAAACAACAAATGTTCACATCACAGTCATCATTCACATCATGTACAAAAACTCATCTCATGTCATATAGATTTATGAAATGCAACCCACTCGCGGGTATATGCATGAAGGTACCTTTTCACAAAACGTCGCTTAGCCACTCAGGCCTCATCATCACTTAGCCACTCAGGCCTCAAAACATCACTGGGTTTTATGCATATGGGCATGAGACTCTATGACATGAACCACTCACTTCACAAAATCACACAATTACTCAGATCACGGTCAACAATGTGACCCATCACTTACCTGTTTGCTCGCACGGAGCACAGCACCTGTCAAATTCATAATCATCACACAACATCACTAGGCCACTTAGACCTTAACATCACTTAGCCACTCAGGCCCCAAATGTCACTTACACATAAACATCATTTAACTCAAACCTTAGCCACTGAGGGCAAAAACGTCATTTGACTAACCACCAAGGGCATCCTCGTCATTTACGCATCATTATCATTAACTTTGGCCACTAGGGGCAAAACAGTCATTTTGACACCACTACGTTAAAACTGTTGTTTATACACCAAAAGGGATTTTTAAAGAGTTCCACGTCATTTTCAATGTCACTGGGACGATCCCCGGGGACAACCACTTGGGCGCCCACAAACAGTCAGAAAATAACAATTTTTCATTTTAAAAATTGAACCCACAAATAGACAACGTAAAAAGCTTCACGACACTTTTCGAATCGTTCAAAACGGACGTCTAAATCAAAAGTTATGATAAAAACAATTTTTGGAAAAATTAGGCAACATCCTGGGAACAGGCGCCTTAGGCGCCCAGGCAACCAGGCAACAAGTGCACAGGCGCCCAGCGCCCAGGCAACAAGAACGCAACACGACACGGGCGCCTAGCGCCCAGGAGCAACACGCGCGCGCACAGCGCAGCGCAACACAGACACGGGCGCCTAGCGCCCAGGAGCAACAACGCGCGCGCACAGCGCAGCGCAACACAGACACGGGCGCCTAGCGCCCAGGAGCAACAACGCGCGCGCACAGCGCAGCGCAGCACAACATAGGCGCCCAGCGCCCAGGGCGGGCACTCAGCGCCCAGGAAACTGCAACAACGCCCAGAATTTCTGTTCAATCCTTTTTAACACAAAAATTGGTTTTTCTTAACAATTCTAAAGCATAAAAACTCCAATTTTCCAGCAACGCAAAAACACATTTTTCTCATTCAAAATCACCAAACTCAATTTATCAAAACTCAAACTAAACAAAACAACCTCACTAATACTATCATGGCGCCCTAGGCGCCCAAGACACTCACAACCCCTATGCGAATTCTCTTCCAACGAATCAATGCATAGATGAACATCATATTTCTCAACATATGCGCATATCATCACCCATGAGACAACTTCATAGATCACACCACACAAAAATCGAATTCGCAAGACACATTATAATTAACATACATGGAAGTCAACATTCAAGAACATCAAGAAACGCAAAAGACTCATCAAGAACATCACGAATTCTAGCATAAATCTTAGATCTAGGACCTATCATAGAATGTATTAGATAGAGTGTTAGAGCTCCCCTAACCTTTTCAAGAAGAATTCGATGCCTAGGATGCAGTCACCTACAGATCCACAGCAACAATGGAGATTCCCTCTTCTTTGCTCTTCGAAACCCTCTCCTCCTTCTTCTCTTGGCCGCCTCCTTGCTCTTTTCTTTCTCACGCTATTCTCTTTTTCCTTTGCTCTCTCTCTCTCTCGAAATTTCGCACACAATGAGCTAACAACCCTAACCCCAAACACTACTCCACTTCGCATATGACAAGAATAATGGGCTTGGGCTTCTCACTTAGGCCCAAGTCCATTTGGTTTGGCACCTCCATTTTCCAATACTTCCTACGCATATTAACATAAATTCAATTAATTAAATTACATCAAATAATTTAATTTAAATCCCTAATTACTTAATTAAATAAATTAATTAAATAATTTTAGGATGTTACACTATTAACCATACAGCTTTTCAAAAACCGACCATCCTCTTGGAATCTCTAAGACTTAGACATTAAGGTATGAGAAGTTCTAAACAATAGCGATCTCCCCGGCAAGAGAACACGAAAAGAATCCTTGATTAAGACTTAGACAGTAAAAGAATCCTTCATCTTACTCATAAGGAATCGTTGATTAATCTAGGTGTAATTGGCTTCCTTGGGATTACGTACGGAGATGGAATGATTGCAACATCTAGGGAACATCAAATGGGCGCACGATTAGTGCTCCTGGTTTGATTCGGAAAACGAATTCCAACTATTTCAGACATTCCTTTGGTCCTCCATCTTTCTGAATCCCATAAACAATACAAACGAAACTATTACAACGGTCATAGTCAACCAATTCGAAACTCATCCTACCTAGAGAATAAACATTCATCATCTTAGGTAAACTGAACTTTTCCTTTGACAACATTTAGCGGAATGCCTAATGGTCTAGGGCTTTTATAGACTCTGACAATTTCTGAAAGGCTATAACTACTAATAACCCTTTCTGAGAGATAGTTCATTTTAGGACTACTAAGGATACTATACTAACCCGGTGTCTAAGAACTTAGTCTGAATGGTTTGGAAATCCTCTTCCCATTTGCCATGCTACTTAAGGGTTTACTTACCATGAACACTTTAGGGTTTAACGGCTTAAGGTCGGAAAAGAGTATTCCTCAGAATCAATCATTAGGGACACCTTCTGAACTCTACTCAGACGTGTAGACATTTTCGTTAGCTTTCCAACGCATCTCGGAACATAAAAATCGGGGTTCCGGATCAGAAGTTACAAGTAAAACAAGTCGGAAGACTATCGAGAATATCGCACAGATCAAGGCCGGCTTACTCCTACTCGGAAGATTGCAATAAGGTTACTTCCATCGACATCATGTACTAGCCCTTTCTTGGAAGGAACGGATTCATAAATCTTGGGTTATTCCACTTGCCAATATTGCTGATGCAATTATGGTTCACTAAACCGTCTTCATGAGATTTTAAAAGGTTACTTTGAGGGTAAGATAACTGACCTAGACTCGAGACTATCCGAAGGATTTCTCTATAATGTGACGTGAGTTGGGTTAATCTGAGTTACAAGGTAAGGTAACTACTAGATATTATCTCGGAAACTGAGAAACTTGGTTGGACATGAATTGGAGCTTCACAGTGTCGGTTACTCCTAAACGGACCTCCGAACACTAATACTCTTACTACTTGAAGATTTTGTTTCGGTTACAACTGGATGGACGACCTATAAAGTTTTACGCGGAATCTCAACAATTGCTTCGGCTCCAAAGACTGAACATTCGCCCACAACTTCCTCGAACCATCACAGATGCCCATCTATTGTTTCGGAATGTCATTCATAGCCTTCTGCTTCTGCTGCGCGCTCTGATGAAACGAGAAGGCTAGAAGTCCTATGGTTTAGGGTTTCGGACACTTTCGGGGCTGAGGCAACAATTAGTCATCATTCTCAGTAACTCACATGAAACATTGATCGAATCCTGACTCAACACTTCACATAATATACTGAAAGGTTCTGACAGTCAATCGTCTAAGTCCCTAGCTGACTCGATCTAATAACCTCTTGATCGTAAGGTCACTAAGCCCGACTAGGTCGAACTGCTCTGATACTAAAATGTAACACCCTAATATTTCTAACAAATAGAAATACTAAAATGCACAACTTAGTATACTTTAGAGTAAAATTCCTGTATTTGGATATTGACCAAAATCCAAAACTTGATATAACTCATCAAGTGATCAATCTTAATCCCTATTGTTCAATATCAAGTACAACATTAGCGGAAACGATTTACAACTTGAATCAATTACAAGTCATAACTCGAGATACAAAAACTAGGAGAAACAAAATGAAGACAAGAGCTAAGTATTCGGGCTCTCCATAAGGCCTCATCTAACCATGCTTTCTCGCTTTGTTCTTTCCCTGCGTATCTGTAAAACATCAACATATAAAGGGTGAGATTACAAATCTCAGTGAGTCCTATCGATACCCCTTACTACACACTTGTTAGGATTTCGGCAAGTGTACCGAATCGTTTCAAGTAATAGTAAATTAGTAAGGACCACTAGTCGTATCCACAGGGATTTTGAGTTATTATCACTGAGCAAATGTGGTAAATCTTCGGCGTAAAGCTATCTGGACAGTTTATGATTTATAGGAATCGAAAACAGAATATTGGTAAATAAAATTCGAGAATAAAACGATTAGAAATTGAATCCTCTCCCCTACGCTATCATGCAATAGACCTTCGATCAATTTCAATGTAATTACCCAATTTAACATATTCCATTCAATTATAAGATTAAGGACAATCCCATGCCTCAAAACCCCTTTTCTCTAATGGGAAACCCTAATTCCTTAAGTGAATCACCAATAGACAAAGCATTAAACATGAGAATTAACGAATTCACAAACACAATCTCATATTCATTTGATCATCACCTTTGTGACCTAATACCCCAATATGCGGTAAACATACCCATCTCCCAATGGTGAACATAAACCCTAATTCAGTACAACAACAGATATTATTGCAAAGCAGTACGAACGGAGGTAAAGGCAATTGTTAAACTGAATAATAATCGAATTGATCATAGCAAAGGGTTCACATGATAGTTTTGGAGAGATTCATCTCTTCCTAACCCCAGAAAACTAGCTACCCATAATCAAAGCGATGAAAGATAAGATTAAAGAGAAGTTACACAAAGAGGAATACATTGGATCCTTCAATTCCTTGTTCCCAAGTGTAGAGAAGCTCCAATTCTTGCCCCTTGTTCGCAGCTCCAAACCCTCTTCTCGCATCCAACACGAAGTCCCCAAAAAAACTCTGCAATTTTTGCTTAAAACGCAAAACTTTCTGTCATCCGTAGCGACGCGATGGTGCTGAAAAATGCCTGGTCGCGACGCGAAGAATGGCAGATTCTAATCCTTCTTTTCTCTGTTGCGTCACTAGGCAAGCTGTCTGGTTCGCTAGTTGACGACACATGAAATTGAAGGCCTTCTATTGCAATAGGCACTAGGGATGAGGGAAATATCTTACAATTCAATCCTAATACATCAATCTAAATCTACGCTAAATCCCCTGACAATTGACTGAAATTCAATCAAATAACAGCAGTTTTGGCTTATAAACTGAACAACAATATAACATGACGATGGTGTCAACACAACCCCAAACATGGAGTTTTGCTTGTCCTCAAGAAATCATTCAATTTAGGCCGTGGCAAATTTTTTATTCAACTTTCACACCTTTCACACATACCATTAGATACGTCAGGACATCAAAAGTCATCATCCAACATAATGTGGTAGCAAGACAAATCGAATTGGAAAACACAAGATCATATAGAGGCAAGCATTCTCATGTTCCCTCTTTTTCACACATCTCACTCAATTGCTCTCTTTTCTGAAGTGTATAAGGTATTCACTCAGCTCACAATACATGTATCATCGTTTCATAGGCTTGAACAAGTTCTAGAAAAGTCTACACAAAATGATATGCACACACACTATTTGAGGACTTAAAGGATGTAACAGGGCTTAGGTAAGGGTGGATATTATTTGGAAAGGTAGGTTACAAACTTGGAGTTAGGCCCAATTCTCTTTTTATCATATTTTAACAATCTCACCACTTTTCCCAACAACATTCCACTAGAGAAAGATTTATTTATTTTTTGTTTCTCCTTTCTCTTGTATATACCACCCCAAACTTAATTTGTTGCTATTCCATGAGCAACGCCAAACATAGATCTTTCCCACACATGCATACACTTGTCTACCTAACTCCAAGTTAAGAGAACAAACTATGAATTTAATTTTCCTGGTGTGGTCTATGTCAGAACAGAATAATAAGAAGAAACAATTAGGCTCAATGAGGCTAACAAAGGATAATTTATTATGAGGTGGTTTGAAAGGCTCTGGGTTTCCAAAACAGTTAAGCACAAGTTCAAGTTATGCAGAATAATATATGAAATCAATGTCCACATAGTCAATGAATAATAAGTGTTTAGGTTCAAACCTCGCGGCTGGGATTGTAAGAGATTGAACTCTTGGAAGCTTGCCAACATATAATCCAGATTTTCCTCAACCTTTACCTTAAACAAATGACAATACCTGATGATAAAATTTTGATGTGAAAGTGATCGCATGGTAAGATACAAAGCATGTTAGAGCTAAACAACCACCATCAATGAGAATGAGTTTAAAGTTGTGGTGCATCATAATCAATGTAAAAGTCATATCAGCATAGTACAACCAAAATGCAAAAAGCTACCTCTACCATGGGTTTCCTCCCATGAAGCGCTTGTTTATCGTCCTAAGCTTGACATTGAGGGGGTTAATCAATTTGGCTCCAGTGGAGAACTCTGCTTCGTCGATGCCTCATTCAATGCTCCTTGGGTACACTTTCTTTTAAACTTAAGTTTCCTCTTCCTAGATGTTGCATGAGGGGAATATAACGAAGGATCCACAGACATACCCACAACTTCTTTTTCCTTGGTGTCACCCCCTTCTTCAACATCTTCTGCTACAACAAGTGTGCTTCCAAGGGGTGAGTGGATGGCTTGATCACGAATTCTTTTTTTAATCATGGGATCAAGTACATCAATACGATAACACCCTTCTTTTCCCTTTTTTTGGTCTATGGATTTTAGCGCATTGAAAGTCATAGCTTCATGTTGGACTCTCAATGTTAAAGTTCCATCTGCCACATCAATTACAGCTCTACTAGTAGCTAGGAAAGGTCTTCCCAAAATCAACGGGATATCATTGTCTTCTTCCATGTCAAGAACCCCAAAATCCACTGGAAAGATGAATTTGTCAATTTTCACCAGAACATCTTCTACGACTCCATAAGGATGCCTTATAGATCTATCAGTAAGTTGCAAAGACATCCTAGTTGGTTTCACCTCCCCTCCTCCAAGTTTTTTCAACATAGACAAGGGCATCAGAGTAATGTTTGCTCCCAAATCACAAAGAGCCTTCCCTATTGTTAAGTTACCAATTGTGCAAGGGATGGTGAAACTTCCGGGATCTTTCAACTTTGGGGGAAGCTTTCTTTGAATAATGGCACTACACTCTTCTCAGAAAGCCGCCGTTTCATCTTCCTTGAACTTCCTCTTCTTTGTCAACAACTCCTTCATGAACTTGGCATAAGCGGGCATTTTCTCATGAGTTTCTGCAAAAGGTATGTTGATCTGAAGGCATTTGAAAATATCCATGAACTTTGCAAACTGCTCATCTTTCTGATTCTTCTTACTCAACTGAGGGTATGGCAATTTCATGTATGATGGCATACCCCTGGGCTTCTCTTCTACCTGCAATTTTTCATTCAACAATGAATTTTTTTCTTTTGAGTTAGACTTCACAACTCCCTCATTTTTTTCACTCAACTCATTTTCAACTTCTTCATTTTTTTTATTCAACTCCTTCCCACTTCTCAATGAAATAGCTTTGCAACTCTCATTCCTGGGGTTATCAACAGTACTTGCAGGAAAACCACTATTGGATGTTTTAGCAAGCTGCTTCGATAACTGACCAATTTGAATCTCTAGGTTTTTCATCGAAGCTTCATGGTTTTTCTCCATGTTTTTCATGGCCTGCTCTTGCGAATGGAAGGTGTTCTTGGTCATTTGCATGAATTGGGTCAAAGCATCTTCCAGATGAGATGTGTTCTTTTGTTGTTGAACAGGTGTTTGAGACTGTTGTTGGTTTGAATCCGAGGCATCATTATTCCTCCAAGAGAAGTTGGGGTGATTCTTCCACCCAGGATTATAAGTGTTAGAATATGGGTTCCCACCTTGTTTTTGAAGGTTTCCCATATAACTGGCCTGCTCAATAGCTTCTCCATGAGTTTCACAATCACCCTCTTGGCCTTCTCTACCACAATGGTTGCACCTACCAGTTTGGACAGCTTGAGCGGTTGCTTGAGTTTTTGAACCAACTTCACAAGCAATTGCCAATTGTTTATTAAGGGATTCAATCTGCATAGACATTAGCTTTTTTTGGGCCAACACAGCACTGTTAGAGTCCAACTCCAACACCCCCTTTTTAACTACAGCTCCACGGTCATTCTGAATTCTGTACTCATTTGAAGCCATATCCACCACCAGCTGTTTTGCTTCCTCCCAAGTTTTAGTACCTAAAGACCCTCCTGCTGAGGTATCTAACATCATCTTGGTCTGAGGTCGCAATCCATGACAGAAAGTTTGCAACTGTAAAAAATCATCAATACCATGGCCTGGACATTTTTTCAAAAACAATTTAAATTTTTCCCAGGAATCATATAGAGACTCTGAATCCCCTTGTTCAGAGTTTGAGATTTTTGCCGTTTTCTTGATGAACTTTGAGATTGGAAAGAACCTTTCTAAGAACTTGTTTTCAAGGTCGCTCCAAGTATTGACAGCTCCTGCTGGGATAGTGTTAAGCCAATCCTTTGCCTGACCCGTTAAGGTAAATTGAAACAGGCGCATCTTCTTGGAGTCTTCATCACCTCCCTCAGGATGTGTGGTTCCACAAATCTCGTAGAACTGGAACAAGTGTTGGTTGGGGTCTTCCGCATCTGACCCTGAAAACTGCTCTGATTTCAAGGCACTAAGAACAGAAGACTTGAGGTCAAATGAAGAAGCTCCCACTGGTTGAAAGGTGTAGGATTAAGCTCCTTGATTTCTCCTCCCAAAATCACTGAGAGTGCGCCTTGCAGGTGGATTTTCAGCCATTAATTCCTCCTGTGTTGGGGAGTCTTCCTGAATAGAGGTTAAAACTGAATGACCCTGAGACTCTCTCTGGGCCTGTTGCTTGGCTAACTTAGTTTTCTTCCGATTTGCATTTGCTGATTTTTCAATCTCGGGATCAAACAAAAAATCTTGTGAATTCTTTCCCCGCATAAACAACTCTCTGAAACACTAAACAAACCGTCAACAAGTCCTACACAAATCACTGGGTATATAAAAAACAAAAATAAAATAAACAGAAACAACAAAAACGTAAAAATAAAATAACTAAGAATCAACTCCTTTGCCTTGTTAATAATGAAATCAACAATCCCTGGCAACGGCGCCAAAAACTTGTTAGGATTTCGGCAAGTGTACCGAATCGTTGCAAGTAATAGTAAATTAGCAAGGACCACTAGTCGTATCCACAAGGATTTAGAGTTATTATCACTGAGGAAATGTGGTAATTCTTAGGCGTAAAACTATTGAGACAGTTTATGATTTATAGCAATCGAAAGCAGAATATTGGTAAATAAAATCCGAGAGTAAAACGATTAGGAATCGAATCCTCTCCCCTACGCTATCATGCAATAGACCTTCGATCAATTTCAATGTAATTACCCAATTTAACAGATTCAATTCAATTATAAGATTAAGGACAATCCCTTGCCTCAAAACCCCTTTTCTTTAATGGGAAACCCTAATTCCTTAAGTGAATCACCAATAAACAAAGCATTAAATATGAGAATTAACGAATTTACAAACACAATCTCATATTCCTTGGATCATCACCTTTGTGACCTAATACCCCAATATCCGGTAAACATACCCATCTCCCAATGGTGAACATAAACCCTAATTCAGTACAACAACAGATATTATTGCAAAGCAGTACGAACGGAGGTAAAGACAACTGTTAAACTGAATAATAATCGAGTTGATCATAACAAAGGGTTCACATGATAGTTTTGGAGAGATTCATCTCTTCCTAACCCTAGAAAACTAGCTACTCATAATCAAAGTGATGAAAGATAAGATTAAAGAGAAGTTACACAAAGAGGAATACATTGGATCTTTCAATTCCTTGTTCCCAAGTGTAGAGAAGCTCCAAATCTTGCCCCTTGTTCGCAGCTCCAAACCCTCTTCTCGCATCCAACACGATGTCCCCAAAAAAACTCTGCAATTTCGCTTAAAACGCCAAACTTTCTGTCATCCATCGTGACGCGATGCGACTCCGTCGCGACGCGAAGAATGGCAGATTCTTCTCCTTAGTTTCTCTGTTGCGTCACTAGGCAAGCTGTCTTGTTCGCTAGTTGACGACACATCAAATTGAAGGTCTTCTATTGCAATAGACACTAGGGATGAGGGAAATAGCTTACAATTTAATCCTAATACATCAATCTAAATCTACGCTAATTACCCAGAAAATTGACTGAAATACAATCAAATAACAGCAATTTTGGCATATAAACTGAACAACAATATACATACGACGATGATTCAACACAACCCCAAACTTGGAGTTTTGCTTGTCCTGAAGCAATCATTGAATTCAGGCTGTGGCAAATTTTTTATTCAGCTTTCACACCTTTCACACATACCATTAGATACTTCCGCACATCAAAAGTCATCATCGAACATAATGTGGTAGCAAGACAAACCGAATTGGAAAACACAATATCATATAGAGGCAAGCATTCTCAAGTTCCCTCTTTTTCACACATCTCACTAAATTGCCTCTCTTTTCTGAAGTGTATAAGGTAGTCACTCAATTCACAATACATGCATCATCGTTTCATAGGCTTGAACAAGTTCTAGAAAAGTCTACACAAAATGATATGGACACACACTCTTTGAGGACTTAAAGGATGTAACGGGGCTTAGGTAAGGGTGGATATTATTTGGGTAGGTAGGTTACAAACTTGCAGTTAGGCCCAATTCCCTTTTTATCATATTTTAACAATCTCACCACTTTTCCCAACATCATTCCGTAAGAGAAGGATTTTCTTTTTATTTTTTTATTCTATTTTTTATTTTTTTTGTTTCTCCTTTCTCTTGTATATACCACCCCAAACTTAATTTATTGCTATTCCATGAGCAACCCCAAACTTAGATCTTTCCCACACATGCATACACTTGTCTACCTAACTTCAAGTTAAGAGAACAAACTATGAATTTAATTTTCCTGGTGTAGTCTATGTCAGAACAGAATAATAAGAAGAAACAATTAGGCTCAATGGGGCTAACAAAGGATAAGTAATTATGAGATGGTTTGAAAGGCTCTGGGTTACCAAGAAGATTGCCTTAGTGTGTGTGTAAATCAAAAGTAAGACAATTAAGCACAAGTTCAAGTTCTGCACAATAATACATGCAAGGAATGCCCACATAGTCAATGAATAATAAGTGTTTAGGTTCAAACCTCACGACTGGGATTGTAAGAGACTGAACTCTCGGAAGGCTGCCAACATATGATCCAGATTTTCCTCAACCTTTACATTAAACAAATGACAATACCTGATTATAAAATTTTGATGTGAAAGTGATCGCATGGTAAGATGCAAAGCATGTTAGAGCTAAACAACCACCATCATTGAGAATAAGTTTAAAGTTGTGGTGCATCATAATCAATGTAAAAGTCATATCAGCATAGTACAACCAAAATGCAAAAAGCTACATCTACCATGGGTTGCCTCCCATGAAGCGCTTGTTTATCGTCCTAAGCTTGACATTGAGGGGGTTAATCAATTTGGCTCCGGTGGAGAACTCTGCTTCGCCGATGCCTCATTCAATGCTCCTTGGGTACACTTTCTTTTAAACTTAAGTTTCCTCTTCCTAGATGTTGCATGGGGGTAATATAACGAAGGATCCACAGACATACCCACAACTTCTTTTTCCTTGGTGTCACCCCCTTCTTCAACATCTTCTGCTACAACAAGTGGGTTTCCAAGGGGTGAGTGGAGGGCTTGATCACGAATTCTTTTTTTAATCATGGGATCAAGCATGTAACGCCCCAAAAATATTTGATTATTTATTTAATTAATTAAATGGGATTTATGTGGTAGAAATAATAATATAATTATTTGTTATTATTTATTAGTATATGTGGACCTATTATTAGGGTTAGGAGTAGTAATGGGAGGTGTTAAGGAAAAAGGGCCATGAATTAGTCGCATGAACTAAGAAAAAAGCCCGTAAGTTTAAGTGAGTTTATAAAAGGGGTTAAATTAGGGTTGTGCTCATTTTGAAGAAATAAACAAAGGCTTAAGGGAAAACCTAAGAGAGGGCGATGGCTAGGAGAGGAGAGAAGAGGAAAACGGCGCACAAGGAGAGAGAAGCTACGGCCAAGAGAGAGGGAGAGGCTAGGGTTTGTGATCTTCTAAGGCTAAGGTAAGGGTGAGGTTCATGCTTTATAAGGGTTGGTATGAAGGGTTGTATGTGGGTTAGGGTTTGGTAGTCATCATATGTGTATCATGTTTATTATGTGTTTGATAAAATGCTTTGAATGCTATATTGGTTGATTTTGTCATGTAATTGATGTTCCCATGCCCTAATACTATGTTTGATGATTGCATGTGAGGGTTAGGGTATGATGATTTATCACATGTATGATTATATGTTGTGTTGCCTTGTTGAACCAATTTTTGATGATTGAACCTATTTGTTGATGTTTGAGATCACTTGTTGATGTTTGACTATGTTTGTGGAGGTTGGAAATCAATTTGGGGTTTTTAACTCGCAAAGAAAACTGGGTATAGGTTCAGTTATACAGTAACTGGGAACAATCTAGCGGTCCAAAAATTATTTGGTTTACCTTTTCAGAAACTAGACTTAATTCTTGTTGACTTGACACTGGTTTGGTTGCATTTGGAGCTGTATAGCTCGAGTTATAGGTGTCACAAGTTAGGGTAAAATTCTGGAAACGATCTGGATATAGGTTCGGTTATACAGTAACTGGGAACAATCTAGTGGTCCAAAAATTATGTGGTTTACCTTTTTAGAAACTAGACTTAATTCTTGTTAATTTGGAACAAGTTTGGTTTCATTTGGAGTTGTATGGCTCGAGTTATAGGTGTCACAAGTTAGGTTGAAATTCTAGAAACAATCTGGATATAGGTTCGGTATTTCGTGCATAACGTTTTCGTTTGAACTCCTTTTTGAATGATTCTTGATTCATTGTAAACTACAGTAAAGTTTTTTCGGGTTAGGCTCAAGTCCCATGTCATTTGACTGAGTTTTGATAATCTTAGAGGTGCCACAAGCTAGGTCATGGTGGATGTCCTGTTTTCTGAACCTTGTTGCTTATTTACTGAAACTGTACGAATTGGACCATTATTTTGCAAAATAAAAATTATAGTCAGGAACTAGACATTCTTAGCTTTCCATAGATGGGTCCTTTGCTAAGTTTCGATACCGTTTGATAGGTTAATTAATTTACCGAAGTAGAGGTATGTTTGCTGAAAAATCATTATTGCTGTTTTCTGAAAATCATTGTTGCTGTTTTCTGAAAATCATTGTTGCTGTTCCTATTTTTGTGCACTGTTCCTATTTTTATGTGTTGTTCCTAATTTTGTGCACCGCTCCAATTTTTGTGCACTGTTCCTATTTTTAAGTGTTGTTCCTATTTTTATGCGTTGTTCCTAATTTTGTGGGTTGTTCCTATTGTTTGGGGTGGTTGTTGGCTGTCCCTAATTTTGTGGGTGGTTGTTGGCGCCCTATGCGCCCCGCTCCATGTTCCTTGCTGTCCCCGTTTTGTTGTCGTTGCATGTTGGCGCCTTAGCGCCTATAGTTGTTATTCGTTGTGGGTGCCTTAGCGCCTAATGTTGTGGCTGAGTCGTTGGCCTGGATGATGTTGTTTTGTTGATGTTGTTGTCGTGATTGTTGTGTTGTTGATTATGTTGTTAAATGTTATTGTTGACTTTGTTGTGGGTACCGCCGAATGACCCACATTGTTTTGTGGTGGGTACCGCCGAATGGCCCACATTGTTTTGTTGAGGGTATCGCCGAATGGCCCAAACTGTTGATGAATTTTATGTTGTAGGCCTATGGCCAGTGTTGAGTCATGTGTCGTTGTTGTGCTATGATATGATCTTGTTGTTGATTTTCTGTGTTGCATCATTGTGTCGCATGCATACCATGTGCATATAGGGCAGATGGCCCTGGAACTTGTCTCTGAATTGTTGGATCGCCTCTTTTGGCGTGTGTAACACCCCTTTTCTATCCGTTAATTTGTTTATAAAAATCAGAGTTTTCAAAATTTCTTTTCATCGCAAAGGATGTTACACATACTTCAATGAAACAACGCTTCTCAATAAAACAGCTCAAAAACATAATAATCATGCATCACGTAGCACGTCACTAAAAGGAGAGTCTCAAAACCACAGTTATCATCGCAATTAAAACTTAACGCCAATGAAACCAACTACGCAGTGGAATAAGAAAATAAAACAGAATTTGTCAACAAAACACAACAACCGAAATCATTCATAACTTTAAATTCGTCCCCCCCCCCCCCCCTGAGTGCTACGTATCAAAGCGTGACGACTCGACTCGAATTAGTGAAGGTACCTAGTCCTTCACTCGCGATCACCTGCACGTTACCGCATAGGGGTAACATTCAAACAGAAGGGTGAGTCCAATTCAATCCATATAATAAATCATATGATAAATAATAAGTCAAGTCATAGCTCTAAAATAATCACATCACAATCATCTATTGCATCACTACATTAACTGATCACTATGTCATGTAGGCATATGAAATGCAACCCACTCGCGGGCATATGCATGAGGTACCTTTTCACAAACGTCGCTTAGCAATTATGGCCTCATCGTCACTTAGCCTTTTGGGCCTCAAAACGTCACTGGGTTTATGCATATGGGATGCATGAGACACTATAACATGCACCACGCACAAATCACACAATCACGGTCAGCTATGTGACCCGTCACTTACCAATTTGCCCACAAGAGGCACAACACCTGTCAATTCCCAATTACTCACAACAACATCACTTAGCCTTTCGGGCCTCAAACGTCACTGGGTTACATCGTCACTTATTCACAAACATCATCAATTCAAACAATAGCCACTGAGGGCAAAAACGTCATTTACTAGCCACCAACGGCATCATCGTCATTTACACATCATTATCAACAATATTGGCCACTGAGGGCAAAAAGGTCATTTAACTAGCCACTAAGGGCATCATCGTCATTTACACATCATTATCAACAATATTGGCCACTAAGGGCAAAAAGGTCATTTAACTAGCCACTAAGGGCATCATCGTCAAAATCATCACTTTTGACACTAAAACGTTAAAACCACTGGTCATACGCAAAAGAGAATTTTTAAAGACACCAAAACGATTTTTCAATGTCACAGCAACGACCACCGGGAACAGCCATTTGGGGCGCCCAGCAACCTTCAGAAATAATAAGTTTTTATTGTTAAAAATGGGACACACAGATAGGCAATTGAAAAAGCTTCCCAACACTATTTGAAACGTTTAAAACGGATGTCCGAGTCAAAAGATATAGCGAAAACAGTTTTCATAAAAAATTTGGGAACATCCTGAAAATTGGCGCCATGGGCGCCCAGCGCCCAGGCACCTGGCGCCCAGCGCCCAGCAAAACGCAACACACACACACACGGGCGCCCAGCGCCTTAGCGCAACACGGAACACGCGCACACGGGCGCCCAGCGCTCAGCGCCTTAGCGCAACATGGAACACGCGCACACGGGCGCCCAGCGCCCAGCGCCTTAGCGCAACACAGAACACGCGCACACGGGCGCCCAGCGCCCAGCGCCTTGGCGCAACACGCAACACACGCGCACTGGCGCCCAGCGCCTGGCGCCTGGCGCCCAGCGCCCACGCGACACACGCACAGGAAACAAGCAACACGGCGCACAGCGCCCATGGGCGCCCAACGCCTGCACACTTCCAGCAACATAAAATTCATCACAATTTTCAGCACAAAAATCCAGCAACATAAAAGTCATCACAATTTTCAGCACAAAAATCCAGCAACATCCATCAAACATATGGCGCCCTAGGCGCCCATGCCACACCAAACATGAATTTTCAGCCACAAACTATGAACATTACGCATACATCACCAATAAGAACATGAATTCACAAACATAATCATGATCATGGCTAATCTAGGCTATCACTACCTAAAACCTATCATACAATCTATTATATAAATTGATAGAACTCCCCTTACCTCAGATTTGAAGAATAGGAGCCCTAGAGACGGTCACGAACGGAACCACGGCAACAGAATCACGTTCCTCTTTTCTCCTTGGAGCTTGTGACCTTCTCCTCTCTTCCTCTTTCTCTACGGCGCTTCTCCTCATTCTTTTCTCCTCACTTCGCAAAATGCCAACACAAACCCTAACCTCAAAATGCCTTGCCCCCTTCGCATATGACCTTGGATCATGGGCTTGGGCTTTTCACTTAAGCCCAAGTCTAGCTAATTGGCGCCTTCATCTCCTAATACCACCTACACCATTTTAATATAATTTTAATTAATTAAATTATACCCAATTAAATTAAATGAATTCCTAAATACTTAATTAAATAAATTAATTAAATATTTAGGGTGTTACAACTCTCCCCCACTTAAAATATTTCGTCCTCGAAATTTACCTAGTCAAACAACTCTGGGTAGGACTCTCGCATCTTGCTCTCCAGCTCCCAAGTCATACTCTCGCCGGCAGCTCCTAGCCAAACCACTTTCACTAATGCAATCTCTTTGCCTCTAAGCACTTTCACTTCACGATCCTTAATCCGTACGGGCATCGTCTCCACAGTGAGATTATCCCGCACCTCTACACATCCATATGGATCACATGAGATGGATCCGAAACATACTTCCGAAGTTGCGACACATGAAACACGTCGTGCAAATTCGAAAGATTCGGCGGTAAAGCCACTCTATAAGCCACATTTCCGATTCTCTCAGAAATCTGATAAGGACCAACAAAGCGAGGAGTGAGCTTCTTCGATTTCAACGCTCGACCAACACCGGTAATAGGAGAGACCCTCAAGAACACATGCTCACCCTCCTGAAACTCTACTTTCCTCCGCTTGTCATGATAACTCTTCTGACGACTCTGCGAAGCCTTCATCTTTTCACGGATCATCTTGATTTTCTCTGTAGTCTCCCGGACAATCTCCGGTCCCAACACCACACTCTCTCCCGACTCATACCAACACAATGGCGTTCTACACTTTCGACCATACAATGCTTCAAACGGTGCCATCCCGATACTGGATTGGTAACTGTTGTTATAGGTAAACTCAGTCAGCGCAAGGTAGGAATCCCATGAACCCCTTTGTTCCAAGACACAAGCTCTTAACAAATCTTCTAACGACTGAATTGTCCTCTCTGATTGACCATCTGTCTGAGGATGATATGCCGAACTCATTTTCAATTTTGAACCCAATTCCTTTTGCAAACTCGTCCAAAACTCAGAAGTGAACCTCGGATCCCTATCTGACACAATACTCTTCGGAACACCGTGCAACTTCACAATTTCTTTGACATATACCTCTGCCAACCTCGAAACCGGATAAGTGATATTAATAGGAACAAAGTGAGCAGACTTCGTTAACCTATCAACGATCACCCAAATAGCGTCATGACCCCTAACTGTATTCGGCAATCCCGTCACAAAGTCCATCGCAATGCTATCCCACTTCCACTCTGGAACTTCCAACGGTTGCATCAACCCCGCAGGCTTCTGATGCTCAACCTTCGATTTCTGACAGGTCAAACAGGCATACACAAACTGTGCCACATCTCTCTTCATACCATACCACCAAAACATCTTTTTCAGATCTTGATACATTTTCGTTGCTCCAGGATGGATACTCAACTTGCTACGATGACCCTCCTCTAAAATTGCCTTTCTCATCTCCGCATCATCCGGAACACAGATCCTACCTCGGAACCTCAACACACCACGGGAATCTAACTTGAAATCTTCATCTTCGGATTGACCAACTCCATTAATTAAATCTACTAACTTGACATCTGACTTCTGAGCCTCTCTGATGCTGCCCAGGAAATCATTATCGATCTTTAACATTCCCAGCTTGACACTGTGAGGTGTCATTTTACAAACCAAACTCAAATCTCTGAATTCCTCAATCAACTCTAATTCTTTCACCATCATTGCCGACATATGCAAAGACTTTCTGCTTAAAGCATCAGCCACGACATTAGCTTTGCCGGGATGATAACTCAAACCAAAGTCATAATCCCTCAAGAGCTCCAACCACCGACGCTGTCTCATATTCAACTCTTTCTTATCGAACAGATACTTTAGACTCTTATGATCACTGAACACTTCAAACCTCGAACCATAAAGGTAGTGCCTCCAAATCTTAAGCACAAATACTACAGCAGCCAATTCCAAATCATGCGTAGGGTAATTTTTCTCATGAACCCGCAATTGCCTCGACGCATACGCAACGACTTTTCCATCTTGCATCAGCACACCACCAAGACCCATCTTCGAAGCGTCACAATATACAACAAACGGTTTCTCCGGATTAGGCAACGTCAAAACAGGCGACGTTGTCAATCTCTTTTTCAGTTCCATAAAACTTTCCTCACACCGAGCATCCCAAACGAAAACTTTACCCTTACAAGTCAACTGAGTCAACGGGAGGGCCAACTTGGAAAAACCCTCGATGAACCTCCTGTAATACCCAGCCAAACCCAAAAAGCTTCTAATCTCTGTTGCGGACTTCGGAGCCTCCCACTTTTGCCGGATCAACCGCAATACCATTACTAGAAATCACGTGCCCAAGGAAACTCACTTCTTTCAGCCAGAACTCACACTTTGATAACTTAGCATACAACTTTTTCTCTTTAAGAACTTCCAATACTGTCTTCAGGTGCTCAGCATGCTCTTCCTCCGACTTAGAATAAACTAGAATGTCATCTATGAAGATCACCACAAACCGATCTAGGTAATTATGGAAAATACGATTCATATATTCCATAAATACACCAGGCGCATTGGTCACACCGAACGGCATCACTGAATATTCATAATGCCCATACCTCGTCCTGAACGTTGTCTTCTGAACATCTTCATCCTTTACTTTAATCAGATGATATCCGGACCTCAAATCAATTTTGCTGAAAACACGGGCACCTACTAACTGATCCATCAAATCGTCGATCCTCGGAAGCGGATACTTATTCTTGATAGTTACCTTATTCAACTGACGATAGTCCACACATAACCTCATACTCCCATCCTTCTTCTTTACCAACAATACTGGAGCTCCCCACGGTGATACACTCGGTCTTACAAACTTTTTCTCAAGCAATTCTTCGAGTTGCGTCTTTAACTCAGACAATTCCGACGCCGACATCCTGTACGGTGCCATAGACACAGGCCTCGTACCAGGTACAAGATCAATCGAAAACTCAACTTCCCTTTCCGGTGGCACACCCGGAATTTCATCAGGAAAAACCTCAGGGAACTCGCGTACCACTTGCAGTTCTTCAATAACAGCCTGATTCTCAGCAAACAACGATGCCATCAACGCAAATAGCTGAACTCCTTCTTTCTTCAACTTCTTCAACTGACCAGCAGATACCAAAACAGAATCTTCTTCTCCAAAACTGACCGACTTGCTACGACAGTTGATATGAACGTGGTTATTCTGTAACCAGTCCATGCCCAAGATTACATCCAGACCTCTCAACGGCAAGCAAACAAAATTCACAACAAAGTCCCTGCCGAAGATCGACACGGGACACTGAGAACACACCTGGGAAGTAATCACCGACCCCTTCGCAGGAGTATCGACAACCATATCCCCACATATAGCAGATAAAACAAGACCCAATCTTTTACAACAATCAACAGATATAAAGCAATGGGTAGCACCAGTATCAATAAGAGATTTCAGAGAAATACCGTTAATAAAACACGTACCTCTAATCAGACTATCCTTCTCATCAGGCTCCTCTCCTGCCAATGCGAACACTTTCCCACTAGACCTTTCCTTCTTCGGCTTTGTACATTTTGTACTGATATGCCCAGACTCACCACAGTTGAAGCACACCACATCCTTGACCTTACACTCGGCCGCCAAATGACCCTTTTTACCACAACGATAGCAAACTCTCTCATCAGACCTACATGTAGTACTCTTGTGGCCAGGCTTGCCACACTTATAACAGACAATGCAAGCAGGAGCATCTCCCCCACTAGAATTTTTACCTCCAGCAGCCTTCTGATAACTATTACCCGCAGGAACCACATACGGCTTGCTTCGACTCTGAAACTTACCCTTTTTCTCAGACGTAGCTTTATAATGAGCAGTACTGTCCTCCTCAAAGATTCTACAACTGTCAACCAGATCAGCGAACACACGAATCTTTTGATAACCAATGGCCTTTTTGATATCAGGCCTCAACCCATTCTCGAACTTAATGCATTTTGAGAACTCAGCTGTCGCCTCACTATAGTGCAGATAGAATTTTGCCAATTCCACAAACTTCGCCGCATATGCAGTCATAGACATACCACCCTGCTTCAGTTCCAGGAACTCTATCTCTTTCTTCCCTCGGACGTCTTCAGGAAAATATTTTCTCAGAAATTCCCTGCTGAATACCTCCCAAGTAATCTCTTCCTGCACAGCCTCCAACCTCTGCCTAGTAGCCAACCACCAGTCGTCAGCCTCCTCGGCTAACATGTGGGTACCAAAACGGACCTTCTGCTCAACAGTGCAGTCCATCACCCTGAAAATTCTCTCAATCTCTTTCAACCAAGCCATAGCACCATCTGGATCATATTTGCCCTTAAAGGTGGGTGGATTCTCTCTCTGGAAAGTAGTCAGACTCTGAAAACCAGCGTTCTCTCCAGCATTATGCTGATTCTGCACAGCCTGAGCCATAGCTTGCAATGCAGCAGCAAGAGCAGCGTCGTTTCTCCCAGCCATTTCGAACTATCACTGCAGCACAAACCAAAAATTCAGAACTAATCTATTGTCATAAGACACTATGACAGGACAACATTGGCCGGACAGACCGAACTGCTCTAATACCACTAATGTAACACCCCTTTTCTATCCGTTAATTTGTTTATAAAAATCAGAGTTTTCAAAATTTCTTTTCATCGCAAAGGATGTTACACATACTTCAATGAAACAACGCTTCTCAATAAAACAGCTCAAAAACATAATAATCATGCATCACGTAGCACGTCACTAAAAGGAGAGTCTCAAAACCACAGTTATCATCGCAATTAAAACTTAACGCCAATGAAACCAACTACGCAGCGGAATAACAAAATAAAACAGAATTTGTCAGCAAAACACAACAACCGAAATCATTCATAACATTAAGTTTGTCCCCCCCCCCTGAGTGCTACGTATCAGAGCGTGACGACTCGACTCGAATTAGTGAAGGTACCTAGTCCTTCACTCGCGATCACCTGCACGTTACCGCATAGGGGTAACATTCAAACAGAAGGGTGAGTCCAATTCAATCCATATAATAAATCATATGATAAATAATAAGTCAAGTCACAGCTCTAAAATAATCACATCACAATCATCTATTGCATCACTACATTAACTCATCACTATGTCATGTAGGCATATGAAATGCAACCCACTCGCGGGCATATGCATGAGGTACCTTTTCACAAACGTCGCTTAGCCATTATGGCCTCATCGTCACTTAGCCTTTTGGGCCTCAAAACGTCAATGGGTTTATGCATATGGGATGCATGAGACACTATAACATGCACCACGCACAAATCACACAATCACGGTCAGCTATGTGACCCGTCACTTACCAATTTGCCCACAAGAGGCACAGCACCTGTCAATTCCCAATTACTCACAACAACATCACATAGCCTTTCGGGCCTCAAACGTCACTGGGTTACATCGTCACTTATTCACAAACATCATCAATTCAAACAATAGCCATTGAGGGCAAAAACGTCATTTACTAGCCACCAAGGGCATCATCGTCATTTACACATCATTATCAACAATATTGGCCACTGAGGGCAAAAAGGTCATTTAACTAGCCACTAAGGGCATCATCGTCATTTACACATCATTATCAACAATATTGGCCACTAAGGGCACAAAGGTCATTTAACTAGCCACTAAGGGCATCATCGTCAAAATCATCACTTTTGACACTAAAACGTTAAAACCACTGGTCATACGCAATAGAGAATTTTTAAAGACACCAAAACGATTTTTCAATGTCACAGCAACGACCACCGGGAACAGCCATTTAGGGCGCCCAGCAACCTTCAGAAATAATAAGTTTTTATTGTTAAAAATGGGACACACAGATAGGCAATTGAAAAAGCTTCCCAACACTTTTTGAAACGTTTAAAACGGATGTCCGAGTCAAAAGATATAGCGAAAACAGTTTTCATAAAAAATTTGGGAACATCCTGAAAACTGGCGCCCAGGGCGCCCAGCGCCCAGGCACCTGGCGCCCAGCGCCCAGCAAAACGCAACACACACACACACACGGGCGTCCAGCGCCCAGCGCCTTAGCGCAACACGGAACATGTAACGCCCCAATTTTATTAAAATCTATTTTGAGATGAATTGGTGAAATGATTGAAGAGATTAGAGAGTTATTGGCATGAGAACCATGGTATAAATGACTAGAATTGAGGTTAGGTTTTTCAAGGTTTTGTGTTCTCAATCAAACTCCGTTTTGAATGGTTCTTGTTTAGTTGGAGAGTGGACCTAATTCTCTTCAAAGTAGGCATTGGTTTCATAAAATTTCATTAAGAAGTGAGAAAGGAAATTTGGTTGCAAGTTGAGTGAGAAGTTCCGTCCAAGTATGGTACCTCATTGTAGTGTTTTGAAAATCTGTACCAATTGGTTACTTATTTTGGGAATTAAAAATCATAGATAGAAACTACACTCCGAGACCTTTCCAATGAGTGGTCATTTGTTAAAATCCGATGTCGTTTGCTATTTTAATCAAGAGAAGGAAGAAAAGAGTAGTCTGCGCATGTATGCTGTTGTTGCTGCCATTCTGCGCCTGAGTCACGCTCAAGTCGCGCCCCAAGCGCAAGTGCTGTGCGTGAGCAGCGTGAGTTGCTGCCATTTCGCGCCCAAGTCGCGCCTGGCTCGCGCTCCGAGCGCGAGTTCGCGTATATAGCTGCGTTTCTGCGCAGCTAGGGCATTTTCTTGCCGTTTTCACTCTTTTTATCATATCTTTGTCTCTGGAGCTCCGATTGTGACGCCGTTTGTTGCGTTCTTCTCGTATCGCAGAGGGCTTCGATAGGAGAGCAATTCCAGAGTTAAAATCCAGAAGTGGTGAGAACGAAAATTAATCTCCCTACAATCTAAGAGAGAGAGAACTTGCGATTGTGAGAAGGAGAGAAGAAGTGTAGATCGCGTGGATTGTTGCTGTTGTTTCGTAGGTGACTTGTAGTGATCTCTTGTCTTCGTGAAAACCTAAGGTAAGGGTGAGCGTTTCGATTTAATATAATTGGGTATGTAATTGGGGTTTTGGGGGTTTTGAGGTTATCGATGTTATTTTGATGTCTTTGATGTTATTTTGATGTTGTTGATGCCCTTTCGATGTTGTTGATGTGATTTTGATATTGTGATGAAATTGATATTGTCGAAGAGTTTTGACGTCGTTTTGATGAATTTTTGATGATTTCTAGATGAGCATTTTGATGATTTCTTGATGAACATTTTGATGATTCCTTGATGAACTTTTGATGAGTTGTGTGATGAACAAATCGTGTTTTGAGGTTGGTGAGGATTGGAAAAGAATTCATGATGTGAATATGACTGTTTTCTCCACTGTTTTTCTTGCTGTTTTCACACTGTTTTCTCAGTTTTTAAAGGCGATACTTTCCCAACAAAAATATGATGTTTCTTCCATAAAAATGTGATGTTTTCCACTAATAAAAATGTGACGCTCCCAATTCAAATGCAATGTTTTCCCAAGCTTGAAAATGTGGTTTCTTCCGAATTTAAAATGTGATGTCCTTCAAATTAAGATGTGATGTTTACTCGATTAAAACGGGATGTTTTTCTAAACTCCAAATGTGTGGCTACCCAAACTTCAAAAAGGATATGTGTGATAATGATGTAATATGATTATGATGAATTGTGAAGAATGTACTCTATGAGTATGGCTTTAATAATGTTGTAATGTGATTGGGATGAATTGTGACGAATACACTCTATGAGTGTTTGATGACGATGATGATGAGTACTCCAGGTGAGTGTTTTGATGAAACGCACATGTGTATATAGAGTCTCATGGCATGTGCATATCGTGAAGAATAGGCTTCGGCCTCCTATGAAGAATAGGCTTCGGCCTCTTGATTGTGATGAGTATGGTACCATCATGCATATGCCCTGGAGGGGGTTGCATTCACATGCACTTTCATGACGGTGATTCCTTGAAATTAATTGTGTTTGAATTGATATTCTCTGATGATGAGTTTGATGATATTGATGATGTCGTATGATTTACTGTTCATATTACTCTGTTTATGCTTGATTATGTTTTATTGAAATTCTCACCCCTTCTGCTTGGAAAGTTGCTCTATTGTGGCAACGCTGCAGGTAACCGCGAGTGAAGGATCTGCTGCCTTCCTCATTAGCTCTTGGGATGTATTTTGTGTCGCTCTCTGATACTGTAACACCTAGGGGGCGTGGGTGAAACTTGATAAATTATTTGATTGGTTGTTTAATGATTTTATCGATAAATTGAGACGTGTTTTGAGAGTTATTAGTGAGTTGTTGTTTATTCCGCTGTGATGGGATTTTCGAGGACTTGATTTTTCATGACGGATGTTTGTTGCACAAATTTGAACAGTGCAAATGATGAGTTTGCTTTAATGAAGTTGTAGCATTTCTTTTCTATCAATTAAAATAATATTTTTGAAAGAGAATTACTCTGATAAATGACGTGTAATATAAGGGTAGAAAAGGGGTGTTACATTAGTGGTATCAGAGCAGTTCGGTCTGTCCGGCCGGTGGTTGAGTCGTCAAGTTGAGTAACATTTGAGTTTTGTTACTCGTTTCTGATTCTGTTTTCTGTTGCAGTACTAGAATGGCGGGACGGAACGATGCTGCACTTGCTGCTGCCTTGCAGGCTATAGCTGGGGTTATGGGTAACATACCCAATGATATTGGTGATGGGACGCGTAGTTTGGCTACGTTCCAGCGTGAGAACCCTCCTGCTTTTGAAGGCGGGTATAATCCTGATGGTGCCCTTGAGTGGCTAAGTGAGATGGAGCGGATCTTCCGCGTTATGGATTGCACTGATGCTCAGAAGGTTCGCTATGGCACTCATATGTTGAAGAAAGAGGCTTATGACTGGTGGAGGACGACTAGCCAGGGGTTGACGGTTGCCAATGAGGGAGTTACTTGGGCTGTGTTTGAGAGGGAATTCAAGAGAAAGTACTATCCGGAGGATGTCCGCGGGAAGAAGGAGGTTGAGTTTCTGAGACTTGAGCAAGGTAGCATGACTGTAACTGAGTATGCTGCAAAGTTTACTGAGTTGTCTAAGTTTTACCCGCATTATGATGGAGAGGGGGCTGAGTTCTCCAAATGTATTAAGTTTGAGAACGGATTGCGTGCTGATATCAAGAGAGCCATAGGGTATCAACAAATCCGTGTATTTCCCTTGTTAGTGAATAGCGCCAGGATTTTTGAGGAGGACAATAATGTCTTCTCCAGAGTTATGAGGGAAAAGCAAAAGAATTTTTCGGGTCGCGGTAAACCATATGAGGCACCTGCTGGTTAGGGCAAGGGGAAGTTTGTTGGTGGGCCTAAGCGAAGTGGGGGAGATGCTGCAGCCAGTGTTACTTGTTACACGTGTGGGAAAGTAGGCCATAAGAGCCCAGATTGCCCAAATAAGGAGAAGAAGAGATGTTACAAGTGTGGGAAGGAGGGACACATGTCTTTCAATTGTGATAAGAAAGATGTAGTATGCTTCAATTGTGAGGAGAGTGGTCACATCAGTACACAGTGCTCAAAACCCAAGAAGGAGAAGTCTTTTGGAAAAGTGTTCGCTCTGGCTGAGTCTGACGTGGTGAATGAGATTCGAGGTACGTGCTATATCAATAATTTTCCTCTTGTTGTTATTGTTGATACTGGTGCTACCACTAGTTTTATTGCTGCTGCATGTGTTGAGAAACTAAGCCTTGTTTTATCTGATATGTTGAGGGAGATGGTTATCGACACTCCAGCTAAGGGTTCGGTGACTACCTCCGCTGTTTGTGCCAAATGTCCTGTATCTATATATGGTAGAGAATTCTTAATTGATTTGATCTGTTTGCCGCTGAGTGGAATGGATGTCATTCTGGGTATGGACTGGTTAGTTGATAACCTTGTTCATATCAACTGTCGGGAGAGGTCCGTGAGTTTTGAATCGCTTGAAGAGGAGTCTGGTTTCTTATCTGCGGGTCAGCTGCATAGAGTGATGAGAGAAGAGGTTCAGCTGTTTTCTCTGTTGGCGTCGTTGTCTGCTGAGAGCCAAGCGAAGATTGATGTGTTGCCGGTAGTGCGTGAATTTTCTGAAGTGTTCCCTGATGAGATTCCGGATGTACCACCAGAGAGAGAGGTGGAGTTTGCTATTGATCTAGTTCCTGGCACTAAGCCTGTGTCTATGGCACCATATAGAATGTCTGCATCTGAGTTGGCAGAATTGAAAAAGCAACTTGAAGATTTATTAGAAAAGAAGTTTGTAAGACCAAGTGTGTCGCCTTGGGGAGCTCCAGTGTTGCTAGTGAAGAAGAAAGATGGTAGTATGAGGTTGTGTGTAGACTATCGTCAATTAAATAAAGTTACAATCAAGAACAAGTATCCGTTGCCAAGAATTGATGACTTGATGGATCAGTTAGTGGGTGCTAAAGTATTTAGCAAGATTGACTTAAGGTCTGGTTATCATCAGATCAAGGTCAAGGATGTAGATGTCCAGAAGACGGCATTTAGGACAAGATATGGGCACTATGAGTATTCCGTTATGCCTTTCGGTGTGACTAATGCGCCGGGAGTATTCATGGGATACATGAACCAAATCTTTCGTGAGTACTTGGACAAGTTTGTGGTGGTTTTCATTGATGACATTCTGATTTACTCTAAGTCAGAAGAGGAGCATGCAGAACACCTGAGGCTGGTGTTGGAAATTCTGAGGAGTCGAAAGTTATATGCCAAGTTGTCCAAGTGTGAGTTTTGGTTGAAAAAGGTCAGTTTTCTCGGTCATGTGATTTCTAGGGAGGGGATTGCGGTGGATCGTTCCAAAGTTGATGCAGTGTTGCAATGGGATCTCCAAAGTCAGTTACTGAAATAAGGAGTTTTCTGGGATTGGCTGGCTATTATGGAAGATTCATTGAGGGGTTTTCGAAGTTGGCTCTGCCATTGACTCAATTAACTTGCAAGGGCAAGGCTTTCGTTTGGGATAACCGATGTGAAGAAAGTTTCAATGAGCTGAAGAGGAGGTTGACTACGTCTCCAGTATTGACCCTACCTAGTCCGGTTGAGCCGTTTGTAGTATACTGTGATGCTTCCAAGATGGGCTTGGGTGGTGTGCTTATGCAGAATGGGAAAGTGGTCGCTTATGCGTCGAGGCAATTGAGAATTCATGAGAAGAATTACCCCACTCATGACTTAGAACTTGCTGCTGTGGTGTTTGCATTGAAAATTTGGAGACATTATTTGTATGGGTCGAGATTTGAAGTGTTCAGTGATCACAAGAGTCTTCGGTATCTGTTCGATCAGAAAGAGTTGAATATGAGGCAGCGCCGGTGGTTAGAGCTATTAAAAGATTATGATTTTGAATTGAGTTATCACCCAGGTAAAGCTAATGTGGTTGCAGATGCTCTGAGTAGGAAGACCTTGCATATGTCGGCATTGATGGCTAGAGAGCTTGAGTTGATTGAGCAATTCAGGGACATGAGCTTAGTTTGTGAAGTTACACCCCAGAGTGTCAGATTGGGTATGTTGAAAATTGGCAACGATTTCATGGCTAGTATCCGGGAAGCGCAGAAATTAGATGTGAAATTGGTTGATCTGATGAGTGAGATTGGCCAGTCTGAAAATGAGGACTTTGCGTTAGATGCTCAGAATGTATTGCGGTGTCGTGGAAGAATTTGTGTGCCCGAAGATGAGGAAATGCGAAAGGCAATTCTTGAGGAAGGGCATAGGAGTAAGTTGAGTATCCATCCTGGAGCGACGAAGATGTACCAAGATCTGAAAAAGATGTTCTGGTGGCCTGGGTTGAAGCGCGATGTGGCGCAGTTTGTGTATTCGTGTTTGACCTGTCAGAAATCGAAGGTCGAGCATCAGAAGCCTGCGGGGATGATGCAACCCTTGAATGTTCCAGAGTGGAAGTGGGACAGTATCTCCATGGATTTTGTGACTGGGTTACCTAATACGGTGAGAGGGCATGATTCAATTTGGGTGGTTGTGGATAGATTGACGAAATCGGCTCATTTTATTCCTATCGGTATTAAGTATCCGGTATCGAGATTGGCTGAGATCTATATTCAGGTGATTGTGAAGCTACATGGCGTTCCTTTGTGCATTGTGTCGGATAGAGACCCAAGGTTCACTTCGGACTTTTGGAGTAGTTTGCAAAAGGAGTTGGGTTCGAAATTGAGGTTGAGTTCAGCTTATCATCCTTAAATTGATGGGCAGACAGAGAGGACGATTCAATCGTTGGAAGATCTGTTGAGGTCATGTGTTCTAGAGCAGGGAGGTGCGTGGGATACTCATCTCCCGTTAATTGAGTTCACCTACAACAATAGCTATCATTCCAGCATTGGGATGGCACCATTTGAGGCGTTATATGGTCGGAGGTGTAGGACTCCGGTATGTTGGTATGAGACTGGGGAAAGTTTAATACTTGGACCTGAGCTAGTTAGAGAAACTACTGAGAAAGTGAAGATGATCCGAGAGAAAATGAAAGCGTCGCAGAGTAGGCAGAAGAGCTACCATGATAAGAGAAGGAAAGATTTAGAGTTTGAAGCGGGTGACCACGTGTTCTTGAGGGTCACACCTATGACTGGTGTCGGGCGTGCGCTGAAATCAAAGAAGTTGACTCCTCGTTTCATTGGGCCGTATCAGATTACGGAAAGAGTTGGAAATGTTGCCTATCGGGTGGCCTTGCCACCTAATCTTTCGAACTTGCACGACGTGTTTCACGTATCGCAGCTTCGGAAGTATATTGCAGATCCGTCTCATGTGATCCAACCAGATGATGTAGAGCTGCGGGATAATCTCACTATGGAGACCGTGCCTGTACGAATTGAGGATTGGGAAGTGAAGACCCTTCGAGGTAAGAAGATCAATCTGGTGAAGGTGGTGTGGTTTGGGGCAACTGGTGAAAGCCTGACGTGGGAGCTGGAGGATAAGATGCGAGAGTCGTATCCAGAGTTATTTGAATCAGGTATGTTTTCGAGGACGAAAATATTCAAAGTGGGGGAGAGTTGTAACGCCCCAATTTTATTAAAATCTATTTTGAGATGAATTGATGAAATGATTGAAGAGATTAGAGAGTTATTGGCGTGAGAACCATGGTATAAATGACTAGAATTGAGGTTAGGTTTTTCAAGGTTTTGTGTTCTCAATCGAACTCCGTTTTGAATGGTTCTTGTTTAGTTGGAGAGTGGACCTAATTCTCTTCAAAGTAGGCATTGGTTTCATAAAATTTCATTAAGAAGTGAGAAAGGAAATTTTGTTGCAAGTTGAGTGAGAAGTTCCGTCCAAGTTTGGTACCTCATTGTAGTATTTTGAAAATCTGTACCAATTGGTTACTTATTTTGGGAATTAAAAATCATAGATAGAAACTACACTCCGAGAGCTTTCCAACGAGTGGTCATTTGTTAAAATCCGATGTCGTTTGCTATTTTAATCAAGAGAAGGAAGAAAAGAGTAGTCTGCGCATGTATGCTGTTGTTGCTGCCATTCTGCGCCTGAGTCACGCTCAAGTCGCGCCCCAAGCGCAAGTGCTGTGCGTGAGCAGCGTGAGCTGCTGCCATTTCGCGCCCAAGTCGCGCCTGGCTCGCGCTCCGAGCGCGAGTTCGCGTATATAGCTGTGTTTCTGCGCAGCTAGGGCATTTTCTTACCGTTTTCACTCTTTTATCATATCTTTGTCTCTGGAGCTCCGATTGTGACGCCGTTTGTTGCGTTCTTCTCGTATCGCAGAGGGCTTCGATAGGAGAGCAATTCCAGAGTTAGAATCCAGAAGTGGTGAGAACGAAAATTAATCTCCCTACAATCTAAGAGAGAGAGAGAACTTGCGATTGTAAGAAGGAGAGAAGAAGTGTAGATCGCGTGGATTGTTGCTGTTGTTTCGTAGGTGACTTGTAGTGATCTCTTGTCTTCGTGAAAACCTAAGGTAAGGGTGAGCGTTTCGATTTAATATAATTGGGTATGTAATTGGGGTTTTGGGGGTTTTGAGGTTATCGATATTATTTTGATGTCTTTGATGTTATTTTGATGTTGTTGATGCCCTTTCGATGTTGTTGATGTGATTTTGATATTGTGATGAAATTGATATTGTGATGAAATTGATATTGTCGAAGAGTTTTGACGTCGTTTTGATGAATTTTTGATGATTTCTAGATGAGCATTTTGATGATTTCTTGATGAACATTTTGATGATTCCTTGATGAACTTTTGATGAGTTGTGTGATGAACAAATCGTGTTTTGAGGTTGGTGAGGATTGGAAAAGAATTCATGATGTGAATATGACTGTTTTCTCCACTGTTTTTCTTGCTGTTTTCACACTGTTTTCTCAGTTTTTAAAGGCGATACTTTCCCAACAAAAATATGATGTTTCTTCCATAAAAATGTGATGTTTTCCACTAATAAAAATGTGACGCTCCCAATTCAAATGCAATGTTTTCCCAAGCTTGAAAATGTGGTTTCTTCCGAATTTAAAATGTGATGTCCTTCAAATTAAGATGTGATGTTTACTCGATTAAAACGGGATGTTTTTCTAAACTCCAAATGTGTGGCTACCCAAACTTCAAAAAGGATATGTGTGATAATGATGTAATATGATTATGATGAATTGTGAAGAATGTACTCTATGAGTATGGCTTTAATAATGTTGTAATGTGATTGGGATGAATTGTGACGAATACACTCTATGAGTGTTTGATGACGATGATGATGAGTACTCCAGGTGAGTGTTTTGATGAAACGCACATGTGTATATAGAGTCTCATGGCATGTGCATATCGTGAAGAATAGGCTTCGGCCTCCTGTGAAGAATAGGCTTCGGCCTCTTGATTGTGATGAGTATGGTACCATCATGCATATGCCCTGGAGGGGGTTGCATTCACATGCACTTTCATGACGGTGATTCCTTGAAATTAATTGTGTTTGAATTGATATTCTCTGATGATGAGTTTGATGATATTGATGATGTCGTATGATTTACTATTGATATTACTCTGTTTATGCTTGATTATGTTTTATTGAAATTCTCACCCCTTCTGCTTGGAAAGTTGCTCTATTGTGGCAACGCTGCAGGTAACCGCGAGTGAAGGATCTGCTGCCTTCCTCATTAGCTCTTGGGATGTATTTTGTGTCGCTCTCTGATACTGTAACACCTAGGGGGCGTGGGTGAAACTTGATAAATTATTTGATCGGTTGTTTAATGATTTTATCGATAAATTGAAACGTGTTTTGAGAGTTATTAGTGAGTTGTTGTTAATTCCGCTGTGATGGGATTTTCGAGGACTTGATTTTTCATGACGGATGTTTGTTGCACAAATTTGAACAGTGCAAATGATGAGTTTGCTTTAATGAAGTTGTAGCATTTCTTTTCTATCAATTAAAATAATATTTTTGAAAGAGAATTACTCTGATAAATGACGTGTAATATAAGGGTAGAAAAGGGGTGTTACAGAACACGCGCACACGGGCGCACAGCGCCTTGGCGCAACACGCAACACACGCGCACTGGCGCCCAGCGCCCACGCGAGACAAGCACAGGAAACAAGCAACACGGCGCACAGCGCCCATGGGCGCCCAGCGCCTGCACACTTCCAGCAACATAAAATTCATCACAATTTTCAGCACAAAAATCCAGCAACATAAAAGTCATCACAATTTTCAGCACAAAAATCCAGCAACATCCATCAAACATATGGCGCCCTAGGCGCCCATGCCACACCAAACATGAATTTTCAGCCACAAACTATGAACATTACGCATACATCACCAATAAGAACATGAATTCACAAACATAATCATGATCATGGCTAATCTAGGCTATCACTACCTAAAACCTATCATACAATCTATTATATAAATTGATAGAACTCCCCTTACCTCGGATTTGAAGAATAGGAGCCCTAGAGACGGTCACGAACGGAACCACGGCAACAGAATCACGTTCCTCTTTTCTCCTTGGAGCTTGCGACCTTCTCCTCTCTTCCTCTTTCTCTACGGCGCTTCTCCTCTTTCTTTTCTCCTCACTTCGCACAATGCCAACACAAACCCTAACCTCATAATGCCTTGCCCCCTTCGCATATGACCTGGGATCATGGGCTTGGGCTTTTCACTTAAGCCCAAGTCTAGCTAATTGGCGCCTTCATCTCCTAATACCACCTATACCCTTTTAATATAATTTTAATTAATTAAATTATACCCAATTAAATTAAATGAATTCCTAAATACTTAATTAAATAAATTAATTAAATATTTAGGGTGTTACAGCGTGGATTTGTTGGAAGCCTCTATTTACGGGCTGGATTTCGGTACCATCATGCATTATAGGGCAGACGGCCCTCTGTTGAGCGTCCTGCATTCATACCGCATGATTGAAGTCACTGACTGCTGTGACATCCGTCTTGTTGTTAAAAACTCTGATTTTACTCTAATAAATTACCGGGTAGAAATGGGTGTTACATTAGTGGTATCAGAGCAATGGTTGGTCCGTCCGGCCAAGTCGTCGAGTCGTTGTGTCGGTTAACGACCAATTGTTGTCTTTTAGTACTAACCATTGTTTACATTGCAGGTTGTTCGAATCAGGTAAACTTTTTTTGGATTGTTCGGTCCTAACCGGACTGCTTGTGTGATTTATTGCGTTTTGTGCGTAAACTCTGTGCCCCTTGTTTTTGGTTTTGTTTCAACCTTGTTGTTGTGTGAACTTGTATGTAGGCAGCCTAAACTTCTATTATTTGGTTTCAAATTGTCGTCTCTAGTTTTGAATAACATGGATATATGTTTTAAGGACAAGTTGTGTACCAGATTGTTTTGAACCTTGGTTAAATTGGCTTTATTTTTGACATTCATATGTATCTTATATACACAAAAAAAATTAATTTATTCAATTTAACTCAATCTTTTAGCATCGTATACTGTCATAACGTGTTTTTAATTATGTATTCATTGATAGTCTTGGTTAAATGCCTTGTGGGATTGTTTGTTAGTTATTTTATGGTGCTATGATGTCTTAATGGCTATAAGTGATTCGGAAATGTCAACTATGTTTTAATTTGTTTAAATTGTTTTAATTGCTCGACACTAAGTCTTATATGAACTCTTTTGTAGTGTGTTTTGATGTTTGAGACTAAATGCATTGTAAAATTGTTTTGTTGATTATTTTAGGTTGTTACTTCACTATTAACTTGCTATGGTGTTTTAATCAATACAAGTGAAAATGTATTTGTTCAAATTCTATAACTTTGTTTCCAATTTGAAAATGTCTTTTGCAATTAGATGTAACGATTTTAGCGGTGGACTAGGTTATTACTACCTTCACTTTCTTCCCTATACCAAACTATATTGGTAGTTATCATTAACTCTAAAAAGCTATTTTTTTTTTGTGATTGGTGACTAACCTCGCTGAACTTGATTTTGATTCTCTGCTTGTTTGGAAAATGCTTAGTTTTCAAAAAAAAAATGCGTTAGTTACTTCTTTTGAATCCGAAGAAAAATGTTATTGAGGTTGCTTGGAATTTTCTTAACTGGTCTGCGTTATTCCTGTTTTCTGTTGGCATATGTATGTATTGGGTTCGAGTTGGTATTGAGTTTGAGTAATCATTATTATTATATTTAATCTTATCTGAGTATCAACGCTTCAAAGTGATGCACGTAGTTTTCACATTATTTAACTTCTGTGATGGTATGAATTGGCATGTGTGTGCATTTAAATTAACAGTTATTTTATACGATACTCATTATTCGCTATTTTGTTGTTGCTAGATATTCATGTAGCCATTTATTTTAACTTGTATAGATGTAATGCGGTTTTAAATGATATCTACATTCTTACGTTGGTTATTTAACCTTGTTTTGTTCTGTGTGTCTACTTTCCTTCGACATCCATTAATGTGAACTTCTGCTTTGTCAATTGTTTCCTGACTCCCATGTATGTAATCTGTTTGTAAACTCTGATTATGTGGCTTGTTTTGCAACTGTTATGCACTCTGTAAACTTTGTCGTGATCTTGTGATGAAACTATGAGGCACCGTAGAGATAGATGAGGGAGGTAGGATACGAGTAGTCTACAAGTCAGTTTATCAGAGTAGCGCAGCGGAATCATGGTATTCTATAATAAGAAGGAGCTTTAATAGAGCTTGGGGGTGATCATGTGGTACCGACACGATTGCGCTCAGAACTCTATCGGCGATCCTTACAGAACCGTTAGAGAGTGGTTCTGATTGTTATTTCTCGAAGTTATCTGGCTGAACAAGTAGGAGGGACGGCCGCCCAATCACTTACCGCCGGTAATCAAAGCAATAATGACCAGCATGTTAGATAGCACTAGTTGTGGAGGTGACGTTAGTTGGTTAGTAGAAGGGTGTTCGCGTCGGTAGTTAAATTTCGAGGACGAAATTCTTTTAAGTGGGGGAGAGTTGTAACGCCCCAAAAATATTTGATTATTTATTTATTTAATTAAATGGGATTTATGTGGTAGAAATAATAATATAATTATTTGTTATTATTTATTAGTACATGTGGACCTATTATTAGGGTTAGGAGTAGTAATGGGAGGTGTTAAGGAAAAAGGGCCATGAATTAGTCGCATGAACTAAGAAAAAAGCCCGTAAGTTTAAGTGAGTTTATAAAAGGGGTCAAATTAGGGTTGTGCTCATTTAGAAGAAATAAACAAAGGCTTAAGGGAAAACCTAAGAGAGGGCGACGGCTAGGAGAGGAGAGAAGAGGAAAACGGCGCACAAGGAGAGAGAAGCTACGACCAAGAGAGAGGGAGAGGCTAGGGTTTGTGATCTTCTAAGGCAAAGGTAAGGGTGAGGTTCATGCTTTATAAGGGTTGGTATGAAGGGTTGTATGTGGGTTAGGGTTTGGTAGTCATCATATGTGTATCATGTTTATTATGTGTTTGATAAAATGCTTTGAATGCTATATTGGTTGATTTTGTCATGTAATTGATTTTCCCATGCCCTAATACTATGTTTGATGATTGCATGTGGGGGTTAGGGTATGATGATTTATCACATGTATGATTATATGTTGTGTTGCTTTGTTGAACCAATTGTTGATGATTGAACCTATTTGTTGATGTTTGAGATCACTTGTTGATGATTGAATATGTTTGTGGAGGTTGGAAATCAATTTGGAGTTTTTAATTCGCAAAGAAAACTGGGTATAGGTTCGGTTATACAGTAACTGGGAACAATCTAGCGGTCCAAAAATTATGTGGTTTTCAGAAACTAGACTTAATGCTTGTTGATTTGACATTAGTTTGGTTGCATTTGGAGCTGTATAGCGCGAGTTATAGGTGTCACAAGTTAGGGTAAAATTCTGGAAACGATCTGGGTATAAGTTCGGTTATATAGTAACTGGGAACAATATAGTAGTCCAAAAATTATGTGGTTTCCCTTTTTAGAAACTATACTTAATGCTTGTTAATTTGGAACTAGGTTGGTTGCATTTGGAGTTGTATGGCTCGAGTTATGGGTGTCACAAGTTAGGTTGAAATTCTGGAAACAATCTGGGTATAGGTTCGGTATTTCGTGCATAACGTTTTCGTTTGAACTCCTTTTTGAATAATTCTTGATTCATTGTAAACTACACTCAATTTTTTTCGGGTTAGGCTCAAGTCCCAAGTCATTTGACTTAGTTTTGATAATTTTAGAGGTGTCACAAGCTAGGTCATGGTGGCTGTCCTGTTTTCTGACCATTGTTGCTTATTTACTGAAACTGTACTAATTGGACTACTATTTTGCAAAATGAAAATTATAGTCAGGAACTAGACATTCTTAGCTTTCCATAGAGGGGTCCTTTGCTAAGTTTCAATACCGTTTGATAGGTTAATTAATTCACCGAAGTAGACGTATGTTTGCTGAAAAATCATTATTGCTGTTTTCTGAAAATCATTGTTGCTGTTTTCTGAAAATCATTGTTGCTGTTCCTATTTTTGTGCACCGTTCCTATTTTTAGGTGTTGTTCCTAATTTTGTGCACTGCTCCTATTTTTGTGCACTGTTCCTATTTTTAAGTGTTGTTCCTAATTTTATGCGTTGTTCCTAATTTTGTGGGTTGTTCCTATTGTTTGGGGTGGTTGTTGGCTGTCCCTAATTTTGTGGGTGGTTGTTGGTGCCCTATGCGCCCCGCTCCATGTTCCTTGCTGTCCCCGTTTTGTTGTTGTTGCATGTTGGCGTCTTAGCGCCTATAGTTGTTATTCGTTGTGGGTGCCTTAGCGCCTAATGTTGTGGCTGAGTCGTTGGCCTGGATGATGTTGTTTTGTTGATGTTGTTGTCGTTATTGTCGTGTTGTTGATTATGTTGTTAAATGTTGTTGTTGACTTTGTTGTGGGTTTCGCCGAATGGCCCACATTGTTTTGTGGTGGGTACCGCCGAATGGCCCACATTGTTTTGTTGAGGGTATCGCCGAATGGCCCAAACTGTTGATGAATTTTATGTTGTAGGCCTATGGCCAGTGTTGAGTCATGTGTCGTTGTTGTGCTATGATATGATCTTGTTGTTGATTTTCTGTGTTGCATCATTGTGTCGCATGCATACCATGTGCATATAGGGCAGATGGCCCTGGAACTTGTCTCTGAATTGTTGGATCGCCTCTTTTGGCGTGGATTTGTTGGAAGCCTCTATTTACGGGCTGGATGTCGGTACCATCATGCATTATAGGACAGACGGCCCTCTGATGAGCATCCTGTATTCATACCGCATGACTGAAGTCACTGACTGCTCTGACATCCGTCTTGTTGTTAAAAACTCTGATTTTACTCTAATAAATTACCGGGTAGAAATGGGTGTTACAAAGCACATCAATACGATAACACCCTTCTTTTCCCTTTTTTTGGTCTATGGATTTTAGCGCATTGAAAGTCACAGCTTCATCTTGGACTCTCAATGTTAAAGTTCCATCTGCCACATCAATTACAGCTCTACTAGTAGCTAGGAAAGGTCTTCCCAAAATCAACGGGATGTCATTGTCTTCTTCCATGTCAAGAATCACAAAATCCACTGGAAAGATGAATTTGTCAATTTTCACCAGAACATCTCCTAAGACTCCATAAGGATGCCATATAGATCTATCAGCAAGTTGCAAAGACATCCTAGTAGGTTTCGCCTCACCTCCTCCAAGTTTTTTCAACATAGACAAGGGCATCAGATTAATGCTTGATCCCAAATCACAAGGAGCCTTGCCTATTGTTAAGTTACCAATTGTGCAAGGGATGGTGAAACTTCCGGGATCTTTCAACTTTGGGGGAAGCTTTCTTTGAATAATGGCACTACACTCTTTTGATAAAGCCACCGTTTCATCTTCCTTAAACTTCCTCTTCTTTGTCAACAACTCTTTCATGAACTTGTCACAAGCGGGCATTTTCTCAAGAGCTTCTGCAAAAGGTATGTTGATCTGAAGGCGTTTGAAAATATCCATGAACTTTGCAAACTGCTCATCTTTCAGATTCTTCTTACTCAACTGAGGGTATGGCAATTTCATGTATGATGGAATACCCCTAGGCTTCTCTTCTACCTGCAATTTTTCATTCAACAATGAATTTTTTTCTTTTGAGTTAGACTTCACAACTCCCTCATTTTTTTCACTCAACTCATTTTCAACTGCTTCATTTTTTTTATTCAACTCCTTCCCACTTCTCAATGAAATAGCTTTGCAACTCTCATTCCTGGGGTTATCAATAGTACTAGTAGGAAAACCACTATTGGATGTTTCAGCAAGCTGCTTCGATAACTGACCAATTTGAATCTCTAGGTTTTTCATCGATGCTTCATGGTTTTTCTCCATGTTTTTCATGGCCTGCTCTTGCGAATGGAAGGTGTTCTTGGTCATATGCATGAATTGGGTCAGAGCATCTTCCAGATGTGTGGGAAATTCTTCCAGATGTGTGGGAAATCCTTTGTTTGGGCACTGGCTTGAATGATTTTGGGTGAGTATAGCCAGAGATATTGATGTTTTGAGTTAGGTCAAAAATCTAGAACATCTTTAGGTATAGGTACGGCATTTCGGTCATAAAGTTTTCTATGGAATCCCTTTATGAATGGTTCCTGTTTCTTTGTAAACTAGACTCACTTTGCTTCAGTTTGAACCTAGATTTCATGATTTTTGACTGAGTATTGGTATTTTAAAACATATTACAAATTGGTGGACAGAATCTGTCCTATTTCAGAACCCTGTAGATTGTTTGTTAAAACTGAACCAATGGGCTCATAATTTTGCAAAACAAAAGTCACAGTCAGAAACTAGACATCATAAGCTTCCTAATGAGTGGTCATTTGTAATTTTGCGTTACCGTTTGGTATGTCAAATGTTTTCTTGAAATATTGATAAGGTTGCAGGAAATTTCTGAATAGTTAGGTGTTGTTTCTTCAACCCTCCCCATTGATGAATGAATGCTTATGCGAATCCAATAGCTTTGTCTCGAGTGAGTAAACTATTTAGTGTCTATCTATGCACAATATAAATGAATTAAAGAATGGATTATGTGCTTGGGGTCGGTCTCATGAACCCATCTCAAGGCCCAAGAGGTTAGGTTAGTGTGTTCTATTTATTTATAGAACACGGGTCCCCTATATGTATCGTCGTAGCTTTTTGTTATGTAAGTCTAAGGCGCATGGGGGTGCATCATAAGTAACATAATAAAAGATGCTCGGAGAGTATTAGTAAGCAGTCACGAAGAACTCACTGAGATTATGTAATCTCACCCCTCATTGTCGTTGTTTTTCAGATAAACAGATGAAGGTTAAGGAAAGTTATGCCAAGTTGAGGATTTCAGTTATGGAGGACCTCATTTTATTTGAAGTTCTTCCTACAGTTATTGTTCTAGTCTCAGGTATTGAGACCATTGTTTATTGTTAAGTTTAAAGCTTAGCATATGATGTATTAAGGTTTATATATATTTGTATTTTGGATTAAGTTGGTCGTGTCGACTCCGATAGGTGCTTAAGAAAAAATTGGTTTATGTTCAGGTTCTTTAATTAAAGTTTTTATAAAAATACTATCAATGTATGAGTCATTTAAGGACAATTGTTGTTCCTTAGTTTAATCCAAAATACGAAACTATATCTCTGAGATGTTTGAAAAGTAATATCCCTGATTTTATTGTCGACTGAAATCCAGGATGTTAAACCCACAATCTGGTGGGTCTGTCAAAGACAATGGCTGACCAAATATGGTCTTGTCTTGAGCAACTTTGCTATTTAATTCCACGTTGTAATGTCTTTTCAGCTGTAATGACATTATTTCTATCTAATGCATGAAAGGCCGACTAACATTCAAGAATTCCATGGGCTAGGGATTTCATCTCTCATGCCTTCTTTTTTTAGCTGTAATGACATTATTCTTATCACTTCAAAAAAATGATGAACTAGAGTGATATGAAAGAGGCTGACTAACATTGAAGAATTCCATGGGCTAGGGATTTCATCTCTCATGCCTTCTTTTTTAGCTGTAATGACATTATTCCTATCACTTCAAAAAAATGATGAACTAAAGTGATATGAAAGAGGCTGACTAACTTTCAAGGTTGACACAATAAAATTGAAAACCCTCAGCGAGTATATAGCTCACCTTTCGTGATGGTAATCACGCACAACCGAGAATCCACGCAATACAAGCAACTACGTAATTACTCGAACGGTCCCTGAAACGCTTCCCGACTCCAACGCAGCTACCTGAATGCTCCAATAGCAACCCAAAACGAATTTGAACCACAATGTGGCCTGTGAATGTGTGCTAGCAACTAAGTGTCCAGCTTAAACCACCACATGCAAGTGTATAAGAAAATTAGGAAGGTTGGGGTGTTTGGTTTTGGTCCCTACTGCTTCCAGCAACCATGAGCCATTTTGAAAGCAACATAACTTAGTCAATTCTTAACCAAATTTAGCAAAACGAGTGTCTATTGTGAAGGTATTTTTGTCTAGTTTCTGAGGGTTTAGGTTTCAAACTGATACACTAGGTATTTAGTGAGATATGGTTAGAACAATACAGCTAGGTCCAAACTGCAACTGATTCACAATGCTAACTTGTCTGTTTAATTTCTCCTTCAATACTCAATACAATTAAATGTTTCTTGTGCGCAAAATGAAGGCTTTCGTGTATAGTTTCTAAAGAAACAAAAATGAACTTAAACGGAGGTCTGTACAGTGACTTACGAAGGAAATACCAAAGGGTATCAAAACTGCTTTCTGCAAAACTTGTGTGAGTTGATTTCTCCAACACCACCACCAAGGATCACGAATTCAAGCCCCAAACATGTTCCAATCACGACCCCCAGCTCCTAAGCTTCACCCAAATGTTTCCAAATTACAATGTAGGTTCTGAAACTGTTCTAACAACTGACCCCAAGCCTCAAACAACAACATGCAAGAGCCAAAACTCTCCAAAACTCCATTTTCTTCTACTTGAGCTTCACCATTCGAAAATGGTGGAAAGAAGGTGAAGAGTTCTTTGGTGAAGAAATTAGTATCAGAATGTAGAGGAGAAAATGTGGAGCTTGATGGTGTAAAGGAATTGGACTTGCATCAAGAGGTGAAGGAATTCTCTCCTCTTTTTCCCTCTCTCTCTCTCTCTCTCAAATCTTCTCTCCCTCTCTCTCTTCTTTTCTTTCTATTTTCAGCAACTTAAATGAATGTGTCTTGGTGTGAAAGTGAGGAAGGAAATGAGGACTTTCAGCTGAAGGGAAAAAGGAGTGCGAAAATACCTTTTTACCCCTACTCTTAACTGTACCACATTGTCACTAATTCTCTACTCAATGTAACTTAATTCAACAACCAACAACTCATTTATTTCTATCTAAATTTCTGGTTGTGGTTTTATGTAGGTGAGGAGTGTGTTTGGTATTCAATTCCAGCTGAAGGTTGAATGGAGTGTAAATGACCAAAATACCCCTCTACTTAACTTTCCTCTAATTTCACTTAACTCACTTCTAATCAAACAAATACATAATAACTCATGTGATTAGATAATTAATGCATGTTAATCATGTAATTGAGCAATTTAACAATGCTTTCCCGACATAAACTTAGCCATGACTCGACTTATCATTTAATTGACGATAAATCGCAAGTTAATTTCGTTATGCGAAATTAACCGAGCTAGGGATGTTACAACTTTAGTTTGTATAATCGTGTTATTTCAGTCAACCTTCTAAATTTGAGAGAGGAGAAAACGAAAAGAGATATAATGAGTTATAGAGATAAATATATTTACAAAATATATTGTGAATTACAAAAACCATATACTTAAAAGAACATACAATATATTATTTCATTTGTAATTTGTTGAATTTCATGTATGCAATTCAATATGATAAATTAAATTTTTGTCATATATATTTTTCTCTTAAAATTATCATTATGCTTATAACGATTTAAATGGTAACAAATCCTTTTTTGCCAACTTTGTAAAATCGTGTTTTTTGCGGTTTCCTTAAGAATTCAATTTATATACACCATCGTCATAAAAAAATTTAACTTTATCTCAATTACCTAAAAACTCACTCATACTATGATTTTTTATTGGTTAAAGGTGTAAAATTTTTTATAGCGATAGCATAAACCAGTTCAACTCTTTTTCTTGGACTTGAAAATTCTAAATTTCTTGACGCATTATACGAGAGTCATGCACACATCATTAATAATACGAAATTATAACTAGTATTTATGATTGTGGTCAATATATTAAATTTTTCCACTATTATAATATAAAGATTTTATTTGGATTTAAACTTTTACAAACATAAAGATTATGAAGTACGACAACACTCTGTTTCAGAACAAATGTCAGTACATAAGCTAGGCTTTGTACACAGAAACAGAGACAAGCTTGTTGATCTGGACATGGTCTTCTAGGGGTGCAAAGGACTCCCGAAGGTCTGTTTGTTTCACCAATGACTTTTTTTGACAAATATTCACCCACGACTACAATCATTAAAAGAAGAATACCGTGGGTGAAGAATATTTGTCAAAAAAAGTCATGGGAAAACTACTACTACTGAAGTGATGAATAGAATTCCAAAGATAAAACAAACACGACTCATGTTGCAGTCATATTGTTTTGGAGGAATTACAATGGAGAAACAACACCTACTAATGGCTATTTATAATGGTCAGAAAAGTTAAAATAAATATTTTTTTATCATATTCAAATATAAGCTATTTACATCATAAATATATATATATATATATATATATATATATATATATATATATATATATATTTTGTTAGTCAAAAGAGATTTATTTTGACAAAATGAGTATTATTAAAGTTTGGTCAAAAAAATATTAAATTTGGTCAAAAAAATATTAAACATAACATATCAGACATTTTAATTAATACTATTACTGCTTCGTTAAAAATCAAATATTAGTTTTTTACCATTATTTCAAATTTTATTAAAAAATATAAAATATAGTAATGTTTTCAAGACTCAGTCAACGAGAATAATATAATGATGTTAGATAAGGTCTAATATTTTCCATAATATGTGTGTATGAATTCCTTGAGAAAATATTTTAAATATACTCAATGATATTACATATTTAAAATTATCAACTATCAAATATCATATTATGTAAGTTTATTGTTTTACACATTAAAATTTGTCTAACCAATTTTTATAGAATATGTAAAAGAAACTCAAATATTAATGTAATTAGTATGCTAAAAAAATATTACTACTATATTGAGATTTTCGGTTAGTGTTTATTTATAATACTATATTTGACAATAAAGATTGAGCCATTTTTTTTTCGATAAGCAATATCATTGAAAAGAGCACAAGGGGTGCCTAACCCTTACAATGAGAGAAAAAAGAAGGGGGAGGACCTCCTCAAAACCTCCATGAGCCAAAACCCATTGGGAAAAAGACTCAGGTAGGAAAAAGAGTACCCTGTGAGTGCACTACAGAGGGAAAACCTAACCCCCTGTTTCTCCCCCTATTACCCAACAAAATGACTAATACAATGGTAAGCGTTATTCCACCAAGAATCTAAAACATAACCCGAATGACTCCCCACCCCATAAATAAACCACGACCAAGACATAGTTTTATTATGATAAACAATCGAGTCTAAATCCGGTTCTTCCCCCTTGAAAATAAGATTATTTCTAGTCAACCAAATACTCCAACACGAGGCCAGCCAGATAAGATGTCTAATCTTCTTAAATTTCTTGCCGGTAAACACTTTTGCGAAGGAATCGAAATGCTCCATCAAAGACTCCTCAATGATATGATCCACACCAAGCCATATCTCCACCTTTTTCCACACCATCCTAGCCAAATCACACCCCACGAAAAGATGGTCCAAATCTTCAAAATCATTCTGACAAAAAGCACAGGCTGCCTCCTCCATAGACTGAATAACGTTACGATGAAGCAAAGAAGAGCGAAGAGGAAGAGCCGAGACAAACATACGCCAACTGAAAAGCTTAATTTTCGACGGAACAACTGTTTGCCACACGGCTTCAATTCTGGCCGATAGCAAATAACTGTTTGCCACACCAGCTTCAGCCACAGTTAGATCCTTATCAGCACAACCTGCAAATAAATTTGGAAACACGATAGACAATGGTTGGTGACCAATCCACTAATGTTTCCAAAGATTGACCCCCTCACCACTGCCCAATCCTCTCTGAATACAATCTTTGAACCAATCGTTCCCCATTTCTTCTTTACCAACAATACAAAGATCCCTCCACCACAAAGAATCCGATCTCATACTCCTGACGGAATCACTAGACATAAATCCCGACAACTCACCATATCTATGACTTAATAGACCTCTCCAATTCGCATTCTCGTCCACCAAACAGCGCCACTTCCATTTTGACAATAAGGAAATATTGAAATTGTAACACCCCGATAAATTCTAATATATAGAACCATCGAAATGTACTAAATGGCATACATCAGAGTAACTTCCTGTTATTGAAATATTGAACACAACTAAAACTTTCGATAAAACATATCAAATGGTTCTCTGAACCTCATAAACTTCCTGAAATTGCTTAAGTTCCAAAACTTAAGACTTGTACATAATCCTGGTGTTCAATACTCAAAACATAAAGTAGCGGAAACGATTTTACAACTTGACAATGAAAGTTATACAATCGGAACATAGAAACAATAAACGGAACAAAGGTCTAAAACATTAAACTTGGTCTTCAATGACTCCAAGAGTCACACCAGCTAACCATGCTTTACCGCCTTTGCTTTCCCCTGTTTCTCTGTAAAAACCACAAATATGAAGGGTGAGATAAACATTATCTCAGTGAGTCCTATCGAGACCCCTTACTACTCTAGCGGTTCATTATGCCTTGTCTTTAACTCATGGTCCTAAAAAGCAACCACGTGGAAATACATTCAGTTCCTGTAACCTTCATGCTCATGGCCCTCCTAAGCGACACATGAAGCATGCAATCTTTGTTCCATGTTTTTAGCATAACACCTCAGTCTACCTATTTTATAGGCATCTCTTGACCTTTTGGTGAACCCATCCCGCTATTTCTAGCGGGGGAAACATTCTTGAGTCTAGGTTTTGGGGCTCATGACTTCCCCTCCCCTAGTATGCTAACCTCTAAGGGTCGTCACCCTTTTTCCTCTTGTATTTATTATACATTTTCTGTCTGTGTACCCACAATGGGCTGTTAGTCATTTCCGTCAAGTACCATGTACCATATCATTCGAATACAGTGTATAATATCAGTCAAATACCGTGTATTATTAACATTCTTGGCATATGCGCTCTCGCGTTCTCTAAGTGCGGTTTTCCATTTTATTCATAACACACAAACTTTCTATCGAACATGTTCAATCTCATACCATTGTTACCTTTACATTGTCGTGGAACCTTGGGAAATGGATTAGAAGAGGATTGGAATCATTTGGAATGGATAAAAAGGTACTTTGAAATTGAAGGTCAGAAGTTTTCACACGACCCGTGCGTATAGGCGCACGACCCGTGCTTAGTTGAACAATTTGCAAAAAGTTTCCAGGAAGATACGCACGACCCGTGCGACTAAGCGCACGATCCGTGCGTCATCCACAAAATTTACAGAAGGTTTCAGAGACTTACGCACGACCCGTGCTACAAGGCGCACGATCCGTGCGTATTTTAAAATTCCAATTCATGTCGTATCAGATGGAGGCGCACGACCCGTGCTCGTAGGCACACGATCCGTGCGTCTCTATCAGTTTTTCAGAAAATAGTTTTTTCATGAGTAATCCATTCCGTTCCGATTCCAAAATCCCTTCCGATCGAGACCCAACTCAAACACACATAAAAACAGTATATTATAGCAATGTTTATCAGTTCTACCCAGCACATCCAAACAACCGATCAAGAGTTTTCATAAATTGAATCACAATCTTTTCAATAAAACGGTTTTCGAAAAGCGAAGACTCGGAAACACAAACATATTCCCTAAGTGAGTTATAGAACTCACCGGTTGCGATGAAAATCGCAAAATCAACGAATCTGCGAGATGGAACGATGAAATGACTTCACGAACGACTTCGGACTCGACTCCACGCTACTCTAAACACTCCAAAAACTGAACCGATAGAGCTTGGCCTCTACCACTTCGAACTTCATTCCCAATCTACCCTATGAGGGTTGCTACTCACTTTGTGGCTCCCAAAATGAACATGCAACTGTATTCAGCTATTGGACTCCATTTTTGGAGCTTGGAGCTTCATGTGGACAAAAATGGTGAAATGGGGAAGGAGGTGAATGAGTGGTCAAGAGTGGTACCATTGTGAAGAGAACGAAAAATGGAGGAGAATGGTGTGAGTATAACTTACATGCAATGGAGGAAATTTGGGATCTTCAGCTTCCTTCCTCTTCTCTCCCTCTCTCTCGTAGCTCCCTCTCTCTACCTCTCAAACTCTCTCTCTTAAATTTTCTGAAACTTGGTTCAAATGAAGTGGAGTGAGTTTGGTTTGGGTTTCAGCTGAAATCTCTTTTAATGGGGTGCAAGGACCAAAATGCCCCCTCCACTCTAAAATCATTCCTTAATTACCCTTGCCATCATAATACCCTAACTTATTAACTTTGACATAATATTCTAATTATGCACAACTATAATTTATGTTAATTAATGAATTCATGACAATCCTCTTGCTAATTTAATTAATCTAATTAGCTAATTAGGGGATGTTACAATAACCCCAACTTCTAAAATTTTGTCCTCAAAATTGACAAAACATACCATACTCGAACAAATACGGATATTTCTCCCGCATGCTCTCCTCTACTTCCCATGTCGCTTCGTCAGGTGACGCACCGTCCCAATGGACCTTGACAATAGGAATTGACCTCGTCCGGAGCGTTTTCTCGCCACGCTCGATGATCCCAATTGGAGTAGGCTGATAAGATAAATCCGGTCTGATGTCAATCGCTTCATAACTCAAGGGTTGATTCGGATCATGAATATACTTCCTGAGCTGCGATACATGAAACACATCATGTAGTCTGGATAATTCTGGAGGTAATGCAATGCGATACGCTACCGGCCCAACTCGCTCGATAATCTGGAAGGGTCCGACATACCGAGGACTGAGCTTCTTCGCTCGCAAGGCAATACCGGTTCCGATGGTTGGAGAAAGTTTCAAAAAGACATGATCTCCTTCTTTGAATTCTAACGGCCTTCTTCTTTTATCCGCATAACTCTTTTGCCGACTCTGCGCGGCTTTCATCCTTTCTCTTATCTGACGGATTTTCTCTGTAGTCTCACGGACTAAGTCCGGTCCCAACAATCTCTGCTCACCTACATCCCACCAACACAATGGTGTTCTACACTTTCTCCCATACAATGCTTCGTATGGAGCCATTCCGATACTAGAATGATAACTGTTGTTGTATGAGAATTCCACCAATGGAAGGTGATCCTCCCATCTGCCTCCACTATCCAGTACACAAGCTCTCAACATATCCTCCAATGTCTGGATTGTCCTCTCAGTCTGCCCGTCTGTCTGAGGATGGTACGCAGTGCTAACACACACCTTTGTTCCCAACGCCATATTCAATGCTCTCCAAAATCGAGATGTGAACTTAGGATATCGATCACAGATAATACTTGTAGGGATTCCATGCAATTTAACAATATTCTTAAGATACTCATCTGCTAACCTAGCAACCTTGTGAGTGGAACGCACTGGAATAAAATGAGCGGACTTGGTCAGGCGATCCACCACTACCCAAATAGAATCATTTTCGGCTTGGGACCGTGGTAATCCCATGACAAAATCCATAGATATGCTTTCCCATTTCCATTCGGGTACATTCAACGGTTGTAACTGGCCACCCGGCTTCTGGTGTTCTATCTTAACCTTTTGACAAGTCAAGCATCGAGACACAAACTCTGCAATGTCCACCTTCATACCCGGCCACCAGTACAATTGCTTCAGATCTCGATACATCTTGGTAGACCCAGGATGTATTGAGAACTGACTCTTATGAGCCTCCTCTAACACTAGCCTCTTCACATCCTCATCATTCGGCACACAGATTCTGCCATCAAAGCAAATCACACCATCACCGTCTTCGGTGTAGTTCGGCAATCTCTTCTGCGCTTGTAGTTCTACATCACCTTCTTGGGCTGAGCGAATTAGATCTCTCAAGGGACTTGAAATCCGAATGTGACTCAACACTAACTTGTTCCTTCTTGATTTAACTCTCAAATTGAGGTCTCTGAATGATTCCAACAGAGACATCTCGTGCATCATCAACTCTGCAGTATGGATAGACTTTCTGCTTAAAGCATCGGCAACAACATTGGCCTTACCAGGATGATACTTCAGTTCGAAATCATAATCCTTCAGGAATTCTACCCATCTCCTTTGTCTGTTGTTCAGCTCCTTTTGGTCAAACAAATACTTGAGGCTTTTGTGGTCACTAATGACTTCGAAACGAGACCCATATAGGTAATGTCTCCAAATCTTTAGGGCAAACACAATCGCCGCCAACTCTAAATCATGAGTGGGGTAATTCTCCTCATGCGGTTTCAACTGCCTGGAGGCATAAGCAACTACTTGTCGATTCTGCATTAGGACACATCCTAAACCCTTACCAGAAGCGTCGCAATAGATTTGGAATCCTACTGACGGATCCGGAAGAATCAGGATTGGTGCAGAAGTCAAACGACCCTTCAATTCCGTGAAACAATTTTCACAGTCGGAGTCCCAAACAAACGGCTGACCCTTGCGAGTTAACCGGGTGAGTGGAAGAACCAACTGGGAAAATCCTTGAATGAATCTTCGATAATACCCAGCTAATCCCAAGAAACTTCTTACCTCAGTAACCGTAGACGGCTGCTCCCAGTCTACCACAGCTTCGATCTTACTGGGATCCACTGCAACACCTGTCCTAGATATTACATGGCCCAGAAACTTAACTTCGGGCATCCAAAAATCACATTTGGACGGCTTGGCATACAACTTCTTCTCTCGGAGCACGTTCAGGACAATTCAGAGATGTTTCACATGCTCCTCAATCGTCTTAGAGAACACCAAGATATCATCAATGAACACTACCACAAACTGATCCAGATAAGGATTAAAAATCCGATTCATATAATCCATGAATACAGCTGGAGCATTGGTCAAACCGAAGGGCATCACTACAAATTCATAGTGTCCATACCTCGTACGGAAAGCGGTCTTCGGGAAGTCCAAAGCTCGAACCCTGATTTGGTGATAACCGGACCTTAAATCAATCTTTGAAAATACAGAAGCTCCCCTCAACTGATCTAGCAAATCATCAATCCTTGGTAGAGGGTACTTGTTCTTGACAGTCACCTTATTCAACTGACGATAATCGATACACAGTCTCATACTTCCATCCATCTTCTTGACAAGCAACACTGGAGCACCCCATGGTGAGGCACTCGGCCGGATAAACCGTTTGGAAATTTGCTCTTCCAGTTGAACTTTCAACTCCCTCAACTCTAACGGCGACATTCTATACGGGGCTATAGAAATAGGTCCAGTGCCCGGAACCAACTCTATAGAGAATTCCACCTCACGATCCGGAGGAAATGAAGGAACTTCATCGGGAAACACATCAAGAAATTCATTAACAACTTGTACAGAAGATAAATCCTGACTTGTCTCAGTGGATGCAGACAGCATCATGACATAAGCTTCTGCGCCTTGGAACAGATCGTTACTGGCTGAAGTGAAAGAAATAACAGCTTCAGAATTGGGCGGTTGTAGCTCCACTGATTCGGAGGCGAAACCGATAGTTCGATGGAAACAATCTATTGTCACATGATTGGCCGTCATCCAACTCATTCCTAGGACGACGTCCATGCCCTTCATTGGTAAACAAATGAAGTCTACCACAAAATTCCTGTCTCCAATGGATAGAAGACAATTTTCACATATCGCTTGGGTCTGAATACTACCTTCAGCAGCAGTCTTAATGGAGATTGGTTGAGGCAAAGGAGTTAAAGCCAATCCCAACCACTCAACACAAACTTGAGATATAAAACAATGAGTCGCACCTGAATCATATAAAATACTAACGGAGTTATTAAAAAGAGATCCCATACCCCTTAGTAGATTATCTGACGGTGTGACCTTTTGGGCGTCCAAGGTGTAAACTCTTCCATGAGTTGTAGTAGTAGCAGGGTTACCTCCTTGACTCTTCTCCTTCTCCGGGCAGTCCCGTGCAAAATGACCTTCTTTCTTGCATTGGTTGGATCCCATCTGGCATTTACCCTGATGATACTTTCCACAGTTGGAACATGTACTGAACCTTGAGGAGTTCGATGGCTGAACCTGCTTTCCCTTGTTGGAGTTGTGCCTGGGACCCGTCTGATGGTTGGATGATCCAACACTCTTTTTGTTCTGATGGAATACTTTCCTACTTGCATATAACCTCTTCAAGTCACTCTCAGCTATATGAGCTTGTTGAACCATGGCGGCATAGTTAGTATAGGCAAAAGAACTCAAACTCTGAGCAATGTCTTCCCTCAGCCCATACTTGAACCTTTCTGTCTTCCACTTGTCATTGGGAGCATACCCGGCCAAACCGAAGAATTGATATAACTCTTCGAACTTAGCCGCGTACTGACCCACAGTTGAACTTCCTTGAGTGAGAGTCAGAAACTCGTTCTCCTTGTCGAACCTCATGGCTGTTGGAAAGAACTGCTCCAAAAATACCTGCTTGAAATGTTCCCAAGTCTGGGGAGTATCCATAGTTACCATCATGGCTTTGGCATTAGTCCACCAGTTGTTAGCTTCACCTTTCAGCATATGCGTCGCTAATCTCAGCTTATCATCATCAGTGACTTGCATAGCCACGAAAATCTTCTCTATATCGTCTAGCCAATGCTGAGCTTCCATGACATTCGGTCCTCCTCTGAACTCGGACGGCTTCATTTTCAGGAATTCAGAGAAAACCCTCCTTGGGTCAATTGGTGGGTTATTCCTCGATCCTCCTGCCATAATTCTGCAAATGATACACCAAGTATTAAGTTGATCAGTCTCAATGTCTCTTAGTATCACAAGAAGCATGATAGCAGAATTACTCGAGGGACAAAACCACCCTAACTGTCTAAGCCCGACTAGGTCGAACTGCTCTGACACCATAATGTAACACCCCGATAAATTCTAATATATAGAACCATCGAAATGTACTAAATGGCATACATCACAGTAACTTCCTGTTATTGAAATATTAAACCCAACTAAAACTTTCGATAAAACATATCAAATGGTTCTCTGAACCTCATAAACTACCTGAAATTGCTTAAGTTCCAAAACTTAAGACTTGTACATAATCCCGGTGTTCAATACTCAAAACATAAAGTAGCGGAAATGATTTTACAACTTGACAATGAAAGTTATACAATCGGAACATAGAAACAATAAACGGAACAAAGGTCTAAAACATTAAACTTGGTCTTCAATGACTCCAAGAGTCACACCAGCTAACCATGCTTTACCGCCTTTGCTTTCCCCTGTTTCTCTGTAAAAACCACAAATATGAAGGGTGAGATAAACATTATCTCAGTGAGTCCTATCGAGACCCCTTACTACTCTAGCGGTTCATTATGCCTTGTCTTTAACTCGTGGTCCTAAAAAGCAACCACGTGGAAATACATTCAGTTCCTGTAACCTTCATGCTCATGGCCCTCCTAAGCGACACATGAAGCATGCAATCTTTGTTCCATGTTTTTAGCATAACACCTCAGTCTACCTATTTTATAGGCATCTCTTGACCTTTTGGTGAACCCATCCCGCTATTTCTAGCGGGGGAAACATTCTTGAGTCTAGGTTTTGGGGCTCATGACTTCCCCTCCCCTAGTATGCTAACCTCTAAGGGTCGTCACCCTTTTTCCTCTTGTATTTATTATACATTTTCAGTCTGTGTACCCACAATGGGCTGTTAGTCATTTCAGTCAAGTACCATGTACCATATCATTCGAATACAGTGTATAATATCAGTCAAATACCTTGTATTATTAACATTCTTGGCATATGCGCTCTCGCGTTCTCTAAGTGCGGTTTTCCATTTTATTCATAACACACAAACTTTCTATCGAACATGTTCAATCTCATACCATTGTTACCTTTACATTGTCGTGGAACCTTGGGAAATGGATTAGAAGAGGATTGGAATCATTTGGAATGGATAAAAAGGTACTTTGAAATTGAAGGTCAGAAGTTTTCACACGACCCGTGCGTATAGGCGCACGACCCGTGCTTAGTTGAACAATTTGCAGAAAGTTTCCAGGAAGATACGCACGACCCGTGCGACTAAGCGCACGATCCGTGCGTCATCCACAAAATTTACAGAAGGTTTCAGAGACTTACGCACGACCCGTGCTACAAGGCGCACGATCCGTGCGTATTTTAAAATTCCAGTTCATGTCGTATCAGATGGAGGCGCACGACCCGTGCTCGTAGGCACACGATCCGTGCGTCTCTATCAGTTTTCCAGAAAATAGTATTTTCATGAGTAATCCATTCCATTCCGATTCCAAAATCCCTTCCGATCGAGACCCAACTCAAACACACATAAAAACAGTATATTATAGCAATGTTTATCAGTTCTACCCAGCACATCCAAACAACCGATCAAGAGTTTTCATAAATTGAATCACAATCTTTTCAATAAAACGGTTTTCGAAAAGCGAAGACTCGGAAACACAAACATATTCCCTAAGCGAGTTATAGAACTCACCGGTTGCGATGAAAAGCGCAAAATCAACGAATCCGCGAGATGGAACGATGAAATGACTTCACGAAAGACTTCGGACTCGACTCCACGCTACTCTAAACACTCCAAAACCTGAACCGATAGAGCTTGGCCTCTACCACTTCGAACTTCATTCCCAACCTACCCTATGAGGGTTGCTACTCACTTTGTGGCTCCCAAAATGAACATGCAACTGTATTCAGCTATTGGACTCCATTTTTGGAGCTTGGAGCTTCATGTGGACAAAAATGGTGAAATGGGGAAGGAGGTGAATGAGTGGTCAAGAGTGGTACCATTGTGAAGAGAACGAAAAATGGAGGAGAATGGTGTGAGTATAACTTACATGCAATGGAGGAAATTTGGGATCTTCAGCTTCCTTCCTCTTCTCTCCCTCTCTCTCGTAGCTCCCTCTCTCTACCTCTCAAACTCTCTCTCTTAAATTTTCTGAAACTTGGTTCAAATGAAGTGGAGTGAGTTTGGTTGGGGTTTCAGCTGAAATCTCTTTTAATGGGGTGCAAGGACCAAAATGCCCCCTCCACTCTAAAATCATTCCTTAATTACCCTTGCCATCATAATACCCTAACTTATTAACTTTGACATAATATTCTAATTATGCACAACTATAATTTATGTTAATTAATGAATTCATGACAATCCTCTTGCTAATTTTAATTAATCTAATTAGCTAATTAGGGGATGTTACAGAAATTCTCCAAGTTTTTGATACCAAGACCTCCCTCATTTTTCTCCCTACAAACCTTATCCCAAGCCACCCGATACATACCTCTCGCATCCTCCTTAACTCCCTAAAGAAAATCTCTTTGAATCTTTATCATCTCCCTAATAACCACTTTGGTGCTTTGTAGAAAGAGAAGAAATACAAAGGTAAACTACTAAGGACCGAGTTGATAAGCGTAACCCGACCTCCTATAGATAAATTGCGCCCCTTCCAAGATGCCAGCCTAGACCGAAACTTTTGCAAAACCGGATTCCAAGTCCCTTTTCGCCTCGGATTAGCACCAACGGGAAGGCCAAGAAAGTTGAACGGAATGGATTCCGACCTGCAATGAAGGAATACTGAAGCTTGCTCCATAAAATTATCAGGCACATTAATACCAATAAGCTTACTTTTGATGAAATTGACCTTCAATCCGGAGACGAGTTCAAAGCTCCGGAGAATAGATTTTAGACCCCAAAGGTTATTCCAAGACGGCTTCCCAATAAGAACGGTATCATCAGCAAATTGAACAAGCGAATAACTAAGGTTTTCATTAATTACAAACCCCTTAAAAACCCCAACCCCCACCGCCTTATCCACCAACCGAGCAAGACCCTCAGCCACTAACAAGAATAAAAAAGGAGATAGAGGATCCTCCTGACGCAATCCCCTTTGCACCAAGAAATCTTGAGTTGGGCTTCCGTTGACCAAAACCGATAAAGAAGAAGAAGACACACACGCTCTAATCCAACGAATCCACTTAAGATCAAACCCGAACATAGTTAACATATCAAAGAGGAACGACCAAGAGACGGTGTCATAAGCTTTCTCAAAATCCACTTTAAACAACATGCACTCCTCCTTATTACGCTTCGCCAAATCAACAAGCTCATTAACAATCACTACCCCATCAAGAATATTCCGACAACCAAGAAAAGCCGACTGACACTCAGAAATCACCAAAAGAAGAACCTTCTTTAACCTGTTGGCCAACACCTTTGAAAGAATCTTATAGATACTCCCAATTAAACAAATGGGCCTATAATCCCCCAACCCTTGAGGATGATCATTTTTGGGAATGAGAGTTAGGAAAGAGGCCGAGAACGCTTTAGGAATGTGAGCCTTGGCGTAGAATTCTGAAAAAACTCCCACAATGTCATTCTTCAACAAATCCCAATTCTCCTTAAAGAACCTCAAATTAAAACCATCAGGACCCGGGCTTTTAGTGAAAAATATTTTAATACCGGTTTTTAAAATTTAAGTTAAATCAGTCAAACTTTTAGATCATCTTATAATATAGGCTAAATTATAGTTTTGGTCCCCCTATTTTCAAAAATTCAGACATTTGGTCCCCCTATTTTAAAACTCAGACATTTGGTCCCCCAGTTTTAAAAAATCAAAGACATTTAGTCCCAAGAAGAATTTTCAGTTTTTTATGGCTAATAATCAAAGACATTTGGTCCCTCAATTTTAAAAAATAAAAGACATTTGGTCCCCCAATTTTAAAAAATCAAAGACATTTGGTCCCTCTTTGGACTAAATGTATTTGATTTTTTAAAATTGGGGGACCAAATGTCTGAGTTTTAAAATAGGGGGACCAAATGTCTGAATTTTTGAAAATAGGGGGACCAAAACTATAATTATTTGGTTTACCTTTTCAAAAACTAGACTTAATGCTTGTTGACTTGACACTGGTTTGGTTGCATTTGGAGCTGTATAGCTCGAGTTATAGGTGTCACAAGTTAGGGTAAAATTCTGAAAACGCTCTGGATATAGGTTCGGTTATACAGTAACTGGGAACAATCTAGTGGTCCAAAAATTATGTGGTTTACCTTTTTAGAAACTCGACTTAATGCTTGTTAATTTGGAACTAGTTTGGTTTCATTTGGAGTTGTATGGCTCGAGTTATAGGTGTCACAAGTTAGGTTGAAATTCTGGAAACAATCTGGATATAGCTTCGGTATTTCGTGCATAACGTTTTCGTTTGAACTCCTTTTTGAATGATTCTTGATTCATTGTAAACAACACTCAATTTTTTTCGGTTTAGGATCAAGTTCCATGTCATTTGACTGAGTTTTGATAATCTTAGAGGTGCCACAAGCTAGGTCATGGTGGATGTCCTGTTTTCTGAACCTTCTTGCTTATTTACTGAATCTGTACGAATTGGACCATTATTTTGCAAAATAAAAATTATAGTCAGGAACTAGACATTCTTAGCTTATCATAGAGGGGTCCTTTGCTAAGTTTCGATACCGTTTGATAGGTTAATTAATTTACCGAAGTAGAGGTATGTTTGCTGAAAAGTCATTATTGCTGTTTTCTGAAAATCATTGTTGCTGTTTTCTGAAAATCATTGTTGCTGTTCCTATTTTTGCGCACTGTTCCTATTTTTATGTGTTGTTCCTAATTTTGTGCACTGCTCCTATTTTTGTGCACTGTTCCTATTTTTAAGTGTTGTTCCTATTTTTATGCGTTGTTCCTAATTTTGTGGGTTGTTCCTATTGTTTGGGGTGGTTGTTGGCTGTCCCTAATTTTGTGGGTGGTTGTTGGCGCCCTATGCGCCCCGCTCCATATTCCTTGCTGTCCCTGTTTTGTTGTCGTTGCATGTTGGCACCTTAGCGCCTATAGTTGTTATTCGTTGTGGGTGCCTTAGCGCCTAATGTTGTGGCTGAGTCGTTGGCCTGGATGATGTTGTTTTGTTGATGTTGTTGTCCTTATTGTCGTGTTGTTGATTATGTTGTTAAATGTTGTTGTTGACTTTGTTGTGGGTACCGCCGAATGGCCCACATTGTTTTGTGGTGGGTACCGCCGAATGGCCCACATTGTTTTGTTGAGGGTATCGCCGAATGTCCCAAACTGTTGATGAATTTTATGTTGTAGGCCTATGGCCAGTGTTGAGTCATGTGTCGTTGTTGTGCTATGATATGATCTTGTTGTTGATTTTCTGTGTTGCATCATTGTGTCGCATGCATACCGTGTGCATATAGGGCAGATGGCCCTGGAACTTGTCTCTGAATTGTTGGATCGCCTTTTTTGGCGTGGATTTGTTGGAAGGCTCTATTTACGGGATGGATTTCGGTACCATCATGCATTATAGGGCAGACGGCCCTCTGATGAGCATCCTGCATTCATACCGCATGATTGAAGTCACTGACTGCTGTGACATCCGTCTTGTTGTTAAAAACTCTGATTTTACTCTAATAAATTACCGGGTAGAAATGAGTGTTACATTAGTGGTATCAGAGCAATGGTTGGTCCGTCCGGCCAAGTCGTCGAGTCGTTGTGTCGGTTAACGACCAACTGTTGTCTTTTAGTACTAACCATTGTTTACATTGCAGGTTGTTCGAATCAGGTAAACTTTTTTTGGATTGTTCGGTCCTAACCGGACTGCTTGTGTGATTTATTGCGTTTTGTGCGTAAACTCTGTGCCCCTTGTTTTTGGTTTTGTTTCAACCTTCTTGTTGTGTGAACTTGTATGTAGGCAGCCTAAATTTCTATTATTTGGTTTCAAATTGTCGTCTCTAGTTTTGCATAACATGGATATATGTTTTATGGACAAGTTGTGTACCAGATTGTTTTGAACCTTGGTTAAATTGGCTTTATTTTTGACTATTCATATGTATATTATATACACAAAAAAAATTAATTTAATCAATTTAACTCAATCTTTTAGCATCGTATACTGTCATAACGTGTTTTTAATTATGTATTCATTGATAGTCTTGGTTAAATGCCTTGTGGGATTGTTTGTTAGTTATTTTATGGTGCTATGATGTCTTAATGGCTATAAGTGATTCGGAAATGTCAACTATGTTTTAATTTGTTTAAATTGTTTTAATTGATCGACACTAAGTCTTATATGAACTCTTTTGTAGTGTGTTTTGATGTTTGAGACTAAATGCATTGTAAAATTGTTTTGTTGATTATTTTAGGTTGTTACTTCACAATTAACTTGCTATGGTGTTTTAATCAATACAAGTGAAAATGTATTTGTTCAAATGCTATAACTTTGTTTCCAATTTGAAAATGTCTTTTGCAATTAGATGTAACGATTTTAGCGGTGGACTAGGTTATTACTACCTTCACTTTCTTCCCTATACCAAACTATATTGGTAGTTATCATTAACTCTAAAAAGCTATTTTTTTTTTGTGATTGGTGACTAACCTCACTGAACTTGATTTTGATTCTCTGCTTGTTTGGAAAATGCTTAGTTTTCAAAAAAAAAATGCGTTAGTTACTTCTTTTGAATCCGAAGAAAAATGTTATTGATGTTGCTTGGAATTTTCTTAACTGGTCTGCGTTATTCCTGTTTTCTGTTGGCATATGTATGTATTGGGTTCGAGTTGGTATTGAGTTTGTGTAATCATTATTATTATATTTAATCTTATCTGAGTATCAACGCTTCAAAGTGATGCACGTAGTTTTCACATTATTTAACTTCTGTGATGGTATGAATTGGCATGTCTGTGCATTTAAATTAACGGTTATTTTATACGATACTCATTATTCGCTATTTTGTTGTTGCTAGATATTCATGTAGCCATTTATTTTAAATTGTATAGATATAATGCGGTTTTAAATGTTATCTACATTCTTACGTTGGTTATTTAACCTTGTTTTGTTCTGTGTGTCTACTTTTCTTCGACATCCATTATTGTGAACTTCTGCTTTGTCAATTGTTTCATGACTCCCATGTATGTAATCTGTCTGTAAACTCTGATTATGTGGCTTGTTTTGTAACTGTTAGGCACTCTGTAAACTTTGTCGTGATCTTGTGATGAAACTATGAGGCACCGTAGAGATAGATGAGTGAGGTAGGATACAAGTAGTATACAAGTCAGTTTATCAGAGTAGCGCAGCGGAATCATGGTATGCTATAATAAGAAGGAGCTTTAATAGAGCTTGGGGGTGATCATGTGGTACCGACACGATTGCGCCCAGAACTCTATCGGCGATCCTTACAGAACCGTTAGAGAGTGGGTCTGATTGTTATTTCTCGAAGTTATCTGGCTGAACAAGTAGGAGGGACGGCCGCCCAATCACTTACCGCCGGTAATCAAAGCAATAATGACCAGCATGTTAGATAGCACTAGTTGTGGAGGTGACGTTAGTTGGTTAGTAGAAGGGTGTTCGCGTCGGTAGTTAAATTTCGAGGACGAAATTCTTTTAAGTGGGGGAGAGTTGTAACGCCCCAAAAATATTTGATTATTTATTTAATTAATTAAATGAGATTTATGTGGTAGAAATAATAATATAATCATTTGTTATTATTTATTAGTACATGTGGACCTATTATTAGGGTTAGGAGTAGTAATGGGAGGTGTTAAGGAAAAAGGGCCATGAATTAGTCGCATGAACTAAGAAAAAAGCCCGTAAGTTTAAGTGAGTTTATAAAAGGGGTTAAATTAGGGTTGTGCTCATTTAGAAGAAATAAACAAAGGCTTAAGGGAAAACCTAAGAGAGGGCGACGACTAGGAGAGGAGAGAAGAGGAAAACGGCGCACAAAGAGAGAGAAGCTACGACCAAGAGAGAGGGAGAGGCTAGGGTTTGGTAGTCATCATATGTGTATCATGTTTATTATGTGTTTGATAAAATGCTTTGAATGCTATATTGGTTGATTTTGTCATGTAATTGATGTTCCCATGCCCTAATACTATGTTTGATGATTGCATGTGGGGGTTAGGGTATGATGATTTATCACATGTATGATTATATGATGTGTTGCTTTGTTGAACCAATTGTTGATGATTGAACCTATTTGTTGATGTTTGAGATCATTTGTTGATGTTTGAATATGTTTGTGGAGGTTGGAAATCAATTTGGGGTTTTTAATTCGCAAAGAAAACTGGGTATAGGTTCGGTTATACAGTAACTGGGAACAATATAGCGGTCCAAAAATGATGTGGTTTACCTTTTCAGAAACTAGACTTAATTCTTGTTTATTTGACATTAGTTTGGTTGCATTTGGAGCTGTATAGCTCGAGTTATAGGTGTCACAAGTTAGGGTAAAATTCTGGAAACGATCTGGGTATAAGTTCGGTTATACAGTAACTGGGAATAATCTAGTAGTCCAAAAATTATGTGGTTTACCTTTTAGAAACTATACTTAATGCTTGTTAATTTGGAACTCGTTTGGTTGCATTTGGAGTTGTATGGCTCGAGTTATAGGTGTCACAAATTAGGTTGAATTTCTGGAAACAATCTGGATATAGGTTCGGTATTTCGTGCATAACGTTTTCGTTTGAACTCATTTTTGAATGATTCTTGATTCATTGTAAACTACACTCAATTTTTTTCGGGTTAGGCTCAAGTCCCATGTCATTTGACTGAGTTTTGATAAATTTAGAGGTGTCACAAGCTAGGTCATGGTGGCTGTCCTGTTTTCTGACCATTGTTGCTTATTTACTGAAACTGTACGAATTGGACCCCTATTTTGCAAAATAAAAATTATAATCAGGAACTAGACATTCTTAGCTTTCCATAGAGGGGTCCTTTGCTAAGTTTCGATACCGTTTGATAGGTTAATTAATTCACCGAAGTAGAGGTATGTTTGCTGAAAAATCATTATTGCTGTTTTCTGAAAATCATTGTTGCTGTTTTCTGAAAATCATTGTTGTTGTTCCTATTTTTGTGCACTGTTCCTATTTTTATGTTCTGTTCCTAATTTTGTGCACTGCTCCTATTTTTGTGCACTGTTCCTATTTTTAAGTGTTGTTCCTATTTTTATGCGTTGTTCCTAATTTTGTGGGTTGTTCCTATTGTTTGGGGTGGTTGTTGGCTGTCCCTAATTTTGTGGGTGGTTGTTGGCGCCCTATGCGCCCCCGCTCCATGTTCCTTGCTGTCCCCATTTTGTTGTCGTTGCATGTTGGCGCCTTAGCGCCTATAGTTGTTATTCGTTGTGGGTGCCTTAGCGCCTAATGTTGTGGCTGAGTCGTTGGCCTGGATGATGTTGTTTTGTTGATGTTGTTGTCGTTATTGTCGTGTTGTTGATTATGTTGTTAAATGTTGTTGTTGACTTTGTTGTGGGTACCGCCGAATGGCCCACATTGTTTTGTGGTGGGTACCGCCGAATGGCCCACATTGTTTTGTTGAGGGTATCGCCGAATGGCCCAAACTGTTGATGAATTTTATGTTGTAGGCTTATGGCCAGTGTTGAGTCATGTGTCGTTGTTGTGCTATGATATGATCTTGTTGTTGATATTCTGTGTTGCATCATTGTGTCGCATGCATACCATGTGCATATAGGGCAGATGGCCCTGGAACTTGTCTCTGAATTATTGGATCGCCTCTTTTGGCGTGGATTTGTTGGAAGCCTCTATTTACGGGCTGGATTTCGGTACCATCATGCATTATAGGGCAGACAGCCCTCTGATGAGCATCCTGCATTCATACCGCATGATTGAAGTCACTGACTGCTTTGACATCCGTCTTGTTGTTAAAAACTCTGATTTTACTCTAATAAATTACCGGGTAGAAATGGGTGTTACAAAGCACATCAATACGATAACACCCTTCTTTTCCCTTTTTTTGGTCTATGGATTTTAGCGCATTGAAAGTCACAGCTTCATCTTGGACTCTCAATGTTAAAGTTCCATCTGCCACATCAATTACAGCTCTACTAGTAGCTAGGAAAGGTCTTCCCAAAATCAACGGGATGTCATTGTCTTCTTCCATGTCAAGAACCACAAAATCCACTGGAAAGATGAATTTGTCAATTTTCACCAGAACATCTCCTAAGACTCCTTAAGGATGCCTTATAGATCTATCAGCAAGTTGCAAAGACATCCTAGTAGGTTTCGCCTCACCTCCTCCAAGGTTTTTCAACATAGACAAGGGCATCAGATTAATGCTTGCTCCCAAATCACAAGGAGCCTTGCCTATTTTTAAGTTACCAATTGTGCAAGGGATGGTGAAACTTCCGGGATCTTTCAACTTTTGGGGAAGCTTTCTTTGAATAATGGCACTACACTCTTCTGATAAAGCCACCATTTCATCTTCCTTAAACTTCCTCTTCTTTGTCAACAACTCTTTCATGAACTTGTCATAAGCGGGCATTTTCTCAAGAGCTTCTGCAAAAGGTATGTTGATCTGAAGGCGTTTGAAAATATCCATGAACTTTGCAAACTGCTCATCTTTCTGATTCTTCTTACTCAACTGAGGGTATGGCAATTTCATGTATGATGGAATACCCCTGGGCTTCTCTTCTACCTGCAATTTTTCATTCAACAATGAATTTTTTTCTTTTGAGTTAGACTTCACAACTCCCTTATTTTTTTCACTCAACTCATTTTCAACTTCTTCATTTTTTTTATTCAACTCCTTCCCACTTCTCAATGAAATAGCTTTGCAACTCTCATTCCTGGGGTTATCAACAGTACTAGTAGGAAAACCACTATTGGATGTTTCAGCAAGCTGCTTCGATAACTGACCAATTTGAATCTCCTGGTTTTTCATCTATGCTTCATGGTTTTTCTCCATGTTTTTCATGGCCTGCTCTTGCGAATGGAAGGTGTTCTTGGTCATATGCATGAATTGGGTCAGAGCATCTTCCAGATGTGTGGGAAATTCTGTTAGAACCATTCTGGATATAGGTTCGATTTTTGTGAAAATGTGAACTCCCTGATTATCCAGATTTTCGTGTGGTTTGTTTTGTTAGAAACTAAGCTTAATTTCCTTTGTTTGGGCACTGGTTTGAATGATTTTGGGTGAGTATAGCCAGAGATATTGATGTTTTGAGTTAGGTCAAAAATCTAGAACAACTTTAGGTATAGGTACGGCATTTAGGTCATAAAGTTTTCAATGGAATCCCTTTATGAATGGTTCCTGTTTCTTTGTAAACTAGACTCACTTTGCTTCAGTTTGAACCTAGATTTCATGATTTTTGACTGAGTATTGGTATTTTAAAACATATTACAAATTGGTGGACAGAATCTGTCCTATTTCAGAACCCTGTAGATTGTTTGTTAAAACTGTACCAATGGGCTCATAATTTTGCAAAACAAAAGTCACAGTCAGAAACTAGACATCATAAGCTTTCTAATGAGTGGTCATTTGTAATTTTGCGTTAGCGTTTGGTATGTCAAATGTTTTCTTGAAATTTTGATAAGGTTGCAGGAAATTTTTGAACAGTTAGGTGTTGTTTCTTCAACCCTCCCCATTGATGAATGAATGCTTATGCGAATCCAAAAGCTTTGTCTCGAGTGAGTAAACTATTTAGTGTCTATCTATGCACAATATAAATGAATTAAAGAATGGATTATGTGCTTGGGGCCGGTCTCATGAACCCATCTCAAGGCCCAAGAGGTTAGGTTAGTGTGTTCTATTTATTTATAGAACACGGGTCCCCTATATGTATCGTCGTAGCTTTTTGTTATGTAAGTCTAAGGCGCATGGGGGTGCATCATAGGTAAAATAATAAAAGATGCTCGGAGAGTATTAGTAAGGAGCACGAAGAACTCACTGAGATTATGTAATCTCACCCCTCATTGTTGTTGTTTTTCAGATAAACAGATGAAGGTTAAGGAAAGTTATGCCAAGTTGAGGATTTCAGTTATGGAGGACCTCATTTTATTTGAAGTTCTTCCTACAGTTATTGTTCAAGTCTCATGTATTGAGACCATTGTTTATTGTTAAGTTTAAATCTTAGCTTATGATGTATTAAGGTTTATATATATTTGTATTTTGGATTAAGTTGGTCGTGTCGACTCCGATAGGTGCTTAAGAAAAAATTGGTTTATGTTCAGGTTCTTTAATTAAAATTTTTATAAAAATACTATCAATGTATGAGTCATTTAAGGACAATTGTTGTTCCTTAGTTTAATCCAAAATACGAAACTATATCTCTGAGATGTTTGAAAAGTAATATCCCTGATTTTATTGTCGACTGAAATCCAGGATGTTAAACCCACAATCTGGTGGGTCTGTCAAAGACAATGGCTGACCAAATATGGTCTTGTCTTGAGCAACTTTGCTATTTAATTCCACGTTGTAATGTCTTTTCAGCTGTAATGACATTATTTCTATCTAATGCATGAAAGGCCGACTAACATTCAAGAATTCCATGGGCTAGGGATTTCATCTCTCATGCCTTCTTTTTTTAGCTGTAATGACATTATTCCTATCACTTCAAAAAAATGATGATCTAGAGTGATATGAAAGAGGCTGACTAACATTGAAGAATTCCATGGGCTAGGGATTTCATCTCTCATGCCTTCTTTTTTAGCTGTAATGACATTATTCCTATCACTTCAAAAAAATGATGAACTAGAGCGATATGAAAGAGGCTGACTAACTTTCAAGGTTGACACAATAAAATTGAAAACCATAAGCGAGTATATAACTCACCTTTCGTGATGGTAATCAGTGGCGGAGCTTGCCCAAAATATTGGGGGGTGCCGCAACTACTAACTAAAAAAAACCATCACATTTTACCATACCCTTCATTATTTAATAATATATCTTTCATAACTCTACTAATTTATCTTTCCAAATGTTATTAATGAAAGTTAATTTGGTAAACTAACTCACAATTTCTCTACTAAAAAAGAAATTTTATTTTTTCTGGGGGTACCATAGTATCCTTCCGCTCCCACCATGCTCCGCTACTGATGTCGTTTTAGGGTAGAAGTATAGTAAAAAAAAAATTATTTTTTTTCTGGGGGGTACCACTGCTCCCTCCCGTCCCTATGAACCTCCGCCACTGATGGTAATCACGCACAACCGAGAATCCACGCAATACAAGCAACTACGTAATTACTCGAACGGTCCCCGAAACGCTTCTCGACTCCAACGCAGCTACCTGAATGCTCCAATAGCAACCCAAAACGAATTTGAACCACAATGTGGCCTGTGAATGTGTGCTAGCAACTGAGTGTCCAGCTTAAACCACCACATCCAAGTGTATAAGAAAATTAGGAAGGCTGGGGTGTTTGGTTTTGGTCCCTACTGCTTCCAGCAACCATGAGCCATTTTGAAAGCAACATAACTCAGTCAACTCTTAACCAAATTTAGCAACACGAGTGTCTATTGTGAAGGTATTTTTGTCTAGTTTCTGAGGGTTTAGGTTTCAAACTGATACACTAGGTATTTAGTGAGATATGGTTAGAACAATACAGCTAGGTCCAAACTGCAACTGATTCACAATGCTAACTTGTCTGTTTAATTTCTCCTTCAATACTCAATACAATTAAATGTTTCTTGTGCGCAAAATGAAGGCTTTCGTGTCTAGTTTCTAAAGAAACAAAAATGAACTTAAACGGAGGTCTGTACAGTGACTTACTAAGGAAATACCAAAGGGTATCAAAACTGCTTTCTGGAAAACGTGTGTGAGTTGATTTCTCCAACTCCACCACCAAGGATCACGAATTCATGCCCCAAACATGTTCCAATCACGACCCCCAGCTCCTAAGCTTCACCCAAATGTTTCCAAAATACAATGTAGGTTCTGAAACTGTTCTAACAACTGACCCCAAGCCTCAAACAACAACATGCATGAGCCAAAACTCTCCAAAACTCCATTTTCTTCTACTTGAGAAAACGTGGAGCTTGATGGTATAAAGGAATTGGACTTGCATCAAGAGGTGAAGGAATTCTCTCCTCTTTTTCCCTCCCTCTCTCTCTCTCTCAAATCTTCTCTCCCTCTCTCTCTTCTTTTCTTTCTATTTTCAGCAACTTAAATGAATGTATCTTGGTGTGAAAGTGAGGAAGGAAATGAGGACTTTCAGCTGAAGGGAAAAAGGAGTGCGAAAATACCTTTTTACCCCTACTCTTAACTGTACCACATTGTCACTAATTCTCTACTCAATGTAACTTAATTCAACAACCAACAACTCATTTATTTCTTTCTAAATTTCTGGTTGTGGTTTTATGTAGGTGAGGAGTGTGTTTGGTATTTAATTCCAGCTGAAGGTTGAATGGAGTGTAAATGACCAAAATACCCCTCTACTTAACTTTCCTCTAATTTCACTTAACTCACTTCTAATCAAACAAATACACAATAACTCATGTGATTAGATAATTAATGCATGTAAATCATATAATTGAGCAATTTAACATTGCTTTCCCGACATAAACTTAGCCATGACTCGACTTATCATTTAATTGACGATAAATCGCAAGTTAATTTCGGTATGCGAAATTAACCGAACTAGGGATGTTACATCTTTAGTTTGTATAATCGTGTTATTTCAGTCAACCTTCTAAATTTGAGAGAGGAGAAAACGAAAAGAGATATAACGAGTTATAGAGATAAATATATTTACAAAATATATTGTGAATTACAAAACCATATACTTAAAAGAACATACAATATATTATTTCATTTGTAATTTGTTGAATTTCATGTATGCAATTCAATATGATAAATTAAATTTTTGTCATATATATTTTTCTCTTAAAATTATCATTATGCTTATAATGATTTAAATGGTAACAAATCCTTTTTTGCCAACTTTGTAAAATCGTGTTTTTTGCGGTTTCCTTAAGAATTCAATTTATATACACCATCGTCATAGATGATTTTTAACAATGTCAGTCAACCGTGAAATGACACGTCATAAAAAAATTTAACTTTATCTCAATTACCTAAAAACTCACTCATACTATGATTTTTTATTGGTTAAAGGTGTAAAAATTTTTATAGCGATAGCATAAACCAGTTCAACTCTTTTTCTTGGACTTGAAAATTCTAAATTTCTTTGACGCATTATACGAGAGTCATGCACACATCATTAATAATACGAAATTATAACTAGTATTTATGATTGTGGTCAATATATTAAATTTTTCCACTATTTTTTATTGGAATTATTATTATAATATAAAGATTTTATTTGGATTTACACTTTTACAAACATAAAGATTATGAAGTACGACAACACTCTGTTTCAGAACAAATGTCAGTACATAAGCTAGGCTTTGTACACAGAAACAGAGACAAGCTTGTTGATCTGGACATGGTCTTCTAGGGGTGCAAAGGACTCCCCAAGGTCTGTTTGTTTCACCAATGACTTTTTTTGACAAATATTCACCCACGACTACAATCATTAAAAGAAGAATACCGTGGGTGAAGAATATTTGTCAAAAAAAGTCATGGGAAAACTACTACTATTGAAGTGATGAATAGAATTCCAAAGATAAAAGAAACACGACTCATGTTGCAGTCATATTGTTTTGGAGGAATTACAATGGAGAAACAACACCTACTAATGGCTATTTATAATGGTCAGAAAAGTTAAAATAAATATTTTTTTATCATATTGAAATATAAGCTATTTACATCATATATATATATATATATATATTTTGTTAGTCAAAAGAGATTTATTTTGACAAAATGAGTATTATTAAAGTTTGGTCAAAAAAATATTAAAGTTTGGTCAAAAAAATATTAAACATAACATATCAGACATTTTAATTAATATTATTACTGCTTCGTTAAAAATCAAATATTAGTTTTTTACCATTATTTCAAATTTTATTAAAAAATATAAAATATAGTAATGTTTTCAAGACTCAGTCAACGAGAATAATATAATGATGTTAGATAAGGTCTAATATTTTCCATAATATGTGTGTATGAATTCCTTGAGAAAATATTTTAAATATACTCAATGATATTACATATTTAAAATTATCAACTATCAAATATCATATTGTAACACCCCGATAAATTCTAAAATATAGAATCACCGAAATGCACTAAATGGCATACATCAGAGTAACTTCCTGTTATTGAAATATTGAACACAACTAAAACTTTCGATAATACATATCAAATGGTTCTCTGAACCTCATACACTTCCTGGTGTTCAATACTCAAAACATAAAGTAGCGGAAACGATTTTACAACTTAACATCAAAAGTTATACAATCGGAATACAGAAACAATAAACGGAACAAAGGTATAAAACATTAAACTAGGTCTTCAAGGACTCCAAGAGTCACACCAGCTAACCATGCTTTATCGCCTTTGCTTTCCCCTGTTTCTCTGTAAAAACCACAAATATGAAGGGTGAGATAAACATTATCTCAGTGAGTCCTATCGAGACCCCTTACTACTCTAGCGGTTCATTATGCCTTGTTTTGAACTCGTGGTCCTAAAAAGCAACCACGTGGAAATACATTTAGTTCCTATAACCTTCATGCTCATGGCCCTCCTAAGCGACACATGAAGCATGCAATCTTTGTTCCATGTTTTTAGCATAACACCTCAGTCTACCTATTTTATAGGCATCTCTTGACCTTTTGGTGAACCCATCCCGCTATTTCTAGCAGGGGAAACATTCTTGAGTCTAGGTTTTGGGGCTCATGACTTCCCCTCCCCTAGTATGCTAACCTCTTAGGGTCGTCACCCTTTTTCCTCTTGTATTTATTATACATTTTCAGTCTGTGTACCCGCAATGGGCTGTTAGTCATTCCAGTCAAGTACCATGTACCATATCAGTCAATTTCAGTGTATAATATCAGTCAAGTACCGTGTACCATATCAGTCAATTTCAGTGTATAATATCAGTCAAGTACCGTGTGTTATTATCATTCTTTGACATTTGCACTCTCGCGTTCTCTAAGAGCGGTTTTCCATTTTTATTCATAACACACAATCTTTCTATCGAACATGCTCAATCTCATATCATTGTTACCTTTTCATTATTGTGGGACCTTGGGGAATGGATTAGAAGAGGATTGGAATCATTTGGAATGGATAAAAAGGTACTTTGAAATTGTAGGTCAGAGAGTCTCACACGACCCGTGCGTGTAGGCGCACGACCCGTGCGTGGTTGAACAGTTTGTAGAAAATTTCCAGAAAGATACGCACGACCCGAGCGACTAGGCGCACGATCCGTGCGTGTTTAAAAATTCATTTCATGCAGCATCAGATGGGGGCGCACGACCCGTGCTCATAGGCACACGATCCGTGCGTCTCTATCTGTTTTCCAGAAAATAGGTTTTTCGTGAGTAAATTCCATTCCGTTCCGATTCCAATTTCGTTCCGATCGATATCCCAACATAACAGTTATTATTCCAGACCAGCGAAAGCGATTAAACAGTCAAACAATATATATCATAAATCGACAATCCAATCAATTCGAGCAATTATGCGATTTACGGTTTTTCGATAAAAACGTTTTCGTTAAGTTTTCGCAAAGCGGTTTTCCATAATATCGTTTCAGGAAATAACATGACTCGACAACAAAACGTCCCTAAGCGAGTATAGAACTCACCGATTTGACGACCTCGCGAGAAATCACGTCCTCACGAACCGTAACCTCTCGAACAATCCCCGTAATCACGTACTCGCACCGAACTCGTCCGATTCTCGAAACTGAACTTCGGAACGGCAACCAATCACAAATCCAGCTACTGAACTTCCTCCTTGACTACGGAATTGGCGTCTCTCGAACTTTGGCGATTCGATCCGAAATTTGAGGAATCAACACTTCCAATTTCGCATCCGTTTTTCCAGAATCAGTGGGCCGTTTTGTAACACGCATATCTTGGTCAAATCGTGGCCAAAACCCTTCAAACCAGTGCCCATTCTGTAGATAATTTCGTCTACATTCCGATGGTCAAAGGATCACACGCATGCACCCAGTAACTTGGGAGATACACCCGAAACAATGTGACTGGTTCAAGACAGTGCTTGAGTCTGAATCCGAAACTTGAGGACATGATATCTCCTTCGTTTCTCCATGTAATCATACGGTTCTTGTGCCCAAAATGAAGCTCTTCGAGTCTAGTTTCCAGAGGGACAAGAAGCACGATCATCGGAGCAGTGTACAGTGAGATACGATGAAAACAATGGAGGTAGGTCATACGGGTTTTCCAGCAGAAAATTCTGTTGCACTTGTTGTTTCATCTTCAACCATGTGTGACCATGCATTTGAGCTCTAAGCTGGACCCAAGCTCTACACACTTCGAAACCAGTAACTGAATCACCTCAAACTTGTCCTCAATCAACAATTTTGGTGTTCCATCCTTCTAATACTTCTCTAAGTTGACATGCAAGACTTGAGAAGACCATTTCTCCTACTTTGAGCTTGGAGGTTCATCAATGGTGAATGGAGTTAGAGATGGGTGTGGTCTGTGTTCTGGGCATCAGAATGAAGAGGATGAGAGGCTGGTTCTAATGATCCAAAGATCAAACACATGCATCAAGAAATGGGTTCCCCTCCTCTCACTCTACCTCACGCCCTCCTCTCTCTCAAGCTCCCCATTTTCTTCTCTTTTTTTCTTCTTTGGGGTTTTCAGCTGAAAATGAAAATGTCACATGAGTGGGGTTGTTTTGTTTTTGGGGTCAGCTGAAGCTCACTTAAAAAGGGGCGAAATGACCATAATGCCCTTATGTCCAATTTTGGCTTAAACTTCCTTAATTTCTTCTTGAGTCAATTTTAATCACACAATACTTATACAATAATCACATATTGCATATAGGGATGTTCTATGGAGGATGGTTTAGCCGAAACTCATAAATATGTGAAAAAGACGAAAATACCCCTGCGCTCCTATTTGCTTAAAATCCCACTTAACTCACCAGATCATAATTAATCAATAATGCTAATTAATCATCTTGACCTCTTGCTAATTTAAATAATTTAAATTAGCGAAATTGGGGATGTTACACATATTATGTAAGTTTATTGTTTTACACATTAAAATTTGTCTAACCAATTTTTATAGAATATGTAAAAGAAACTCAAATATTAATGTAATTAGTATGCAAAAAAAATATTATTACTATATTGAGATTTTCGGTTAGTGTTTATTTATAATACTATATTTGACAATAAAGATTGAGCCATTTTTTTTTCGATAAGCAATATCATTGAAAAGAGCACAAGGGGTGCCTAACCCTTACAATGAGAGAAAAAAGAAGGGGGAGGGCCTCCTCAAAACCTCCATGAGCCAAAACCCATTGGGAAAAAGACTCGGGTAGGAAAAAGAGTACCCTGTGAGTGCACTACAGAGGAAAAACCTAACCCCCTATTTCTCCCCCTACTACCCAACAAATGACTAATACAATGGTAAGCGTTATTCCACCAAGAATCTAAAACATAACCCGAATGACTCCCCACCCCATAAATAAACCACGACCAAGACATAGTTTTAATATGATAAACAATCGAGTCTAAATCCGGTTCTTCCCCCTTCAAAATAAGATTATTTCTAGTCAACCAAATACTTCAACACGAGGCCAGCCAGATAAGATGTCTAATCTTCTTAAATTTCTTGCCGGTAAACACTTTTGCGAAGGAATCGAAATGCTCCATCAAAGACTCCTCAACGATATGATCCACACCAAGCCATATCTCCACCTTTTTCCACACCATCCTAGCCAAATCACACCCCACGAAAAGATGGTCCAAATCTTCAAAATCATTCTGACAAAAAGCACAGGCTGCCTCTTCCATAGACTGAATAACGTTACGATGAAGCAAAGAAGAGCGAAGAGGAAGAGCCGAGACAAACAGACGCCAACTGAAAAGCTTAATTTTCGACGGAACAACTGTTTGCCACACGGCTTCAATTCTGGCCGATAGCAGAGGGGGCAAGACAGCTGCTTGCCGAACGCTTTGCACCAAGAAATCTTGAGTTGGGCTTCCGTTGACCAAAACCGATAAAGAAGAAGAAGACACACACGCTCTAATCCAACGAATCCACTTAAGATCAAACCCGAACTTAGTTAACATATCAAAGAGGAACGACCAAGAGACGGTGTCATAAGCTTTCTCAAAATCCACTTTAAACAACATGCACTCCTCCTTATTACGCTTCGCCAAATCAACAAGCTCATTAACAATCACTACCCCATCAAGAATTTTCCGACCACCAAGAAAAGCCGACTGACACTCAGAAATCACCAAAAGAAGAACCTTCTTTAACCTGTTAGCCAACACCTTTGAAAGAATCTTATAGATACTCCCAATTAAACAAATGGGCCTATAATCCCCCAACCCTTGAGGATGATCATTTTTGGGAATGAGAGTTAGGAAAGAGGCCGAGAACGCTTTAGGAATGTGAGCCTTGGCGTAGAATTCTGAAAAAACTCCCACAATGTCATTCTTCAACAAATCCCAATTCTCCTTAAAGAACCTCAAATTAAAACCATCAGGACCCGGGCTTTTAGTGAACTTAATATTTTAATACCGGTTTTTAAAATTTAAGTTAAATCGGTCAAACTTTTAGATCATCTTATAATATAGGCTAAATTATAGTTTTGGTCCCCCTATTTTCAAAAATTCAGACATTTGGTCCCCCTATTTTAAAACTCAGACATTTGGTCCCCCAATTTTAAAAAATCAAAGACATTTAGTCCCAAGGTGGAGTGAAGGGTGAAATTTTTGTTGAAAAATATATTCACAAGGTTTGGAACTCCTAGAGCCATCATAAGTGATGAGGGATCTCATTTCTGTAAGAAATTAATTGAGGCCCTCTTGACTAAATATGGAGTTAAACATAAAATAGCAACTCCTTATCATCCACAAACCAGTGGTCAAACTGAGTTATCAAACAGAGAAATAAAAAGGATGTTGGAGAAAATTGTAGGGCCTTCAAGAAAAGAATGGTCAATGCACCTAGATGATGCATTGTGGGCCTACAGGACTGCTTTTAAAACACCTCTAGAGATGTCTCCCTATAGGTTGGTTTATGGAAAATCCTGTCACTTGCCAATTGAGCTTCAACACAAAGCCCATTGGGCATTTAAAAAACTCAATTTTGACTACATGGAAGCAGGAGGTGCTAGGTTGCGGCAATTGAATGAATTAGAAGAAATTAGGCATTTTGCCTATGAAAATGCAGCAATCTACAAAGAAAAAACTAAAGTATGGCATGACCAGAAATTGCTCAGAAGAGAACTGACTGAAGGGGGGGATGTGTTATTGTTCAACTCCAGATTAAAATTGTTTCCTGGTAAGTTGAAATCTAGGTGGTCTGGCCCATTTAAATTGGTGAAAATATATAACCATGGTGCAGTAGACCTCTATGATCCAGCAACTAACACTACCTTTAAAGTTAATGGTCAGAGGGTCAAGTAATACTTTGATGGAAATGTGGTAAGAAACAAAACCACAATTAAGTTTAAAGATCTCTAATTAAAAGAGAAAGTCTGGCTGCAGACTCCTAAAGCAAGCGCCCTTGGGAGGCACCCCAAGGATTTTAACTAATTTACTGTTCTGTTATGTTCTTCTGTCTGCAGGAAATTTCAGGTATTAAATTTAGCGCTGCAGCGTTCAGCTATGCAAAGGCGCTACATCGGTTGTTATTGAAGGACATGACCAAAGTGAAACCAAAAAATAAACTGTCTTAACTCAATAATGACGTGGCAATGTCAGAACCTTATCCTGACTGCTCCTGCAGAAGTAGACAGTAACTCAACCACTCCACTTTTTCTCTCTCTCCCATCACTCACTCACAACGGTCACTTCTCCCTTTCCCCCACGCACGCATTTACTTTTCTATTTTCAAAAACCGCCTTCAACTCCCGACTCGCAAGCAAAAACCGTCTCCACCGTTACACTCGAAGCCATAACCCTTTCTTCTCTCTTCTTTCCAACACAAAACTCATCATTTTCCAAAAACCCTAACCTTCCATCACTAAACCATTTTCAAAAGCAACCACAGCAATGGTTAAAAAGCAGGTTACAACAAAGAAATCTGGAAAAAGGGCTAACATGGAAACAGAAGTCTCAAAACCTTCTAAACACGCTTTAGACCCTCAAAGATTCTGGAATATGGACTTTATAGCAGAAAGGGGGTTTAAAACTGAGAAAGCCCCAGATGCCTTCGTAACAGCCGTAACAGCGTTGGGTTGGGAAAATTTTATCAAACATCGCAAGGAGTATGTGACAGCGCTGGTTAGGGAATTTTACACAGGGTTCGAAGAGCCTAAAGAAGGAAAACCCCAAACCTATTCCATGGTTAGGGGTGAGACGGTCAATTTCAACGCCAGGGCCATAAACAATCTTTTCCATCTTGGATACCATGGAAAAGCCCTGGAGAATAAGGTACAGACATGGGGAGATGTTGAAATGGAGGAAGTCAGAGAGCGAATCTGTGTTGAAGGGGCTACATGGGATAAGTTTGGTGCTGAGTACAAGATCAAGAGGGCTTATCTATGTGAGGAAGCTAACTTGTGGTGCAGCTTCATTAAGCACTCACTGTTACCTACTTCTCACAATACTTTTGTGGAAAAAGAAAGTCATAGATGCAATTATGGCTGGTGAGAAGATTGATGTGGGGAGGTTAATTGCAAAGGAAATTGAAAAGTGCAGAATCAAAAAGGGAGGTAATCTTTACTTTCCATGCCTGATTACTGACTCGTGTTTAAGTGCTGATGTTGAGGTCGAAATGAAGGAAGAAAGGAGATCCCCTCAAGGAGCATTCCCTTGTGCTTTTAAGGCAAAGAAGAAGCCTGCCGCTACAGCGTCTACAAACATTGTAGTGCTACAGCGGCTGTCGCTGAAGCAGCAGGCTCTCTGCAAATTTGTTAAGGAAAAATTTGAATGGGAGAAGGCAATGTATGCCCAGATCTCAAAAGGAAAAAGCTCTGTTCCACCCTCTGAATTCCTTGAATGGCTAATGGTTGAAGAGCCATCAAAAAGGGTGGAACCTAAGGAGAGTAAGGCTGAGAAAAGGACACCAGTAAAGATCCCAGTCAAGAAGCCAAAGAAAAGCCCTTTCAAAAAGGCAAAAAAGGTGATAATAGAAGAGGAAGAAAGTCTGGAATCAGAAGGAATGGAGGAAATTAGTGAGGAAGATGAGGAAGAAACAAAGCAAGTAATGAAGGAAATGGAGAAGGGTGAAGAAGAAAAAACATCTGGGGAGGAATCTAAGAGCACTCAGGAAGAGGAAAGCAGTAGTGAAAAAACCCCTAGCCCAAGCCCTAAAAAGCAGAAGTCCCCACCAAAACACCCACCCACCAAAACCACTCCCCCATCAATCCTCAACCCCACCCCAGAAAAACCCAAGCAAACACCAAAGAAAACACCACCTAAAGAAGCCCAAAAAGAAGTTAAGAAACAACAACCCCATCAACAACAAAAAACACCTGAAACCCCATCTGCAAAAGCCACCACCATTCAGAAATCCTACTCAAGGGCAAGGAGAAGCCCAGGAGTCAAACTGACTGATCACCAAGAAGAAGGTGTTCAGACAGTAGACGCTGCAGCGGCTATGCCTGCAGTGTCTGGTGACGCTATTCCTGAGGTAATTCTGACTGAAGAAGATAGTGAGAAGACCATTGAGGAGGAAGCTGCTGAAGAATTGGTGCACATGAAAGAAAGCAAGGAAGGACATCTGAAAGAAAGAGCTCAATTGGAAGAAGAGCAAGAAAAAGGTGAAGAAACAGCAAGCGCTGCAGCCTCTACCGCTGCAGCGGTGGAAAAGCCTAAACCACCCATACAAAAGAAGAAAGGTGGCAGGGCAGTGCTAATTGCCCCTTCCTGGGCCAGCAAGCGCTTAAAGGCAGGGGCAATCTAAGGAAAGTGTTAGTGGCTGTTTAGGCCTAAATGCTGTATTTTGTACTTTGTTGTGTATTTGGTTTTGTTTTAGGCCTCTCCCTTTTTGCCAAGCAGTGAGGACACTGCTAAATTTTAAAGTCTGGGGGAGGACCTTATGGTCATTAAATGATGTTTTGTTAAGTACAATTATGTGTTGTTAATTATAATTAATTAAAGTATGCCATGTTTTGTGTGTTTAATTAGAAAATATGAGTAGCTGCATGTTTTAAATTTTTTAGTAAACAAAAAACTGAAATTGTGTAGCCAAATAAAATGACAATTGAATGAGTTTGTGAAGGGCAGCCTTGTGCAAACAATTTAATTGTTTCATTGCTACTTTTGCACAAAACTCTAAGCTTAGAAAAGAACTAGTTGGCTAGGGATAATCTAAGGCTAAAGTTAGTCTTGGTTAACCAAGGGAGAGTCAAGTTTTTATTAAAAATTGAGAGTAGTTTTTAAACCTAAGTTTGGGGGTGCATCGGTTATATTAAAGCTAGGTGTAAAGAAGATAGCTTGGTCAAGTGCAATAAGAAACAAAAGTGTATAAATGGTCATGAAAAAGTTGTAAAAAGCCTAAAAACAAAATACTGAGCTGTTCCAAAAGTGCATAAAAAGAAAAGAAAAATCAAAACAAATGCAAATAAGGAGCTCAGTAATAAAGGCAGTAACTCTTTTGTTCAATCATATTACCAGCGCTACAGCGTTGAGAAATCTCCAAATTAAAAACTTACTGCACTGACCAACCAAAAATCAGAAATACCTAATTCAAGCCCTTTGTTGTGCTTTGAAGCCCCCCATTACTTAAGGTGAATTTGTTAATCAACTTTCTCTTTTGAAAAAATTCTTTGGCTAATCCAAAAGAAGGCCCCTCTATCCAAAGCCTTTGAAAAAAGCTGAAACTGGCTAGGAACTTAGCTAAGCTTTGATGTCACACACTCACAGCTGAGCAGTAATGATTTTATTCTATTGCAAACCACAATGGTGTGTGAAAATGATCAAATTGGCTCATACATGAATTTTTTTTTGAAACTCTGTTTAATTTAAAGACGGCAGCTAGTTATATGGTTAAGTTATCTTATTCAAGTGTCATTACTTGGGGATAAGCAATGGTTTAAGTTTGGGGGTGTGATAGATCCATTTTATATAGGCTATTTATGCTTTTAATACTTAAATCAAGCTCACTTCTCAAGTAATTTTAGTACTTAAATATGTGAATATGTGATTAATAGTGTAAAAGGAGGTTATAAGTCAATTCCCTAAATATTGGGCATAATAGGTGCCTTTGTGAATATATTGATGTTCTGCCTTAGTGCTGTAGCGGTATGCCATGAATGAGACGCTACAGCGTTATGAGGCGGCTGGCCATTGGGATATTTGTGTAACCACTTGCTGAAACCCTGAGTCATCACCTTTATCTCTTATCCTCAGCATGACATTGAAGCCCAAGTGGAGTCAACAAGACACTTGGCGCCTCCTAATTGATTCCCACTTGATAGTTGGTAATGATTTTAATCATTACCACTTTTTGTAAAGTAACTATATGGATAATTAAGATATTATCTAATTAGGATATAGTCTATTAGGGATATATCTAATACAAGAGACAAACAAGAGATATTATTATTCCTACGTGAAGAGAGAGTTTTAACTTGAAACTTTTATCTGTAATATAGTTTTTAGATTTCATAAGAGGTTTTGTTCAAGCCATAACTTCATCTAACGTATATGACTTGGGATTCTTGGAGTGCATCTTTTGCAACCATTTTCCTCTTCTCTACCTACGGTAATATAAGCTTGTTTGTTTGTATTGCTATGATGAAGCTTGTCATGAGCTAAATCACTTTGTAGTTGGATTGTTCTTAGTGTGTAATGAACCTTGAGTATCTTTTATATAATATTATGATGTTTGCGTTTCATTCCTTGTGTCATAATGCTTTCAACTTTGTTTTGGGACTGATCAACTAAAATAAGGGGGCTTTGTGGGTTCAGACATGGTTCACAAAGAGAACTCAAGGAATGATATGAATGAAAAACCCTTTAAAGACATTTAAAGGAAGTACTACTTAACCCTAGACATAGGGGAGTAATAGTTCATAAGGTACATGCTGTAAGATCTTAATATACAAGGGTAAAACTTATTTAGAACCTAGACATAGGAGTCTTGTAACGTAGCCCTGACGATAGTGACTGAAAGGCACGGCACCATGACGCTACAACGTCAGTTGATTCTGCAAGCGCTACAGCGCTTAACGCTACAGCGTCTAATATTATAGAACACTACTCTTGGGAATTTATATACAAATGAGCTATCCAAATCACTCTTAAATATCTTCAATTCATTACTATTTTATCTCGAATCAATATGTTTACAACTCTACACTTTTATTTGTTACCATACTTGTTTTACTAAGTTGCTAATCACTTAAACTTCTTAGATTAATTCCAATCCCTGTTGGAACGAACTTTACTTATCATTATATTACTTGTTGCGATTGTGTATACTTGCACATCACCTTTTCGCACAACACCCACGGTCAAACCACCTTGCGTGAGAGCCAAAAACTCATTCTCTTTATCAAACCCGATAGCAGTGGGAAAGAATTGTTCCAGAAAGGTTCTCCTGAAGTTCTCCCAAGTCTGGGGAGTTCCCATGGTCTCCATCATGGCTCTAGCATTAGTCCACCAGTTATTGGCCTCTCCCTTTAGCATATGGGACGCCAATCTCAGGTTATCTTCTTCTGTCACTTGCATTGTGAGAAAAATCTTTTCAGTGTCATCCAGCCAATATTGTGTTTTCATGACATCAGGCCCACCTCTGAACTCAGAGGGTTTCATCTTGCTGCTGAGCATTTTGCTGCTGTGTCAGTTGTTGCTAATGCATAAGCATCATATCCTGCATCATTATCTGTTGGTTCTCAATCACATTTTGCATCGATTCGAAATGTGGATCAGTAGGAGGAGGAACTCCTCTACCTCTTCTGGCCAAGATTCTGCAAAATATGCACAAAGTATTAAGTTGATCAAGCTCAATGTCCAATAGCATACTAAGAAGAATCATAACTAAAGGGAGTAAAAGACTCTATTGTCTAAGTCCGACTAGGTCAAACTGCTCGGATTCGAATGGTAACAAATCCTTTTTTGCCAACTTTGTAAAATCGTGTTTTTTGCGGTTTCCTTAAGAATTCAATTTATATACACCATCGTCATAGATGATTTTTAACAATGTCAGTCAACCGCGAAATGACACGTCATAAAAAAATTTAACTTTATCTCAATTACCTATAAACTCACTCATACTATGATTTTTTATTGGTTAAAGGTGTAAAAAATTTTATAGCGATAGCATAAACCAGTTCAACTCTTTTTCTTGGACTTGAAAATTCTAAATTTCTTTGACGCATTATACGAGAGTCATGCACACATCATTAATAATACGAAATTATAACTAGTATTTATGATTGTGGTCAATATATTAAATTTTTCCACTATTTTTTATTGGAATTATTATTATAATATAAAGATTTTATTTGGATTTACACTTTTACAAACATAAAGATTATGAAGTACGACAACACTCTGTTTCAGAACAAATGTCAGTACATAAGCTAGGCTTTGTACACAGAAACAGAGACAAGCTTGTTGATCTGGACATGGTCTTCTAGGGGTGCAAAGGACTCCCCAAGGTCTGTTTGTTTCACCAATGACTTTTTTTGACAAATATTCACCCACGACTACAATCATTAAAAGAAGAATACCGTGGGTGAAGAATATTTGTCAAGAAAAGTCATGGGAAAACTACTACTATTGAAGTGATGAATAGAATTCCAAAGATAAAACAAACACGACTCATGTTGCAGTCATATTGTTTTGGAGGAATTACAATGGAGAAACAACACCTACTAATGGCTATTTATAATGGTCAGAAAAGTTAAAATAAATATTTTTTTATCATATTGAAATATAAGCTATTTACATCATATATATATATATATATATATATATATTGTTAGCCAAAAGAGATTTATTTTGACAAAATGAGTATTATTAAAGTTTGGTCAAAAAAATATTAAAGTTTGGTCAAAAAAATATTAAACATAACATATCAGACATTTTAATTAATATTATTACTGCTTCGTTAAAAATCAAATATTAGTTTTTTACCATTATTTCAAATTTTATTAAAAAATATAAAATATAGTAATGTTTTCAAGACTCAGTCAACGAGAATAATATAATGATGTTAGATAAGGTCTAATATTTTCCATAATATGTGTGTATGAATTCCTTGAGAAAATATTTTAAATATACTCAATGATATTACATATTTAAAATTATCAACTATCAAATATCATATTATGTAAGTTTATTGTTTTACACATTAAAATTTGTCTAACCAATTTTTATAAAATATGTAAAAGAAACACAAATATTAATGTAATTAGTATGCTAAAAAAATATTATTACTATATTGAGATTTTCGGTTAGTGTTTATTTATAATACTATATTTGACAATAAAGATTGAGCCATTTTTTTTTTCGAGAAGCAATATCATTGAAAAGAGCACAAGGGGTGCCTAACCCTTACAATGAGAGAAAAAAGAAGGGGGAGGGCCTCCTTAAAACCTCCATGAGCCAAAACCCATTGGGAAAAAGACTCAGGTAGGAAAAAGAGTACCCTGTGAGTGCACTACAGAGGAAAAACCTAACCCCCTGTTTCTCCCCCTACTACCCAACAAATGACTAATACAATGGTAAGCGTTATTCCACCAAGAATCTAAAACATAACCCGAATGACTCCCCACCCCATAACTAAACCACGACCAAGACATAGTTTTAATATGATAAACAATCGAGTCTAAATCCGGTTCTTCCCCCTTGAAAATAAGATTATTTCTAGTCAACCAAATACTTCAACACGAGGCCAGCCAGATAAGATGTCTAATCTTCTTAAATTTCTTGCCGGTAAACACTTTTGCGAAGGAATCGAAATGCTCCATCAAAGACTCCTCAACGATATGATCCACACCAAGCCATATCTCCACCTTTTTCCACACCATCCTAGCCAAATCACACCCCACGAAAAGATGGTCCAAATCTTCAAAATCATTCTGACAAAAAGCACAGGCTGCCTCTTCCATAGACTGAATAACGTTACGATGAAGCAAAGAAGAGCGAAGAGGAAGAGCCGAGACAAACAGACGCCAACTGAAAAGCTTAATTTTCGACGGAACAACTATTTGCCACACGGCTTCAATTCTGGCCGATAGCAGAGGGGGCAAGACAGCTGCTTGCCGAACACTTTGCACCTGGATATAACAAGAACTAACCGAAAACATTTTATCATGAGTTAGAATCCATTTCCAACAATCAGAATTACCTCGAATCGGAGAAACTTCACGCAAAATACCGCCAACTCTGCAGCTTCTTGAACACAAAGATGACCACCTGCAACATTAGATAAAAAATTCCAACTCCATACATCTCGTCTCCAACAACCAGCTTCATCCACAGTGAGATCCTTATCAGCACAACCAGCAAATAAATTAGGAAACACGATAGACAATGGTTGGTGACCAATCCACTGATGTTTCCAAAGATTGACCCCCTCACCACTGCCCAATCCCCTCCGAATACAATCTTTGAACCAATCGTCCCCCATTTCTTCTTTACCAACAATAGAAAGATCCCTCCACCACAAAGAATCCGATCTCATACTCCTGACGGAATCACTAGACATAAATCCCGACAACTCACCATATCTATGACTTAATAGACCTCTCCAATTCGCATTCTCGTCCACCAAACATCGCCACTTCCATTTTGACAATGAGGAAATATTGAAATTCTCCAAGTTTTTGATACCAAGACCTCCCTCATTTTTCTCCCTACAAACCTTATCCCAAGCCACCCAATACATACCTCTCGCATCCTCCTTAACTCCCCAAAGAAAATCTCTTTGAATCTTTATCATCTCCCTAATAACCAGTTTTGGTGCTTTGTAGAAAGAGAAGAAATACAAAGGTAAACTACTAAGGACCGAGTTGATAAGCGTAACCCGACCTCCTATAGATAAATTGCGCCCCTTCCAAGATGCCAGCCTAGACCGAAACTTTTGCAAAACCGGATTCCAAGTCCCTTTTCGCCTCGGATTAGCACCAACGGGAAGGCCAAGAAAGTTGAACGGAATGGATTCCGACCTGCAATGAAGGAATACTGAAGCTTGCTCCATAAAATTATCAGGCACATTAATACCAAGAAGCTTACTTTTGATGAAATTGACCTTCAATCCGGAGACGAGTTCAAACCTCCTGAGAAGAGATTTTAGACCCCAAAGGTTATTCCAAGACGGCTTCCCAATAAGAACGGTATCATCAGCAAATTGAACAAGCGAATAACTAAGGTTTTCATTAATTACAAACCCCTCAAAAACCCCAACCCCCACCGCCTTATCCACCAACCGAGCAAGACCCTCAGCCACTAACAAGAATAAAAAAGGAGATAGAGGATCCCCCTGACGCAATCCCCTTTGCACCAAGAAATCTTGAGTTGGCCTTTCGTTGACCAAAACCGATAAAGAAGAAGAAGACACACACGCTCTAATCCAACGAATCCACTTAAGATCAAACCCGAACTTAGTTAACATATCAAAGAGGAACGACCAAGAGACGGTGTCATAAGCTTTCTCAAAATCCACTTTAAACAACATGCACTCCTCCTTATTACGCTTCGCCAAATCAACAAGCTCATTAACAATCACTACCCCATCAAGAATATTCCGACCACCAAGAAAAGCCGACTGACACTCAGAAATCACCAAAAGAAGAACCTTCTTTAACCTGTTGGCCAACACCTTTGAAAGAATCTTATAGATACTCCCAATTAAACAAATGGGCCTATAATCCCCCAACCCTTGAGGATGATCATTTTTGGGAATGAGAGTTAGGAAAGAGGCCGAGAACGCTTTAGGAATGTGAGCCTTGGCGTAGAATTCTGAAAAAACTCCCACAATGTCATTCTTCAACAAATCCCAATTCTCCTTAAAGAACCTCAAATTAAAACCATCAGGACCCGGGCTTTTAGTGAACTTAATATTTTAATACCGGTTTTTAAAATTTAAGTTAAATCGGTCAAACTTTTAGATCATCTTATAATATAGGCTAAATTATAGTTTTGGTCCCCCTATTTTCAAAAATTCAGACATTTGGTCCCCCTATTTTAAAACTCAGACATTTGGTCCCCCAATTTTAAAAAATCAAAGACATTTAGTCCCAAGAAGAATTTTCAGTTTTTTATGGCTAATAATCAAAGACATTTGGTCCCTCAATTTTAAAAAATAAAAGACATTTGGTCCCCCAATTTTAAAAAATCAAAGACATTTGGTCCCTCTTTGGACTAAATGTATTTGATTTTTTAAAATTGGGGGACCAAATGTCTGAGTTTTAAAATAGGGGGACCAAATGTCTGAATTTTTGAAAATAGGGGGACCAAAACTATAATTTAGCCTATAATATATTTATAACATGCACACAAAATTTTAAACTATTAAAACATCTGTAGAAACATGATTTAATAATATATATATTCACTCATCTTCTAAAAATTGTATTTAAAGTAAGCTAAAACAGTGTATTCAAATATCAAAAAAATTACTATATTTCCCAAAGTAATTAATATTAGGCTAAATTATAGTTTTGGTCCCCCTATTTTCAAAAATTCAGACATTTGGTCCCCCTATTTTAAAACTCAGACATTTGGTCCCCCAATTTTAAAAAATCAAATACATTTAGTCCAAAGAGGGACCAAATGTCTTTGATTTTTTAAAATTGGGGGACCAAATGTCTTTGATTTTTTAAAATTGAGGGACCAAATGTCTTTGATTATTAGCCTTAAAAAAATGAAAATTCCTCTTGGGACTAAATGTCTTTGATTTTTTAAAATTTGGGGACTTAATGTCTGAGTTTTAAAATAGGTGGACCAAATGTCTGAATTTTTGAAAATAGGGGGACCAAAACTATAATTTAGCCTTAATATTACATTGGATATTACATCGATGTTACCTTATCTAAACTATTTGTAAAAAGGTTTTGTGTGAGTAGTATTGTTACTAGCTTACCATTAAAGCGCTGGGCACTGTAACACCCCGGTATTTTCATTTAGAAAAAATACCCAAGTGTAGCATCCCAAGAACATCAGAGATATATTTCCTGCTTAGACACTGAATATCACTATAAATTTTCACTGAATATAAACCAAACAGTCTTATTCACAAACAAGACGATATGGTTCTAAGACCATAAACCATCAACAACTATAGTATTCAGTATCATACAAGAATGCGGAAGAAAGATAAAACACTAAAGACATAGTGTTGCAGTACATAGACAACAAAGGGAAACATAATCTTAAGCATAAAGCTAAGTCATCAGCAACCATCCGAGCTCAACCTACTCGTGCCTCTGTGGTCCTCTCTTTCCCTGTTTCTCCGTAAAACAACAACATATAAACAATGAGATACAAACTCTGTGAGTTCTAATGAGACCCCTACTAACACTCTCGGTTTAATTATGAAACCTTTTTGACTCAACACGGCATCGACTGCGCGAACGCTAACTCCCGATGAACCGCATTATTTTACACATAGCATTCCACCAACTGCGCGAACGCTACCTCCCGGGGAACCTGCTATAACTCAGTACGACACCGACTGCGCGAACGCTTCCAAACCAGGTGAACCCCCTTACCAATAGCATTTTTCCTAATGGCACGGAGCCTAGGGTAGGGGATCATGACTACCCCGCCTAGTATGTTAGTCACATGGGTCGTCACCCAAACTCGATACAATATATATAGGGTTAAATATGTTTTTAGTCCCTGCAAAATTGGCTCCTTCTAAGTTTAGTCCCTACATTAACGAAATAGGCGTTTTGGTACTCATCTTATTTTTCCGTTTTCAATTTTAGTCCCTCATGACTTTTAATAGCGCTTCAAAACTTTTAATAGCGCTTTTTTGACCTTTTATAAGCGCTATGAAAAGTTTTGAAGCTCTATTAAAAGTCATGAGGGACTAAAATTGAAAGCGAAAAAATAAGATGAGGACCAAAACGCCTATTTCGTTAATGTAGGGACTGAACTTAGAAGGAGCCGATTTTGTAGGGACTAAAAACATATTTTACCCATATATATATATATATATATATATATATATATATATATATATATATATATATATATATATATATATATATATATATATACCCACTATCATCTGAACTCATAGTTCATTTACATTAGACCTTTGTTTGAACATTTAGTTCGTATCATAAACAAAATATACGTTTGCTCTCACATACTAACTTGCCGTTTTTTAAAACAATTTATGACTTCAAAAATAGTTCATTTTACCTTTTGAATTTTATATTCAGTTAGGTCTCTGAATAAGCTTTCAAACGCATCTTAGAACACCTCATTCGGGTTCCCGGATCAAAAGTTATCGCGAAAACAAAATCAGTGTACAGTTGCTGAAAAACTGCAAAGCATCGCGACGCGAAAAGCTACAGAAACATTTTCCTTACAAAAACAAGCCTGGTCGCGACGCGATCGTCTGCTGAAAGATGCAGATCTTGCGGTTTCTCGCGAAATCCGCTCTTCCGCTCACTCCCGATTCTTGTTCCGATTAAAAACAGTTCAAACAACCATAAAAACAGATCCAATCACCATCACCCAATCAATCAAATCATTTAAAAACTCAACTTAAACGAATTTTATCAAAATACAATATATTTTGAAATAACGGTTTTCGACTCAAAATCTTCCGAAACCAAATTACGAAAAATTCATTTCAAAATGGAATAATCCTAAGCGTGAGTAAAACTCACCCTTGATGCGAGAGTCGATACCGAACCGAAATCACCGAGACTTCAAAATCCTAAAACGGAACCCTATAATCACCAATCCGCTTCACACTTAGATTCGAACTTCAAATCGTGTTCAATCTTCCTTGGCTTCGTTCCTAATCATGTTTGAATTATCAATTTCATCACACAACCCAAGATTTCAACAAATCCCCCATCTAAACACTACAAAAAAATTGGTCATTAGCGAGGGAAATTTCCCTCGCAAAATGACCTAAATCCGTCGCTAATGATCTTTTGTGAGGGAATTAGCGACGGACTGGTTCCCTCGCTAATTCCCTCCTCGCTACTGGGATTAGCGAGGGAATTTTCCCTCGCTAATTCCCTCGCTAAGTCTGAGTGTTTCTGTTTTTTTAAATCTCCTTTTTTTTATATTTATTATTATATTATTTTAATTATTATTTTTACTATTCTTATTATTATTATTTCCAAAGAGAGAGAGAGAGGAGTGAGAGTGGTGGTGGCGTGGTGGTGGTGGTGGTGAAGGTGGTGTGGTGGTGTTGGTAGTGAAGGTGGCGTGGTGGTGGTGGTGGTGGTGGTGAAGGTGGAGTGAAGGGTGAAAAGGAGAGAAGAAGAGTGAGGGTGTTGTGAGTGAGAAAGAAGAGTGAGGGTGTAAACGGATTTAAGGAAAAAAAGTAAAAAAAAATTGCGAGGGAATTAGTGACAGAACTGTCCGTCGCTAATTGCTGCACATTTACCAACCCCTGCACTGAGTCCCATCATCTGAAAAGTTAAAAAAATTAGCGAGGGACTGAAATTCCGTCGCTAATTTTCCCACCCAAGCCTTTAGCGAGGGAATTTCCGTCGCTAATGTCGAAATTTCCGTCGCTAATTCTCAAAAATACGACAGCCCCTAATCCCTCGCAAATTTCGTCGCTAATCCCAATTTTTGCGAGGGACCATTAGTCCCTCGCTAATTTCCGTCGCTAATGGCTTCTTTTCTTCCACACAAGAGAAGGTTAGCAAGGTGGTACCCGCTGAGATGACTTATCAGCAAAAGAGAAGGTTCTTCCACACAACAAGACAATACTACTGGGATGAACCTTTTCTGTACAAGAAGTGTCAAGACCAGTTAATGAGGAGATGCCTAGCAGAGGAAGAACAAGACCAAGTGCTAAAGCACTGCCATGCTTCACCATGTGGTGGGCATTTTGGTGGTATCAGAACTGCTGCTAAGGTATTACAATCTCGCTATTATTGGCCCTCACTTTTTAAAAATGCTCAGGACTTTGTGAAAAAGTGTGACAAATGCCAAAGAACTGGGAACATTTCAAACAAACATGAAATTCCTTTGACAAACATTCTAGAGGTTGAACTCTTTGATGTTAGGGGAATGGATTTCATGGGACCTTTTCGCCCTTCTCATGGAAACCTGTACATTTTAGTAGCTGTAGACTATGTTTCAAAATGGGTAGAAGCTGTAGCTCTACCCAATAATGATGCAAAGTCTGTGAGCAAATTTTTGTTGAAAAATATATTCACAAGGTTTGGAACTCCTAGAGCCATCATAAGTGATGAGGGATCTCATTTCTGTAACAAATTAATTGAGACCCTCTTGACTAAATATGGAGTTAAACATAAAATAGCAACTCCTTATCATCCACAAACCAGTGGTCAAACTGAGTTATCAAACAAAGAAATAAAAAGGATGTTGGAGAAAATTGTAGGGCCTTCAAGAAAAGAATGGTCAATGCACCTAGATGATGCATTGTGGGCCTACAGGACTGCTTTTAAAACACCTCTAGAGATGTCTCCCTATAGGTTGGTTTATGGAAAATCCTGTCACTTGCCAATTAAGCTTCAACACAAAGCCCATTGGGCATTTAAAAAACTCAATTTTGACTACATGGAAGCAGGAGGTGCTAGGTTGCGGTAATTGAATGAATTAGAAGAAATTAGGCATTTTGCCTATGAAAATGCAGCAATCTACAAAGAAAAAACTAAAGTATGGCATGACCAGAAATTGCTCAGAAGAGAACTGACTGAACGGGGGATGTGTTATTGTTCAACTCCAGATTAAAATTGTTTCCTGGTAAGTTGAAATCTAGGTGGTCTGGCCCATTTAAATTGGTGAAAATATATAACCATGGTGCAGTAGACCTCTATGATCCAGCAACTAAACTACCTTTAAAGTTAATGGTCAGAGGGTCAAGTAATACTTTGATGGAAATGTGGTAAGAAACAAAACCACAATTAAGTTTAAAGATCTCTAATTAAAAGAGAAAGTCTGGCTGCAGACTCCTAAAGCAAGCGCCCTTGGGAGGCACCCCAAGGATTTTAACTAATTTACTGTTCTGTTATGTTCTTCTGTCTGCAGGAAATTTCAGGTATTAAATTTAGCACTGCAGCGTTCAGCTATGCAAAGGCGCTACATCGGTTGTTATTGAAGGACATGACCAAAGTGAAACAAAAAAATAAACTGTCTTAACTCAATAATGACGTGGCAATGTCAGAACCTTATCCTGACTGCTCCTGCAGAAGTAGACAGTAACTCAACCACTCCACTTTTTCTCTCTCTCCCATCACTCACTCACAACGGTCACTTCTCCCTTTCCCCCACGCACGCATTTACTTTTCTATTTTCAAAAACCGCCTTCAACGCCCGAGTCGCAAGCAAAAACCGTCTCCACCGTTACACTTGAAGCCATAACCCTTTCTTCTCTCTTCATTCCAACACAGAACTCATCATTTTCCAAAAACCCTAACCGGTAGTTCAATTGGTAGTGGGAATGCATTGAGCTTGTACCTAAGCCTCAGGGTACAAGGTTCGATTCCCACGGAAGGCAAAAACTCTACATGGGGGGTAGAGAAGGTCTTGAGTGCATTGCTGGGTAGCCTACTAAGTCAAAAAAGGGCCCAGGATGTTACAAAAAAAGGCGCCTTTTTTTGTAACAGCCTGGGCCCTTTTCTGACTTAGTAGGCTACCCCAGCACTGCACATCATGACCTTCTCTACCCCCCATGTAGAGTTTTTGCCTTCCGTGGGAATCGAACCTTGTACCATGAGGCTTAGGTACAAGCTCAATGCATTCCCACTACCAATTGAACTACTAGCTCAATTGGTAGTGGGAATGCATTGAGCTTGTACCTAAGCCTCATGGTACAAGGTTCGATTCCCACGGAAGGCAAAAACTCTACATGGGGGGTAGAGAAGGTCATGATGTGCAGTGCTGGGGTAGCCTACTAAGTCAGAAAAGGGCCCAGGCTGTTACAAATGTGACACCCCGGTATTTCTTATGCAAAGAAATACCTAAATATACAAATTGGTATAAATCAGAGTATAAAAATTCCTGTTTAGATATACATCTTTACAAGAAACAGCGGAAACTATAAAAATATAACGTAATACAAGCTCGAGTCATACGACCGAATACAGAGACAACTACAGAAGAACAAGGACAATAATAAATGAATCAATCTTCAATCTTCTCATCGAACCCGACAACCAACTGTGCCGCCTTCTGTCCTTACAACCTGTTCTCTGTAAAAACAACAAATATGGATTGGGTGAGACAACTTGTCTCAGTGAGTCCTACCGTGCCCCCTCACTGACACTCGGTTCAATTTATTAAACCGTTACAACAAAAGCTGACACAACAATGTCTTATTTATTAATCGAAATGCCACGCACTTCGTGTTCACATTTTTATTTAGTATAACCCGATTGTGAACCCAACGTCACGAATATCGGAAATACCATAGTCTTAGTTTAGCATAAACCGATTGTGAACCCAACGTCACGAATATCGGAAATACCATAGTCTTAGTTTAGCATAAACCGATTGTGAACCCAACGTCACGAATATCGGTAACCCGTGAGTTGACCACGCCAAAACACATTCAGGGCCATAGGTAAGGGGTCATGACTACCCTCCCTAGTATGCTACTTGTCGGATCGTCACCCAACGCGATACATATGACAATACGTATCAATTCTCGAGAGTTAGATAATTTATATCTTTTTCATTTTGATCACCAAAGGATCAATCATATAAGCTCATTAGATAAATTATATCTTTTCGATCACCAAAGGATCAATCATATAATAATTGGATAAACACTATCCATATCGATCTATAACCCGTTTTGATGAATTCATAATTTAGACCTCCGGCATTATAATCATTTTCATTTGACATATATAAACATATATATTCAGTCAGTCCATCAGTCGGTGTACCCACACGTATCCTAGGGTTTCGGTTTTTGCAATTAAATGTGCTTTCGAAACTCTTTTCAAAAACATAAGTTGAACAAGCTCAAAATACGGTTTTTAATAAGGCAACTTCATTTTAAATGATTGAGAAAGAGATTAGAAAAGGTTCGGGATCAAACGGAGCTCCGGAACGAGAAATCGGGAATCGGTGACAGAAGATCACGCACGGTCCGTGCCCAGGGGCGCACGACCCGTGCGTGATTTATTAAAATCACCCAGCCAAACCGAAAGGAGCGCACGGTCCGTGCCCAGGGGCACACGACCCGTGCGTTCCGTTTTATTTTTCAACAGAACCAACCCGTAGCAGGCGCGCGGTCCGTGCCCAGGGGCGCACGGTCCGTGCGACCTGTGTTTGTTTCCAAAAATTCACCTATTTCTCAATTCCGCTTTCCGTTTTCGCCCAATTCGATTTCTAATATCGATCACTCCTGAAACTCAGAAAATCCCAAATATTCCAGATAGTATACGAATCATTTCATTTCAACGATTTAAAACACAATTTCGTAATTCGTTCAACAATTCAATAAAAACCGTAAAAACGCGATATTGCTCAGAAACGGTTTTCGGTTCCAAAATCTTTCGAAAACGGATAATGCCTTATAACTCAAAACCGATATATTTTCAAGACACATAAAAATAACCCTATCCGTGAGTAGAACTCACCCGGTTGACGATCTCGCGAGAAATCACGCCGGAGCACGGACGACCGCAACCACTCGAACAATCCTCGTAGTCACGTACACGCTCCGAATGCCTCCGCAAGTGAATTCAGAAACCAACACCCCTATTGATACTGACTTCATCTCCGATACATAGAATTTGTGTTTCTCGACACTTTGACGACTCGACCCCGAATCCGTCGCATCGACATTCCCAGCTTTATTTCTGTTTTTCCAGCATTAGGATTCAGTTTTGCAACAAGCATAACTTGGTCAATTCGTGACCAAAACTATCCAAACAAGTGCTCAATGTGAAGATAATTTCGTCTACTCTCTGATGGAAGAAGTTTCACGCGCATGCATCCAGTAGATTGAGAGATATCACCGAAACTATGTGACTGGTCCAGGACAATGCTTGATTCTGAAACCGAAACTTGTGAACAGGATATCTCTCTCATTTCTCCATGAAATCATACGGTTCTTGTGCCCAAAATGAAGAGCTTTGTGTCTAGTTTCCAGAGGGACAAGAAGCACAATCATCGGAGTTGTGTACAGTGAGATACGATGAAAACAATGAAGGTATGCCATACGGGTTTCACCCAGAAATCTTGATTGGCTTGGATCATCACCCTTAATCCCCTTGCCATTACGAAATTGAGCTCCAATAGCTAACCTAAACATTCCAATACAGAACAAGCTACTGAAACTCTCCCAACTTGCTCCAATCATCAATGAAGATTCCTCTCCAACCCACTCTAGCTTTCACTTGATCATGCAACTCAAAGGGGCTTAGAATCTCCATTGTTGGTCAAGTGGAGCTCCTAGGTTCTGAAATGGTAGATGAAGAAGGAAGGAGGTTGAGTGGCTGAAGTCAGTACAGCTGGAAAGAGAATCAAAAATGGGGAGGAATGAAGGTAAGATCACTCACATGCATTGAAGGGTTTGAGAGAAATCTCTCATTCTTTCTCTCCTCTTCTCCCTCACGTTTCTCCCTCTCCCTCTTGGAGCTTTCTTTCCTTTCTAAATTTCTGGAATAATTATCTTGAGGGTGTGTGTGTTTCAGTTATAATGGGCTGAAGTTAAAAAGAATGAGGCAAAAAGACCATACTACCCCTTGCTCACTAAATCTCACTCAAACTTAAATCTCAATCAATAATGCATATTCTCCCATCATTAGCCATTTGATTAGTTAAATCATTTGGGTTGACTAACAAATATAGTCATGACCTTTTACTAGATTGATCCAACGATATTTGGTGAAATGACCATTTTACCCTTCAGCTTCCATTTCATTGAAACTATGACTAAGCCACAATTTAATAGAGAATAAGAATGACTTTGACAATTTCCTCGACTATTCTTCGCCGAGACACGACCAATTAGTCCCACAAATAATTAAATCGGTCTTAGGCTTCATAGTTCGAGTCTTTAAAAATTAGGGATGTTACAATCACCCCAACTTTTAAAAATTTTGTCCTCAAAATTGACAAGACGAATCTTTAGCAAAAGATATTGATATCGGGTCATCATGCCCTTTTCAAATTCCCAGGTATCCTCTTCGGTTAAGAAGCCATCCCAGACCACCTTGACAATCAGGATAGTCCTTGGCCGCAAAGTCTTCATACCACGCTCCAAGATATGACTAGGATAAGGTTGGAATGATAAATCCGGTCGAAGATCGATCGTTTCAATGCTCAACGGCTGAAGTGGGTCGGGAACTCATTTTCTCCACTGAGACACGCGAAAGACATCGTGAAGATACAGACTTTCTTCAGAAATTAACTATTCCGACCTCTTGAAAGCTGACACTAATTGTTATGGACAATGGAACGCCTACAATCTGTTGAGGATACGAACTCATAGTTAGGGTATCCACACCTCCTGCACTATCGAAGTCAGGAACTCGGAAGGTTTCGGCCTAGCCGTAGCTTGAATTGGAACAAAACGATGACTTTAAGAGAATTTCCTTGGAATCAAACCACACGGTATCCAGAAGAAAAGTTTTCTTCTCTTCCCGAGTTACGCTCACATAAGCGCTTGACTCATTTTACTAAAGTCTCGACTGAAGCAAACAGAGTTATTTCATAAAACATGTTGACTTTCAGTCCAAGGAAATCTAGAAACGATTTTCCTTGCAACCGAATCCAGGAAAAACTCTAAAATAATAGCAGAATATTCCTTCATCAAATTGGTTCCAAAACTTGAAAGTACCATAGTTCCATTTGAATGAAAATTCTTTTCAATGGGGTTTCTAATGACGATAGTTTGAAAACATGACTATCCCAAAAGTTAATTCACCCCAACTTATAGACGACCGTACTCAATGCACGGCGCTCCAACAAAGCAGAATCTCATTCTTTGATATTTAAAAGTTACGAGTTTGAAAGTGAGGGTAGAAGGGTTACTTGGTTGGAACCAGCCATTTGTGCGATCAAGATCTCACAAACTTCTATTATCGTGCTTGAGGTCGGCTCCGTTAAGACAAAGCAATTGGGTTCGTTCGAGGAAGGGATCGGGAAGGACATTGAGCCGAAAAGAAAGCGGGTATTTGCTTTAAAAATTCTTCTCAAGCCGCTATTCCACTCGATTCAATTCACTTCTTTTCAATTCCTTTCTCGAATCGGTCCAAGACCAAATTTCGAGATTAAAACAAGGGTCGTATTTCTTGATGAAAAACAGACACGACTTGACCGTCTCAAGAGACTACACAAAGGTTATAAAGTTCACTATCAAGGACTCATGTGTCATACAGTCACTGTCCAATCATTTAGTCTCAGACCGACATACGGTTCATCCTTACTCACTCTACCATCAAACGGGTGTAGAAGGTGAAAAGGTAAAAACATTATAGGTACTCAACTCATTGGATTCTTAGAAAAGCATCGTGTGCTGGACCACAATCGGACAATTCCGAATTCAGCACATACTTGATTTATCGACATTTAACCATAGGTCAATAGAATGGAGAATTAGCATTGACCCATCCGATGGATCCAAGTCACAACAACTTACTGTTGATGTTAACGAATTCAATATTAACGATTGGAGTTTCACTTTAGTAGCGGAAGCTTGAATGCTATAACATTCGAAGGATGATTTCCCAAACATGGATTCTTCGGAGTTTTCTAAGTCAACGACTTGTCCAATTTTGGCTGTCTTCCTAGATCAACTAGGCTTGAACTTTGATACCTATGTTTCATAGATCCTCGATCACTCAGATCCTAAGGAGATGCAATTTTCTATATTGGGAATCCTACTAGAATGACATACGGTTTTCTTTCGAAGATGAGATTTAGAGTCATTCTAGACAATCCTTGGTTTCTTGATTAACTTCAGTACAACAATTATTCTCGGATTAGTTACGAATTTGGAATTGTGGTGGCACCAGGGGATTTTGAAAACAAAAGCTATTTTGGGAATCAAACGAGCACACCATAAGTGTCTTCGTATTGATTCGTTGAAATTGGAGTATTTATCATTTAGAATTTTCCCCGGTCCCGCTTCTTTCCGAACTTTCGCGACTATCTAGACATAATTATTACATTACATTAATCGATCTAGCTTCAGAACGGTTTCTACTCCACGACAACATTACGTTCGCCACACAGGTGACTTAAAGCTCCTCGATCTTCCAACTAGTTAGTTGGGGTCTTAGAGATTTAAAATTTTGGAATCATTTCTAATGGTTGAATGGCCATCAGTACTACTGACAATTACTGGAAGTAGGTTTCTTGGACAAACTTACAGTAAACACCATTCTGAACAGGTGTCTAAGAGTCTAAACTGACTGATTGGAGATCCTTTTACCAATTTCCCGTACAACAGGGAGGTCCACATTCCACGAATGTTTAGAGTTTACGGTTCAGATTTCAAAACAGAGGTACAATTCAAAATACAATTGAAGGTACGGTTCACAACCCATTCATCGGTGTAGATATTTCCGTTAACTTTCCAACGCCTCTCGGAACATAAAAATCGGAGTTTCAGAGCAGAAGTTACGAACAAAATGATTCGGAGGACTAACGAGAATATCTCACAGACCGTGATCAGAATGCTTCCGGCAGCGGATTGAAATAAGGTCACTCCTACCGATTCCACATACTGATCTGCTTTGAAGGATCTGATTCATAATTCCTGGTCGGGACTTAACCTGATCGGCACTTTTGATTCCACTAGTCAAAACTGACGACGAAGTATCTTTACTCACTTGGCTTTGTCATCTGTCACATTGTGACTCGGAAGAAGAAGAATTGGAATCTATGCTTAAAATTTACCGATAAGGATTTTCCTTGACTGCTGCCCTAACTGGGATTTACTAACACCAGAAGGTAAGATTTATGATGAAAACGATATTTCAAAAACTGATACGCTGACTAAAAAAAGGTCAGGGTTTCGGGTGTTAACTAATCTGACAGATTTCAGTACACTGACGTTCCTGCCGCACAACGGCTTCGCTTGATTCTTATTCCTCGATAAGATCTACGACGTTTCATGCCGCGACTCACTAGCCGCATCCGATTAACTTAGTGAACAGTCGCCCACAATTTCCTCGAACCATCGCGGATGTCCATCATGGTTTCCAGATGTCATATGTAGCCCTCTGCTGCCGCTGCACGTTCTGATGAAACGAGAAGGCTGAGAATCCTATGGTGTAGGGTCTCGGACATTTTCGGGGCTGAGGCAACTATCTGTCATAATTTTCAGTAACTTACATGAAACATTGAGTGGATCCTGACTCAATACGTCACATAATATACTAAAAAGGTCTGACATATAATTGTCTAAGTCCCTAGCTAACTCGATCCTATGTTCTCGACCCGAAGGTCACTACGTCCGACAAGGCCGAACCGCTCTGATACCAAATGTGACACCCCGGTATTTCTTATGCAAAGAAATACCTAAATATACAAATTGGTATAAATCAGAGTATAAAAATTCCTGTTTAGATATACATCTTTACAAGAAACAGCGGAAACTATAAAAATATAACGTAATACAAGCTCGAGTCATACGACCGAATACAGAGACAACTACAGAAGAACAAGGACAATAATAAATGAATCAATCTTCAATCTTCTCATCGAACCCGACAACCAACTGTGCCGCCTTCTGTCCTTACAACCTGTTCTCTGTAAAAACAACAAATATGGATTGGGTGAGACAACTTGTCTCAGTGAGTCCTACCGTGCCCCCTCACTGACACTCGGTTCAATTTATTAAACCGTTACAACAAAAGCTGACACAACAATGTCTTATTTATTAATCGAAATGCCACGCACTTCGTGTTCACATTTTTATTTAGTATAACCCGATTGTGAACCCAACGTCACGAATATCGGAAATACCATAGTCTTAGTTTAGCATAAACCGATTGTGAACCCAACGTCACGAATATCGGAAATACCATAGTCTTAGTTTAGCATAAACCGATTGTGAACCCAACGTCACGAATATCGGTAACCCGTGAGTTGACCACGCCAAAACACATTCAGGGCCATAGGTAAGGGGTCATGACTACCCTCCCTAGTATGCTACTTGTCGGATCGTCACCCAACGCGATACATATGACAATACGTATCAATTCTCGAGAGTTAGATAATTTATATCTTTTTCATTTTGATCACCAAAGGATCAATCATATAAGCTCATTAGATAATTTATATCTTTTCGATCACCAAAGGATCAATCATATAATAATTGGATAAACACTATCCATATCGATCTATAACCCGTTTTGATGAATTCATAATTTAGACCTCCGGCATTATAATCATTTTCATTTGACATATATAAACATATATATTCAGTCAGTCCATCAGTCGGTGTACCCACACGTATCCTAGGGTTTCGGTTTTTGCAATTAAATGTGCTTTCGAAACTCTTTTCAAAAACATAAGTTGAACAAGCTCAAAATACGGTTTTTAATAAGGCAACTTCATTTTAAATGATTGAGAAAGAGATTAGAAAAGGTTCGGGATCAAACGGAGCTCCGGAACGAGAAATCGGGAATCGGTGACAGAAGATCACGCACGGTCCGTGCCCAGGGGCGCACGACCCGTGCGTGATTTATTAAAATCACCCAGCCAAACCGAAAGGAGCGCACGGTCCGTGCCCAGGGGCGCACGACCCGTGCGTTCCGTTTTATTTTTCAACAGAACCAACCCGTAGCAGGCGCGCGGTCCGTGCCCAGGGGCGCACGGTCCGTGCGACCTGTGTTTGTTTCCAAAAATTCACCTATTTCTCAATTCCGCTTTCCGTTTTCGCCCAATTCGATTTCTAATATCGATCACTCCTGAAACTCAGAAAATCCCAAATATTCCAGATAGTATACGAATCATTTCATTTCAACGATTTAAAACACCATTTCATAATTCGTTCAACAATTCAATAAAAACCGTAAAAACGCGATATTGCTCAGAAACGGTTTTCGGTTCCAAAATCTTTCGAAAACGGATAATGCCTTATAACTCAAAACCGATATATTTTCAAGACACATAAAAATAACCCTATCCGTGAGTAGAACTCACCCGGTTGACGATCTCGCGAGAAATCACGCCGGAGCACGGACGACCGCAACCACTCGAACAATCCTCGTAGTCACGTACACGCTCCGAATGCCTCCGCAAGTGAATTCAGAAACCAACACCCCTATTGATACTGACTTCATCTCCGATACATAGAATTTGTGTTTCTCGACACTTTGACGACTCGACCCCGAATCCGTCGCATCGACATTCCCAGCTTTATTTCTGTTTTTCCAGCATTAGGATTCAGTTTTGCAACAAGCATAACTTGGTCAATTCGTGACCAAAACTATCCAAACAAGTGCTCAATGTGAAGATAATTTCGTCTACTCTCTGATGGAAGAAGTTTCACGCGCATGCATCCAGTAGATTGAGAGATATCACCGAAACTATGTGACTGGTCCAGGACAATGCTTGATTCTGAAACCGAAACTTGTGAACAGGATATCTCTCTCATTTCTCCATGAAATCATACGGTTCTTGTGCCCAAAATGCAGAGCTTTGTGTCTAGTTTCCAGAGGGACAAGAAGCACAATCATAGGAGTTGTGTACAGTGAGATACGATGAAAACAATGAAGGTATGCCATACGGGTTTCACCCAGAAATCTTGATTGGCTTGGATCATCACCCTTAATCCCCTTGCCATTACGAAATTGAGCTCCAATAGCTAACCTAAACATTCCAATACAGAACAAGCTACTGAAACTCTCCCAACTTGCTCCAATCATCAATGAAGATTCCTCTCCAACCCACTCTAGCTTTCACTTGATCATGCAACTCAAAGGGGCTTAGAATCTCCATTGTTGGTCAAGTGGAGCTCCTAGGTTCAGAAATGGTAGATGAAGAAGGAAGGAGGTTGAGTGGCTGAAGTCAGTACAGCTGGAAAGAGAATCAAAAATGGGGAGGAATGAAGGTAAGATCACTCACATGCATTGAAGGGTTTGAGAGAAATCTCTCATTCTTTCTCTCCTCTTCTCCCTCACGTTTCTCCCTCTCTCTCTTGGAGCTTTCTTTCCTTTCTAAATTTCTGGAATAATTATCTTGAGGGTGTGTGTGTTTCAGTTATAATGGGCTGAAGTTAAAAAGAATGAGGCAAAAAGACCATACTACCCCTTGCTCACTAAATCTCACTCAAACTTAAATCTCAATCAATAATGCATATTCTCCCATCATTAGCCATTTGATTAGTTAAATCATTTGGGTTGACTAACAAATATAGTCATGACCTTTTACTAGATTGATCCAACGATATTTGGTGAAATGACCATTTTACCCTTCAGCTTCCATTTCATTGAAACTATGACTAAGCCACAATTTAATAGAGAATAAGAATGACTTTGACAATTTCCTCGACTATTCTTCGCCGAGACACGACCAATTAGTCCCACAAATAATTAAATCGGTCTTAGGCTTCATAGTTCGAGTCTTTAAAAATTAGGGATGTTACAGTCCATCACTAAACCATTTTCAAAACAAACCACAGCAATGGTTAAAAAGCAGGTTACAACAAAGAAATCTGGAAAAAGGGCTAACATGGAAATAGAAGTCTCAAAACCTTCTAAACACGCTTTAGACCCTCAAAGATTCTGGAATATGGACTTTTTAGAAGAAAGGGGGTTTAAAACTGAGAAAGCCCCAGATGCCTTCGTAACAGCCGTAACAGCGTTGGGTTGGGAAAATTTTATCAAACATTGCAAGGAGTATGTGACAGCGCTGGTTAGGGAATTTTACACAGGGTTCGAAGAGCCTAGAGAAGGAAAACCCCAAACCTATTCCATGGTTAGGGGTGAGACGGTCAATTTCAACGCCTGGGCCATAAACGATCTTTTCCATCTTGGATACCATGGAAAAGCCCTAGAGAATAAGGTACAGACATGGGGAGATGTTGAAATGGAGGAAGTCAGAGAGCGAATCTGTGTTGAAGGGGCTACATGGGATAAGTTTGGTGCTGAGTACAAGATCAAGAGGGCTTATCTATGTGAGGAAGCTAACTTGTGGTGCAGCTTCATTAAGCACTCACTGTTACCTACTTCTCACACTACTTTTGTGGAAAAAGAAAGGCTAATAGTCATAGATGAAATTATGGCTGGTGAGAAGATTGATGTGGGGAGGTTAATTGCAAAGGAAATTGAAAAGTGCAGAATCAAAAAGGGAGGTAATCTTTACTTTCCATCCCTGATTACTGACTCGTGTTTAAGTGCTGATGTTGAGGTCGAAATGAAGGAAGAAAGGAGATCCCCTCAAGGAGCATTCCCTTGTGCTTTTAAGGCAAAGAAGAAGCCTGCCGCTACAGCGTCTACAAACATTGTAGCGCTACAGCGGCTGTCGCTGAAGCAGCAGGCTCTCTGCAAATTTGTTAAGGAAAAATTTGAATGGGAGAAGGCAATGTATGCCCAGATCTCAAAAGGAAAAAGCTCTGTTCCACCCTCTGAATTCCTTGAATGGCTAATGGTTGAAGAGCCGTCAAAAAGGGTGGAACCTAAGGAGAGTAAGGCTGAGAAAAGGACACCAGTAAAGATCCCAGTCAAGAAGCCAAAGAAAAGCCCTTTCAAAAAGGCAAAAAAGGTGATAATAGAAGAGGAAGAAAGTCTGGAATCAGAAGGAATGGAGGAAATTAGTGAGGAAGATGAAGAAGAAACAAAGCAAGTAATGAAGGAAATGGAGAAGGGTGAAGAAGAAAAAACATCTGGGGAGGAATCTAAGAGCACTCAGGAAGAGGAAAGCAGTAGTGAAAAAACCCCTAGCCCAAGCCCTAAAAAGCAGAAGTCCCCACCAAAACACCCACCCACCAAAACCACTCCCCCATCAATCCTCAACCCCACCCCAGAAAAACCCAAGCAAACACCAAAGAAAACACCACCTAAAGAAGCCCAAAAAGAAGTTAAGAAACAACAACCCCATCAAACTGACTGATCACCAAGAAGAAGGTGTTCAGACACTAGACGCTGCAGCGGCTATGCCTGCAGTGTCTGGTGACGCTATTCCAGGGCCAGCAAGTGCTTAAAGGCAGGGGCAATCTAAGGCAAGTGTTAGTGGCTGTTTAGGCCTAAATGCTGTATTTTGTACTGTGTTGTGTATTAGGTTTTGTTTAAGGCCTCTCCCTTTTTGCCAAGCAGTGAGGACACTGCTAAATTTTAAAGTCTGGGGGAGGACCTTATGGTCATTAAATGATGTTTTGTTAAGTACAATTATGTGTTGTTAATTATAATTAATTAAAGTATGCCATGTTTTGTGTGTTTAATTAGAAAATATGAGTAGCTGCATGTTTTAAATTTTTTAGTAAACAAAAAACTGAAATTGTGTAGCCAAATAAAATGACAATTGAATGAGTTTGTCAAGGGCAGCCTTGTGCAAACAATTGAATGGTTTCATTGCTACTTTTGCACAAAACTTTAAGCTTAGAAAAGAACTAGTTGGCTAGGGATAATCTAAGGCTAAAGTTAGTCTTGGTTAACCAAGGGAGAGTCAAGTTTTTATTAAAAATTGAGAGTAGTTTTTAAACCTAAGTTTGGGGGTGCATCGGTTATATTAAAGCTAGGTGTAAAGAAGATAGCTTGGTCAAGTGCAATAAGAAACAAAAGTGTATAAATGGTCATGAAAAAGTTGTAAAAAGCCTAAAAACAAAATACTGAGCTGTTCCAAAAGTGCATAAAAAGAAAAGAAAAATCAAAACAAATGCAAATAAGGAGCTCAGTAATAAAGGCAGTAACTCTTTTGTTCAATCATATTACCAGCGCTACAGCGTTGAGAAATCTCCAAATTAAAAACTTACTGCACTGACCAACCAAAAATCAGAAATACCTAATTCAAGCCCTTTGTTGTGCTTTGAAGCCCCCCATTACTTAAGGTGAATTTGTTAATCAACTTTCTCTTTTGAAAAAATTCTTTGGTTGATCCAAAAGAAGGCCCCTCTATCCAAAGCCTTAGAAAAATGCTGAAACTGGCTGGGAACTTAGCTAAGATTTGATGTCACACACTCACAACTGAGCAGTAATGATTTTATTCTATTGCAAACCACAATGGTGTGTGAAAATGATCAAATTGGCTCATACATGAATTTTTTTTTGAAATTCTGTTTAATTTAAAGACGGCAGCTAGTTATATGGTTAAGTTATCTTATTCAAGTGTCATTACTTGGGGATAAGCAATGGTTTAAGTTTGGGGGTGTGATAAATCCATTTTATATAGGTTATTTATGCTCTTAATACTTAAATCAAGCTCACTTCTCAAGTAATTTTAGTACTTAAATATGTGAATATGTGATTAATAGTGTAAAAGCAGGTTATAAGTCAATTCCCTAAATATTGAGCATAATAGGTGCCTTTGTGAATATATTGATCTTCTGCCTTAGTGCTGCAGCGGTATGCCATGAATGAGACGCTACATCGTTATGAGGCGGCTGGCCATTGGGATATTTGTGTAACCACTTGCTGAAACGCTGAGTCATCACCTTTATCTCTTATCCTCAGCATGACATTGAAGCCCAAGTGGAGTCAACAAGACACTTGGCGCCTCCTAATTGATTCCCACTTGATAGTTGGTAATGATTTTAACCATTACCACTTTTTGTAAAGTAGCTTTATGGATAATTAAGATATTATCTAATTAGGATATAGTCTATTAGGGATATATCTAATACAAGAGACACACAAGAGATATTATTATTCCTACGTGAATTGAGAGTTTTAACTTGGAGAAGAGCTAACTTGACATTTTTGGTTTTCCTCCATTGTTATTCCAATCTTGAAGCTTTTATTTGTAATATAGTTTTTAGATTTCATAAGAGGTTTTGTTCAAGCCATAACTTCATCTAACGTATATGACCTTGGATTCTTGGAGTGCATCTTTTGCAACCATTTTCCTCTTCTCTACCTACGGTAATATAAGCTTGTTTGTTTGTATTGCTATGATGAAGCTTGTCATGAGCTAAATCACTTTGTAGTTGGATTGTTCTTAGTGTGTAATGAACCTTGAGTATCTTTTATATAATATTATGATGTTTGCATTTCATTCCTTGTGTCATAATGCTTTCAACTTTGTTTTGGGACTGATCAACTAAAATAAGGGGGCTTTGTGGGTTCAGACATGGTTCACAAAGAGAACTCAAGGAACGATATGAATGAAAAACCCTTTAAAGACATTTAAAGGAAGTACTACTTAACCCTAGACATAGGGGAGTAATAGTTCATAAGGTACATGCTGTAAGATCTTAATATACAAGGGTAAAACTTATTTAGAACCTAGACATAGGAGTCTTGTAACATAGCCCTGATGATAGTTACTGAAAGGCACGCCACCATGACGCTACAACGTCGGTTGATTCTGCAAGCGCTACAGCGCTTAACGCTACAGCGTCTAATATTATAGAACACTACTCTTGGGAATTTATATACAAATGAGCTATCCAAATCACTCTTAAATATCTTCAATTCATTACTATTTTATCTCGAATCAATATGTTTACAACTCTACACTTTTATTTGTTACCATACTTGTTTTACTAAGTTGCTAATCACTTAAACTTCTTAGATTAATTCCAATCCCTGTGGGAACGAACTTTACTTATCATTATATTACTTGTTGCGATTGTGTATACTTGCACATCACCTTTTCGCACAACACCCACGGTCAAACCTCCTTGTGTGAGAGCCAAAAACTCATTCTCTTTATCAAACCCGATAGCAGTGGGTAAGAATTGTTCCAGAAAGGTTCTCCTGAAGTTCTCCCAAGTCTGGGGAGTTCCCATGGTCTCCATCATGGCTCTAGCATTAGTCCACCAGTTATAGGCCTCTCCCTTTAGCATATGGGACGCCAATCTCAGCTTATCTTCATCTGTCACTTGCATTGTGAGAAAAATCTTTTCAGTGTCATCCAGCCAATATTGTGTTTTCATGATATCAGGCCCACCTCTGAACTCAGAGGGTTTCATCTTGCTGCTGAGCATTTTGCTGTTGTGTCAGTTGTTGCTAATGCATAAGCATCATATCCTGCATCATTATCTGTTGGTTCTCAATCACATTTTGCATCCATTCGAAATGTGGATCAGCAGGAGGAGGAACTCCTCTACCTCTTCTGGCCAAGATTCTCCAAAATATGCACAAAGTATTAAGTTGATCAAGCTCAATGTCCAATAGCATACTAAGAAGAATCATAACTAAAGGGAGTAAAAGACTCTATCGTCTAAGTCCGACTAGGTCAAACTGCTCTGATACCAACTGTAACACCCCGGTATTTTCATTTAGTAAAAATACCCAAGTGTACCATCCCTAGAACATCAGAGATATATTTCCTGCTTAGACACTGAATATCACTACAAATTTTCGCTGAATATAAACCAAACAGTCTTATTCACAAACAAGACGATACGGTTCTCAGACCATAACCTAAGCGTGAGTAAAACTCACCCATGATGCGAGAGTCGATACCGAACCGAAATCACCGAGACTTCAAAATCCCAAAACGGAACCCTATAATCACCAATCCGCTTCACACTTAGATTCGAACTTCAAATCGCGTTTAATCTTCCTTGGCTTCGTTCCTAATCATGTTTCAATCATCAATTTCATCACACAACCCAAGATTTCAACAAATCCCCCATCAAAACCCTCAAAATTCGTAGGTCCATAAAAGGGGGAAAAATGGAGGAGAAGCTTACCTAGCCATTGGGTTTCAAAAATGGAGGGAAGATGATGAAGATGATGAATTTTGGAGCTTGGGGATGAGTGATTCTTCCTCTTCTCCTCTTTCTCTTCTTCTTTCTTTCTTTTCTTCTCTTCTCTTCTTTCTCTCCTTCAATCTCTTCTTCTTTCTTCTCCTTTGACTTATTTTCTTTTCTTTCTTTCTAATTAAGTGGTAATATGGTCAAATGACCATATTGCCCTTAATCTCTTATTTCTTCCCCAAAACACCCTTTATTCCGCTTTATCGGTTTAGCGTTCCTGAGACAACCAAATAATTAACTTTAGCACTCGATATGTACACAAATCAAGTACAAGAATAATTCATTTGGGTCTTCCTCCAAATAATTCGATTAATTATTTTGGGGATGTTACAGGCGCTAAGACCAATCCACAAAACCCAATTGTTCCATACAACTCTCAGCTGAAATAAGAGAAGGAAAGGATTGGGTTTAGCTCATTTTCAACTTCAACAATACAAAGAAATAGAAAGGGAAGCTAGAGTGAGCGAATAAGGGTGCAGAGAAGAGGAAGAAGAGAGAAAGGCAAGAGAGATGAAATCCCTAGCCCATGGAACTCTTGAATGTTAGTCAGCCTCTTTCATATCACTCTAGTTCATCATTTTTTTTGAAGTGATTGGAATAATGTCATTACAGCTAAAAAAGAAGGCATGAGAGATGAAATCCCTAGCCCATGGAATTCTTGAATGTTAGTCGGCCTTTCCTGCATTAGATAGGAATAATGTCATTCCAGCTGAAAAGATATTACAACGTGGAATTAAAGAGCAAAGTTGCCCAGGACAAGACCATATATGGCCAGCCATTGTCTTTGACTGGCCCACCAGATTGTGGGCATCAGTATTGCTTGATCTTCCGATGTGCTTCATAGTAACACAACTTAGTTTATTAAGGAGGTCCCTATAGTCTTGTATACAATCCAGCACAACAGTTGCATCTATTCTAATCACCATATTTGAGTCACAGTTCTTGCATCTTTAAGAGACACCACCTGGCACCAGTTGCTTCGGCCAGACAAGGTTTAATAGATATGTTTTCAATTTTACATTCAGCAAAGAAGACTTTATATATGTGGTTCCTCATAATTAAGCCCCAACCTGTTCTAACATCAAGGAAACAATCGGCATCAACCATATAAGAGTTACAATGTAATGGATTCAATAGGCTCTTAATCTATATTTGGTGCTCTAGTCATATTGTGAGTCTTGCTAGAATTTGCTTGGTTAAATTCAGCAACATAGTCCATGGCTGAGAGACCAATTTGTATATCTTTTTTTGTTTATATATTTTCCTAAAATTCTTTGATCGACTTGTATAGTAGTAGTTTTCCCATGACTTTTTTTGACAAATCTTCACCCACACTACAAAAAAAACGGTGATTAGCCACGGTCAAAACTGTAGCCAACAGGCCCAAACACCGTGGCGAACATACTTAGCCACGGTCTTTGTAACCGTGAAAGGACGTGGCGTCGTCAAATTTTAGCCACGGTCTTTTTCCTCGGTAGCCACGCGAAAAGCAACCGTGGAGACATTTCTTTAGCTACGGTTATGTAGTGGCTAAATCATTCATTTGGTTTTGTAACACGCCTATGTTAGCCACGGTCAAACCGTGTCTATCTTGGCGCGAGAAATTCGCGGCATCTTTGTCAATATGTAACTACGGTTTAACCATAGCTAACCTAAATTATTTTTTTCAATATGTAACTACGGTTCAACCGTAGCTAACCTAAATTATTTTTTTTTTTTAAAATTCATTTTTACCTGATACTAAAATTCATTTTTACCTGATAGTCACCTGATAGCATTCAAATTTCATGGTACACATAGACAGTGAGAAGATAAACAGTCCAAATATATTGATTACTAATGATAAAAGTCTAAGTCTACGTACCATCCATTTCAAAAGTAATAATAGCCTTAACATGAAATATGAAACCAAAAACGGCCAACAACAAATAAGTAACTAGATGTTCTCATACATACTCTAAATAACAATAACTAAGATGAACCTATAGGTCAAACATAAATAATTCATCTCCAAATTTATGTTCCAAGAACCTCTCAAGTTTTGTCAACTTATTTGTTGCTTGTCCAAGCTTCTCGGTGGTTTGTGTAAGCTGCTCCGTAGTTTCTATAAGTTGTTCCTTTGTTTCTTCATATCCTGTTAGTTTTTCTTCCAAATTTACTACTTGCTTCTTTAAGTTCTCGACATTCATTTGGCTTGAGATACCAACTTGGATAATTTCAGTGAAATGCCGACGGTTTGCAAAAACATAAGTTGGAGAGACACCTGGACCTAAAACACGCACTCGACCTGAGTGTTCAGCTCCACATAGTTTCCCAATGGTGTCATCGGGATAAGCATTAATCTTTGATGGAACACCTTTTGTTGCTACACGTTCTTGGTCTTCAGATAAGCTCTCTGAAATCTTATCCTATATATTAGCAAAAAAAATAACAGTTAATATATAATCTTCAAATAACAAAAGGTGCTGAATTATTTTATCCAAAAGGTGCTGAATTATGTTTCCAAGTTTGTGTAATTAAGTAGTGTATATTTGACTAAAAGCACAATTGCATATCAATGCTAAAATGAACCCTCTAAATCATACACCCTTAGACAGTATCTCAATGCTAAAATGAACCCTCTAAATCATACACATGAGAACCAAGTAGCTGATGGATGCAGATGCAGTTTCTGCAAATATGAATGCTACAAACATATCACCTTAATGCTCATACAAGTACACTACTTAATAAAAACCGCCTGTGCCATTAAGTATACTATAAGAGATAAATTATTTGACTCTTCACCAAACTAATTCCCCATATCAAACAAAGATATTAAAATTCTCTCACTAATAATATGCTTCTGCAGTATATTATTAGTGAGAGAATTTTAATATTTGGTTAGCAGAATTAATTTCCCAATGCTTAGCAGTATAGTTTCTATTTAGATTAGATATGAACTTTTTTTTGTTATGTCCAAGTGCTTGATTTGTCTATATTTCATGCTTTGAAAACAGAGACTTTAGTTTTAATAATGCAATGCTAGACATACTTTGCAGTGTCCCAAATGTTGATGCAAAATCCTCTTTCCAGTTTCAGACAGTAAGTTTAAGTATATAATGTATGATATTTTCTTTTTAAGGTGTATTTTGGTCTGTGAGTTGGTAGTGATTGAACTTATTTTTGCTGCATAACTCAAATACCAGCAGGGGACAAGTTAATGTTAGGTTTGATGTCAATGACAAGTAAAGAGAGGTAGAATACTTATATGATTGCATATATGAATTAAGGATCCATACATCCTAATAACCTGTTTGGGTTTTGTAATTTAAAATGTCATTATTTGGTATCTTCTTTTGTTATATGCAGTCAAATATGTTCATTTTGCCAGAGAACAAAGGGGCTTTGAATCATCCTTCATCAACAACAGGGACAAATAGTATGTCTTTTGACTACAAACAAAAGGTTGGTATACAACTCAAATCCTTAACCAAAACAGTGTGTCATCACAAGACTTAATATTAATATTTGGTTTGTTCTTAGTAAAAAGTTCCTTATTTCGATTTTATTGTTACCTTGGCACTATAATTTCTACGGACCTGCTCAGGCTCAAAACCTAATCGTAAAGAATCCAAGAATAGGAGAAGAATACTTAGAAGACTCTAAGTGCAATAGAACAATGAAGTTGATGGTGGATGACTGAATTTGTAAGTGTCTACTGCAAAATGCAGTTTTGATTCTTATTATAATAGAGTATAAGCCAGTTTCTCTTTAAGTTCTCTCTGCTGTCATTTTATTCTGTTATTGTTCTGTTAGTAGTTAGTTAGAATAAACTGTTAAACAGTTATGAGTTGGTTATTTTCTGTTTTAGAGTTGTGAGTTAGTTACTCCAACTATCCTTTGTAAATCATCTGCTATATATAGCAGCAGGTTGTACTCATTCATTTTAATCAATTACAATATCACTTTTCTAAATGCTTAGCAATAATTCTATCATATTAGGATCAGTAGTTTAGTTTTTACCCTTTAATTGTCTTCTTATTCCATAATTTCAGTGCAACTATAAGCTATTTATTATTGGAAGCTTTTACTCAGGTGCAATGATGCTGACTAAGGAAAGCTTTTGCATCCTATTGAAGTCACTCTTGAAATCATTGTTGAGAGGTAATATGCAATTAAGTAAAATGGTAATATGCAATCAACAACACATGCATATATAATTCTAATTAATTGAGTTTCCATCTTGATCCTCTCCTAGACATTAACTCAAGGCATTTATTAATCAATATCAGCCAGAAAAGTAGCAGTTGTAGCTTGTTTAAACCCATCAGCAGCATCTAACATTAACTCAAGGCATTTATTAACCAATAAAGCTTTTAAAATTCACAATTTAACAAAGCTGATATACTTACAGCCATGGCTTTTCCTTCTTCATTCACATAGTTTCCATCATTCTTTAGTAAAGTTGCCAATTTAACCTCACTTCGACATACCGGCCTTCCTAATTTTAGCTCCTAAAATACATAAATTACAAACAACTATCATGTATAAGTTACTATGTTAGAACATAGAGTTACTTTGACATACTAACAGTAACTTAGCTTATAATTAATCAACTACTTACCATCTGATGAGCCCTTCTTGCATTGCTCTTACTGCCACCAGCATGTGAGACTTTAAGATTCTTACGATTTTTTGCATTTTGCTCACTTAGTTTCTACAATTTTTAACCATGATAGTCAATATATATATGTTGCCAAAGTTCTCAGTTTGTTTTAAACAAGAGAAGAATATAGTAAAATAATTTTCTATAGAATATTTATACCTTCGTGTTTTCCTTTTTATAGTAATGAACAAAAGCAGCCCACTCAACAGAATCAACGCCTGGAGGTAGAGTAGCAAGTATCTCGTCCTTACTTTTGTTAGGGTAGAAGTAGTGACACCTTAACTTGTATTTATAGGCTTTCCATCTATCCCCTAATACACTCCTCACCCATTTGATACCAGCAGCATAATCAAACTCAAAGTGATCCTTGAAATGTTATATTTATATGTTAGTATTGGATAATAACCTCAATCATCAAATAAAAGTGTTGAGAAGTTTAGATAATAACCTCAATACACTTCCATTGATTGACACTACTGTCTGTTGACATCTCATCCCATCTTGCAACTGATAAAGGACAAAACGCAGACCTTTGAGCAATTTGACCAAGAAACCACACAAGCAAGTTTGACCCGCTATCATTGCCTTGGCCATTACAATTGATTTCCACAAGTACTTTTTTAGTCTTTTCCAAATGCCAAACCTGACTTGCTACCATTTTTCGAGTAATAGTTTCTCCAGTACAAATATCTACCATTAAATTGACAAAACAAAGTTAATATTTTCTAATGAGAAAACCATGAAATAATAAGATAGTATTTTTACCTTTAACTTTGACAAGTAGAGGCTCAACTTCTTGTTCTAGTTGAACTTCATTTGGGCTTAAGGAAGGGTCAGATGAATCATCATTGGTTGGACTATTAGTTATGTCCACATTTTGAAATTGATCATCGAACTGATTGTTGATACTTTGCTGGTGCAGATCTTGGAGAGTCTCATCATTTTGACTTGTTTGTCCACGTAATCTTTGTAACATAGGTTCTCCAGATTGCTTCCGTTTTTGCCTCATTTCAAGTCCAATATCTGCATGATTTACTAACAAAAGCTAACACATGGATCGAAAATATATCTTAAATGAATCATAAGATGAACATGTCATTACACAAGCAAGAGCATACAAAATTCATAAACAACAAACAATTTCAAAAGCACAAAAATAAATTGCGGCTGAATTACAAAGGTCATAATCAAACTACTCTAACATCATGCTATCATCTCCTTCACTATTTGATTCATCGTGTTCTTGTTCTTGGTCTTGTTCATTGAGATCATCTTGCACTAATTGCAAATCTTCAATGTTCTCCACATTTTGCTCCCGAAAAGGTATGTCTTCCATCTCTTCTGAATCCATTAAGTTCACATCTCCCATATCATATATGTCTCTAGGCTTCATATGACATACACAAGACCATCCTTCTTCAAATGGATCATCAACATAATATACCATTCTAGCATCAGTTGCAAGGTGAATGGTTCGTCAACTTCATTCACACCAGTATGTATTAAGCGAGAAAAATTTACACTTGTTATCCCAAATTGATCTATTTTGATTCCCTGTTTAGGTGTAGTGTCTACCCAAATACACTTGAATAGCACAACCCTTAGCTTACCATAGTAATCAAGTTCTATGATGTCAACTAATTTCCCATAGTACATGTCATCACTTGATTTTTCAATGGGATCATTTCCAGTTGAAAACCTCTTAGTAATAGCAGACATAACAACACCACTATTTTGGGTCCTTAGTCCCTGTTCCTTCCTTTGTGTACGAAACTTAAATCCATGAATGTTATACCCATTAAATCTCCTTGCAATGTCATTTGGCCCTTTTGCAAGCCATTCAATTTCAGTTGTAATATTTGGATCATCCTTTCTTGCAACCTAGTATATTTTGGGAATTGTTAGGATAATTATATATGCCACAAGACTTTGAGATGAAAAAACTAAGTGAGCTCGATATATATCCTTACATATTCTTTAAACCACTCGTGAAAATGTTTGTGAACATATTCTTCCACAAATTTAGATAAGTTTCTCTTGCCACGATGCATCCTAGCCATCTCAACTCTACACTTCCTGGATGAGAAATTTCTTATTTATTCAAAATGATCTTGAAATGGATGATAATTTAAAAATTTATTTCATGTAAAAACATAAAACTTACTCACGAAATACATCAACTAATTCACAATTAGTTAACACATAGCGATGAGCTTGTGTCTTCTCCAAGGGTGGAAGTGAAAATATCTTGATAGCTCCAATTGGCCTACCTGAAGTAGGAAACAAATTTGACAAAATCGTAGATTCACTACTAGCATTGTCTCCACCGTCATCGTCATTGCGTCTTGGTCGATTGAACCTTGTTTCAATCTCACCATCCTCCAAGTATCTTGAACAAAACGTAAGACACTCATCCATAATGTATCCTTCAGCTATACAACCTTCTGGTGCAGCCATGTTAGGAACATAAGATTTTAAATGGCCAAGGGTCCTAAAATAAAATAAATTGAGCCTCATAAAATTAAACCATTATAGTTTATTATCAACTTAATGATAGATACAGTATACCTTTCAACAGGGTACATCCATCTATAATGCACGGGACCGGCGATCATTGCTTCCTCTCCAAGATGAATGACTAAGTGAACCATAACAGTAAAAAAAGAAGGAGGGAATATCATTTCCATATGGCAAAGGGTCAGAGCAATTCGTTGTTGTAGTTTCTCTATATTCTTGACATCTAGAACCTTGCATGATATTTCTCTAAAGTAGTTACATAGCTCAATCCACACTGAAGCAACTTCTTTAGGAAGAGATTTTCTAAAAGCAATTGGAAAAAGATGTTCCATCAGAATATGTGAATCATGACTCTTTAAACCAAAGACCTTGCGTTTCTTAGTATCAACACATCTAGAAATATTTGATGCGTAACTGTCAGGGAAAATCACATTTTTCAGAATCTTTAGGAACATATCTTTCTCCATATTTTTCATTTTAAAGCACGATTGAGGAAACTTAGAAGAATTGGGATATGGGTGAAGTCTTTCTCTGATTCCCATTTCTTGCAAGTCTTTGCGAGCTTGAAGGTTGTCTTTTGTTCGTTTTTTGTCATCAAGCACCGTGAACAATACATTGTCACAAACATTCTTCTCTATGTGCATCATATCAAGGCAATGTCGAATAAGATTATGCTCCCAATAAGGTAAATCCCAAAAGATACTTTTTTTCTTCCATTGTTGTGGGCCATCCTGACTTGTACCCTCACCATGTGGCCTTTTACGATTATCCTCAATTTGTCTTAATATGTCTGAGCCTGTCATTGGAATAGGGGGAAGTCTAAGCTCCACGGAGCCATCAAAGGATTTTTTGTTGTGCCTATACTTGTGATCAATGGGTAAATATCGACGGTGCCCCATGAAACAATTTTTCCTACCAAATTTCAGCCTTTTAGATTCCGTATCAAACTTACATGTTGGACATGAAAACAATGTATGTGTATTCCACCCAGATAAATTGTCAAGCCCAGGAAAGTCACTAATCGTACAAAACAATGCAACTCTCATTTGAAACGTTTCCTTAGTAGAAGAATCATAAGCGTCAACACCAGCCCACAAGCTTTTTAACTCTGCGACTAGAGGCTGCAAGTAAACATCAATATTATTGCCAGGCATCTTGGGACCAGGAATTATCATTGACATGATAAGAGAAGTTTGCTTCATGCAACACCATGGAGGATAGTTGTAAAGATACAACATCACTGGCCAAAGGCTATTAGAAGAACTTAAAGTTCCAAATTGATTGAAACCATCTGTAGCTAATGCAAGTCGTACATTACGAGGATCTAAAGCAAAATCTGGATAAAGTGAATCAAAATTCTTCCATGCTTTAGTGTCTCTAGGATGCCTTAACAAACCATCTGGATTTTCAACCATAGCATGCCATTTCAATAGTTCTGCAGTTTTAGAGGACGTGTACAACCTTTGCAACCTTGGTATAAGTGGGAAGTATCGCAATACTTTTGCTGGTTGGCGCTTCTTTTTCTTTTGATCGTCCATCACATCATTTGTAGCAGCATCATTTTCATTTGATTTCCATCTGGATGTATTACAAATCTTGCATTTATCTCTTTTCTCATCCTCTGGTGATCCCCAATACAACATGCAATGTTGCGGACAAGCATGAATCTTATCATAACTTAGACCTAACCTCTTAATCATCTTTTTAGCTTGGTAGAAAGATGATGGTAGATTAGCATGGGGAAAAGCATCACTTAGAAGCTCAATGATCATTGAAAATGTTTTATCTGTTGCGCCACACAAAACTTTTATATGGTAGAGACGAACAATGAATGACAATTTGCTATATTTTGTGTAACTATGATAGAGCTCTTGATTTCCATCTTCCATTAACTCTTTAATTGTTTTCAACTCCTTATTACCGACATCATTTGTGCCCATGGGGTGGTCGTCGTTAGGAAGATTAGATGGACAAGAATCTTGATTTCCTTGATCAACAAAGACACCAAAGACATCATTTAACATATCTTGCATTGGATATTGTCTAACTGGTGCTTCTTTTACTTGGCTTACTGATTCAACATTAGGTTGATCATGTTTTTCCCCATGCATGTTCCAAAATGTGTACTTGCTTGGAAAGCCTTTTTCAAGGAGATGACTGAACACTTCAACTCTACTACGAGGATAAAATCCACATACATTACAAGGACATAATATTTGTCCATTGATTGCTGCATTTGAAAAGGCAAAGTCCAAAAATTGGACCACCCCATCTAAGAACTCATTTGATTTTATTGGCTTGTCAATCCAACTCTTATCAATCATAATTGGATAACTCTGTTTTCAAAATAAAATGAAATTATTCATGCTTTTAAGGTACGAAATGATAATGATATAATATAAAACTTCAACATTGTTACTAAGTAATCATTAGTAATCACACATGCAAGTAATATACAGTCTTACTCATTAAACATAATTAAACAAGATGAACAAAGAAAGAGTAGATAATCTAAGAGACAAAGAAAGAAGTACGTACCAATAGGTGCAAGGTCAACGTGTCTCGAGAGCTGAATCAAATATAACCTCTGACATTCTCAAAACTCATTTTTGTGCCCTACAGATTATAGATAAGATATCAGCAAAATATACTATTTGATACAATATAACCCAAATATATAAACATAGACATTGTAATTCACAAAGCTCACTATTAGTAGAAGTATTCACAAATCTCACTATTAGGTAAAGTATTCACAAAACTCAATATTAGTAAAAGTATATACTGTAACACCCCGATAAATTCTAACATATAGAATCACCGAAATGCACTAAATGGCATACATCAGAGTAACTTCATGTTATTGAAATATTGAACACAACTAAAGCTTTTGATAATACATATCAAATGGTTCTCTGAACCTAATACACTTCCTGAAAATGCTTAAGTTTCAAAAACTTAAGACTTGTACATAATCCTGGTGTTCAATACTCAAAACACAAAGTAGCGGAAACGATTTTACAACTTAAACAATGAAAGTTATACAATCGATAACATAGAAACAATAGATGGGACAAAGGTCTAAGACATGAAAATCGGTCTTCAATGACTCCAAGAGTCGTACCGGCTAGCCGTGCTTCATCGCCTTTGCTTTCCCCTGTTTCTCTGTAAAAACCACAAATATGAAGGGTGAGATAAACATTATCTCAGTGAGTCCTATCGAGACCCCTTACTAACTCTAGCGGTTCATTATGCCTTACTTTAAACTCGTGGTCCTAAAAAGCAACCACGTGGAAATATATTAAGTTCCTGTATCAATTATGCTCATGGCCCTCCTAAGCGACACATGCAGCATACAATCTTTTGTTCCATGTTTTTAGCATAACACCTCAGTCTACCTATTTTATAGGCACTTCTTTGACTTTGGTGAACCCATCCCGCTATTTCTAGTGGGTGAAACAGTCTTGAGTCTAGGTTTTGGGGCTCATGACTTCCCCTCCCCTAGTATGCTAACCTCTAAGGGTCGTCACCCTTTTTCCTCTTGTATTTATTATACATTATATATCCATGTACCCGCAATGGGCTGTTAGTCATTTCAGTCAAGTACCGTTTATCATTTCAATCAAGTACCGTGTATCACATCAGTCAAGTACCGTGTATCATATCAGTCAAGTACCGTGTATCATATCAGTCAAGTACCGTGTATCATATCAGTCAAGTACCGTGTATCATATTATTATTTCTTAACATATGTTCTCTCGCGTTCTCTAAGTACGGTCTTCCATTTTGTTCATAATACACAAGTTTTCTAGTAAACATGTTCAATCTCATGACATCGGTATCTTTACATTGTTGGGGGACCTTGGGGAATGGATTAGAAGGGAATTGGAATCATTTGGAACGGATAAAAAGGTACTTTGAATTTGAAGATCAGAAGGTCTCACACGACCCGTGCGTGTATGCGCACGACCCGTGCGCTGTTGAACAAAGATGTAAAAGATTTCCAGAAAGATACGCATGACCCGTGCGACTAGGCGCACGATCCGGGCGTTGTTGAATAAAAGTTCCAGAAGGATACACACGACCTGTGCGACTAGGCGCACGATCCGTGTGTGTTTAAAAACTCAGTTCGTGTAACATCAGATGGGGGCGCACGACCCGTGCACAGAGGCACACGATCCGTGCGTCTCCATCCGTTTTCCAGAAAACAGACTTTTCATGAGTAAATTCCATTCCGTTCCGATTCCAATTTTGTTCCGATCGATATCCCAACATAACAGTTATTATTCCAGACCAGCGAAAGCGATTAAACAGTCAAACAATATATATCATAAACCGACAATCCATTCAATTCGAGCAATTATGCGATTTACGGTTTTTCGATAAAAACGTTTTCGTTAAGTTTTCACAAAGCGGATTTTCCATAATATCGTTTCAGAAAATAACATGACTCGACAACAAAATGTCCCTAAGCGAGCATAGAACTCACCGATTTGACGACCTCGCGAGAAATCACGTCCTCACGAACCGTAACCTCTCGAACAATCCCCGTAATCACGTACTCGCACCGAACTAGTCCGATACTCGAAATTGAACTTCGGAACAGCAACCAATCACAAATCCAGCTACTGAACTTCCTCCTTGACTACGGAATTGGCGTCTCTCGAACTTTGGTGATTCGATCCGAAATTTGAGGAACCAACACTTCCAATTTCACATCCGTTTTCCAGAATCGGTGAGCAGTTTTGTAACACGTGTATCTTGGTCAAATCGTGGCCAAAACCCTTCAAACCAGTGCCCATTCCGTAGATAATTTTGTCTACTTTCTGATGGACAAAGGATCATACGCATGCATCCAGTAACTTGGGAGATACACCCAAAACAAGGTGACTGGGTCAAAACTGTCTCTAATCCAAAACTGAAACTTGCAATTCCTTTTTCTTCCACCATACTCAATGAAATCGGTTCATTCTTGTGCCTAATCCGAAGCATTTTGTGTCTAGTTTCTGAATCATCAAGAATAATGTTCATCCGAGCTGTGTACAGAGAGATATCGGCTAAACACTGAAGAGGGTTCCTACGGGTTTCTCCAACAAAATATGGTTCTTCAAGGAGAACTTGTTGTATCTCCAACTCCATTTTTTCTCACCTTGGGCCTTGAAGTTTCAGAAATGGTAGAATGGAATTCAGAAGGGTGATGATGGTGTTTTTGGTATCAAATTGAAGAGGAAGAAAAATGAAAGAGATTGGTGTAAAGACATTGCACATGCATGAAGGATTTGAGTGTAGCTCTTCACTTCTTTCTCACTCTCTCTCTCGAATTTCTCCTGCCTCTCTCTCACCATGTTTTCTGAGTTTTGATGAAAATGAAGCTGAGTGTGTTGTAATGCTTCAGCTGAGCTTCACTTAAAAGGGCGAAATGACCATAATGCCCCTATGTCCAAATTTTGCTTAAACTTCCTTAATTTCTTCTTAAGTCAATTTTAATCACACAATACTTATACAATAATTACATATTGCATATAGTGATGTTCTGTGGATGATGGTTTAGCCGAAACTCATTAATGTGTGGAAAAGACGAAAATACCCTTGTGTTCCTATTCGCTTACAATCCCAATTAACTCGCCATATCATAATTAACCAATTATGCTAATTAATTATCTTGAGACGTCTTGCTAATTTCAATAAATGAAATTAGCTAAATTGGGGATGTTACAATCACCCCAACTTTTAAAAATTTTGTCCTCAAAATTGACAAAACGTACCTCAATCGAAAAGATGGGGATGTTTCACCCGCATGTTTTCCTCTACTTCCCATGTCGCTTCGTCGAGTGATGCACCGTCCCAAAGTACCTTGACAATAGGAATTGATCTTGTCCGGAGCGTTTTCTCGCCACGTTCAATGATCCTGATTCGAGTAGGCTGATAAGATAAGTCCGGTCTGATGTCAATCGCTTCATAACTTAAGGGTTGATTCAGATCATGAATATACTTCCTTAACTGCGATACATGAAACACATCATGTAATCTGGACAATTCTGGAGGTAATGCAATGTGATACGCTACCGGCCCAACTCGCTCGATAATCTGGAAGGGTCCGACATACCGAGGACTGAGCTTCTTCGCTCGCAAAGCAATACCGGTCCCGCTGGTTGGAGAAAGTCTCAAAAAGACATGGTCTCCTTCTTTGAATTCTAAAGGCCTTCTTCTCTTATCCGCCTAACTCTTCTGCCGACTCTGCGCGGCTTTCATCCTTTCTCTTATCTGACGGATCTTCTCCGTAGTCTCACGGACAACATCTGGTCCCAACAATCTCTACTCACCTATATCCCACCAACCCAATGGTGTTCTACACTTCCTTCCATACAATTCTTCATAAGGAGCCATTCCGATACTAGAATGGTAACTGTTGTTGTAGGAAAATTCCACCAATGGAAGATGATCTTCCCATCTGCTCCCACTATCGAGTACACACGCCCTCAACGTATCCTCCAATGTCTGAATTGTTCTCTCAGTCTGCCCGTCTGTCTGAGGATGGTATGCGGTGCTAACATACACCGTTGTTCCTAACTCCATATTCAATGCTCTCCAAAATCGAGATGTGAACTTGGGATCTCGATCATAGATGATACTTGTAGGGATTCCATGCAACTTCATAATATTCTTGAGATACCCATCTGCTAACCTAGCAACCTTGTGATTCGAACGCACCGGAATAAAATGGGCGGACTTGGTCAGGCGATCCACCACTACCCAAATAGAATCATTTCCGGCTTGGGACCGTGGCAATCCCATGACAAAATCCATGGATATGATTTCCCATTTCCATTCAGGTACATTCAACGGCTGTAACTGGCCACCTGGCTTCTGGTGCTCTATCTTAACCCTTTGACAAGTCAAGCATCGAGACACAAACTCTGCAATATCTACTTTCATACCCGGCCACCAATACAATTTCTTCAAATCTCGATACATCTTGGTAGACCCAGGATGTATTGAGAACTGATTCTTATGAGCCTCTTCTGAAACTTGTCTCTTCACATTCTCATCATTCGGCACACAGATTCTACCATCCAAACGAATTACGCCATCACCGTCTTCGGTGTGACTCGGCAATCTCTTCTGCGCTTGCAGCTCTACATCACCTTCTTGGGCTGAGCGAATTAGATTTCTCAAAGGATTCGAAATCCGAATGTGACTCAACACCAACCTATTCCTTCTCGGTTTAACTCTCAAGTTGAGGTCTCTAAACGATTCCAACAAAGACATCTCGTGCATCACCAACTCTGTAGTGTGGATAGACTTTCTGCTTAAGGCATCGGCCACAACATTAGCCTTACCAGGATGGTACTTCAATTCAAAATCACAATCTTTCAGGAATTCCACCCATCTCCTCTGTCTGTTGTTCAGCTCCTTTTGGTCACACAAATACTTAAGGCTCTTGTGGTCACTAAAGACTTCGAAACGAGACCCATACAGGTAATGTCTCCAAATCTTTAGGGCAAACACAATCGCCGCCAACTCTAAATCATGAGTTGGGTAATCCTCTTCATGCGGTTTCAACTGTCTGGTGGCATAAGCAACTACTTGTTGATTCTGCATTAGGACACATCCCAAACCCTTACCAGAGGCGTCGCAATAGATTTGGAATCCTACGGACGGATCTGAAAGAATCAGGACAGGTGCAGAAGTCAAACGATTCTTCAATTCCGCGAAACAATTATCATAGTCGGAGTCCCAAACAAACGGCTGACCCTTGCGAGTTAACCGAGTGAGTGGAAGAACCAGCTGGGAAAATCCTTGAATGAATCTTCGGTAATACCCAGCTAATCCCAAGAAACTTCTTACCTCAGTAACCGCGGATGGTTGTTCCCAGTCTACCACAGCTTCAATCTTACTGGGATCCACTGCCCTAGATATCACATGGCCCAGAAACTTAACTTCGGGCATCCAAAAATCACATTTGGACGGCTTAGCATACAACTTCTTTTCTCGGAGTACGTTCAGAACAATTCGGAGATGTTGCACATGCTCCTCAATTGTCTTAGAGAACACCAAGATATCATCAATGAACACCACAACAAACTAATCCAGATAGGGATTAAAAATCCGATTCATATAATCCATGAATACTGCTGGAGCATTGGTCAAACCGAAGGGAATCACTACAAATTCATAGTGTCCATACCTCGTACGGAAAGCGGTCTTCGGGACGTCCAAAGCTCGAACCCTGATTTGGTGATAGCCAGACCTCAAATCAATCTTTGAAAATACAGAGGCTCCCCTCAATTGATCTAGCAAATCATCAATCCTCGGTAGATGGTACTTATTCTTGATAGTCACCTTATTCAACTGACGATAATCAATGCACAATCTCATACTTCCGTCCTCCTTCTTGACAAGCAACACTGGAGCACCCCATGGTGAGGCACTCGGCCGGATAAACCGTTTGGAAATTAGCTCTTCCAATTGGACTTTCAATTCCCTCAACTCTAACGGCGACATTCTATACGGGGCTATAGAAATTGGTCCAGTGCCTGGAGCCAACCCTATAGAAAACTCCACCTCACGATTCGGAGGAAACGAAGGAACTTCATCAGGAAACACATCAAGAAATTCATTAGCAACTTGCACAGAAGATAAATCTAGACCTGTCTCAGTGGATACAGACAACGTCATGACATAAGCTTCTGCGCCTTGAAACAAACAGTCACTGGCTGAAGTGAATGAGATAACAACTTCAGAATTGGTCGGCTGTAGGTCCACTGACTCGGAGGCGAAACCGATAGTCCGATGAAACAATCAACATTCACATGGCTTGCAGTCGTTCATCTCATACCTAGGACAATATCCACATTCTCGGTGGAGTGTCTGTAGCCTTGACTTTCTGAGCATCTGCAGTGTAGACCCTCTCTCGAGCTGAAGTAGGCTGATCTGACTCTTTCTTTTCCTCTTTTTGGGCACTCTGGATTGAGTGACCCCTTTTTCTTACGATATTACCACTGAGTCGCACTAGGACGACATCCACCTCTTGGGCTTCCTACCAGCAAAACACTTGGAGAATCTTGAGGAATCATACAACTGCACTTTCTTTCCCTTGATCGGCTGCCTTTTAACTTTGCATTCGGAGTTGAGGGCTTAACTACCTTCTCCTTTCCAGTATTCCCTAAGATGAAACGGGTTTTAAGGAACTTCGGCCTTGGTCGAGGACTACGTCTTGGTCATCCTTCCATAATTCCGCTCATGATACACCAAGTATTGAGTTGATCAGGCTCAATGTCTCTTAGCATCACAAGTGTAATCACAACAAGGACTAACAAGGAATCGACTCAACCCTAAACTAAACTAAGCCCGACAAGGTCGAACTGCTCTGATACCATAATGTAACACCCCGATAAATTCTAACATATAGAATCACCGAAATGCACTAAATGGCATACATCAGAGTAACTTCATGTTATTGAAATATTGAACACAACTAAAGCTTTCGATAATACATATCAAATGGTTCTCTGAACCTAATACACTTCCTGAAAATGCTTAAGTTTCAAAAACTTAAGACTTGTACATAATCCTGGTGTTCAATACTCAAAACACAAAGTAGCGGAAACGATTTTACAACTTAAACAATGAAAGTTATACAATCGATAACATAGAAACAATAGATGGGACAAAGGTCTAAGACATGAAAATCGGTCTTCAATGACTCCAAGAGTCGTACCGGCTAGCCGTGCTTCATCACCTTTGCTTTCCCCTGTTTCTCTGTAAAAACCACAAATATGAAGGGTGAGATAAACATTATCTCAGTGAGTCCTATCGAGACCCCTTACTAACTCTAGCGGTTCATTATGCCTTACTTTAAACTCGTGGTCCTAAAAAGCAACCACGTGGAAATATATTAAGTTCCTGTATCAATTATGCTCATGGCCCTCCTAAGCGACACATGCAGCATACAATCTTTTGTTCCATGTTTTTAGCATAACACCTCAGTCTACCTATTTTATAGGCACTTCTTTGACTTTGGTGAACCCATCCCGCTATTTCTAGTGGGTGAAACAGTCTTGAGTCTAGGTTTTGGGGCTCATGACTTCCCCTCCCCTAGTATGCTAACCTCTAAGGGTCGTCACCCTTTTTCCTCTTGTATTTATTATACATTATATATCCATGTACCCGCAATGGGCTGTTAGTCATTTCAGTCAAGTACCGTTTATCATTTCAATCAAGTACCGTGTATCACATCAGTCAAGTACCGTGTATCATATCAGTCAAGTACCGTGTATCATATCAGTCAAGTACCGTGTATCATATCAGTCAAGTACCGTGTATCATATTATTATTTCTTAACATATGTTCTCTCGCGTTCTCTAAGTACGGTCTTCCATTTTGTTCATAATACACAAGTTTTCTAGTAAACATGTTCAATCTCATGACATCGGTATCTTTACATTGTTGGGGGACCTTGGGGAATGGATTAGAAGGGAATTGGAATCATTTGGAACGGATAAAAAGGTACTTTGAATTTGAAGATCAGAAGGTCTCACACGACCCGTGCGTGTATGCGCACGACCCGTGCGCTGTTGAACAAAGATGTAAAAGATTTCCAGAAAGATACGCATGACCCGTGCGACTAGGCGCACGATCCGGGCGTTGTTGAATAAAAGTTCCAGAAGGATACACACGACCCGTGCGACTAGGCGCACGATCCGTGTGTGTTTAAAAACTCAGTTCGTGTAACATCAGATGGGGGCGCACGACCCGTGCACAGAGGCACACGATCCGTGCGTCTCCATCCGTTTTCCAGAAAACAGACTTTTCATGAGTAAATTCCATTCCGTTCCGATTCCAATTTTGTTCCGATCGATATCCCAACATAACAGTTATTATTCCAGACCAGCGAAAGCGATTAAACAGTCAAACAATATATATCATAAACCGACAATCCATTCAATTCGAGCAATTATGCGATTTACGGTTTTTCGATAAAAACATTTTCGTTAAGTTTTCACAAAGCGGATTTTCCATAATATCGTTTCAGAAAATAACATGACTCGACAACAAAATGTCCCTAAGCGAGTATAGAACTCACCGATTTGACGACCTCGCGAGAAATCACGTCCTCACGAACCGTAACCTCTCGAACAATCCCCGTAATCACGTACTCGCACCGAACTCGTCCGATACTCGAAATTGAACTTCGGAACAGCAACCAATCACAAATCCAGCTACTGAACTTCCTCCTTGACAACGGAATTGGCGTCTCTCGAACTTTGGTGATTCGATCCGAAATTTGAGGAACCAACACTTCCAATTTCACATCCGTTTTCCAGAATCAGTGAGCAGTTTTGTAACACGTGTATCTTGGTCAAATCGTGGCCAAAACCCTTCAAACCAGTGCCCATTCCGTAGATAATTTTGTCTACTTTCTGATGGACAAAGGATCATACGCATGCATCCAGTAACTTGGGAGATACACCCAAACCAAGGTGACTGGGTCAAAACTGTCTCTAATCCAAAACTGAAACTTGCAATTCCTTTTTCTTCCACCATACTCAATGAAATCGGTTCATTCTTGTGCCTAATCCGAAGCATTTTGTGTCTAGTTTCTGAATCATCAAGAATAATGTTCATCCGAGCTGTGTACAGAGAGATATCGGCTAAACACTGAAGAGGGTTCCTACGGGTTTCTCCAACAAAATATGGTTCTTCAAGGAGAACTTGTTGTATCTCCAACTCCATTTTTTCTCACCTTGGGCCTTGAAGTTTCAGAAATGGTAGAATGGAATTCAGAAGGGTGATGATGGTGTTTTTGGTATCAAATTGAAGAGGAAGAAAAATGAAAGAGATTGGTGTAAAGACATTGCACATGCATGAAGGATTTGAGTGTAGCTCTTCACTTCTTTCTCACTCTCTCTCTCGAATTTCTCCTGCCTCTCTCTCACCATGTTTTCTGAGTTTTGATGAAAATGAAGCTGAGTGTGTTGTAATGCTTCAGCTGAGCTTCACTTAAAAGGGCGAAATGACCATAATGCCCCTATGTCCAAATTTTGCTTAAACTTCCTTAATTTCTTCTTAAGTCAATTTTAATCACACAATACTTATACAATAATTACATATTGCATATAGTGATGTTCTGTGGATGATGGTTTAGCCGAAACTCATTAATGTGTGGAAAAGACGAAAATACCCTTGTGTTCCTATTCGCTTACAATCCCAATTAACTCGCCATATCATAATTAACCAATTATGCTAATTAATTATCTTGAGACGTCTTGCTAATTTCAATAAATGAAATTAGCTAAATTGGGGATGTTACATATACAGATCTCACTATAAGTAAAAAACACACGATGGCTCAAATGTGAATAAATAAATCAAACAATATATATTAGTATCAGTAGCATATAACAAATAGTTTTAATAAAACATAGGATCAATATTAACGAAATAGTATTTTGATGACAGATAATAAAAGAGTCGCTCCATACTATAAAAAAAACAACATGATATAACAAATAGCATATAACCCACTTATACTAACACACTCAATAAGATTAAATGCTATGTCCGGTCTTGATCTTGATGGGACGCCCGATCTTAATTGGACAGTCCCGAGTTGCTGGCTGCATGACTGCACCTAATACAAATTCATTCTTTTTGGTCATAACACTATTCTTTTTTCTTTCCATTTTGAAATTTTGATGTTGGATCATGTGAATCATAGTTTTCGGGAAAAATTACATACAATGGTCATGAGATGAGAGAGTTTGAGTCATCAAGGACTTCAGCATATATAAGCCAGTATGAAAATGATTCAGTAACAGTGACTGTCAAATGCACTCGTGCAGAAAATTTCCGCATTATGTTGCACCCTCAAGAACAACAGCCTCATTGGTCTCAAGAAAATCAAGGTGTCAAAGATAATTTCGTACAAACTAATTAAATACCACCATCGTGGGCATTTACCATGTGAGAGGCAACAATTAGAATCAAAGAGAACAAAGTCTTTCTTATACAATAGGCTTAAATATGTTTTGTTTTTGTCCCTACAATAAATTTACAAATGTAGAAATTTTTAATTTTCGTCCTTAAAATATATGAACTTTTGTTTTTGATCCATTTGTTTTGTTTCGGTCCTGTAATATTTTTTCATGCTTCATTCTAGTCCTTGAATTGGAGACCATTTTGATTTTAGCCGCCGAAATATAAACAATACAAAGACTATATATAAAATTTAAAGAGACCAAAACTAAAGTATTTTTTTCAGGAACGAAAATAAGTCTTAAAAATAAACACAAATTCCCAAGTATAGATGTTATAGACCCACACAAATAGGCTGATCCTTTCCTCGGACCAGGTGCATAGTAGTCGCTTTATAGCACCAGATTGCCTTTTATTTTTATAGGTGAGCAGAAGAGAGTGAAAATCAAAGATCATGGACATCTCAACAGAAAGCCAAAGACATAAACTTCATCATAAAAAATATACAGAACTTCAGTTAGACAATGCTGATTGAAGTGTTGAAAAATCCCTCACCCTAAAAGCCTGTTGATAAGCTTGGAGCAATTCTCGACAGCGCTTTCTTTTTACAGCTATCTCATTCGGTTCTTGCAACATCTCTTCAAACAGATCCTCTCTGGTTTGAATGTGACATACAAAGCACAATCAGCAAACTACATCAGACAATTTATATAAATAATAAACTCCAGAATAAATCTAAATTACCAGGTCGCAACCGCATTACCTGTATAGCTTTTCAATGAAAACATTGTGCAGCTCTCTCTTCGTGTTATTTACCTAGTAAATTTGGGTATGTTTAAACACTAGATTAGCATAGAAATATGGTCAGACATAACAACAGTGGAGTGTTTGAATAGCTAGACAGTATCTCACAATATCAACATTATATCTTTAGGTACTATTTGGATAAACAGATTGAAGCGCTTATTTATGACATAAGAGCTTGTCGTATGAAAGCTTATGCTATAAAACTAAAAGCTAACACACTCAGTAGCTAATACTAACACACTCAGTAGCTAATACACACTTATACTAACACACTCAATAAGATTAAATGCTATGACATAGCCTATGACAGATGCTATATCCCACCCCCATTCCATTGACAGAAAAATTTTCAAGAAAAAATACATTAGAAGTGCATACAGTAGAGAAAACAGAATCGCTAATAGAGAAAACAGATTTCACTCCAAAATCAAGAAAAAAATAAAACTAAAGATCCCCTCTTATATGAGAATCGCCAATACGCATAAAGAAAATCAATCAGGCTACAAGGAATGGCAAAATCATAAGACAGTGATAGAGAAAAGAAAGAAAAGCAAGAAATCAATGGCATCAACCTACCTCAATCAAAGTTTAGAGAAAACCCTAGGTTAGAGAAAACCATGGCAGTAACCTCAACCACATTATTGATGCTCTTCTCCTCTCCGCTGAGTTCTCACCTGTAGAGAAAAGGGAGAAGACAATGATAAAGAAAACCCTAGGTTAGAGGGAGAAAATCGGACTGAGGGGAAAATCGGTTTGAGAGAATCTCACCTGGATGAAATTTGGAGCGATTGAAAGGAAATCGGTTTGAGAGATTGAAAGGAACCGATGAAAGTCACGGTGGAGCGATTGAAAGGAACCGATGAAAGGAGCGATTGAGAGATTGAAATGAGCGATTGACCGTGGAGCGATTCTGAGATTGAAAGGAGCGAATAGTTTCAGATGGAAACGAAACTGAGGGAAGAACGAAAGGAGCGATTCTGAGATTGAGAGATTGAAAGGAGCGATTCTGAGATGGAAACGAAACTGAGGGAAAACGAAACTGAAAACGAAGGGAACGAAACTGAAAACGAAACGGAAAACGATTCTGAGCTGAGATTGAAAGGAATTGAAAGAGCGATTCTGAGTTGTTTCAGAGAACTGGAGCGAATGGAAACGAAGGGAAAACCAAACTGAGGGAAAACAGAAGGGCGAATAAAATTTAGAGGGAGAATAAAATTTTCACTTAGAATTTCCCGGTGGTTTAGCCACGGTGGAATGGTGGCTAACAGGTACCGCTGAGTTTGCCACGGTTAAACAGTAGCCAACACGCATTGGTGATTTTGCTACGGTGAACCCGTAGCTAACAAGATGAACCTTTATTATGTTAACCACGGTCAAATTAACCGTGCCTATATAACCGTGGCTAAAGTCCGCTTTTCTGATAGTGCCACAGTATTCTTCTTTTAATGATTGTAGTCGTGGGTGAAGATTTGTCAAAAAAAAGTCATGGGTGAAACAAACAGACCTTGGGGAGTCCTTTGCACCCCTAGAGGACCATGTCCAGATCAACAAGCTTGTCTCTGTTTGTGTAGAAAGCCTAGCTTATGTACTGACATTTGTTCTGAAACAGAGTGTTGTCGTACTTCATAATCTTTATGTTTGTAAAAGTGTAAATCCAAATAAAATCTTTATATTATAATAATAATTCCAATAAAAAATAGTGGAAAAATTAAATATATCGACCTCAGTCATAAATACTGGTTATAATTTTGTATTATTAATGATGTGTGCATGCCTCTCGTGTAATGCGTCAGAGAAATTTAGAATTTTCAAGGCCAACAAAAAGAGTTGAACTGGTTTATGCTATCGTTATAAAAAACTTTACGCCTTCAACCAATAAAAAAATCATGGTATTAGTGACTTTTAAGATAATTGAGATAAAGTTAAATCTTTTTTATGACGTGTCATTTCGCGATTGGCTTACATTGTTAAAAATCATCTATGACGATGGTGTATATAAAGTGAATTCTTAAGGAAATCGCAAAAAACACGATTTTACAAAGTTGGCAAAAAAGGAATTGTTACCATTTAAATCATTATAAGCATAATGATAATTTTAAGAGAAATTTATATATGACAAAAATTTAATTTATCATATTAAATTGCATACATGAAATTCAGTGTCTGATACCACAAATGTAACATCTCAAATTTATTAGCAATCTAAAGTCAAGGTGTTAAACTTACATGATAACAGTACCTGTGGATATTTATTAGCTATCCACCCAAGCTTCAATTACAACCATATTTGAAATATGTAAATGTAGCTACATTATGCTTTAATAACAACTACAATTATCAAATTATAATGTTTCAACGTGACTAAACACTAGTACAAAATCAGGAAAAGAATTAGAGTTTTAAAGTCGGGTATTTGGATATCCGACTTTAAAAGTAGATGCGGTGGCAATTTTGTAATTAAGACGGAAACGTAATTCTGAAGCGTGTCCTTTTAGGTCGGGTGCATGTTGTGTCCGACTTAAAATGTTGATTTTTTTTTAAAGAAACCCATCTCTCTCGTACTCTTGTATTCTACAAACCCTCACCCTCACAACACAACCCGCACTAGCCTTAGTCTGTGCTCAGTCAATCCGGAACCACCACACGTCGATGTCATGCTCTGTGCTCCACCGCGGCACTCTGCTCCGTCATCGGCCGCTGCTTCTGCTTCTGCACTCTGCTCCGTCATCGGCTGTTTTCCTTCTTCTTCATTTCGTTTTCCTTTCCTCTTTGATTTCGTTTTCTGTTTTTTTCTTCCTGATTTCCTTTTTGTTTTCTATTATGATATCACAAATGTCACAAATTTGAAGCTTTAGATTTGTTCATTTGTGTATTCACAGAGCTTAGATGCCTCAAATCCAAACCCTAGAGTGTCGTTTTGTATTCATCATTTTCTCTATTGTTTGATGCAAACTGGCAATGCCTCAAATCTAAGCCCTAAATTCTCTTTGGCAATGCCATGTGATTGTTGCAGGTCTTGAAGGTGTCCAGTTCACTGCATCTTCACTTTTTATGAGGAACTTATCATGCTTTCAGGGGTTCCAAACTTCAGCACCTCAATTTCCTTGTGAGCATGTGAAAATTGGCACTCACACACAAAGGTTGTAATTGTTCCCTTCTCTGGTTGTAAAAGCATGTGATTATATATGGTTGTGTTATTTTCTTACATGATTATAGTGTTAGTGCAGGAGAAACTGTATTAAATTGTGAATATATGAAGGAGAAACAGAATGTGTCCTCTGATAGAAAGATTACCTCTGGATGCCTTTCTGGTAGACAAGCTGATGCCTCCAATTGAATTTTTTTCGTTTATTTTCTTTTTGGTTAAGCATCTAAAATCTTTATTGTACACTTTCATTGAAGGTTGGAAAGGATGAAGGAGAGAAATGGAATTCCATGACTAAGGTTGTCATGTCTTTTTAAATATCCCATTGCAGAATTTCTTTTCACATATTTTACTTTGTCATGTCTTTTTAAATATCTCGTCACAGCGAGCCGTATCCCGCACATATCAGCCACGTATCCCGCACCAAATGTTGATTCAAATGATTTGAAGGTGGAAAAAGCAAGTAAACAATTTAAATCAGGTAAACAATTTAAATCCAGATGGCTATGAGTTTCAAAATGATGCTCCCAACTCCAAAGTTAACCAGGTAAACAATTTAAATCATGATTATTTAAAGTTATTACTGGATTGGTATTGCGTTCATAGTACTAATGTGTTAGAGTATTGCTGACATTGATCATTTTTATTTCCATGAATGAGGATTATAGATGAAGAATAATTTTGCACTAATGTTAGTCATGAAGACTTTCTTGTGTCTGTTGTTTTGTGTTTCTGTTGCAAATAGGAATTTTTGCTTTAGTGTTTGTGTTTGTGTAGTATTAGGCTCATTAACTGGAAAGTAGAATCATGCGTTGGTTGTATCAAACCTATATTTAATGCAGCCAATGAAGCTTTCAAGGGGACAAACATTGCATGCTAGTTCATACTACCCTTAGCCATTTTATTGTCTACCCTTGTTGAATAGGCCAAGAAGATTACAATAGATTAAGACCATTGAGTTATTTTGAAGCAGATGCTTTCCTGCTTTGTTTCTCTCTCATAAACAGGGACACCTATGAAAATATTGCCAAGAAAGTAAGCTTTGTATTGATTATTATTCTTTTTTACTTTTATCTTGTCCCTCTAAAATCTGTACTAATGTTTTCTCCTTTTCCTTGTGGATTCTTGAGTTGAGGCATTATTCTCCTAGTCTTCCAATTATTCTTGTTGGAACAAAAGTTGGTTAGATTCTTGCTCGTTTATTTGCTTCTCTAGTAACTATGTTTTCACGTTTGATGTCCTCACTGCTCCTTATGTGGCAGACAGCATAACATTTATAGTAACTCTCTGATTAGTGATAATTTGGATACTAGTTTTATCTCATAACTTGTTTTGCATTTAAGATTGCTTATAAGCCTTATCAGAAACTTTGCTCTGTTAACAAAGCCAGTGTACTAGAGGTACTCCTTGCTGGATTAAGCTATGAAACCTACTCTTTAATTTTGTGAAGTGTCTGCCAATGTATAATATGTGTGCACTGTATAGTAAAAGAATTTATAGCAGATTGCTTTCCAAGGAGTATGGCCTTGCTTGATGTACTTATTTGATAACCTTAGTACAAAAATGTCGTTACACTCATTCTACTAATGTTAGTGGCCTAATGTTATGGGGCTAGGTAGTTGACTTGCTAGTAGCTTCTGTGAAAGGTACTAATCTATATGATCTCTGCAGATATTTTGAAAACATTGATATTGGCTTGCAAATTTCTTTAAGGAGTGATGGCAGAATATATGGTATGTAACATAAATTTTTGCTTATATAAACAATAATTGGCTTAATGCAAATGATCATGAACTCATTTCTTTTAGTAATGATTCTATACAGCATATAACTTACTGCACATTATGTTAGCAAACTGATTGTTGTTTGTTTATTCTAATGGATTGTGTGTTTGGATCATCTTAGTGACGCATGATTGATTTCACGATCTCTATGAAGGTTATTACTTTTGTTAGCCACAAAGAGAAAATCATGATGAAAATTAAGAAAAACTGAATAAATTCCTGTACTACAGAGGGGAAAAATACAACAAATTATATAAGTATATTGAGAATATATGAACGGGGCCCATAGGTAAACTCTGCTTTATGCTTTCCTACACTTTGACCATGATGGGTGGTATGTTTGGCTAGTAAAAATATGGCACAACCCTGAACTTATATAACTACCTTGTACAAGTCTAATGCATAATCACTCTAGTAAAAATATGGCACAACCCAGAATCCGTGAAAATTCATTTGAGTGTTGGGAAGATTACTAGCTAAGATCATTAATTATTTCAGGTTGCCTGACTTGAAGGACTTCAAAAAAGTTAATAAGGTCTATGCTAAATGTGAGTTCTTAGTAGTGGTTTTGATGTTTCCATGACATTGTTTACATTCGCTTAAAGTATGCAACGGGATGTTTAGGTGTAATGATAATCATTATTGTTCTGAACTAATTGCACTTTTTTGTTAACTCTTTTGGGTAGTTGGGTCTGGTTGGGTAGTTAATAAGACTGTTGCGGTTAAAGTTCTTGCAACGGATTCTAAACAAGGGGAAAAAGAATTTCACACTGAGGTGAAAACAGTTTACCAATAATCATTTCTCATTACCTTGGCAAGCATATTGACAGAATCAGTCTTCTGTTTCAAGACATTTTCTATTTCAACTTTTGATGTTCTTTTAATTTTTCTCAGGTTATGTTATTGGGAAGGTTACATCATAGAAACTTGGTAAATTTGGTCGGATATTGCGTAGAAAAGGGACAACATATGCTTATATATGTCTACATGAGTAAAGGCAACTTGGCTTCCCATTTGTATAGTAAGTCAACTATCTATCTTTTTTGGAAATTTCTTTCAAATTCAAGTTGCATAAGCAATAATAAATGAAAGCATGTATACTTGTGTCTATATTTAGGCGAAGAGAACAGGACGCTGGGCTGGGATATGAGGGTTCATATAGCTTTAGATGTAGCAAGAGGCTTGGAGTATCTTCAAGATGGGGTAAGTTACCATATGATCTGCACTGATATAGTTCTGCTTTGTATACTTAGTTATAACTGTATGAATTGTCATTTCAGGCAGTTTCTCCGGTAATCCATCGAGATATCAAATCGAACAATATACTCTTAGACCCGTCTATGCGAGCCAGGGTATATTCTTGTTAATCATCGCCTTTAGACCTCGCCGACCCTTATATTTTTTGTTGGTTAGCATGATTCTTATGTTGTAGCTTTTGATGTTGTGGAATCCTCACCAGGGTCTTATGGAATGTGTTGAGCTTGTAAGATCTCTCTCTCTCTCCCCCCTCTACAAGCACCGACAAAGATAAAACGTATTTCGTGATTTTTTCATGATATATAATACAAATCAAAACAAGTCATTACTAAACACTTGGTTAATGAATATTTGATGGCATTGTTCCATTAAAATGTATTAGAAAGTTAGTTTGGAAGTTAGTTAAAATTAGTTTTTTAACAACTTTTCATAGTTTGTTAGTTAGTTGAGTTTTGGTATTTACTTTTGATCGTACCTGATCAATACGATGGGTTGTTGTTGATGACGTTGATCGGTCGCTGTGATGAGGGACCGAGTTGTAAGCCGCACGCGGGTGGTACCTGCAAAGGCACTCCAACGCTCAAGTCAGAGGTGCTTCAACGGGCAGGGTCACAAGGTGAGTGAAAACATACCTGAAGCAACATGCTGGTGTGGTATATATAATGCTGGCGTGCTAGCCGTTGCGGATTTTACGGGACCGGCCGCATCTTGCGGAGCAAGGTAGATGATGGGCCGTGTTGGGCCGGCCTTGGTCGAATGGGCCGCTGGCCCATATTGCACCTGGTTGCTGCGCGCAGCGCCCCCCCCTTGCTGCAGGTTGCGCTGGACTGTCTCGTTGGGCCTATTGGGCCACTCCAGAACAGTTGCCCCCCAAGCCTAGGTCGCCTGGGGGCGGGCTAAGGCTTGATTCCTTGCCCCCCAGCGTGGTCTCAAACGAGCGTTCTGGACTGGTCGAACGCAACATGGTCGAACGTAATCTGGTCGATCGCTAAGAGCGGGCTGAGGCTTGAATCGTTGCCCCCCTGCATTCGAGTTGTGGAAGGGGACTGACGGTCGATCTCTAATAATTTGATTGCGCGGTCGCTGCCACGCGGCCTGGCCACACGGGGCCGTGGTCGCTACCACGCGGCCTGGCCACACGGGGCCAGGTGCCGTCTCGGGGATGATGCCTGACAATAAATTGTGTTGGGTGCCGAGGCGACAGTTCTTTAATGAAGTGACGTTTTGAAATTCGAGGAGTTTAAGCAATTATGGTATATGAAGAGTTGCGCCTCTCCACTTTCGGCCCATGGTGATGGTTGGCCCATTATATAAGGGACTCATAGGGCACATCATTTGCACTTTTCTCCGAATTCTCCGCTGCTCTCGCTGATCGCTCGCTTCAAGCTCGCTCGCTTCTGCAAAAGCTCGCTCCTGCCAAAGCTCGCTCGTTCTCTCTAAAGCTCGCTCGGAATCCTCTTACTCTAATTCCAGGTAATTGCGACCGCTCTTCCTTTATTTGAGTTTTTATGTTCTACCTGATGGAGGGGGTGTCAGGTCTGGGGACGACCACGTCGCCCCTTCCCACGCGCGAGCAAGCCCCTGACTGTATTTCCCCTCCACAGGTTCATTCTGGCGCGGACAAAACAAACCCGCCGTATTCTTGGGGTCCCGGCCGTTTCTCTTGCGCAAAATATGACACGACCAGTGGAACAGAGTCCTGCGCAAGCCCGGTCGTCTTCTTCCAGCGACGAATCTTCTTCCTCTGGGTCTTCAACCCAGAATTCGACTTCATCTAGCAGGTCCGGGACGCGGCCGGACAGAGATGGGGTCCCGTACTCTGAGGTTGTGGTTGCTGAAAATGCACGGGTTGACTGTGAGGAAGGTGTTGATCATACGGCGACCGACGTAACCGGGACGGCCGAAAGAGATCAACAGGGCGACCATGGAGAAGATCCTGAGGTTGCTGCTGCAAAGGATATGTCCTGGGTTTCTCTCAACCTGAGGGGTCAGCGCAGCAAGATTCAACGGGGAAGCCAAGACCTGGAGTTTCTTGCGGCCGAGCTGAATGAAGGTTGGAGGGTAGATGGTATGGCCAAGGGGGAAGATATCGCGGCCTGGACTGATGAGTTAAAATTCACAATGTACCGCATCGTCTTCGAACGTATGGGTATAATTCCACCATTCACTAGGTTCCAACGCCAGGTCCTACGGTATCTTCAGGTCGCCCCTTCTCAGCTAAACCCGAACGCTTGGGCGTTTATGCAGGCGTATGAAGATGTCCTTGTGGTTCTGAGACGACCGGTCTCCATACGACTGTTTTTCCATTTGTTTGAGATGAGCTATGTTTATGAAAAAGGTTCCAAAGGCGCCCGCAAGGAAGCGGTTTCATTCAAAAACCGGTCAACGTACAACTTCTTCAAGCCCTATTTGGAATCGTTGACGACCGGGTGGAAAAGGGAATTCTTTTGGGTAATTCCTGAGTCGGCCGACGCCCATAGAGGTATCGCCCAAATGACCAGCGATCAAGAAGGAACCCCCCTGTTTCCTACGGTGTGGAGTTTTAACCACTTCTCCAAAAAGCCGGGCCAGTACGCTTTTAAGGACGCTGATCTTGACGACCTGGACAGAGGGACGATCCATAGATTGAGAAGGATTGTGTCCCTAGTCCCTGAGGGTCGCATCAGAGTTAAAAACGTTGTGGATGCTCGTACCAAGAAGAATGTCAAGGCCGCTCTTGGTCGGTGGTCGCTCCCACCTTTAATTTTCTGTCACTTTGTTTTGTTAAATGTTTCTAACCATCTGCTTTTGCCTTTGCAGTTAAGATGGCCAACATGAATGACTTTGATATGTTGGAGCAATGGGCGGCCGAGGATGGCGATACTTCGCCCGTCCGCGTAATATCTGCGGCTCAATCTGGAGGTACGCCTCAAACTGCTGTAACCGGATCTCAGCCTGATCGTCAGGCTCCTCGGGCGGGCACACCAGCGCAAGCCATCGACCTGAGCAGCCCACCCAAAAAACAAGGAAAATCCAAAAGGACCCGATCGGTCGATGATGGGGGCGAGAAGAAGAAGCATAAGAGTGGAAAAAGCCACGGGCCCAACCTCGACCTGCTTGGGTTGGGTGATGAAGACTGTGCCCGCTTCAAGGAGGAACCTTTCGAGGTGATGGCCGAGGCAATGAAGGCCGCTGGTGCTCTGTTCAAGAAGTACCGAGATGAAGAATCAGATCGCTTGGAAGGTAGGCGTCTCGCCCATAGATATTCATTGCTTGAAGACGACCTAGTCGATAAAAACTTTAAATTGAATTCTGCCTTGTCATTGCTCGCAGAAATGAGGGGTGAGCGAGACGACCTGCTCAAGAAAATGAAGGAGCTCGAACCAAGAATTGAAGCGGCCGCTGGAAATGAGAGGAAGCTTGTCGAAGCTGAACACCAGCTAGTGGCTGCTGTTTCTGCTCAAACACTGGCCGAGTCTTCTCTGGCAAAGGCGGTCGCTGACAAGGAAACAGCTGAGAAAGAGGTCGAACGCCTCTCTTCAAAGAATAGCGAGCTGTCGAGCCAGGTCGTTGGGCTGAAGACTGAGCTGGAGGCAGTGGAGGCGGAAAAGAACAATTTAAGAAGTCGCTACAAGGACGTTCTTGACAAGGCGAAAGGAGCTGCGGAGGGTCAGTTCGAAAACGCGGTCAGCCAGATCAAGATCCTCTATCCTGCCCTGGGGGTCGACCGTGAGATTGTGCAAAGTGGCCATCGCGCGGTCGATCAGAGTATCGTCCGCCCCAAGAAGGTGTCCAAAGGGAAAGTTCTTCAAGAGGAGGTGGTCATCTACCAAGCCCCCAGCGATTCTTAGCTTGTAATTTTCTTAAACTGTAATCTTTGCCCGCCTGCGAGCGGTGTTTGAATAGGGCGCCCTGGCTTCGACCAAGGCGTCTTTGATTGTAATCAATGACAATTTCATCATGAATATGACTTGTTTAATTGCTTTTGTAAGTCGATTTGATTCTTTTTACTACGGTCGGTCGCGACCTTGAATTTCTTATGTCACTTATTCGGTAACACTTTTCCAGGCCGCTCGGCGGCCATTGTTTGGGCCATTCGATGGCACTCTTTTTAGGCCGCTCGGCGGCTATTGATTGGGCCATTCGATGGCACTCTTTTTAGGCCGCTCGGCGGCTATTGATTGGGCCATTCGATGGCACTCTTTTTAGGCCGCTCGGCGGCTATTGATTGGGCCATTCGATGGCACTCTTTTTAGGCCGCTCGGCGGCTATTGATTGGGCCATTCGATGGCACTCTTTTTAGGCCGCTCGGCGGCTATTGATTGGGCCATTCGATGGCACTCTACTGGTCGCTCGACTGCTACTCGCATGGTGAGCGACCGTGCATACAATTTGCATGAAAATAAAGTACACAAGTCGAATTTTAAGGTCGGTCCTCAGTAAAAAACCCCTGTGGGGAAAAAGAGCGACCGCCTGTTCTTTATTGATCAATCAATGTTTACAACTTAAACATAATATTTTCTCAGTTTATCAGCGTTCCATGTTCTGGGAATGGTCGCCCCTTCCATGGTTTCCAGCTCGTACGCTCCCTTTCCAGTCTTGCTGATGACACGGTATGGTCCTTCCCAGTTCGGGGTGAGCTTTCCCTGGCGAGCGTTCTTATTCCCCACGTCGGCCCTCCTAAGGACTAGCTGTCCAATGGAGAACTCCCTCTTCTGGACGCGGGCGTTGTACCTTGCAGCGACCTTCTGTTTGATGAGTTGCTCCCTGAGTGACGCTTTGGTTCGCAGCTCGTCAACCAGGTCTAGTTCTTCTCTTGTTGCTTGCTCATTTGCGGCCGGGGTTGGTGGGTTGGTCGTCCTCCAACTTAGCTCTCCCATCTCAATCGGGATGACAGCGTCAGTACCATAGACCAGTCTGAATGGTGACTCCCCGGTCGATGAGTGGGGGGTCGTTCTGTAGGCCCAAAGGACCGACTGTAGCTCTTCTGCCCAATTGCCTTTGGCTTCATCTAACCTTCTTTTCAGCCCGCGTAGTACTACCCTGTTGGCCGCTTCTGCCTGGCCATTGGTTTGGGGGTGCTCCACTGAGGTGAAACGCTGTTTCACGCCAAGGCCGGCCAACATTTCTCTGAACTTCCTATCTGCGAACTGGGTTCCATTGTCCGTCACCAATTGCTGGGGCACTCCGAAGCGGGCGAGCACGTTTCGACCAAAAAACTTGGATACCTTCGCTGAGGTAATGGTGGCAAGTGGCTCTGCTTCTATCCACTTGGTGAAGTAGTCGATCGCGACGATGAGAAATTTCAGCTGACCTGGTGCAGGTGGAAAAGGACCGAGCAGGTCCATCCCCCACCAAGCGAACGGCCATGGTGGGGTTAAGCTGTGTAGTTCTGACGAGGGCGCTATATGTACATCGGCATGGATCTGGCATTTCTTGCACTTCTGAACAAGTAACTTAGCGTCCTCATCCATGGTCGGCCAATAGTATCCGGCCCTGAGCGCCTTCTTAGCAATTGACCGACCACCTTGGTGGCTACCACAATCTCCTTCATGTATGTCTCTAAGTACATGGTCGGCCTCGACCGACGTAAGGCATCTCAGCAATGGGGATGAAAAGCCCCTTCTATACAGCCTTCCTTCGATCACTGAGTACTTGGTCGCTCGGAACCTCAGCAGTTTCGCTGCCTTCTGGTCGCAAGGCTCTACCCCATTAAGAATATATTGTAAGATCGGAGTGATCCAGTCTTTATCTGAGTCGACCGCTAGAATGGCTAATGGTTGGACGGGCTTTGTAGACACGCTCGGCCGCGTTAATGTTTCCTGAATTAGACTTCTGTGATTCCCAGGAGCCTTTGTACTGGCTAACTTTGATAGGATGTCAGCCCGAACGTTCTCTGTTCTAGGGACGTGCTTAACTTCTGCTCGGTCGAATTGCTTGAGCAGATCCCTTACCTTAGCCAAGTAATTCTTCAGGATATCATCCTTTGCGTCGTATAGGTCTTGAATCTGGGATACAACCAGTAGAGAGTCGGAGTGAAGCTCGACACGGTCGACATTGAACTCTCTGGCTAGCTGCAGCCCGGCAATGCACGCCTCATACTCGGCCTGGTTATTTGAAGTGTGAAATGCAAAAGTTAATGACACTTCAACAGTAAGTCCTTCTGAGTTTTCAAGTATCAAGCCGGCCCCACTTCCTTTGCTGTTGGAGGACCCGTCTACGTGCAAAGTCCAGGTAGTGACGGCCTGATCGTCTGTTGGGGTCATCTCAGCGATGAAGTCGGCCAACACTTGTGCCTTAGCGGCCGATCTGGCCTCAAACTTAATTCCAAACTCACTGAGTTCCACAGCCCAATTGATCATACGCCCTGCAAGGTCAGGTCGGTGAAGGATTTGCCTAATAGGCTGGTCGGTCCTTACTACGACTTGATGGGCCACGAAATAAGGACGTAATCTACGAGCGGCCACAAGTAACGCCAAGGCCAGCTTCTCGATCTTCTGGTATCTGATCTCTGGGCCTTGAAACACCTTGCTGATGAAATAGACCGGGTTTTGCTTTAGGTCGCATTCCCTGACCAGAACGGCGCTCATGGCTTCGTCCGTTATGGCCAAGTACAAATAAAGTGTCTCCCCCGGTTGCGGCTTGGTCATGATGGGCGGGTTGGTTAGTGCCGCCTTCAGCTCGTCCAATGCTCGCTGGCATTGATCGGTCCATTCGAATTCGACCTCTTTCTTCAAAAGCTTGAACAGTGGAAGAGATTTGCACGCTGATTTTGGTATAAATCGTGACAGGGCAGCGACCATGCCATTCAATTGCTGGATCTCTTTTTTCGTAGTGGGCGGCCTCATGTCAGCGACCGCCTTGCACTTGTCAGGGTTCGCTTCAATCCCTCGCTCTGTTAAGTGGAAGCCCAGGAACTTGCCCGCCCTTACTCCGAAGGTGCACTTTTCTGGATTCAACCTTAAAGAATTCTTCCTAGCTTCCTCAAAGATTTCCCTTAGGTCGTTACTGTGGTTTTGGTCGGTTTTGCTCTTGATGATCATATCATCCAAGTAGACCTCTGATATTCGACCGATCTACCGCCTGAAGACTTTGTTCATCATCCTCTGGTAGGTCGCTCCGGCGTTCTTCAGACCAAAAGGCATTACCTTGTACTGGAAATTTCCCCGATCGGTCATGAACGCAGTCTTATGCCGATCGGGTGGGTACATGGTGATCTGATTGTATCCTGAATAGGCGTCTAGAAAAGACAGAAGTTTATAGCCCGCAGCCCCGTCGACCAGTTTGTCAATGCTTGGTAGTGGAAAAGCGTCCTTCGGGCATGCCTTATTCAGGTCGGTATAGTCGACGCACATGCGCCACTTAGCATTTTTCTTCTTGACCAACACGACGTTGGAAAGCCAGGTCGTATACTTAATTTCCTCAATGAAATTGGCCTTAATGAGATCGTCAACTGCCTGGGCGGTCGCCAATGCTTTCTCTTGGCTCTGGATTCGTCTCTTTTGTGCGACCGGCTTTGCTGTCTCATCAACGGACAGTTGGTGGCAGGCGATTTCAATTGGGATCCCGGGCATGTCTGATGCCTGCCACTCCCTGTACTGAGGGTTCTTGGCGAGGCTCATCTTGTGATTCATGAACGGTCACAGGCACGCCCTCTGGGGTCCGTTGAGATCGGTTCTGCCCAGAGGAGTTGAGCCTGGAAGAAGTGCGTTTCTGACGCGGCGGCATGGTTTGATGTGGAATAGCGCTCGGGCCTCCCACTGTGGTCGCCAATTGATCGTACCTGATCAATACGATGGGTTGTTGTTGATGACGTTGATCGGTCGCTGTGATGAGGGACAGAGTTGTAAGCCGCACGCGGGTGGTACCTGCAAAGGCACTCCAACGCTCAAGTCAGAGGTGCTTCAACGGGCAGGGTCACAAGGTGAGTGAAAACATACCTGAAGCCACATGCTGGTGTGGTATATATAACGCTGGCGTGCTAGCCATTGCGGATTTTACGGGACCGGCCGCATCTTGCGGAGCAAGGTAGATGATGGGCCGTGTTGGGCCGGCCTTGGTCGAATGGGCCGCTGGCCCATATAGCACCTGGTTGCTGCGCGCAGCGCCCCCCCTTGCTGCAGGTTGCGCTGGACTGTCTCGTTGGGCCTATTGGGCCACTCCAGAACAACTTTCATTTGAATGATATTCATATTCATATTCAATTCGTAGGTAGAGTATGTAACTCTTAATAAAATACTTAGTTTTTTATTTGTTCTAATGAATGATACTGATGGATGATTCTAAGCTTGAGGGAAAATGTGATTTCCAAGAGCTGAATGAAGTGGCAGCACTTGCCTACAAATGCATCAACCGTGCCCCGAGAAAGCGACCTTCGATGAGAGACATAGTCCAAGTGTTGACGCGGATTCTTAAATCAAGGCACCAAAAGAATCATCACAAAAAATCCCTTTCAGCTACAACAGATGAAGTTGCAATTGATGTTGATCAGCTAGAAACTAAGATTTCTTTTAGTGAACACGGAAGAGAAGAATCTATAGATAGTGCAACTGACATGTATGATTTGTAGAAAATGGTTTTACATTTAGATTTTGTTTTTGTTGTTATTTTTTCATTTTTGGTTTTTGCCTTGGGATATGATATGGCCTTAACACACATTAGGCTTGAGTGATTTAATGATGCTTGGCAATCTGGCATCATCTTTTAGCATTTTTTTTCATTGTTGTTTCCTTCTCTTGCCTCAGTTCTGTTGTCTTGCAGAACAGTCAATCAATTCAGGGGAAGCTACAAAAAAAGTTTTTTTTTTAAAAAAAGGAACATTTAAAGTCGGGCGCAACCAACGTCCGACTTTAAAAGGTTTTCCACAGGCCATAATTAAAGTCGGACGCACTAATAATCCGACTTAAAAACGTACTTTTTAAGTCGGACTTTAATCCGACTTTAAAAAAACATACTTTCTAAGTCGCTTTGATAGAAGTCGGGTGAATGTCCGACTTTAAATGTCTGAAAGGTCCGACTTTGAATCCCATTTTTCCACTAGTGAAAACATCACAACGGCTTCAAGTATTGTTCGAATAAAATACCCTAAAACCATCAGAGCTAGGAGAATTATACATCTGTGCATTTGAATGATAGCTTGGGTAACCTCTTTGTGCGTAATGGGCAAACTCAGCCTCTTCATTAAGCATATGGGTACTGGGGCGGCGATCCGAGTGGAGGCTACATAGAATCTCAACATAGGCTTCCGGAAATGCCATTATCCATTAACGACTAGCCATACCCTGATCACGTTTTTTTACCAACATGGCGCTACGTACCCTCTACAAATATGAGACCAGATTAAATTAACCTCCAGTAGTTGGAAGATAGCGCATATCACATACATCCATGGCCTAAAGAAGCATGTTGGCTCTATTGTGGGGAAAATCCCCCCCGCCTTTTTGTGAGAAGGATCTAATTAAAGTCCCCCATAAGTAACCAAGGTCCTTGAACCGCTACAGATAAAGAGACAAAATGATACCACAAAGAAAGGCGCATTGTAAGAGTTGGGCTAGCGTAAACACCAGTGTAGTACCACACCTGCAAACCAAGAGACAATTTCAAAGTAATAGAGTTACAATAAACATCAACAATATCGATATAGATGTTACAACCATTTTGTTTTTGGATCCAAAGACCTCCAGAGTGGCCTTGGGCTTCAACAACACCAACTTTGAGGTAGCCTGCTCTATCCAAAAAACTTCTAGTTTTAGCAAGAATGGTAGTTTTCTTGGATAGAGCAGACTACCTCAAAGTTGGTGTTGTTGAAGCCCAAGGCCACTCTAGAGGTCTTTGGATCCTGAAACAAAATGGTAGTAACATCGTTATCGATATTGTGGATGTTTATTTTAACTCAATTACTTTGAAATTGTCTCTTGGTTTGCAGGTGTGGTACTACACTGGTGTTTACGCGAGCCTAGCTATTGCAATGCGCCCATCTCTGTGGGATCATTTTTGTCTCTTTATCTCAAGCGGTTCAAGGCCCTTGGTTACTTATCGGGGACTTTAATGAGATCCTTCTCCCTAGTGAACAATAATTGGGGAAATTTTCCCCACAATATAGCCAACATGCTTCCTTAGGCCATAGATATATGTGATCTGCTTGATCTTCCGACAATTGGAGGTTAATTTCACCTGGTCTCGGAATTGTAGAGGGCTGCGCCATGTTGGTAAAAAAATTTTTTCAGGGTATGGCTAGTCTGCAATGGAGAATGGCGTTTCCGGAATCCTATGTTGAGATTCTCTGTACAAGAGATGGGAACCACTTATGAAAATGCCCTTGTATGATTTTCTCTGTCATTAATTATCTCATCTCTTGGATGCAATCATGAACCACTTCAATCCCTAGTGTAATGAAGCACCGTATGTAATAATTTGAATGGTTTCATGAGCACGACGTGGTTTTGAGGAAATTAAATGATTAATTATCATTGAATTATTTTGTTGGAACCACTAGTGCAAAATCAAGAAAAGAATTAGGCATTTAAAGTCAGGCGCTCAGATGCCTGACTTTATATGTTGACGCGGTGGCTAATAAAGAGGCAAAACTCGCGAGTTTTAAAGTCAGGCGAATACACGCCTGACTTCTAAAGTGAACAAATAGAGAAAAAATTAGACTTTAGAAGTCAGGCGTGTATTCGCCTGACTACATAAGTAACGCGGTGGCAAACTTGTAGTTAAGGGTGAAATTATTTTGTTTCTATTTTGGTACTTTAGAAGTCAGGCGTGTATTCGCTTGACTTCTAAAGTACCAAAATAGAAAAAAAGATTTTCACTTTACGCGAACCCTAGCTCTCCACTCTCAGACCTTTCTCACATTACGCGAAGCCTTAGCCTCTTTCTTTCTCCTTTCTTCTCTGGTTCCTAGCTTCAAGCTCTCCACTCTCAGACCTTTCTCACTCTCAGAACCCACGAAGCCTTCGCCTCTTCGATTCTTTCTCCTTTCTTCTCTGATTCCTAGCTTCTTCTTCCAAGCGAAGCTTCCCCTCTCACGATTTCAGAAGGTTCTCTCTCTGGTTCGTTACTGCGAAGCAAACGAAGCTTGAATCCTTCAAGCTAACTACAGCAGAGACTACACAAGGTATGGATCTCTCACTTATCTTTCTTGTTTCACTGATTTCTTTAATCTTCAGCGAAACCCTAAGATTGCGATCTTCTGTTTTCAGGCTCTCTGTTTCAGGCTCACTTGACATTGCAAGCATCTGATTATGGTTTTTAGCTGGTAATGCGGTAGACATATCATATAGTTAATTAATTTCTCAAATTTACAGTTTCTGGTTTACTAGTTTGGCAATGATAAACCAATAATTAACACGACATTGCAAGGATCAGATATTTGCTGACTGGTAACAGTGCCCTTCTTTTTTCAATTACTGTTAAGAATTTGTAGCCAACACTGTAAATTAGCCTCAACTTTATAGTTTTACTAATTTCAGTAATTTATTAGTGCATTTTTTTTTGGAATCTCATTGATTCAGCAACATGTCTGCTTTTGATTGAATTTGGGAGAATATGTATCAAGCTTCTGAGACTCCAAGCATGTGACTCTTTACTGTTTCAGTGTACAATTTTCCAATGCTGTTAACTTTTTGTTCTGTTTGTGTTCTATATCTTGCTTGAAGAAGGGGGAGGGGACAAGGGTGTTGGGTCTTATTGCAAGTACGAGTAATATGAAATGGTGAAATTCACAGTTGTATTTCCCATATCACTACAAGAAAAAATGCCAATGGCAGCGGTGAAGCTGCAGCGGTTACATTAGAATCGCCTTCGGTGCAAATAAGCAGAATTGTTGCAGTGTTTTCAGCGACTGTTTAATCGACGGCCGAAAGTTACTACCAATTCGAGGCGTTTTGACAGGTTAGGAAGTATCTGTTTAATCGACCGCCAAAAGTTACTAGCAATTCGAGGCGGTTTGACTGGTTAGGAAGTATTTCTTTAAGTAGACCGTGAGTTTTAACTTATTCTGGAACTTCTCTTTTATATTAATTTTTGTTTATGATTTCTGATAACTTCTGTTGTATTATCCTCATGTTGATTGCATTGACCCCATGTTTTATTTAGAAATTAGTCCACCAACTAATGATGATGTTTGTCAAAAAAAACTAATGATGATGTTATGTGCTAGACATAACTAGTTATAGACATTGATGTCATAATGACTTTGAATTAACTTTCGAGTTGGTACAGGTCTTTATTTACTTAATAGTTAAAGTTGAAAACTTCTCATTTGCCTATTAAATTTTTCTCCTTCATTTGCAGAACAAAGAGTGCACCAGAAAATGTGAGTCAAGCTTCTGTTAAGGTACTAATTTAGTTCCCCCCTTCCCTCTTTTGATAACATAGTTGATTACATTAAACTTTTTTTTGCACATGATGCCTTGAGTTGGTTGAATTGGTGTGAGAGTGTTATTGAACTTCTCGAAATCAATGCAACAGAACTCATCAATATAGAATAGGCCTTTGAACTTCCCGGTAATTTTGGAAGGAACAAGTATTACCTGGCTAGTATTATGTGTTATGTTCTAATGAGTGTTGGAATATTCTGATTATACCTATTATCCTGAAGGATTATGAGACAGGAAGTTCATTTTCTTATTAACATACTTCATCACTCTCAAGCTTAGCTTTACCTAAGTTACTATTTTGCTTTTGTTTTTTTGTTTATTTGAAACCTTTGTCTAAGAGAAAACAACTTTAATTTTACAGTTAACTCTTTCTTGGTAGGTTTTCAATTTCATTTATACACATGATTTGGTTGTTGATATTTGTCCCTTCACTCATGATGAGTTTGTTCAGGCATTACACAATAAGGTAATGTCATTTTTTTCCCAGGATTACACTTTGGAACCATAAGTTCTTATTTTATTCTTATTAGAGCAAGTATCAAATTGCCAGTAACATCCAGTGGCAAAGGGATTAAACTCATGAGTTTGTTTGTTTTGAAATGTTTCTCTATTTCAACTAAATTTACTTTACAGCTTAGGCAGCAATGGCAATGCAGTTATTCTCTTGTGATTTCCTTGGACTGACTGATATTGGTGGTGACAACAGGAAGGTATGGTAGAATTCATTGGAATGTTGAAGGTGAAGGTGGTTAAAGGCACAAATTTAGCCATTAGGGATATAAAGTCAAGTGACCCATATGTTGTTTTGAACCTCGGCCAACAGGTTGGTTGTTCTTCTTACCCATACGTGTTCTCATGGAACTGTTGCTCTTTAACTTTTTATTTATAGTTGAAAAACCATAAATTGTGATCATTTTTTTCCTGAAATTGATTTGGTGCTATATCCTACAGACTGTCCAGACAAATGTAGTGAAAAGTAACTTGAATCCAGTCTGGAATGAGGAACGCATGCTGTCTGTTCCCGAGCATTATGGACAGCTGAAATTGGTATGATTGATTATTGATTCTGTGGATGACATATGTATATCATTTTCTTATGCCCTTTCTGTCTATTGGAAATTCAATAAAGTTGTCTTCCAATTGAAGCAAGTATTCTATGTTGCACTACATTTATTATCAATCATATAGTAATAAGTTACTGAAGCTAGCATCAAGGCTTAAATTTGCAGGGAAAGTACAACTACATTGCCCTTGAAAAGTTGGCACTAATAGTAGCACATACAAATGAGTACATTATCTAAATGTTAAAATTAGTACATTAAATTATCTGAATGTTAAAATTTAAAAGCATAGTCTATAGAAAATCCATGTGAAATGCCAATCAATTATAGAATGTGCTACAGGCACCCTGACTCATTCCTCTTTTAATAAGTTACTATTATCACTCATTCATCTAATTTCTCCAATCGTACCACACTATTTTATTTTTTATGATTCTTTTGATTTCATCTCTTTGATTTCAGACGCTATGCAATGGAGGTTAAAGCAAGCACCACTTTATGGAAAATCTTGAAGAGAATGCCCCACTTTGAGAACAGCCCAGGTCTCAATTTCTATTTGTCTTTCCCTATTCATAACTACATCAAATCTATTATAGTAGTATGTGAGTCACTAATTAAGCTTTTTTAAATTGCAGATGTTAAAGTTTTCTATTGGTGTTAGTGTTTGCAAAATGAAATAGAGCACTAAGCATTTCTATTTGACTTTATGGAAATTGAAAGTGTAGTAGTGGACTTCAAGTGTAGCAAGACTTGATATTGAAGGTATGCTATATAGTATTTGGACATGTTATATAGTTACCATTTTCTTTCTTTTGCTATGATTTTTTGCTCTCATGGTTTTTTCATGAGATTTTTTCTCTTCCCCGTAGCCATGCCTTTGTTAGTTTGTTTGAATGGAAGAGGTCCAATGCGTGTGTAGCTGAAATGCAGACCATGTTTATTCCAAGTTGCTTTTATGATTTACTTTTGTTTTGTGGACTAAATCTTAATGGAAAATTGATTATAATTTGTTTGATGTTGCAGCTCTATGAATTTTGGCTCAAGGGAGATGATATTGTTTATTCTGGAGTATCTTTTGAAGAAGTATTGATACCAATAGTAAGCTTAATTTTCATATAGATTATTAGTTTCTTGGCAATGATAGTGATGAAGCTAAGACAGTGATTGCTTTAATTCTTCAAAGGTTTTCTTGCTCCCTTTCCCCTGACTATGAACTTGCACCTGTAAACCACCTCACTTTGCAGCCACAACATGGCCTTCCCATCAATGTCAAACCATTGCAATTGTAATTAATTATTGGCTTCTTGATCACCTCACTCACAGCAACTATTAGCTACTGCTTTTTATATATTTGCTGCAAAATATTGAGATGAATGCAATATGTTTACTGAATGCAATATGGAGACTTATTGGATTCTTCCAAGCATTCATTTTATAGCAGGGAAATATATGAAAAGCTAAGAATTATCGTTTGATGTTATGGAATTGAAGATAAGTTTCTCAACTGTTGGCCACATACTTGATGTCATACTTGCACAAAAAACTGCCACAGATAGGTCAGCTGATGAAAAGATAACAAAGAAACAGAAATTGACAACACATCAAGAAGCAGAAGTTCCGACTAATGACATATGCAGAAGAGAGAATCCAGTCTACATTCTGAGCTCCATTCTTGATGTCTTACTACTGAAAAAAGACATAACAAACAGGTGATATGATTACTTCTGAATCTGAATAACTACCATTCTTGATGTCTTATTATGATATTTAAAATAAATAACTACCTCTTTACTATTTTTGTTGTTCCCTTTTATAAGTTTCGTTATTCTTGACAGGAAGAGATGATGAATGGAATTAACATTAAGCTACTGATAGAGTGCCCAGACTTCCAACGTTGTAGTCACCCGCAACCATATATTTTCTCTGCTTTCTGCTGTTATTAGAGTCTTCCCGGAAAACATTTTCGGGCATATACTTGATATTATGCCTGTTATCGGCAAATCAGCTGTCACACAGGTTTGTTAGTGCTGGTTTTCCCTGTACTGAACTTAGTATATTTTGTGGGCAGAATATCTTTTCTCCCCAACTATGAATTCCCTGTTTCTTTGCTCCAATCATTGCTATTCAGTCGCCAATTTACTGTGGAGAACTTCTTCAGTATATTAGCCATGGTCTCACCATTTATGTGTTTATGTGCCTGTAGATTGACACTCATTCAAAGCTTGTTTTTGAGAAGCTTTTATCTGCAATTGTTCCTTGTTGGTTGTCTAAGACAGATGAAGTGGAAAAATTACTGAAGGTTGGCTTTTTCATGAAATTGCTTTTGGGTATTCATGTCTCTCCTACATGATTGAAAGCAACTCTTTGCATATCCATCTTCTGATATGTTATTTCTTCCTTCAGATTTTTGTAGATATTTTGCCGGATATGGTTGAGCACAGAAGGCTGTCAATTGTTTTGTATCTGCTAAGGTATTTTCTACATCATGATCCTAATGTTGTAACTTACCCATTGTATTCAGTGTACAAGTATAATATTCAGTTCTATTAGGCAAAGTCTTGATGTAATTTAAATCATGAATTTTATTAAGATCCCAATTGTTTTGTTCTAGTTATTTTCCTGTTGCTAACAGCCTCTGTATAGTGTATACTGCTAGTTTTCCATGAGAATTTTCAAGGTTAATGTTGAAATCAGAGTTGTTTTGGGAAATTATGCTTGTTTTGAGAAATATATATGTTTTACTCTATTTTGAGAATGCAAGTTGACTAGCACTTGATTGGTTACATTCATTAAGCGTTACTTTACTGATATATGACTCCATGGCCCAATGGATAAGGCGCTGGTCTACGGGACCAGAGATCTGGGTTCGATCCCCAGTGGAGTCGCTTCTTTTTAATGAAAAATTTGTATAACCAGGGTGTATAGATTAAACCAAAATTTAAAAAAAAAAAAAAACTTTTAAGGTCAGGCGCAATAATGCTTGACCTTAAATCATACATACGAAGTCAAGCAATAATAAAAGCTTGACCTTAAATCAAACATACGAAGTCAAGCAAGTTTAAGCTTGACTTTAAATCATACTTACAAAGTCAGGCAAGAATAAATGCTTGACTTCGTAAGTATGATTTAAAGTCAAGCATTTATTCTTGCTTGACTTTGTAAGTATGATTTAAAGTCAAGCAATAATAAAAGTTTGACCTTAAATCATACATACGAAGTCAGGCAAGAATAAATGCTTGACTTTAAATCATACATACGAAGTCAGGCAAGAATAAATGCTTGACTTTAAATCATACATACGAAGTCAGGCAAGAATAAATGTTTGACTTTAAAACATACTTACGAAGTCAGGCGCAATAAATGTTTGACTTTAAAACATACTTACGAAGTCAGGCTATCGCTTGACTTTAAAACTCCAGACATACAAAGTCGACTTAATAAAAGTCAAGCGCCCGCCTGACTTTAAATCCCCTTTTCGCCTGACTTTAAATCCCCTTTTTGCACTAGTGAACATCGAAAGTGCGATTGCATAACCTAGATTTGATGGACTTCATGCTTGACAATATTTGATTCTATGAGTTCCTCTCACATCCCTTCTCAATAACCTTAGGGTTTCCATTATCTAGGTTTTTAAAGTGAATTTTCTAAAATTTGTGTGTGCATGGGACAATGATGAATTGATTCTTGTCGAATTGATGATTTCATACTTAATTGATATTCTTGATCACAAATGGATAGGTTGTGTAATATTGTATTTGATTTCGTGGCCCTTGTCGTGTGGTAAAATTGTTATGTTGAATGTTGAAGACCTTTCCCTTCAAAATGATGAGAATCAAGTGCTTTATGTGGAATGATTATTGAGTGTTTTTTTGTTTAGGTAGAAAGAATGACTGTATTGGAAGTGCCAAATTGTGTTGTAAATGAATGTTCTTTGATGTTCACTGGGATTGTATGATAGTTAGGGTATGTTAGAAGTACTTAGAATAGAGAGGAAAGCACGAAAATAGATTTTCTGCAGTCTACTACAGTTTCTGATTGTTACAGTTCTCTCGGTAGCCTTCCAACTTATTTTGTCCGTATTTTTTGATCCAAAACTCTAATTTTATAGTTCTGGGATGCGTTGGAAGGTTAACGAAAAGATCTATGATTATAAATAAATTATGGATTGTGTTTTCTACTCATTCTAAGAACTCTTGTTGACCAATCCTAACCATCACCTTATCCTAGATCCATTTGGTTTTCATGTTCTATTTGGTTGAATGCTCTTCCTTATTGTCTATGATGAGAATGGAGTATGTTTGTCAAAAAATTTATGACAATTTTCTTTAATAATAGAGGCATAGAAACTAGGAAACCGCTTTCACTCCTTATTGGAAAACCAATTTGAACCCAATAGTTTTATTTTGAAGTTAGGTCTTGACACCAATGCACTTCACTTAAATTCGGTAGAAGTTTTGTCTCTATAAATTGTTGTCTTGTTCTAGCATCGGTTTGTCAAAACCCCTTAAAGTCATAATCCATCATCCTCTTTTCAAACAAAAGTCTTACCCTTGAACTTTTTAACCGAGAAGGTGGTCATGTATTGTAAGATTTGAACCATGAAAGTCTGAACACCATAGACTTTTATTCAAAGACATTGCTTTCACTTTACTGTTTGATATTCAGTGTGCTTTATAATTTCTTAAAGATTGATATGGATTCTCTATTTACTCTTGAACTCCAGTAGCTTCCTTGTGTATATAATTTTGTTGTATCTTTAGAGTTGCATTGAATCTATTTTAACATCAGTCATATGTTGATAGTTTGAAATCTTACTTAGTCAGTTTTACTCCATCTTGGGTCCCATTGAGTTAGACCACCGTTCAGAGTCCTATGTGCATAAGTTAAGTGATAGGCCGCAAGTATACGGTTCTATCGCGTAGTAAAAATATCGATCCACAGGGAGTTATATGTGATTACCAATCTAGTTTCTTGTGATGATTAGCTGAAACGGTTTGATTTAAATTAGAATAAAAAGCGCCCCACGATAATGGTTAAATCACAATGACGGAAAATAACCCTTTAACTATCCCCTATCTTATTATTAAGTTTGTTTTTAAGGACAAGGCATTCTTTTGGTGTAATTCAAGTTTCATTTCGGAATACAAGAACGTGTCTCAAAACAAAGATCAAGCCTATTCTCATGGTTGATCATTGCCGAAACCCATTAAGCATCGCCTTATTGTCCCAAGGTTATCACCGCTATTCTCATGCTTTGATTGACCTTGTCTAATTTCATTTGTTCCAATGTCAAGCTTCACCTTTCGGTCCTTCACTTGACATTTGAGTTATACAATTTGCATGATGAAATTAGATTAAAACCCAAACTCAAATAAAATAGGGTTTAGTCTTGGAGTTATTTAGGGACCCAACATTGGATTGTTTCCCATAATCCCAAGACTAAAGAAGTCTACTCACTCATGATCATAGTAGACAAAGCGGTAAAAGAGAACGACATAATTTAAATGGAAGAATGTAAATAACAAGAAATAAAAGAAAGCTTATAAAAGACTGAAATATAAAAGAGCAATAGAATAAAAACCTTAAGAGAAAAACTTGCGAGAACTTAAATTAAACTTTGGAATGAAACTACAATGGTCAAGGATGCCTATGATGCTACATTGAGGCCCTTTTTATAGTCTAGGATCAGTAGACAAAGCACTAAATTTGAATTACAATCCATAAAGATGAGAATGGGAAGAGTTTGTAACATCAGCACTAAATTCGAATTACAATCCATAAAGATGAGAATGGGAAGAGTTTGTAACATCTTTTGAATTCATGGCTGATTTTTCCACTTTTGTATTACTTGATTCTTTTCCCCATCCTATTGTCTTTTGATCCTTGCTCTTTAAACATCAAATTTCCTCATTTGCTCCATAATTAACCCTGAGAATAAAAACTAACAATAGGTAGTAAAATAGTTCTAAAATAGAATCAAAACCTCAAATAAATTACTTAAAATAAATACTAAAAACACACTAAAATATGACTTATCATTAAGCTTTCTAAATTTGTAAAACCTTCATTTCCATGATGTTGCAACTCCGTACTCATGAGGTTATGTAAATTTTGTTGGTAGAGTTGTTTTAAGTTGGGGTGAGTAGAAGACCGGGGATGAGTTAGAACCACAGAACAACCATCGAATTTTGAAATTTTACAACTTGGTCCTCTTAACCCGAGGGGTAATGGAAGGAATTTGTGTATAAGCAAGTGTTGACATGAGATTAACTATAACTTAATCCAACCCATCATTAGACACATTGACATGAGATTGAATGAATTGAGTGTATCAACACTACTAGAAAATGGGGTTTAAGCGTCCATATTTTAGCATCGGCAACGACACCCACGCTAATAGCGTCGGCCTAGAGTCGGTTTGACCCACGCAACCCACGAATTTATTTTCTGTTGAAAAAAAGAAAATTAGCGTCGGCTCAGGCTGACGCTACTCTGAAAATAGCGGACGCTAAATGTTTAGTTTTTAAATATTATTTTTAGCGTCCGAGGTCCGACGCTACCTCTCCGTTATTTTACCAAAAAATCCCTCACTATCCTACTGTTTCACTCTTCCCTATGTTTCCCTTTCACTCTCACTCTTCCCTCTCGTTCCATTTCACTTTTTCAATTCACTGCTCACTCAGCGCTCTCATTGCTCACTCAGCTCCATGGAAAACGATTTCAACAACCGTCGTAGCCTCTCAGCGCGTTTCCTTTTCACTGCTCACTCCTCCTTATTCACGGTTCGCTCTCTCTCTCTCTTGGTTCGTTCTCTCTCTCTCTCTCTATCTATCTCTCTCAAAACAATTTTTTTGACTAATTTTCCTCAGTTGATAGGGTTTTTGTATTTAAGGTTGTGTTGATTTTGTTTATTAAGGTTTTAGGGTTTGTTGATTTATTGTATTTAGGTTTTTGTGTTTCATTTTTGGGTTTAGGGTTTTGTTGGTTTTGTTATCGTTCGTTCAAAGCTATCGTTTGTTCTCTATTTACGATAATGTAAGCTCATCGTTCTCTCTTGCTTGATAGTTTTCGTGTGAAATTTGTGAGTTTCACTTATTAATTCTCAAACCCTCACTTATGCCCTATGCTTATTAAATGCTTAGTTGAAAAATGGTAAACAATAATCCTCATGTTTAAGATCAATATGCGTCTCTACAGCCAATTCAGAAAACTTCCAAGTGATTATATACCAATTCAGAAATGGTTCAATTTGAAAATGAATTTTAAATACTGATGATTAATAGTTTCATGCTTAACTCATCATTTGTCTAACTGTTTGTATTTAAATTGATTCATAACACAACATCTTTTTGCCTTTGTAATAGGACTCATGGTTACTGACAAGTGTTCATATGGTTTTTATATATCTGTGTGCCTGTAAAGTTCAATAACCAGAAGATTTGTGAAATTGTGATCAATTTCCATTGCTTGGATTGGTACATGATTCTCTAAGTATAAGAGTCCTGGGTATTACATTTAATATCATAAGAATTATATCTTTGAGAGTGAGATGCAAGAATGAAGGTACTTTCTTTCTTATTTCAAGCATTCATCTGTGGACTTCTATACTTTGATTTGATTTGAATTTTATTTGTTTTTGATTTTTGTTGTGTTTTATGGGATCCATTGATATGGTGTATCAGTTTGGTTTTGGAAAGATGCCGTGGTTTGAATAGATGCATCTTTTCAATAAGAGTTTGGTTTCCATGGGCAAGAGGAGCTTCTATTTTTCAATTTGAAGCCAGTGGTTTGAATAGATGCAGCGGCCCTGTTATTTTTTCTCTTTCTTCAACTCATGTCTTAACTCACTAAGTATATTTATAAGTAAGATGCAGTGGTTTGAAGTCTGTTGGTTTCTTCTCAATTATGTTGTTATATGATCTTTTTTCAAGCACAATCTAATCTGACTTACTCAATAAATTTGCTAATTATGTTGTTATATCATATTTTTTCAAGCACGATCTAATCTGACTTACTCATCATGTTATGCTGGACCTAACCAATACAAACTATGATGCTATTGTGTGGATTAGCATATGTAAATATATGCTGGACCTAACCAATACAAACTATGATGCTATTTTCTCTCTGGTAATTTTGCTCCAAACAATACAAGCATCTTGCAACATAGGAAGCAAAACAGATGATGTCAGTGGGGATTCTCTATTGATGTGAAGCAGTTAAAGAAAACTAGGTGATTTTATTGCATATTGATGTTGAATTTTGAATATAATGTCAACTTCTCTGTTTCTAAATATGTAACTCTTGTTTCTATGTAAGTTGTTGCCACTGGTCTGTATTTTTCGGATTCTAAGTGCTGCAAAATTTAGACATTACTCAATCAATTTTGTTTGTGAAACTGTTACTGTTGCATATTCGGTTCTGTTACTGTTCTGCATATTCGATTCTGTCGCTGGTGCTCTTTGACAACAAATCCTGGTTGTAATTCTGTTATTAGTTTATTAGCTCTGAGCTTATTACAAACATCTTAATTTATCAATCTAAGTGTATCATTCATCTGAATTAGTAGCCGCTCAAATTAGTACAGCTAGCTAGAAACCTTCTGTCTTATGTGTATCTATGGGATGCTTCAACTGATTTATATGTCAACTAAATTGTCTAAATGGTTTACATATATTGCATCTAGACATCTAGTGTTGAATATTATTTGTCCTTACAGGTCCGGTGGAGCATGCTGCTGTAGGAGTTTGCATAGCTCTCTTCAATCAAGTATCGCGATATTCCCACTCGCAAGTGTCACAACCTCTTTTGCAGCTAGGGAAGATACCCTTAGTGGAGCAAACTCCAAGGTAGAGGAGAATGCACACTTTGAAGAAGGTACTCCCACTAATGCTGAAACCAAAGAGTTCTTACCGCATAAATGTATTACTTATGCTTTTCAATTAGTTTGCCATTACAAAAAATCCTACATTGCCTGTTTACTACATTACACATTATGTTTTCTCGATTAGTTACTGATGAATGTGTTCACAACTCAGATTTGCTGGTGGTACTTATTGGGGCCTGGGAAGACTGTTAATAGAATGCAAGAGGTCAATTTCACGTGTTTCAGGATGAAGAGTTGGTTACTTTTACACATTTTACACGCGGTTCTGTGACTGCTTTATCTTTTTGCACTGGTAGGAGTAGAAGCATTTAAATTCATCAATTCATTGCGCTTGCTTCCATGATGTCTTGTAGATATTATACTTCTATGATAGTAGTTTTTTTTGTCTGTCTTGAGCAACATAAAACCCCATCTTATACTTTCTTTTATTTTATCTTGTTCATTGAAATAAAAAGGATCAATGACTACTTTGCTGTTAGTTTTTTTGGTTTCGTCTGCATAAAACTGCATATTGTCGTTTACATTCATTGATTTATTTAAATGAAAAGGATTAATAATGTCTAGGATTACATAATTAACAAGAACTAGTTGATAAAACAAATACTTCAAATCAGACTTATGGGGACATTTACTATGCATGCATATGTCAAATATTAACACTTAGATATCATATTTGAAGGATTTGGCATTGGCTTAACCTTTTGTGCAGGTTAACAAAACTGATATAAGGGAAGACTTACCCTTAGAGATGCTCTAGTATATGCTTGTATTTACAAAATTTTCATCTGCAGTCTCCTTATTTTGGTCAGGGCCGACGCTAGTTAATTCGTTGACTATTTTGATTGACTAAGTAGCATCGGCCCTAGCAGTAGCGTCGGTTTTAGCGTCGGCCATGCCCACGCTACAGTTAGCGTCGGCTAAAATTACGGGACGCTACATTTACCTTCGAACATTTTAGCCTCGACACGTGGCCGACGCTACTCCGACGCTAATTCACTATTAGCGTCCGCTTTTCGCCTGTTAGCGTGGGCTTTTGGCCGACGCTAAAAACTGTTTTTCTAGTAGTGCAATGACTACTTATGTTTGTGTTTGGGAAACCCATGTGCCGTCGAGTAGACGACGAAATTTTATTCCGTGCCCAGTGCGCGGATAATACTCGAACGATTTTGAGGACAAAATCTTTCAAGTTGGAGTGTAATGTAACACCCACAGTTTTTCTGATTTCCATAACTGTTACTTGTTTTAGTTGTTTGCGTAATTTAATTGTCTATTTAATTAACTAATGTGATTAATTGGTTTTATAATTGTTGTGTCAATTGTTTTATTTTATTTTCATTAAGTAGGTAATTGTTTGTTTAATTGTGGGGTTTAATGGAGAGTGAGTAGGAGTGATGAGGGAAATGACCATTTTACCCTTACTAAAATCACCAAGCTCACTTATATAAAAGCAATACCACATTTCCTCCATTCATTTTTTCCCTTCCACCTTCGAGCACTAAAAGAGGAAAAGAAAGGAAGTTAGAGTGAGAGAGAGGAGAGGAGAACTCTCAAGGGTGTTGATGAATGTGAAGCCTTGAACCTCCATTGAAATGCCCATTCCTTCCTCTTCAAAACAATACCCCTTTTGATAGCTAAGGATCCCTCTTCCTCTTCATCTCCATTTGAGTTCCATAGGAGAGAATGTGGGTCAAAACTTGAGTTTCATCCTTCCATTTTTGATTTTGGGCTTAGGAATCCACATTGGAAGTTAGGTTACTGAGATTTTGGGTAATTTTGAAGCTTCAAGGGTTTGGGTCAGAACATAGGGCTTATTGGAGAGGGTTTGAGCTAGTGGGTAGCGAGTTACCGCTTCGATGAAAAATTGAGTTCCACGTTTTGTTTTCAAACTTGTTTATCTTGTTGGTGATGATGTTACTGAATTTTATTGATTGGTAGAGTGTTAGTTGCTGTTATTGCTCAATTTGAGTTTTAAGTTAAATTCGGTTTGTGAATTCATTGATATCGGTTTTGTGAATATGTATAAATAGAAAGGCCTATGATTGAACCTTAGGAACTTCCCCAAATTACTGTTATAATGTGTATTTAGATGTGTTTGTGTGCTGGAACACTCTCGATTAGTTGCTGAATTTTGATGATTGGTCGTGTTAATTGTGCAATTTGTTGTGTGGGAAAGTTTGTTTGAACCATTCTGGATATAGGTTCGATTTTTGTGAAAATGTGAACTATCTGGTTATCCAAATTTCGTGTGGTTTGTTTTGTTAGAAACTAAACTTAATTTCCTTTGTTTTGGCACTGGTTTGAATGATTTTGGGTGAGTATAGCCAGAGATATTGATGTTTAAAGTTAGGTCAAAAATATGGAACAGCTTTAGGTATAGGTACGGCAATTCGGTCATAAAGTTTTCAATGGAATCCCTTTTTGAATGGTTCCTATTTCTTTGTAAACTAGACTCAATTTGCTTCAGTTTGAACCTAGATTTCATGATTTTTGACTGAGTCTTGGTATTTTCTAACATATTAGAAATTGGTGGACAGAATCTGTCCTGTTTCAGAACCCTGTAGATTGTTTGTTAAAAGTGTACCAATGGGCTCATAATTTTACAAAACAAAAGTCACAGTCAGAAACTAGACATCATAAGCTTTGTAATGAGTGGTCATTTGTAATTTGGCGTTACCGTTTGGTATGTCAAATGTTTTCTTGAATTTTTGATAAGGTTGCTGGAAATATCTGAATAGTTAGGTGTTGTTTCTTCAACCCTCCCCATTGATGAAAGAATGCTTATGCGAATCCAATAGCTTTGTCTCGAGTGAGTAAAATATTTAGTGTCTATGTATTCACAATATAAATGAATTATAGAATGGATGATGTACTTGTGGTCGGTCTCATGAACCCATCTCAAGGCCCAAGAGGTTAGGTTAGCGTGTTCTTTTTATTTATAGAACACGAGCCCCGTATATGTATCGTCATAGCTTTTTGTTATGTAAGTCTAAGGCGCAAGGGGGCACATCATAGGTAAAATAATAAATGATACGCGGAGAGTATTAGTAAGGAGTCACGAAGAACTCACTGAGATTATGTAATCTCACCCCTCATTGTTGTTGTTTTTCAGATAAACAGATGAAGGTAAAGGAAAGTTATGCCAAGTTGAGGATTTCATTTATGGAGGACCTCATTTTATTTGAAGTTCTTCCTACAGTTATTGTTCTAGTCTCATGTATTGACACCATTGTTTATTGTTAAGCTTAAAGCTTAGCTTATGATGTATTAAGGTTTATATATATTTGTATTTTGGATTAAGTAGGTCGTGTCGACTCCGATAGGTGCTTAAGAAAAAATTAGTTTATGTTCAGGTTCTTTAATTAAAGTTTTTATAAAAATACTATCAATGTATGAGTCATTTAAGGACAATTGTTGTTCCTTAGTTTAATCCAAAATACGAAACTATATCTCTGAGATGTTTGAAAAGTAATATCCCTGATTTTATTGTCGACTGAAATCCAGGATGTTACACCCACAATCTGGTGGGTCTGTCAAAGACAATGGCTGACCAAATGGTCTTGTCTTGAGCAACTTTGCTATTTAATTCCACGTTGTAATGTCCTTTCAGCTGTAATGACATTATTCCTATCTAATGCATGAAAGGTTGACTAACATTCAAGAATTCCATGGGCTAGGGATTTCATCTCTCATGCCTTCTTTTTTAGCTATAATGACATTATGAACTAGAGTGATATGAAAGATGCTGACTAACATTCAAGTGTTGCATGGGCTAGGGATTTCATCTCTCTTGCATTTCTCTCTTCTTCCTCTTCTTTGCACCCTTATTCGCTCACTCTAGCTTCCCTTTCTATTTCTTTGTATTGTTGAAGTTGAAAATGAGCTAAACCTAATCCTTTCCTTTTCTTATTTTAGATGAGAGTTGTGTGGAACAATTGGGTTTTGTGGATTGGTCTTAGCGCCCAGTCCTTTAATGGTAACCTAGTAACAATACTACTCACACACCACCTTTTTACAAATAGTTTAGATAGGGTAACATCGATGTAATATCCAATGTAATATTTAATTAATTACTTTGGGAAATATAGTAATTTTTTTGATATATGAATACACTGTTTTAGCTTTGTTCTGGACTAGACGAGGAGGTCCTTTAGCAATTGGATATGGATTGGCCCAACCATTTCGGCCCATATCCACAACATACAAGCCCAATTAAGGCCATCATACTCGGATGGTTAAGATCAATTCTACTGATCCGACGATCCACAAACGGGCTCGATTTTCTATAAATACCGGCTCCCATTGCCATCATAAGAGACACACTCTCATTCCTAGCTAAATCACTCATCTGTTCTCAATACTGACTTGAGCGTCAGAGTAGCTTCGCAGGTACCCCCCCCAGCTCACACTAACCTCCGGCCAGGCAACAAGAGACCTACCAACTGCAGTCAACCTAATACTGCAAGGTACAGAACATTGGCGACCACAGTGGGAGATATCTATCTTTCACATCATCATTACTCCTTGAACTTTTCTCTTGCTACTCCATGGCTACCAGAGGCAGACCCCGGATTCAAAGCGTTGCCATACCCGCACCCCGACCAGAGGGTACTCCTGAGGACAACATCGCCAGCCTACCTGAAGAGGGTACCAGTCAGCCTGCCCAGCCCTCGAATGTGAGCCAACTTTTGGATCTCCTGTGCAATCGCACTCAAACTATGCTGCAGCAGGAAGCTAGCCTAAGGCAGATTGAAAGGCGTGTGTCTTCCTTTCCCGAGCATCCTAAACCCAGCTGGGGAACCCCTCCTCCGACAACGGTGGCTTCAAGACGCCATCGGTCTCCCCCTCGAAGGCATCACGTCCATCGTTCCCCCCAAGGCAAAGACACGTACATCACTCTCCCCCTCGGCAGCGCAGGCATGGAGGATCAGGCTCACCTCCAAGGACCCCTCCATCCCTTCCATATGATACCTACCAACTTCACGACTCCCACTCCAGGACCTCCTCACGTGCATCCCCTAATTCTCGTGAGAGGTCAAGGAGTCGGGTCAATACCCACAAGAGGCACCACTGGGGATCGCCATCGAGGAGATCCCCCGACCAGCGTAGGTATCGAGATTCAGACTATGAAGACACCTCCCCTCGAAACTCAAGAAGGTTTTCCGATGAAGGACCTTTCACTCGAAGGGTGGATGAATGCCGAATCCCAAGGGCCTTGGAAAAGCTGCCAGCTCTCATGATGTATGATGGAACCGGAGACCTAGACCGCCATCTGGCACACTTCTCTCTGATGATGCGCTATAGAGGCGCCAGGGAGCCTGTTCACTGTAAAATCTTCCCCCCCACTCTCGAAAATTCCGCATTAGAGTGGTTTCAAGAGATAAAGCCAAACTCCATCTCCTCATGGAGTCAGCTGGCGAGAATGTTCACAGCTTGTTTCACTGCCTCCCCGTTAAAACCCAAATCTGAAGAGGTTCTTAGGGCAATCAGGCAGGGAGAGAAAGAAACACTTAGAGAATATCTGGAAAGGTTCAACAATGAGGCTGCCAACGTCAGGAACCTTGAAGACAAGAGGAGGCTCCTTTGGATGAAGGATGGCCTCAAGAAGGGAAGCCTGTTTCAAAGGGACGTAGGGGTTAACAAACCCCGAAGCTTGGACGAGTTCCTTCGGAAGGCACAAAAGCACATGGAATATGAAGAAGACAACATGGCGTACCAAGAGGAAGCCAAGGTTGGCAGTAAGGAGGAAGAGCTGGCTTACAAGGCCATTGAAGAACCATGGCAGAAGGGAACCCAAGATGAGAGAATTCCTTGGGAATCCCGACCATGACAAGGTCGCTTCTCAGAGTACACCCTGCTAAACACATCCCAGCCTGAGATCCTTGTCGAATGCGTCGACACGGAGTTTCGGGACATCAAACAGCCCGAACCTCTCGTGCAAAGGAAAGGCCGAATCTCTAAGAAGTATTGTCGTTATCACAAAGGTTATGGGCACAGTACCAGCAAATGCAACACCCTCAGGGATGATATTGAAGAGCTGATCCGCGAAGGGAAGCTCGCCCAATATGTGAACGAAAAGGAGGATGAGACCAGCGACTCTGAGTAAGAAGCAGGGCATCGGAACCTGAACATAGGGCTAGGCCCAGTTAATAATTCTGATGTTAAAGCACGGAGGCAGAATGTAAAAGTTCGATATGAATGATTAACAAAAATTCATTTTGCAATTACAGTTTTTGTTCTATTTCACTAGCATTAACACTTGTTCCAAAGAAAATTCCTTAAGATTAAGAAAGAAAAAGGGTCTAACTCCATAATTAGGGGTGGAGCGAGGCAAGTTTGAGACCCAACATACCATGCAGGGAGGGACAGCCTGAATCGCAGGGGCAAGGATGTCATGGCACCCCAAAATAAATAAGTGACCTTGGTGGTCACAACCCCTTGGGCGAGTTCTATCTGGGCCGAGCCCTGGTAAATTGTGCTAAGAGGATACTTCAAGCTGACCTTGGTGTCACAACCCCTTGGGCGAGTTCTATCCGAGCCGAGTCCTGGTAAACTGTGCTAAGAGGATACTTCAAGCTGACCTTGGTGGTCACAACCCCTTGGGGGAGTTCTATCTGGGCCCAATCCTGGTAAACTGTGCCAAGAGCATACTTCGAGCTGACCTTGATGGTCACAACCCCTTTGAGCGAGTTCTATCTGGGCCGAGTCCTGGTAAACTATGCCAAGAGGATACATCAAGCTGACCTTGGTGGTCACAACCCCTTGGGCGAGTTCTATCTTGGCCGAGTCCTGGTAAACTGTACCAAGAGCATACTTCGAGCTGACCTTGGTGGTCACAACCCCTTTGAGCGAGTTATTTCCAAGCCGAGTCTTGGTAAACTGTGCTAAGGGTATACTTCATTACAAATTGTCCCGACGGGCATCGGCTCATCTTCATAAAGCAAGGCAAGCTTAGCAACTATCTACTTAAAATCCAAAATCCAAGCAAAATCACCTTTGAAAAGAAGAAGCAGCACAAAGCCCGCGAATGGATTGAAAGGATAGTCACACAAAACAACCAAGGTCACGGCGCCCACCCAGCAAGCATCCAAGGTCATGGCACCCACAGGTCGCCAGCAAAGGCACCAATGTCGTGAAACACGGCACCCAGGCACCCTAGAGGGCGCCAAAAATCTTTCCGCAGGATGGCAGCGAGCACATTCAAACCTGCACCCAGGCGCCCTAGAGGGCGCCAAAATTCCTTTCGCAGGATGGCAGCCAGCACATCCAAAAAGGCACCCAGGCGCCCAAGAGGTTGCCAAAATTCTTTTCGCAGGATGGCAGCCAGCACATCCAAACTGGCAACCAGGCGCCCTAGAGGTTGCCAAAATTTTTTTCGCACGATGGCGCCCAGCGCCTCCAAACTGGCACCCAGGCGCCCTATAGGGTGCCAAAAATCATTTTACAGAATGGCACCCAGCGCACACTTCAAGAAAACCGGGATTTCGCGTCGGTTAAAAATGGGGTTTAGGGTCGGTTTCAAAACCGCCACTAAATATGGCGCCACTAGACCGAACAGCGTCGGTTTATGAGACCGCCGGTAGTCAACTTCGCGTCAGTTTCAACCGACGCTAAACGTGAAAGCTGACTGACATAATTTCTACTTTAGCGTCAGTTACAACCGACGGTAAATGTAAAAGGTGTCTGACGTTATTTCTACTTTAGCGTCAGTTACAACCGACGGTAAACGTGACAGTGGACTGACGTTATTTCTACTTTAGCGTCAGTTACAACCGACGGTAAACATGAAAGTTGACTGACGCTATTTTTTCTTTAGCTTCAGTGACAACCGACGGTAAATGTGAAAGTCGACTGATGTTATTTCAATTTTTGCGTCTGTTCCAACCGACGGTAAATCCAAAAGTTGACAGTCATTTTTCTTTTACTTTAGTGGCGATTTGAACCGCCAAAAAGCATTGTTTTTTAGTAATTATTTTAACGGTGGGTTTCAACCGCCGCCATACTAATTTTGTTTTGACGGCTGCTATTTTTTAATAAAAAAACCTGTTTTCAAGACAATAACTCAAATAGTCCTAACAATAACTCAAAGTAGCTCTTGAATAATAACAGCATAACAATGTCATTGGTACCATATGAGTATAAGTAGAAGTTTTACAATATCAAAGTAGTCCTAACAAAATAATAACAATAGCTCTATAAAGTAGCTCTTGCTATAACAAGATAAAAATTTATCAAATAGCTTTCTAGAGTAGCTCTTGTTAACAAGATAACAATTGCACAAGTAGCTTTCACATATTACATAACAAAATAAGTATGTATTACATTGCAAAATAAGCATTAAGCATAAAAGTCACTTCAAGGCTGGCTATTGTTGTTAGTTGATTATGAGGAGCGACCACCAGCACTTTGTTGTTACTACAACAATAGAAACAAAAGAATAATTTGTCATGTAAAATAATTTATTAAAGAATAATTTATATAAGAATTAAAAGAAATCATGTAAAAGTGAGAGCATATTACAATAAAATTAAGAACTGGAACAGGTACGGGCTCTGATGACTTTGTGAGAAGTCCAGCAAGTACTGATGCCATCATCTTCATGGTTTCATCTTTTATCTTTGATTCACTCCATAACTCAACAATTTCATTTTTAAGTTGTTGCACTTCATTTTTAAGTTGTTGCACTTCACCTGTATTAAGCAAATATAGAAATATCAATACCACGTGCATTTTTCCAGCACATTAAAAGTCATAGTACAGAAAGCTTTCCATCTATACAGAAGCTGAAAATAAAGGTGCTCTTCATGAGGTTGTGGCAATTACAAGTTCAATAATTATTCAAGCACATATATCCATGATTATTCAAGCACATAACTACACAACTTTTCATCTCAAGCAGATATATCTATGATCATGGTAGTCAAACTCGAGATCGGAGAGGGGTTGCAAGATCGTAACTCGTGGGATCGTAACACGAAACGGAAGATCCTACCAAATTCCCAAGTCGCATATATTTATGAACATAAGAATATATATATATATATATATATATATATATATATATATATATATATATATATATATACAATTTTCAAAACAGACCACACAGGATAAATGTGAAATAATAAAAACAGGATCACGAATAACGAATCGAAACAGAGGATACGAGTTTACGTTCTTGGGAATGTACCAAATTGTATATGAATAGGGACAGTGTTGGCAGTTTGTAAATAATCAAGTGAGGGAGGAGTGGGGTTCCTTGTTTGTTCTTGTTTCTGATTCAGTGAATCAATCATCATACAAACCAAAATTCTAGCGCCACTCAGAAATTCTGTAAACATGTAACCTGCAAAATGCAACTGTATATTTGTCCATGTAGACATTTTTTGGGGGGTCCAGAATCCAGATGTCTTTGTAGATTCGATTGCAAGAATTTATCAAAGTCCTAGTAAAATGGTAGTAGTACTTGTGCTTGCATGAATCTAACAAAATATTAGTCCTTGTGCATAAGTTACTATCACAATCTATTTGATTGGGACATTGCAAAAGATTAAGAGCTGTGTGTTTATCTGCATAAAGATATATGTCCATGGAATTGGCAAGGCACACCACACAACACACCACACAGTTTGCCTGAGGAGGTGACTTGGGAGATTGTGAAAGGTTAAAGCCTAAAGGGTTAGAGTAAGCAAAACAAAAGAAAACAAAACAATTTCAAATGTCTTTTTCTTAGATAAATTCTGATAGTTTACATGATAATTAGGAAATTGAGAGTTTACATGATTTTCCAGTGAATAGCCACATATTGCACATTTGTACATATTACCTGAACTATTAATTTAATTGAGATGCAAGCAATTTGACTTCCGTCTAAACTTTCTGAAGTTGGAATGCTGGGTTTGTGATACAGTTGAACTTTTGTTCTATGGGAGGGGGTTAGAGTGTGTTTTTCCTTTTATTTATTTCTTTGGTTGAGTAAGGTGTTCCTGATATATTGTTTCAATCATATGTTATCAGGTCTGTTAACTTCAAATTCATTCCTGAACCAGTATTTGTATCCAAGGTTAAAGCCTAAAGGGCAACAGCTCCTCTATTTTTTTCTTTCTAATTTATTAGATAAATTCTTTGGTTTCCAGTGACAGCTCTTTGTATATCATAGACAATTCTTTGGTTTTCAGGGACAGTTCTTTGTTCTTGGGTTGTGTATGACTTAAAAGATACTAAGTATTTGTAGTATGTTTTGATGGTATTTTATATTCATGCTTATATATATGCGAAAATAGAAATTTGGTAGGATCTTCCATTTCGTGTCACGATCCCACGAGTTACGATCTTGCAACCCCTCTCCGATCCCGGGTAGGATCTCGAGTTTGACTACCATGGTTATTTCTGGACAATAAAACAACCAAAAGAACTAACTTACACAACCTGGAACTAAAAGAACCAATCTTACACAACCTGGAAGAATTGGTCCAAGAGCTCAGGATACAAAATTCAAAGAAAAGCAGTGTTGTTGACTGAAAAATATGCTTATAATTTTCCCAAAGTTAATATGCTTGTGCACTGATTAACTTTACTACTCCCTCCCAGCATGACTACCATAAGTGCAGAAAAACATAAATGCAGAATATACTAAAGTAAAAACCATTGCTCACCTATATCAGTAGAAGGGCCAGAAAATTGCGGGTTACTTAATCCAAACACTTGAGAAGGGCAAAGTCCATCTCTCACACATCGTACTAGGCCTGAATTCTCTTTTCCTAATACTTGACCAAGAGAGTCATTAGGTGTGATTGCCACAGAAGCAGTTCCTTGGCTCTCAATTTCAGCAATTTTCTCCTACAATATTTAAGTTATATGATGTTACTAAAAAATTAAGAAGAAGAACATGATACCAAAAGGCATACAAATGTCGATATAACTTACACAAACAACTCTCGCATCTTCACTAATATATGTCCCATCAACTTTCTTATGAGTATCGATATACAAAACACCTCTGCTCACTTCCTTCCCAGTTTCATTCATCTATTCATGAAAATCACAAATTCAAATGTTAAGTATAAGATAAAAACAATACACTAAAGCTAAAATATTCGTAAATACTCACAATCTCCACCTTCCTTCGTTAAAGCTTTTTAGCTCCCCCCTGTATGATTAATTTTAAGCTTTGATCTATTTTTAGCATTCTTTTGACTTATTTCCTACAAACATAAAGAAAATATTATTAACATGATTTTTTGATGAAAAAATTGCTTATATGTTGTTCGTAAACCAATTTAAATATAAAAAGTAAAATACCTTAGTTTTTGGTCTCAATCTATAGTCCAAAAATGTTGCCCAGTCAATTGGAGTAATTGACAATGGAGGATTCTTCGTATTTTCATCACGACTCTTTGTCGGGTCATAATAGGTATTGAACAAATCTAACCTATGTTCTTTCCATTTCCTGCCAATGTCTTTCATGATATATGTTTTTGCATTAGCTTCATGGACCGGTTCCCACCATAACTTAACCTAAAATAACTTATTGTTGTTAGTTATAAAACTACATTACATGGTAATAAAAACAAGGTTTTATGGATAAAAACAAGAAAAACAGCACTTAAATACCTTAATAACATTATCCCAAGCTTTATCCTTGATGTCACCAATTACCTTTTTCCAACTATCAAATCCACTAGGAAACCATTTATGCTCTCGTGCCAATCGACCTAAAAAGCCTCCTAAAAGCCCATCGACATCGGTGGCACTTGGTGTATTTCCATCAAAAGGAACGACAACTCTCACTCCACGTGGAAGTTGGTAAATATCTCTAACTTGCATAGCACGTTCTTCTTCTCCTTTATCATCTATAAAAAGAAAGCATTAACCGACCATTTTATATCAGATATGTTAATGTATGAACATTAAATGACTTACTTCTTACTCGAACCATCCAACAAGTTCTTTTGGGTTTTTTAGCAACACGAAGTTCTGTATCAATTGGGGGCTCATGTACGATGTCCTCAAGCTCATCACGTAGAAAAGACTCATCTTCAGATGTCTGGTATTGCTCCATATGAGACAATTGTTTACCTTATCCTAGAACACTTTTAGCGTGTAAGCTGATTTATAGTGGACAAAGTGATATCAGATAAGTTAATAGGAATTGGTAAGACAGAGCGCGACTTAATTTAATTAAAGAAACACTTAGTTTCAGCTTTCTCAGCACTCATAAATTATTGACAGCTTTTACGAGAAAATACAGTCTATTAGCACAGAAGGAAACATGTTTCACGAATTGCACAGAAGGATCATTGTTCAGCTTTAAAATTTTGTACATAGGTAGTTAAATCATGCTGTTGATCATAAAATTAACAGATTCCTGATGTCATCCCTTAATTAGTTAACAAAGCCAATTCTAAATTGCAAGCAATCAAAATTCCCAGCAACATTGCCGAAGTCCTGCATCTATATAACTCCTGACGATCCATCTTCAGCAGTGTTGTCTCTCTGGCCATCAAGATTACTCTGGCCACTGCTACCGGCAGTGCCGTAAGAGCCATCATTAGCAGCGGTCTGCCAAACGGACTGCCACGCCTGAGAAGGAGGCTGAACATAGACACCGGTAGCGGGATCAACAGCAGGACGGCCAATCATCATTCCAGCCGGTTGAACAATCAGGGGATAATAGTAAGGAACACCACTCGCGGTGGCGCCGACGATAGCAGCATCATCCTTGATCTCATCACGAGGAACAATATCCACCAAGAAATCAAAAATGTCAGTACGCGTAATAGCAGCAGCGATGTCATTCTTCTGAAGAGTGCGACGCTTATTCTCCTCAGCATGAAGCCAAGAACGGATCGTAAGTTCAAGGATGAAAAAAGAGCAACATTACTCTTCCTTTCATTTGTATCAAAAAAAGAGCAACATCACTCAAGCTTAAAAGAATTCTGAAGCGTGCAGAGTGTGGCATAATAAGAAGGATAATTTGCATAACAAAGTTAGAATTAATGACTACTTACATTGCACCTAAAAGCATGTGGAACTCTATGTGGCATAACAAAGTTTTGATGCGAAATAATGCCAACTCAAGTGGACTATAAAATAAAAGAGCTTTTAGGATACACAGTGGACAAAGAAAAAGAAAAAGATAAACAAAAGGTATCTCACAAAAAATCAAATGGAATCTAAGATCCTTACATTTGAAAAATAAGGAATTGAATGAATTGAATGAAGCATTGTCAACGTGAATGAGCTACATAACATTTCCAATAATCATTTAAACCGATGAAAATAATAAAAGCTAGGAACAGAAATGACAATGAGTAAAATCTAACTTGAATTAAAGACCAAGGAACAAGGAGGTGAGTTTATTTTTAACATCCTTGCCAATTCTAAACATGCATGCCAGTTCTAAACTTAATAAAATTCTACATGTACTCCAGGCCTTGACAATTGAGCTTCCGAGTCGTCATCTGACAAAAGCGACGTCAATTGTTTTCGATAGGGCTCACATTCATAAGCTATTTCCGTATTATCATCACCCATATCAAACAAGTCTCTTGGTTTTAGATGAACCGGGGTACACCATCCTTTGTCCATCTTATCCTCCACGTAATACACCGATTGAGCTTCAGAAGCTTGAATATATGGTTCGTCATCTTCCCGGGCACCCATGTGGATTAAATGAGAAAAATTAATTGACATGAAACCCAATGCATCCTTTTTGATATATCTAAAATTTGTAGTGTTTGCCCATTGACATTTAAACAAAGTCACCAAAAATTGGCCATAAAAGTTTAGTTCAATAATGTCAACCAACTTCCCATAATATGGCACTAAACCTTCTGATGGCCTGCTGTCACTTGTACTTGCATAGCTTTTAGTTCCAAAGTTACAAAACACACCACTATTTTGCGTTTTCATCCCTTGCTCACGTTGTAAAGTTCGAAATTTATATCCATTCACATTATATGCAGTAAACCTTCTCGCTTGCTGAAGAGGGCCTTGCGCAAGGGCACAAATATCTTGAGAGGGTGCATCACTATTATCATTCATAATCTATTTCAAAGAAAAAATCAACTTTAGTAATAATGCATAATAACACATTGAAATTCAGAGATATCTCTTCCACTTATGCCTAAACCATTCCACAATGCCCCGATGAACTTCCTTCTCTATCTCATTTGACAACCTCGTCCGACTCCTTAACTTTCTCTTTGTATAAGTTCTAAATTCCCTATAAGAAATGGTCATGTAAGTAAGTCTCTAGAAAATAGACAAATAACATATCTCAATGGGAAAAACATAAATGCAGAATATACTAAAGTAAAAACCATTGCTCACCTATATCAGTAGAAGGGCCAGAAAATTGCGGGTTACTTAATCCAAACACTTGAGAAGGGCAAAGTCCATCTCCCACACATCGTACTAGGCCTGAATGCTCTTTTCCTAATACTTGACCAAGAGAGTCATTAGGTGTGATTGCCACAGAAGCAGTTCCTTGGCTATCAATTTCAGCAATTTTCTCCTACAATATTTAAGTTATGCGATGTTACTAAAAAATTAAGAAGAAGGACATGATACCAAAAGGCATACAAATGTCGATATAACTTACACAAACAACTCTCGCATCTTCACTAATATATGTCCCATCAACTTTCTTATGAGTATCGATATACAAAACACCTCTGCTCACTTCCTTCCCAGTTTCATTCATCTATTCATGAAAATCACAAATTCAAATGTTAAGTATAAGATAAAAACAATACACTAAAGCTAAAATGTTCGTAAATACTCACAATCTCCACCTTCCTTCGTTTGAGCTTTTTAGCTCCCCCTGTATGGTTAATTTTAAGCTTTGATCTATTTTTATCATTCTTTTGACTTATTTCCTACAAACATAAAGAAAATATTATTAACGTGATTTTTTGATGAAAAAATTGCTTATATGTTGTTCGTAAACCAATTTAAATATAAAAAGTAAAATACCTTAGTTTTTGGTCTCAATCAATAGTCCAAAAATGTTGCCCAGTCAATTGGAGTAATTGACAATGGAGGATTCTTCGTATTTTCATCACGACTCTTTGTCGGGTCATAATAGGTATTGAACAAATCTAACCTATGTTCTTTCCATTTCCTGCCAATGTCTTTCATGATATATGTTTTTGCATTAGCTTCATGGACCGGTTCCCACCATAACTTAGCCTAAAATAACTTATTGTTGTTAGTTATAAAACTACATTACATGGTAATAAAAATAAGGTTTTATGGATAAAAACAAGAAAAACAGCACTTAAATACCTTAATAACATCATCCCAAGCTTTATCCTTGATGTCACCAATTACCTTTTTCCAACTATCAAATCCAATAGGAAACCATTTATGCTCTCGTGCCAATCGACCTAAAAAGACTCCTAAAAGCCCATCGACATCGGTGGCACTTGGTGTATTTCCATCAAAAGGAACGACAACTCTCACTCCACGTGGAAGTTGGTAAATATCTCTAACTTGCATAGCACGTTCTTCTTCTTCTCCTTTATCATCTATAAAAAGAAAGCATTAACCGACCCTTTTATATCAGATATGTTAATGTATGAACATTAAATGACTTACTTCTTACTCGAACCATCCAACAAGTTCTTTTGGGTTTTTTAGCAACACGAAGTTCTGTATCAATTGGGGGCTCATGTAGGATGTCCTCAAGCTCATCACGTAGAAAAGACTCATCTTCAGATGTCTGGTGTTGCTCCATATGAGACAATTGTTTACCTTATCCTGGAACACTTTTAGCGCGTAAGCTGATTTATAGTGGACAAAGTGATATCAGATAAGTTAATAGGAATTGGTAAGACAGAGCGCAACTTAATGAAACACTTAGTTTCAGCTTTCTCAGCACTCATAAATTATTGACAGCTTTTACGAGAAAATACAGTCTATTAGCACAGAAGGAAACATGTTTCACGAATTGCACAGAAGGATCATTGTTCAGCTTTAAAATTTTTTACATAGGTAGTTAAATCATGCTGTTGATCATAAAATTAACAAATTCCTGATGTCATCCCTTAATAAGTTAACAAAGCCAATTCTAAATTTCAAGCAATCAAAATTCCCAGCAACATTGCCGAAGTCCTGCATCTATATAACTCCTGACGGTCCATCTTCAGCTGTGTTGTCACTCTGGCCATCAAGATTACCCTGGCCACTGCTACCGGCAGTGCCGTAAGAGCCATCTTCAGCAGCAGTCTGCCAAACGGACTGCCACGCCTGAGAAGGAGGCTGAACATAGACACCGGTAGCGGGATCAACAGCAGGACGGCCAATCAGCGTTCCAGCCGGTTGACCAATCGGAGGATAATAGTAAGGAACACCACTCGCGGTGGCGCCAACGATAGCAGCATCATCCTTGATCTCATCACGAGGAACAATATCCACCAAGAAATCAAAAATGTCAGTACGCGTAATAGCAGCAGCGATGTCATTCTTTTGAAGAGTGCGACGCTTATTCTCCTTGGCATGAAGCCAAGAACGGATCGTAAGTTCAAGGATGAAAAAAGAGCAACATTACTCTTCCTTTCATTTGTATCAAAAAAAGAGCAACATCACTCAAGCTTAAAAGAATTCTGAAGCGTGCAGAGCGTGGCATAATAAGAAGGATAATTTGCATAACAATGTTAGAATTAATGACTGCTTACATTGCACCTAAAAGCATGTGGAACTCTATGTGGCATAACAAAGTTTTGATGCGAAATAATGCCAACTCAAGTGGACTTTAAAATTAAAGAGCTTTTAGGATACACAGTGGACAAAGAAAAAGAAAAAGATAAACAAAAGGTATTTCACAAAAAATCAAATGGAATCTAAGATCCTTACATTTGAAAAAATAAGGAATTGAATGAATTGAATGAAGCATTGTCAACGTGAATGAGCTACATAAAATTTCCAATAATCATTTAAACTGATGAAAATAATAAAAGCTAGGAACAGAAATGACAATGAGTAAAATCTAACTTGAATTAAAGACCAAGGAACAAGGAGGTGAGTTTATTTTTAACATCCTTGCCAATTCTAAACATGCATGCCAGTTCTAAACTAAATCAAATTCTACATGTACTCCAGGCCTTGACAATTGAGCTTCCGAGTCGTCATCTGACAAAAGCGACGTCAATTGTTTTCGATAGGGCTCACATTCATAAGCTATCTCCGTATTATCATCACCCATATCAAACAAGTCTCTTGGTTTTAGATGAACCGGGGTACACCATCCTTTGTCCATCTTATCCTCCACGTAATACACCGATTGAGCTTCAGAAGCTTGAATATATGGTTCGTCATCTTCCCGGGCACCCGTGTGGACTGAATGAGAAAAATTAATTGACATGAAACCCAATGCATCCTTTTTGATATATCTAAAATTTGTAGTTTTTGCCCATTGACATTTAAACAAAGTCACCAAAAATTGGTCATAAAAGTTTAGTTCAATAATGTCAACCAACTTCCCATAATATGGCACTAAACCTTCTGATGGCCTGTTGTCACTTGTACTTGCATAGCTTTTAGTTCCAAAGTTACAAAACACACCACTATTTTGCGTTTTCATCCCTTGCTCACGTTGTAAAGTTCGAAATTTCTATCCATTCACATTATATGCAGTAGACCTTCTCGCTTGCTGAAGAGGGCCTTGCGCAAGGGCACAAATATCTTGAGAGGGTTCATCACTATTATCATTCATAATCTATTTCAAAGAAAAAATCAAATTTAGTAATAATGCATAATAACACATTGAAATTCAGAGATATCTCTTCCACTTACACGACGCCTAAACCATTCCACAATGCCCCGATGAACTTCCTTCTCTATCTCATTTGACAACCTCGTCCGACTCCTTAACTTTCTCTTTGTATAAGTTCTAAATTCCCTATAAGAAATAGACAAATAACATATCTCAATAGGACTTACTCAATGAAGGGTTGTGCTTCTGGACAGTTAATCAACACGTCTCGATGTGCTTGGAGCAATTCTGTAGGCGTCAAAGTAAAATATGATGATCCGCCATTAGGTTTTCCTACATTGATGTTGCACCCGAAAAAGTCCCTGAGGAGATCTTTCTTCGTTTACAACTTTTTAAAACAATGAAGTCGCCACCAATATTTTTTATAAGGAAAATATTGAAGAAAAACCTTTTTGGAAAGCGAATGGCCTTTTGGAAACCGGAAAATTTGGGTTCGGGGGTCGGTTAGGCATGGGGAAGGTATTAGCACCCCACACCTCCTTTCTACCGAAAGGGAACCTTTAATTAAATGTGTGGTTTTAAGTGTTGATTTGGAAAATACTTAAATTTGCTTCTTTATTGAAAAGGGAATGAGAAGACTTAATGAAAATTTTTATTTTTGGCGCTTGACGAGAGTTAGCCTCTCGCTCCTACGTATCTCCCGGTGCGATGGAGAATTCAAAGCTACGTAGTTCTTGTTTGTCTTTTTCTTTGAAAAGGTTTTTGTCTTTTATCTTTTTAGTGAGTTTTCGAAATAGGACGAGCATTTAGTGAATGATTAAACTAACCAAGGTTATGGGTAATCACCGCTAAGTACTCTTGAAAATGAGAGTCACCACCGCCAGTCAGACGAACAAAGGTTCTGATTGACTATTAGTAGCAACTCGTTTTTTATTTACTCTTTTGAAAGTGGTTTTCGAAAGAGATTGATTGGCACGAATGATCAAACTAACAAATGTTATGAGTGATCATCGCTTGTTGTTCTTTTGGGAAAAAGGCATTGCTACCAATGGCTAGACGAACAAAGGTTCTGATTAGCCACTAGCGACAATGGGTTTGAAAATGATTCTTGAAAGGAGAATGTTTTTGTTCTGAAAATGATCTTGGTTTGCAAAAGTGATTCTTTTTTTTGTGTTATGAAAATAACTCTTTTCTTTTTGTTATGCAAATGCTAATTTTTATGGTTGCGCTTGACGAGATTGTGGCTCGCTCCTACGTATCCCAAATGGGAATCAAAGCGACGTAGTTCTAACGAGCCTTGAAAGTGAAAGTCTTTTTGCTTTGGTTTTGAAAAGTGAAGGGCGTTCGTAATGATCAAACTAACAAAGGTTATGGGTGATCACTACTAAAACCCACTTAAGTGCATGTAAAAATCTCTTTTGAAAGATGAAAGCCTTCATGATGACCAAACTAACAAAGGTTATGGGTGGTCAACACTAACACTTGCTATGACTTTTGATACTTAGGAAAATATCTTTTGAAATTGAAAGCGTTCATGATAATCTAACTAACAAAGGTTATGGGTGTTTATCACTAGTAGCTTATGCATATGAAAACATCTTTTTTTTTAAAATTTAGGCTCTTAGGACAACCAAACTAACAAAGGTTATGGGTAGTTGTCACTAGTCACCATTTTCATGCTAAGCGATTTAGAAAAGAAAACAATGAATGCGAGAAGATTTGGAGATTCAAGCATGACACAATCATTGAAATCGAATCCTTAGGCAAACAACAACATGGACATAACTTTACAACTAATCTCATTTGAATTCTTGAGCGAATATTAGCCTAGACTACACATATTAGACCACAACACATAAATAGGCAAAAAAGGAACTTGAATTGGGCATTAAGCAAAAATGCAAGAGTAGGCAAGATTGAACCTAAATGCACATCTAATGGAAGATGCTAGGCGAGGACCATACTCAAATATTTCTACAAAACGCAAGGGAATCTAAATGCACATCTAGTGGAAGATGTAATGTATGGAATGGACCTACCTAAGTATTGATGATACAATATGTGAGTAAACAAGGAGATTACAAAGCACAAGCGAATTCAAAAGAGTAGCCTCAAGCATGATCAATGGCAAACCATAATCAAGCAAATCATCTTAGCAATCAAAGCATCAAAGCATGTTGAATCGCATTTTTGGTAAAGGTTCATGTGATTAGGCAAAGAAATGCACAAAACTTAACATAATCCCTATTTTTCTACAAGTATGTGAAACATAATATGCCATAAACCAACATTTTATTTCATGAAATGCAAGGATCAAGATCAAATCAACACAAATCAACAATCATTCAAGGGTGAGAAGCACCATAAGCACCCAAGCCTCCCTAAGTGCTTGTCAAAGTGCTTATGACACTTCTCACCAACAACAATCAACAATATGAGAATATGAAGATGATAGGATGAATGATTTTACATTTTTTGAGGCAACAACTCAAATGTGATGCAAGGTTTTAAGGTATTTACCTTAACTCCAAGCTAAGAAATGAGATGAGAAGATGAAACTAGACACAAATCAACAAGACTCCAAGGTTCTTCAACTCTAACCCACAAAAGCTTGGTGAAAACCTTCTTTGATGATGATGTTTGAACTTGAATGGAAAGTGGAGGAGATATGTGAAAGAGGGATGAGAATGAGGTGAGATGGTGGTGTTTGGGTGAAAAGAAAATCAAAAATGGTTGAGGGAGGAGGGTTAAGGGCTACGGTTTTAGGAGAGGAAAAGGGAGAGGTTTTTGTGTGCTAGGGTTTTAGTGTAGGAGAATGAGAAGCAAAAGATTGTGATGTGTGTAAATGAGAGGGTATTTATAGAGTTGTTTTAGGTCTAGGGGTAATTAGGTCATTGTTCTTTACTAGGTGCTCTAGGATTGGGTTTTGAATTTGAATGAAGGGCTAGCATTGGAGATCACTTGGATTGTGGGTAGTGAGAAAACACAAAATGAGAGAGAGGGAGAGAGGGAGAATGGCGTGAGGAGAGAAGAGAGGAGAGTTTGTGTGAAAAAAAACTTGTCCTTTTTTTGGAATGGAGGGTCATATGTGATGTGAGGTAAAAATAGGGTTAAGGGTGTAATTGAGATGGAATGTTACCAAAAAGGTAATTTTGTATTTTCTTGTGAAGAGGTGAGTATAAATGGGTGGGGTAATTTACAAAAGAGGGCATGAATCTATGTGGGAGTGAGTGATGGTCACCAAAAAGGGAAAAGTTAAGAATATTACAAAGCATATTCTTAGGGGATAAGGAATAGAAGAGTGTGGAAGAATTTTGTGAGAGAGAGAGAGGGAGAGGGAATTCGTATGAAGCAAGGGAGAGGAGGAGAAAAAAAAAATTGTTTTTGGTCTTTTGTCTTATTGAGGACACTTCCTTCTTTTGAATTTTGAATTTTGAATTTTTGGGCATGGAGGTGAAAGTGCACCTATTAAAAATGTGTCATATATACTTGAGTACCATAAAATATTCCCTTTAATTATTCTAGACAATAAAAATTGTCATTTAATAATTGGGGAATATTTAATGGTCTTTTTTGGTTTTTTTATGCACTAAAATTGGGGAAAATGCATTTTTAATTATTTTAGACTCGGATTTTCTTTCCAAAAATTATTCAAAAATTACCCTTAGTAGAGTAACATGTATGTCGCGTCCTTGACCTGGTCTTGGTCCAAAAATAATTAATTTGCTTTTATTTAAATGCCCAAAAATGCAAAAATATGCACTATTTTATTTTCTAAAATTCCTGAAAATTAAGAAAAATGTTTTTGGGTGTCAAAAATTAATAATGGCCTTTTTGAAAATAAAAACACGTGCCAAATGACAAGGGCACAGGGCAGCTCACGCAGTTACGACTGACCCGCGCGCATAATTTAAATAAAAAATGTGAAATAGGGGATGAACACACATAAATGCACAAATCCACTATTTTCCACACATTATGAATTACCTTATTGTTCTATTTTTTCGGAAAAAAATGTTTTTGACTTGGGCGGATAAAATTGGGTTATGAGAGCTGCCCCTCTTTATTTAGATTTTGGCAAGAAATATGAATTGACCGAGACATATTTCGAGGCAAAATAGAAATAAAGAATTCAGAAATTATACCAATTTTGTCTCCTTGGAAAAACCCGAATTTTTCATTTTTTTCTATTTTTCTCTTCTCCTTTCCCTTTTTCGGAAAGATGGACACTTTCGTGTCGATGCGAAAACAGTAAATGAACACTGACGTGCGGACAGAAAAGGTAAAGTGGGCACTTGCGTGCGGACAGAAAAAGTAAAATGGGCACTTGCGTGCAGAAAGCGGTAAAATGCCCAGGCTGCCTAAAACCTGTAATCCGTAAACGAACTCTTGACGAACCCGAGTTTGCACGTGGCTTTGAGGAGCACGCTTCCTGCTGGCCTTTTCGAGCGACCGGGGGGATCGTTATCAGCTCCGGAACTGATATACTGATCAATGCACGGCGTCCACTGTATCTTAGGCTGATACAATTATTCCGTTGAACCTCACATGGGGCTGCGGTCCATCGCGTTGCTCGTACACGATGTGAGACCTGGGCAGAAAGGAGCGATGATCTCTCTGGGCTCCAAACTGCAATGCGCGCCTGAGCGCTCTCTTTTCTTTTCTTTCGTCTCTTTTTCGTTCTTTTCTTTTCTGTTTTTCTCTTTTCCTTTTCTTTTCTTTTTTCTTTTTCCTCTCTCCCCTCTGAACTCCCAACTGGGGGAGCGCTTTCGGGATTCTGAAGGCGAGCATTAACACCGAAGTGTTTATCCTTTCTCACTTGTCTGCAGCTGAAAAATGAACCAATGCATGCCATGCAAATGCCATGATTGCTATTTTCTTTTTCTTTTTCTTATGATGAATGTAATTCAAATGTCTGAATTTCTCATTTCTTTACTTTATTATTATTATTATTATTATTATTATTATTATTATTATTATTATTATTTTCTATGTCTGATGAGTGCATGTTTTATGCTTGGTGTATGTAGTGCATGACTTTATTTGTTTATTGCTCTTTTGCTTTTTCAACTCTTTTTTTTTCGGCTTTTCTTTTGCTGGTCCGACCAACTCGCGGGACTTGCGTTGTGAGACACAACGATCGTCTATGATAAGAATTCGGGAGCCGAGCTTCGTCCTCTTGCTCTAATGCAATCAGCGCTTCTTATTTGCTTTTTGTGAACTTACTTGACTGAAAGATCGTCTCTTTTTGTCGTTGTTTTCAAAAATTTCGCAATGACCTTAATGCTATGACTTATGCACATTTCCATGATTTATCATCTACCATAAAACGTAGTTTAAAATCAAAAATGAAAAGAAAGCAATGATAAGACAACAAACTGATAGAGTGAAAAATTTGGACTTTTATTCATATGGAAGTCAGACATGCAGAATGTCACGCTGACTGAAGAGAGTACATTGGAATTTTTTCTGAAACTAAGAAAAACAAGAGAACGGACGCAGCAGATCTTATGAACAGTCTTTGTCTCTGGAGCATCTGATGCCAACTGCTCATTGTAACGCCCTAAAATAATTTAAATTAATTATTCAATTAAGTTATTTGAGGGATTACAATATTATTTGAGTGGTGTAAATAATGGGCCCATGATTTATCATTTAAATTAATTTGTTTTATTTCAGGAGGTGAAATGAATTAAGAAGGGTGGTGTAAATAATGGGCCCAAGTCAATTAGTGACCCATGCCCATTCCAAAAACCCCAAAACCTAAGATTAGTGTCTCATTCCCACTCAAAAGAAAGAAAGCTACGAACAGTGAGAGGGAGAAGAGGCTAGCGACGTGAAAGGAGAAGGGAAGGAAGGAGAAGAAATTCTCTCAAGCTTTCCTTAGGTAATGGGTTTTGATCCTTTCCTTTCCATTTTTCTTCCTTTTTCTAGTACTGTAGTTTCCAATCCCTAATTTTCCATTGTTGTTATTTCTCCATGGCCCTAGTATAGCCTACGGTTTGCGAAGGGGAGAAGGGAAGGGGCTGCTGCGTTTTTTTTTGGTGGCTTGTGCGTGGTTGAGTTCTTCCATTCTCAAGGCTTTGGCTCGTTGTGTTGCCAGGTTTTGTAGGTGACTCCTTCGTCGTTGTTCCGGATCATACAAATTAGAGGTAAGGGTGAGCGGTTCAATTGAATATAATTGGGTATGTGGTGGGTTTTATGGGGTTTTGGTGTTGCGGTGATTTAGAGGTGTATACATTAAGATTTATAGAAGATTGGATTAATGGTGGTGTTGACATGCGATTTGCCATATGAGATGATGGGGTGAATTTCGATTTTTGGTGAATGTGGTGTGGTTAATTTCGATTTTTGGTGAATTGTTGGTGTTGAAATGCAATTTTGATGAATTGAGTGATATGAGTATAATTATTTGATTGATACCAAGAGATTGAAAATAGACAATGTTGCTGTCCCTAAAATAATAGTGCTGCTGTATGCTGTCTTATTAAAAGAAATGTTGCTGTTTGTCAATTTAAAATGTTGCTGTTTGCAGAATCAAAATGCTGCTGTTTGTCAATTTAAAATGTTGCTGTTTGCTGAATCAAAATGTTGCTGTTTGTCAATTTAAAATGTTGCTGTTGCAGAATCAAAATGCTGCTGTTTGTCAATTTAAAATGTTGCTGTTTGCAGAATCAAAATGCTGCTGTTTGTCAATTTAAAATGTTGCTGTTTGCTGAATCAAAATGTTGCTGTTTGTCAATTTAAAATGTTGCTGTTGCAGAATCAAAATGCTGCTGTTTGTCAATTTAAAATGTTGCTGTTTGCAGAATCAAAATGTTGCTGTTTATTGATTTATAATGTTGCTGTTTGCAGAATAAAAATGTTGCTGTTTATCAATTTATAATACTGCTGTTTTGCGCTAAAAGGCCACTGTTTTGTTGTTGTTTTTGGACTCGAAAAATACTGCTGTTTTGCGCTAAAAGGCCACTGTTTTGTTGCTGTTTTTGGACTCGAAAAATACTACTGTTTTGCGCTAAAAGGCCACTGTTTTGCTGCTGTTTTTGGACTCGAAAAATACTGCTGTTTTGCGCTAAAAGGCCACTGTTTTTTTCCATTTTGATTTGTCGCTGTTTACTAACTGAATTTTCTGCATTTTGTAAATGAAAGGAGTGTGTTAATGTGGCTGTTATTCTATTACTGTTTTTCCGATTAAATTGTGATGTTTTTTTCCATTTGGAAAATAGGATGTTTCTCTCAATTTAATTGTGATGTTCCCTAAGCATAAAGATGAGATGTTTGTCCAAAAATTAAATAAGTTGTTACTCGAATTTTTTAATAGGTTGTCACTTAAATTGTTAATGTGTAGTTACCTAAATTTAAATGGTATATCACTTAGATTCTCAATGTGTAGTTACTAAAATGGAAATGGTGTATCACTTAAATTTTAATGTATTGTTACTTAAGATTTAAGATTGTTGTTACCCAATTTTGAATGTGATGTTATGAAGAAGTTGTGATATCATTATGGTGACTATGACGAATACACTCTATGAGTGTTCTATGGTGACGATGACGAGTACTCCGGGTGAGTGAATTGGTGATTGCACATGTGTCCATAGTGTCTCATAGCATGTGCATATTATGACGAATAGGCTTCGGCCTCTTATTGACGAAAACCAGTGACGATGTGCCCTAGTGGCTGACTTATGACGAGTATGGTACCATCATGCATATACCCAGGTGTGGGTTTCATTTTCATGCGCATACATGTTTATGACTGGCGATATGATTATGACTTTGGTTTGTGTGTAGTGACGATGAAGTTGATGATAATGACGATGTTGTACGATAGTTTGCTCATATTACTCTACTGTATGCGTGATTATGTTTTGTTGAAAATTCTCACCCCTTCTACTTGGAATGTTGCTCTATTGTGGCAACGCTGCAGGTAACCGCGAGTGAAGGACATGATGCCTTCCTTTATAGCCATTGGGATGTCTGTCGAGTCGCTCTCTGATACTGTGACACCTAGGGGGCGTGGTTGAAATTATTATTTAAATAATAAATTGTTTAGTATTTGTATTGATGGCGTGAGGCGTGTTTGAGCGGTATTTAGTGAGTGTTGTTTTATTCCGCTGTGACGTAACTCTTGGAGTTTAATTTTTATGACGGGTGATGGTTGAAATTTTTATGATGATGATTGCGCAAACTTAATGAGTGCAAGTTGACGTTCTTTTGTTAATGACGATGTGGCATTTCCTTTCTATTAGTTAAATTAAATTTTGCGAAAAAGTTTTACTCTGATAAGTGACGTGTAAATTATGGGGTAGAAAGGGGGTGTTACACTCATACTTGCAGCCTTGATCACCCTTTTATCCAAGCTTTTGGAGGCGCTGCTTGCCCTCTTTCATTTTTACTTTTTATGTCCAACTTTTCTGACCCTAATTTTTGCCTGGATCGCCCTTTTGGGTTTTCAATCCACCGGGTCGCTCAATTTTGCCTAGGTCGCCCTTTTGGGTTTTCAACCTAGCGAGCTAATTCTTGCTTGGCTCATCTTTCTCTTTTTCTTTTTATTTTTCTCAGGCGTAATATTTCTTGACCGAATCTGAATTGACTGGGTTTCTGAGTTTTTCACCGTCCATGTTAGTGAGTATCAATGCTCCTCCAGAAAAGGCTTTCTTTACCACATATGGTCCATCATAGCTAGGAGCCCATTTCCCACGAGGGTCACTCTGGATAGGCAGGATTTTCTTGAGCACAAGGTCTCCTTCGCTGAATTCTCGGGGACGAACCTTCTTGTCAAAAGCTGTCTTAATCCTTTGTTGGTATATCTGACCATGACACAAAGCTGCAATTCTCTTTTCCTCTATGAGATTCAACTGATCTAAACGGGTTTGAACCCATTCAGCCTCTTCTAACTTGGTTTCCATGAGCACTCGGAGAGAGGGTATCTCAACTTCAATGGGAAGAACTGCTTCTGACCCATACACTAGAGAGAAGGGGGTTGCCCCGGTCGAAGTGCGTACTGAGGTGCGATACCCGTGCAAAGCGAAGGGGAGAATTTTGTGCCAGTCTTTATAGGTTACTACCATCTTCTGCACGATTCTCTTGATATTCTTATTGGCTGCTTCAACTGCCTCATTCATCTTCGGACGGTAGGGAGAGGAATTGTGATGTTTGATCTTAAACTCTGTGCACAATTCTTTCATCATTTTACTATTCAGATTGCTACCATTGTCCATGATGATTTTATCCGGGAGACCATAGCGACACACCAGGTCCTTCTTTACAGACTTGGAAACCACAGAATTGGTTATGCTGGAATATGAAGCAGCTTCAACCCATTTGGTGAAGTAATCAATTGCAACTAGGATGAAGCGGTGCCCGTTTGACGCCTTGGGCTCTATGGGACCAATGACATCCATGCCCCACATTGAAAACGGCTAGGATGCAGTCAAGACATTTAATGAAGCCGGTGGCACATGTATGTGATCGGCATAAATCTGGCATTTGTGGCACTTTCTTACAAAACTGTAGCAGTCTGAGTCCATCTGCAGCCAATAGTAGCCAGCCCTTAATATCTTCCTTGCCATAGTATGCCCGTTGGAATGAGTCCCAAACGAGCCCTCATGATCCTTTCTGCTTCCTTCTTTGCCACACACCTAAGGAGTACTTTATCATGATTCCTCTTGTAGAGCACCTCGCCACTCAAGAAGAAACTCATTGACAACCTTCTAAGTGTTCTTTTATCATTTTCCGATACCCTGGAGGATACTCTCTGTTCAGGATATACTGCTTGATGTCATGATACCAAGGCTTATCATCTTCTTTATCTTCAATTGCTGCGCAGGAGTAGTGGTAGTGTGCCGGCAAACTTCGATGCTGAATTCTGATCTGGGTCAAGTTCTTATCACAGTTGATATTAAACATTGAAGCTAACGTGGCCAGTGCATCAGCCAGCCGATTCTCTCTGCGAGGAAGGTGTTGAAATGTGATTTCTTCGAAGGGCTCAACCAATTCTCGGATGTAATTCCTGTACAGTATCAACTCGGGATCTCTGGCTTCCCAATCTCCGTTCACTTGATGGATAACTAAGGTTGAGTCTCCATACACATCTAATCTTTTAACTTTCCAGTCTAGAGCTGCCTGAATACCCAGAATACATGCCTCGTACTCTGCAATATTATTTGTGACATAGAAACTCAATCTAGTAATGAGTGGTATGAAGGGATTGTCAGGGGAAATCAGCACTGCCTCGACCCCGTGCCCATAACTGTTGGAAGCACCGTCGAACACTACTCTCCACCTTTCATTCTCTGGGGACTTTCCTTCTTCAAATAAAGCCATAATGTTTTCATCTGGGAAATCACACTGCATCGACTGATAATCTTCAATAGGCTGATGTGCCAGGTATTCGGCCAACGCACTACCTCTGATGGCCTTTTGAGTGACATAAAGAAGATCATATTCTGACAACTGCATCTGCCATCTGGCAATTCTTCCTGTAAGCGCAGGCTTCTCGAAGATATACTTGATAGGATCCATCTTCGACACCAGGCAAGTGGTGTGACTTAACATGTACTGCCTCAAGCGATGAGCAGCCCAAGCGAAGGCGCAACAAGTCTTTTCTAGTAGCGAATACTCCGTCTCACAGTCAGTGAACTTCTTGCTTAGATAATAAATTGTGTGCTCTTTCTTGCCAGTTTCATCATGTTGTCCTAACACACAACCCATTGAATTTTCTAGCACGGTCAGATACAGGATCAAAGGTGTGCCATGCACCGGAGGCATTAAAATAGGCGGATTCTGCAGGTATTTCTTAATCTTCTCAAAAGCTTCTTGGCAGTCATCATTCCACTTAGTCTCTTGATTCTTGCACAGTAATTTGAAAATCGGCTCACATGTGGCAGTTAACTGGAAGATAAACCTGGAAATGTAGTTCAATCTTCCGAGAAAACCCCGAACTTCCTTTTCTGTCTTAGGAGCGGGCATCTCGAGAATTGCACACACTTTGTCTGGGTCAACCTCTATCCGTCTTTGACTGACAATAAACCCTAATAGTTTTCCTGATCTCACCCCAAAGGTGCACTTAGCTGGATTTAATCTGAGCTTGAATTTTCTCAACCGCTCGAAGAGCTTTTGTAAATTGACAATGTATTCCTCATCAGTTTTAGACTTTGCGATCATATCGTCTATGTAAACCTCTATTTCCTTGTGCATCATATCATGAAACAATGTGACCATAGCCCTTTGATAGGTAGCGCCGGCATTCTTCAACCCGAATGGCATGACTCTGTAACAGAATGTTCCCCAAAGAGTTGTGAAAGTAGTCTTCTCCATATCCTCAGGAGCCATTTTAATCTGATTATATCCTGAATACCCATCCATGAAGGAGAACAGTGAATGCTGCGCCGTACTATCCACTAAGACATCAATTTGGGGCAGGGGAAAATCTTCTTTGGGACTGGCACGATTCAGATCCTTGTAATAGACGCACCTTCTAACTTTTCCATCCTTTTTGGGCACTGGCACAATGCTAGCAACCCACTGTGGATACTTGGCTACGGCTAGGAAACCGGCGTCAAACTGTTTCTTCACTTCGTCTCTGATCTTTAAAGACCTCTCAGGCTTCATCCTCCTTAACTTCTGTTTAACCGGAGGGCACTCAGGCTTGACTGGCAGCTTGTGCACCACTATATCAGTATCTAAACCGGGCATGTCTTCATACGACCATGAAAAGACATCAATGTAGTCCCGCAGGAGTTGAACCAACTTCTCATGCTCACTCTTTTTCATTGAAGTGCCAACCTTGACTTCTTTCTTTTCGCCCCCTGTGCCTAAGTTGATGATCTCAACAGTTTCCCCATGTGGCTGAATAACCTTTTCTTCTTGCTCAACCATTCTCATCAGTTCCGGAGGAGTTTCCCAGTCATCCTCAGCATCCTCCTCAGCTTGATTAAAGGGGTAATCAAAATTAACATATGAACCGTTGGCATCATTATTTTCAGAGGCGTTCATTTTAGATCTGCATTCGCGGGAATAGAAAAGCAATGAACAAGCAAAAATAGAGACACAAAATGAAGACGCAAAAAGCAATTTTTATTCATTTGAGAATTCAAAACTACATTTTATTGATAGATGATATCTAAAAGAAAACATGCATGCCCCTATGAAAATGTCCTAAGGCCTTAGGCAGAGCCAAAGGATTTGCATTACAAAGATCATTACTTTGAAATGAAAACAACAGGGAAATCGACGGTCTTCCAGTTGCCAATTTCTTCTCCTGCAACACTGCGACGAACTAGGCCCCGACCCTTGCCTTCTTCAGCTAACTCTTCCTCGATGACAGCACTCCTGAAATTCTGCTTGAGGTCACCTATGGGGGCCATCATCGATCTGGGTTCTCTTCCCTGAAGCCTAGCCAACCTCTTCTCACGCTTTTGCTCAGCCATTCTTCTCTTATCAGCTGGAGTGGGCCGATAGCCTAACCCACGTCTGTCCTTGTATTCTTGCAGAAGCACGGGTGACAGAATTCCTTGTTCAGATCTTCCTAGTCCCTTCCCAATCTGATAGCCATTCTTCAGCATGACTTTTGCTACCATAATATCAGCATTGGACAACCTGGGTGCAGGTAGTGGGGATTCTTCACCTACGAACACAGCGTTCGCAATTTCTAAGGATTGAAAGGCGGATTCAAGGGATTCCTCTGCAGCTTCAATATAATGAGAGGGGACAGGCTTGCTGACTGTGAACTCTTCCTCCCCAAAGACAACTACAAGCTTATCGTCGACTATAAACTTGAGTTTTTGGTGAAGTGTTGAAGGGACGGCGCCTACTGCATGGATCCAAGGTCTCCCCAAGAGGCAGCTCTATGAGGATTTAATGTCCATAATCTGAAAGATCACATAGAACACCTCAGGCCCTATTTGCATTGGAAACTCCATTTCCCCCTTGACTTCTTTCTTAGACCCATCAAAGGCTCTGACCAGGGTTGAGCTGGGTTTCATGTAGGAACAATCTACCTCTAACTTGTTCATTGTTGATCTGGGCATAACATTCAATGAGGATCCATTGTCAATGAGAACCCTAGAGAGCGTATATTCACCGCACTTCACTGAGATATGCAACGCCTTATTGTGCCCCTTCCCCTCCGGGGTTAGCTGCAACGATATTCCCAACTATGCCATCCAACTGATTGACAGCAATATCTTGGGCGACATGGGCCTCATTCAGTACTTTAACCAAGGCATCACGGTGGGCTTCTGAGTTTAGTAATAGGGACATGATGGAAATTTCGGCTGGGGTGTGGTGTAGCTGATCCACCACTTTGTAGTCACTCTGCCGCATTATCTTCAAGAATTCACTAACCTCTGGGTCTGACACCTTCCTACTTATCACAGGCTCTGGCTCTACATTCTTTCCTTTTCGGATTCTCTCTTCTGTTGCCTTAGAAGGACCCTCTTCCTGAGCTTGGGGAACATACACACGCCCACTTCTGGTTACCCCACTACTCCCTGGAATATTGGTGATGTCAAGAGCAGCTTGAGATTTCGGAGCCGGAAATGGCACACTGTAACTCCATGGGACATTATTGTTCTTCTTGCTAGGAGCTGGAAATGGGATCACAATAGTCTTTGGCCTTTCCACAGCCGAATTTTGACTGTATGGCACCTCGATAGGTCTCTGCACACCTCTACTCCCATCTGATTGGAAGGTCAGAACATCCTCTTCTTTCCCCTGTATACCCATCTGGATGATATGGCGATCGATCAGATCCTGTAACACCACCTTGAATGCTTCACATACTCCCACACAGCTAACTTTAGTACAAACTCGTTTCTGAACACAACCCATTCTAATAATCCCGAATTTGCACAATTCTGCATGAATGATTTCTAGGGGAGTCTGGATATCTTCTACTGATCTGATTAGGGACTGCTCCTTCATATCCATGATTGCATTAGCAGCATGCTTCCCGTGACCGGGCAACGGGTTGGTCATGATACTTGGATCCTCCTGCTTGAACGTTATGCCCTTTGCGTCTATCAAGTCTTGCACCACTATCTTGAAGGCTTTGCAATCCTCTACAACATGCCCAACTGCTCCTTCGTGGAAGGCACAGGTACTATTGGGGTTGTATCCTCTGAAGTAAGGTGGTTGAACAGGTTTCATGGGTCTTGTATTGATGAGCTTATTGGTGATGAGGTAATTGAAAGGGTCTGTGTATGACATGGGAATTGGGTCAAAGGTTGTTCTGTTTTGATAGGTCCTTTGGTGGTTGCTTTGATTATTGTTTTGGGATGGACGGACTGTTTGTGTGGGAGTGGGAACTGGGATGTTGGGTGGCTGGTATGGTGGGCTGATAGTGATGGTATTGGTTTCCCCTTCTTTCTTTTTGGGAAAGCCGGAGAATGGCTTCTTTTGGGAGCTTGTGTTACTTGTGGACCCTTGTGCAATCCTTCCACTTCTCAATCCGTTCTCCAATCTCTCTCCCACAATCACCATATCTGAAAAATTGGATGATGCACTGCTGATCAGACGGTCATAGTATAGCGGTGGCAAGGTTTCCATGAACATAGAAACCAATTCTTTGTCTAAAAGAGGAGGTGTAACTTGTGCAGCCAAAGCCCTCCATCGCTGGGCATACTCTTTGAATGATTCATTGTCCTTCTTGCTCATGCTCTGCAACTGTGTTCGGTCTGGCGCGATGTCTCTATTGTATTGATATTGCTTGAGGAATGCATCTGCTAAATCCTTCCAGCAGCGAACTTGGGATGGCTCTAACTTCATATACCAATTAAGAGATGCCCCAGCAAGGCTATCTTAGAAGCAATGGATTAATAGTTTGTCATCACGGGAGTAAGTAGACATCTTCCTACAATACATCGTCGAGTGACTCTTTGGGCAGGTCGCACCTCTGTACTTGACAAAATCGGGGACCTTGAATTTTGGAGGCAACACCACATCGGGAATAAGGCACAAGTCTCTGGCCTCCCTAGCCCTGGAGCCAAAGCCTTCAATCATTCTTAATCTTTCTTCTAACATCTGGAACTGCTCTTTGGTCAGCTGGTGCTCAGCGGAATAGACTTGAGGGGAGTTACTTACACCATAAGGAGGTGGAAGCATTGAGTGCTGAACCTGAGGGTAAACAGAGTTTCCGGACACAAAGCCTTGAGTCTGTGGAAAGGCAGCTGGCTGTGGAGTAAGATTCTGAGGAGTGGGCTGAGGTATAACAATTGGATGCGGGATCTGAACCCGGGGTTCACCAGTCATTCCTTCTAATCCGACAGACGTTGGCTGTACATTCTCAACTATTGCCACGGGACCAGCTCCCGGGTTAGCTTCTTGATTTGGAGGGGTATAACCCAAAGGAAGGCCATAAGGAGGCCACTGAGTAGCTTGAAAGTCATTCCCATTCTTCAAGTACAACAGGAGTCTCATCATCTCACTCATATGTGCCTTCATGGCATTCATTTCATTTCTCATCTCAAGATCACCCTGACTGGAGTTACCAGGAGCTGAATGGTTTTGATTCTGTACCTCGAGGCCCGAGCCTGCCCCATTTCCATTCTCTGAGCCTGAAGCTGGATGACCCTGATTCTCTGTTGCTGGTTGAGGTTGATCGAGGTCACTTAAGATTGCCATTCCTCTGGCCTGTGAGCGTGTCGAATACCGATGTAGTCGCACTTCTGTTTGAGTTGAAATATTTTTATAAGAAAAAGAACAAATTAAAGAATGCAATGTAATGCATATGATTTTTGTTGTTTATTGCCAGGAACCACAGTACAACTTGCTCTTGTCTTAAGTGCATATTCAAATATTTTCAAGAACATAACGCGGCTGGGATCAACAAGCGGGATAAGCGTACTTCATTCAAGCATCATAACTTTAATCATTCAAAGAAAAGAACAAGGTAAAATATCCTTAAATGTGCAATACAATGCCTTGAAAAGAAAAGTACAATATTCTTTAAGAAAAGAAAAATTATAATTTCCCAGTGAACATTCTAAAAAAGGAAAATTACATTGAATTAAAATCTAAAAACCTATTGCCTTCATCTTCTCTTCGTTCTTCTTCTTTTTTCTAACTGCAGCAGCTTCTCTTGCCCTTTCCATGAGTTCCTCAGTCAGAGACTTGCAGTACTCCACGAATTCATATACTCGCACCGGAGTGTTGTAAGGCAGCATCTCAGTTTCTGCCTTCCTCAACCTCTTGGGAACATCCCTCACCGCCTGGTTGGCCAACCACGCCAACTTGGAGAACTTGTTCTTCCACTGTTGAATTTCTGCCCTCAACTCAACTTTGATCTCTTGCTTTTCAATCCCACCCATTAGCTCGAAAAAACGGTGTTCCCAGTATTGACTCTCCTCTCTCACCTGTCGGTAAGCATCACTGGTGTGCCTCAGATTCCTTCGTAGCTCATCTGAATTCTCTTGCTCCAACCTTAAAGCCTGCTGATACTCTATAAGGATGTTCTCAATTGCACCTCTATCTTGTCTGATGCACCTTATTTGACTTTCAAGCTCAAACGCCACAGACTGAGACTCTTTCTTGAATTCCTCTAGTGATTCCTTTGCAGCCCTCTCACTTTGCACAGACTTCTTGAACAACTTCCTCCATTCGTTTGCTCTAACCATGGTCTCACCCACCTTGGCATTCGATCTTTTCAACTCATCTTTGGCACCTTTCAGATATTTCTTCAATTCTTGATTACTTGCCTCTTCTTTCTTAAGTTTCTTGCTGCTTTCTTTGAGAGCTTCGGCCTTGCGCTCATTCTCGCTCTCTAACTTTCTCTTCTCAGAAATTACTTTCCCCAACTTATCTTGCAAGGCTTTCTTTTCTTCTTCTACCTTGAACAAGGCAGACTTGACCTCACTTAGTTATTTGAGACTTGGAACGTGAAGCTCTGGGACTTCTTTCCCAACTGACGATGAATTCTAACGAGTCAGACAAACATCTTGAATTCTTTGGTGGAGCCATTGGTAGATAGTAACATCACCTGTTTTCTTTGTGATCTCCTCTTTATCCTTGTAAACTACACCCTCCCAAGCCTTAGAAATTTTCTGAAGCAAGCCTTGGTTCTTTGAATCTTCCTTATCGAGAAAAATTGGGGCCAACATGTCTTTAGTGGGTGCATTCTTCATAGGATACCCAAGCTGTCTGATGGTGAGAGAAGGATTGTAATTGATGTAGCCTTGGGTTCCCATTAAGGGCACATTCTGGAAATTGCCACACCGGAACAGTATTGAAGGCCTATCTTTCCAACACGGATGATTGAACCAACAGACTTTGAGAGCACTGAGATTCCCTAATGTGTGTACCCATTCTTGTGCACTTCTGGCTTCTACCTCACAACTCAGGGCATAATCTACCAAGTCCGCAGCTTTCGTTTTATGAGTGACAACATGGTTGAGGAACCAGGTGTAGAGAACATGGAAAGAGCAAGCAACCTTCTTCTTTCCTAACACACGGTGATGAGTGAAGGAATAGTAGGTATCTGCAAGAATTGCTGGTACAGGGTTAATCGGATTTTCTTTACTTATGAATGCTAGAAAGAGCCCAATAGCGGTCTCATCAATGAACTTCTCGACCTGAGGGAAAAGGACGATCCCGAAGGTAGTTAGGGCTAACAGTTGCTTGAAAGGACCCCACTTCTTATTCTGGGCATAAAACTTCAATAAACCTTCGAAATAACTTAGCGGGAAACCCCTGATACGGTTCTTCTTTTCCTTATGAAGCCCTAATTCCTTCACACTGACCTGCAACAACAACGAGAGTCTCTGGTCTGAGTACCGATGTTTCTGATATTGGTAAGGTGCTAACTCTGACTTTGAGAACCCCAGAATCTGCTCATACTCCTCGAGAGTTGGTGATAACTGAAAGTCTTTGAAGAGGAAACATCGAGTGTCCGAATCATAGAATCGGCTCAGGGCCATAATAGCACTCTCTTGGACATCTAATTGTAACAATCTGAGGAGGTTACCATAAGCTTTCCCGAATAAATCCCTCTCCTCCGACCCCATCAAGGAGACAAACTCTTTCAAACCCTCTACATCTATTCTCCTGATAACCGGAAACCTTGAATTAAGTACAATCTCGCTTCTTGATCCCATGTTGCTTTATCTTTCCCGCTTAAGACAAGATTCCAAGTTACTTTACAATCCCGGCAAACAACTTAGATGCATGATGAATGATTTTTCAAGATTGGGTTTTATTTAATGCAGATGATACAAATGATGTAATGATGCAATGATGCCTTTTTTTTGTGTTTTTGCATGGAGTGGTATTTTTTGAGTTTACAACCTATATGCCACCTCACATAGGCATTTATTGAAAAGGGAAAAGCATATCCTTTTGTTTTTTTTTTGAAAATTTTGAGGAAATTTTTTTTTGACTAAACTGAATGCGACAATACAGCACACAATTTGGAACGCCCTTGTGACTTAAAAGGGGAGAAACCTATGATCTAAGGCATTTTAGGGGTGATCTTTCCATGTAGCCCTATTCGCACCCTCACAAAGGTCATCAGTGCCACAGTCTCTTTCACGAAATTCCTCGTAAATGCAGCAAACTGCTAGGTACAAGGCATCATTAAAGAGCACAACTCTGATTGAAACTTTCGCAAGTAGCCAAACGGACAAAGGTACTGATGGGCTCTCGCTACTTGAATCCACTCATCCTAAGATACTCTCACAGACCTGGGTTATGGTCTTTCTCTCAAAGCATATCATCTCAAGGTACAAGTGTGTGTGTGTGTGTGTGAAGGGCATTTCTTTAAAAACTACCCCACCTGCAAATGAAAATCCAGAACAGTCCAGGCAATAGCATGTTGTCTACGCTAGGGTTCAATATCAATCCAATATGAACTAGCCTAGTGTTTCAACAACAATCAAGTGCATTGCTTATCTCAAGAAGGGGAGCCAAGAAGAGGGGATCATGATAGAATTGGGGAGAAATGCATGAGCTTACCTTGAAGAAAGGGAGCAATGAAGAAGGGAACATAATTGGGATTGGGGAAATGGATGAGGGTACTAAGCACATAAGCAAAGAGGGGGAAGGAAAAACGAACATGGAAGAAGAGAAAACAAATGCACATGCATACAACATGATAAGAAAGAAAAGGAAACCGAAAGGGATGGAAGCAAACAAGGTATCCAAATCAAATCACAAACCACACATTTAATTAAATAGGCTTGACCCACTTAAAAAGGAAACGTCACCAGTGAAGTCGCCAGCTGTTGCACCCGAAAAAGTCCCTGAGGAGATCTTTCTTCGTTTACAACTTTTTAAAACAATGAAGTCGCCACCAATATTTTTTTTAAGAAAAATATTGAAGAAAAACCTTTTTGGAAAGCGAATGGCCTTTTGGAAACCGGAAAATTTGGGTTCGGGGGTCGGTTAGGCATGGGGAAGGTATTAGCACCCCACACCTCCTTTCTACCGAAACGGAACCTTTAATTAAACGTGTGGTTTTAAGTGTTGATTTAGAAAATACTTAAATTTGCTTCTTTATTGATAAGGGAAGGACAAGACTTAATGAAAATTTTTATTTTTGGCGCTTGACGAGAGTTAGCCTCTCGCTCCTACGTATCTCCCGGTGCGATGGAGAATTCAAAGCTACGTAGTTCTTGTTTGTCTTTTTCTTTGAAAAGGTTTTTGTCTTTTATCTTTTTAGTGAGTTTTCGAAATAGGACGAGCATTTAGTGAATGATTAAACTAACCAAGGTTATGGGTAATCACCGCTAAGTACTCTTGAAAATGAGAGTCACCACCGCCAGTCAGACGAACAAAGGTTCTGATTGACTATTAGTAGCAACTCGTTTTTTATTTACTCTTTTGAAAGTGGTTTTCGAAAGAGATTGATTGGCACGAATGATCAAACTAACAAAGGTTATGAGTGATCACCGCTTGTTGTTCTTTTGGGAAAAATACATTGCTACCAATGGCTAGAGGAACAAAGGTTCTGATTAGCCACTAGCGACAATGGGTTTGAAAATGATTCTTGAAAGGAGAATGTTTTTGTTCTGAAAATGATCTTGGTTTGCAAAAGTGATTCTTTTTTTTGTGTTATGAAAATAACTCTTTTCTTTTTGTTATGCAAATGCTAATTTTTATGGTTGCGCTTGACGAGATTGTGGCTCGCTCCTACGTATCCCAAATGGGAATCAAAGCGACGTAGTTCTAACGAGCCTTGAAAGTGAAAGTCTTTTTGCTTTGGTTTTGAAAAGTGAAGGGCGTTCGTAATGATCAAACTAACAAAGGTTATGGGTGATCACTACTAAAACCCACTTAAGTGCATGTAAAAATCTCTTTTGAAAGATGAAAGCCTTCATGATGACCAAACTAACAAAGGTTATGGGTGGTCAACACTAACACTTGCTATGAATTTTGATACTTAGGAAAATATCTTTTAAAATTGAAAGCGTTCATGATAATCAAACTAACAAAGGTTATGGGTGAAAACATCTTTTTTTTTGAAATTTAGGCTCTTAGGACAACCAAACTAACAAAGGTTATGGGTAGTTGTCACTAGTCACCATTTTCATGCTAAGCTATTTAGAAAAGAAAACAATGAATGCGAGAAGATTTGGAGATTCAAGCATGGCACAATCATTGAAATCGAATCCTTAGGAAAACAACAACATGGACATAACTTTACAACTAATCTCATTTGAATTCTTGAGCGAATATTAGCCTAGACTACACATATTAGACCACAACACATAAATAGGCAAAAAAGGAACTTGAATTGGGCATTAAGCAAAAATGCAAGAGTAGGCAAGATTGAACCTAAATGCACATCTAATGGAAGATGCTAGGCGAGGACCATACTCAAATATTTCTACAAAACGCAAGGGAATCTAAATGCACATCTAGTGGAAGATGTAATGTATGGAATGGACCTATCTAAGTATTCATGATACAATATGTGAGTAAACAAGGAGATTACAAAGCACAAGCGAATCCAAAAGAGTAGCCTCAAGCATGATCATTGGCAAACCATAATCAAGCAAATCATCTTAGCAATCAAAGCATCAAAGCATGTTGAATCACATTTTTGGTAAAGGTTCATGTGATTAGGCAAAGAAATGCACAAAACTTAACATAAACCCTATTTTTCTACAAGTATGTGAAACATAATATGCCATAAAACAACATTTTATTTCATGAAATGCAAGGATCAAGATCAAATCAACACAAATCAACAATCATTCAAGGGTGATAAGCACCATAAGCACCCAAGCCTCCCTAAGTGCTTGTCAAAGTGCTTATGACACTTCTCACCAACAACAATCAACAATATGAGAATATGAAGATGATAGGATGAATGATTTTACATTTTTTGAGGCAAGAACTCAAATGTGATGCAAGGTTTTAAGGATTTTACCTTAACTCCAAGCTAAGAAATGAGTTGAGAAGATGAAACTAGACACAAATCAACAAGACTCCAAGGTTCTTCAACTCTAACCCACAAAAGCTTGGTGAAAACCTTCTTTGATGATGATGTTTGAACTTGAATGGAAAGTGGAGGAGATATGTGAAAGACGGATGAGAAGGAGGTGAGATGGTGGTGTTTGGTGAAGAGAAAATCAAAAATGGTTGAGGGAGGAGGGTTAAGGGCTACGGTTTTAGGAGAGGAAAAGGGAGAGGTTTTTGTGTGCTAGGGTTTTAGTGTAGGAGAATGAGAAGCAAAAGATTGTGATGTGTGTAAATGAGAGGGTATTTATAGAGTTGTTTTAGGTCTAGGGGCAATTAGGTCATTGTTCGTTACTAGGTGCTCCAGGATTGGGTTTTGAATTTGAATGAAGGGCTAGGATTGGAGATCACTTGGATTGTGGGTAGTGAGAAAACACAAAATGAGAGTGAGGGAGAGAGGGAGAATGGCGGGAGGATAGAAGAGAGCAAAGTTTGTGTGAAAAAAAACTTGTCCTTTTTTGGGAATGGAGGCTCATATGTGATGTGAGGTAAAAATAGGGTTAAGGGTATAATTGAGATGGAATGTTACCAAAGAGGTAATTTTGTATTTTCTTGTGAAGAGGTGAGTATAAATGGGTGGGGTAATTTACAAAAGAGGGCATGAATCTATGTGGGAGTGAGTGATGGTCACCAAAAAGGGAAAAGTTAAGAATAGTACAAAGCATATTCTTAGGGGATAAGGAATAGAAGAGTGTGGAAGAATTTTGTGAGAGAGAAAGATAGAGAGAGAGAGAGAGGGAATTCGTATGAAGCAAGGGAGAGGAGGAGAAAAAAAAAACTTGTTTTTGGTCTTTTGTCTTATTGAGGACACTTCCTTCTTTTGAATTTTGAATTTTGAATTTTGAATTTTGAATTTTGAATTTTGAATTTTGAATTTTTGGGCATGGAGGTGAAAGTGCACCTATTGAAAATGTGTCATATATACTTGAGTACCATAAAATATTCCCTTTAATTATTCTAGACAATAAAAATTGTCATTTAATAATTGGGGAATATTTAATGGTCTTTTTTGGGTTTTTTATGCACTAAAAATGGGGAAAATGCATTTTTAATTATTTTAGACTAGGATTTTCTTTCCAAAAATTATACAAAAATTACCCTTAGTAGAGTAACATGTATGCCGCGTCCTTGACCTGGTCTTGGTCCAAAAATAATTAATTTTCTTTTATTTAAATGCCCAAAAATGCAAAAATATGCACTATTTTATTTTCTAAAATTCCTGAAAATTAAGAAAAATGTTTTTGGGTGCCAAAAATTAATAATGGCCTTTTTGAAAATAAAAAGACATGCCAAATGACAAGGGCACAGGGCAGCTCACGCAGTTAGGACTGACGCGCGCGCATAATTCAAATAAAAAATGTGAAATAGGGGATGAACACACATAAATGCACAAATCCACTATTTTCCACACATTATGAATTACCTTATTGTTCTATTTTTTCTGAAAAAAACGTTTTTGACTTGGGCGGACAAACTTGGGGTATGACAATTGGGAAATAGGGACGATGCAGAGTCAAAGGGATCATCATCAACACGACCCACTCGATTGAATCTCGTCTCAATCTCATTGTCGAAGTACCTTGAACAAAAAGTTAGCATCTCTTCAGAAATCCAACCTTCAGCTATCGATCCTTCGGGTTGTGCTTTATCGCACAAAAGACTTCAACTTCCCCAAGAACCCTTTTTTTTTTAAACAAAAAGGAAAGGAGCCTCGTTAAAACCTTCTAATGCAAAACCCTCCTTAGGGATAAAAACACCAAGAAGGAAAGAGTACTCCCCCCTATTTCATTAAAAAATAAAAAGCAAAATTACAAAAAGCAAGGGGGGACATAAACCAAAACCCCTACAAACAAAAATTACAAATATTACTGTCTGAAACGAAAAGAAGGAAGACCAACCATATTACGGTTAAAATCATCCTGAATAAAAGTGGGAATAGAATTCCACCATTGGAAGCCAGATAGGGTAGTTCCATGAGACGCAAGCTTATCAGCACAGTTATTTCCTTCCCGAAAAATATGAGTGCAATTGAAAGTCATGGATTTTAGAAGACCCATGCAATTCAGCCAGCGGTTGCGGATACTCCAAGGCACAATGGAATGAGACGAAATGGCCATAACAACAAGCTGAGAATCACTCTTAATCCATAAACGATGCCAACCTTTATGGAAAGCCACCTCAATGGCTACCATGATTCCAACAACCTCAGCATGCAGAGCGTAATTTGTACCAAGAGGAAGCATGAAGCAACCCAGAGATTCAGCATTACTATCGCGAAAGATACCCCCACAAGCAGCTAAACCAGGCGAACCCCTAGCAGCGCCATCTGTATTACACTTAACCCACAAGCAAGGAAGGGACTTCCAAATAACCTCAATAATTGTCGGAGCCTTACGAGGCTTGCAATCAACCGAAAACGCTTTAAGAATCAAAAAATCCTGCATGGAGTTTGACGTGGAGCCCTTGTTGAGATTACCAGAAATGCTCACATTTGCCGTGATCAAGTTCTTCATGTGAGTGGGCAAGATCTTCTTGTTGTCAAAACGAATCTGATTCCGAGAGTGCCAAATAGCCCCAAATACATTAATAACAGCGGCGGTAACAACAACTTTCACTTGGTTGGACCAAGGGCGCTGACAAACCTCAAAAGTCATCTCCGGGGAGGAAACATTAATATTAATTGATAGCTTACCACTAAGCCAGTCCCAGAGCTTCTTAGCGAAAGAACACTCCCAGAAAAGGTGCAATGATGTCTCATATTCCGCTTCACAAAGACTACACATGGAAACAGTTCCACAACCACGGTTTCTAAGCTGCTCATCTGTAGGCATACGGTTATGAAGGATACGCCAGACAAGAAGAGATTTGGAGGGAGGGATGATACTACTCCAAATATTTCTGAACCGCCTAATAGGCTGCCCAATAGGCCTATTGTAACACCCCGATAAATTCTAAACATATAGAATCACCGAAATGCACTAAATGGCATACATCAGAGTAACTTCCTGTTATTGAAATATTGAACACATCTAAAACTTTAGATAATACATAAAAACTGGTTCTCTGAACCTCATAAACTTTCCGAAAATGCTTAAGTTCCAAAACTTAAGACTTGTACATATCCTGGTGTTCAATACTCAAAACATAAAGTAGCGGAAACGATTTTACAACTTGACAATGAAAGTTATACAATCGGAACATAGAAACAATAAACGGAACAAAGGTCTAAAACATTAAACTAGGTCTTCAATGACTCCAAGAGTCACACCAGCTAACCATGCTTTACCGCCTTTGCTTTCCCCTGTTTCTCTGTAAAAACCACAAATATGAAGGGTGAGATAAACATTATCTCAGTGAGTCCTATCGAGACCCCTTACTACTCTAGCGGTTCATTATGCCTTGTTTTGAACTCGTGGTCCTAAAAAGCAACCACGTGGAAATACATTTAGTTCCTGTAACCTTCATGCTCATGGCCCTCCTAAGCGACACATGAAGCATGCAATCTTTGTTCCATGTTTTTAGCATAACACCTCAGTCTACCTATTTTATAGGCATCTCTTGACCTTTTGGTGAACCCATCCCGCTATTTCTAGCAGGGGAAACATTCTTGAGTCTAGGTTTTGGGGCTCATGACTTCCCCTCCCCTAGTATGCTAACCTCTTAGGGTCGTCACCCTTTTTCCTCTTGTATTTATTATACATTTTCAGTCTGTGTACCCACAATGGGCTGTTAGTCATTCCAGTCAAGTACCATGTACCATATCAGTCAATTTCAGTGTATAATATCAGTCATATACAGTGTGTTATTATCAGTCAAATACAGTGTGTTATTATCATTCTTGACATATGCACTCTCGCGTTCTCTAAGTGCGGTTTTCCATTTTATTCATAACACACAAACTTTCTATCGAACATGCTCAATCTCATATCATTATTACCTTTTCATTATTGTGGGACCTTGGGGAATGGATTAGAAGAGGATTGGAATCATTTGGAATGGATACCAGGTACTTTGAAATTGAAGATCAGAAAATCTCGCACGACCCGTGCGTGAGGCGCACGATCCGTGCTTGGTTGAACAGTTTGTAGAAAATTTCCAGGAAGATACGCACGACCCGTGCGGCTAAGCGCACGATCCGTGCGTGATCCACAAAATTTACAGAAGGTTTCCGAGACTTACGCACGACCCGTGCTACTAGGCGCACGATCCGTGAGTATTTTAAAAATACAGTTCATGTCGTATCAGATGGAGGCGCACGACCCGTGCCCAGAGGCACACGATCCGTGTGGCTCCATCAGTTTCCAGAAAACAGGTTTTTCATGTGTTAGTCCATTCCATTCCGATTCCCACTTCCCTTCCGATCGAAACCGAACTCATACACACATAGAAATAGTATATTATAGCCATGTATATCAGTTCAATTCGGCACTTTCAAACAATCAATCAAGAGGATTCATGGTTAGAATCACAATCTTTTCAATAAAACGGTTTTCGAAAATAAATACGAAGACTCGAAAACACAATATATTCCCTAAGCGAGTTATAGAACTCACCTATCGTGATGAAAATCACGCAAACACCGAGACTCCGAGAACTCAACCGCTTCGTCAACCACGAACTCTCTTCGAACACGCTCCAACTACGAACTTAGCCACTCCAAATCGCTTGGACAGCAGCTAATTTCGAATCCTAGCTACCCAAATGACTTCAACAGCAATTGTGGCAAGAGAATGAGTCTTGGTGCTGAATAATGAGCTCTAGCAAGGACATGCAAACTATTTGGAGCATCAACACTCCATTTTTGGCTCTATGAAGCTTTGAGGATCAAAAATGGTGGATTGAGAAGGAGAAGGAGATAGGTTGCAATAGTAGTACCAATGGATGGAGAATGAAAAACTGAGTTTGATAGTGGAGAGAAACTTGACATGCATCCACCTTTTGGTTCCCACTCTTCTTCCTCCCCCTCTTCGAGCTCTCTCCCTCTCTCTCAAGCTCCCTTCTCTCTATTCTTTCTTTTTGCTGAAACTAAACAAATGAGGAGTGTGGTGGTGTTCAGCTGAAGGGTGGCTACTTAAGGATGGGAAAAGACCCTTCTACCCTCCCTCATTAGCACCTCATTTAACTCACCACTAATCCAAGACTTACACTCAAGTCTTCACACTTAGCGTAACTACTAATTATGTTCTCATAAAAATGTTATTTATCTATTTGATTCATGATACCATTTTATAACTAACATAATTATGCTCTTTAATCAACTTAACCTCATGCTAATTTAATTAAATCTAATTAGCTGATTAGGGGATGTTACAATCACCCCAACTTCTAAAATTTTGTCCTCAAAATTGACAAATCATACCTTACTCGAACAAATACGGATATTTCTCCCGCATGCTCTCTTCTACTTCCCATGTCGCCTCGTCAGGTGACGCACCGTCCCAAAGCACCTTGACAATAGGAATTGACCTCGTCCGGAGCGTTTTCTCGCCACGTTCGATGATCCTGACTGGAGTAGGCTGATAAGATAAATCCGGTCTGATATCGATCGCTTCATGGCTCAAAGGTTGATTCGGATCATGAATATATTTCCTTAGCTGCGATACATGAAACACATCATGTAGTCTGGACAATTCTGGAGGTAAGGCAATGCGATATGCTACTGGCCCAACTCGCTCGATAATCTGGAAGGGTCCGACATACCGAGGACTGAGCTTCTTCGCTCGCAAAGCAATACCGGTCCCGATGGTTGGAGAAAGTCTCAAAAAGACATGATCTCCTTCTTCAAATTCTAACGGCCTTCTTCTCTTATCCGCATAACTCTTTTGCCGAATCTGCGCGGCTTTCATCCTTTCTCTTATCTGACGGATCTTCTCCGTAGTCTCCCGGACTAAATCCGGTCCCAACAATCTCTGCTCACCTACATCCCACCAACACAATGGGGTTCTACACTTTCTCCCATACAATGCTTCGTATGGAGCCATTCCGATACTAGAATGATAACTGTTGTTGTATGAGAATTCTACCAATGGAAGGTGATCCTCCCATCTGCCTCCACTATCGAGTACACAAGCTCTCAACATATCCTCCAATGTCTGGATTGTCCTCTCAGTCTGCCCGTCTGTCTGAGGATGATAAGCAGTGCTAACACACACTTTTGTTCCCAACGCCATGTTCAATGCTCTCCAAAATCGAGATGTAAACTTGGGATCTCGATCACAGATGATACTTGTAGGGATTCCATGCAACTTAACAATATTCTTAAGATACTCATCTGCTAACCTAGCAACCTTGTGAGTCGAACGCACTGGAATAAAATGAGCGGACTTGGTCAGGCGATCCACCACTATCCAGATAGAATCATTTCCGGTTTGGGACCGCGGCAATCCCATGACAAAATCCATAGATATGCTTTCCCATTTCCATTCAGGTATATTCAACGGTTGTAACTGGCCACCTGGCTTCCGGTGCTCTATCTTAACCTTTTGACAAGTCAAGCATCGAGACACAAACTCTGCTATATCCACTTTCATGCCCGGCCACCAGTATAATTGCTTCACGTCTCGATACATCTTGGTAGACCCAGGATGTATTGAGAACTGACTCTTATGAGCCTCTTCTAGAACTTGCCTCTTTACGTTCTCATCATTCGGCACACAGATTCTACCATCAAAACAGATTACTCCATCACCGTCTTCAGTGTAACTCGGCAATCTCTTCTGCGCTTGCAGTTCTACATCACCTTCTTGGGCTGAGCGAATTAGATCTCTCAAGGGACTTGAAATCCGAATGTGACTCAACACTAACCTGTTCCTCCTTGACTTAACTCTCAAATTGAGGTCTCTGAATGATTCCAACAAAGACATCTCGTGCATCAGCAACTCCGCAGTATGGATAGACTTTCTGCTTAGAGCGTTGGCAACAACATTTGCCTTACCAGGATGATACTTCAATTCGAAATCATAATCCTTCAAGAATTCTACCCATCTCCTCTGCCTGTTGTTCAACTCCTTTTGGTCAAACAAATACTTGAGACTTTTGTGGTCACTAAAGACTTCGAAACGAGACCCATACAGGTAATGTCTCCAAATCTTTAGGGCAAACACAATCGCCGCCAACTCTAAATCATGAGTTGGGTAATTCTCTTCATGCGGCTTCAACTGCCTGGAGGCATAAGCAACTACTTGTTGATTCTGCATCAGGACACATCCTAAACCCTTACTAGAAGCGTCGCAATAGATTTGGAATCCTACCGACGGATCTGGAAGAATCAGGATAGGTGCAGAAGTCAAACGACCCTTCAATTCCGTGAAACAGTTTTCACAGTCTGAGTCCCAAACAAACGGCTGGCCCTTGCGAGTTAACCGAGTGAGTGGAAGAACCAGCTGGGAAAATCCTTGAATGAATCTTCGATAATACCCAGCTAATCCCAAGAAACTTCTTACATCAGTAACCGTAGACGGCTGCTCCCAGTCTACCACAGCTTCGATCTTACTGGGATCCACTGCAACACCTGTCCTAGATATTACATGGCCCAGAAACTTAACTTCGGGCATCCAAAAATCACATTTGGACGGCTTAGCATACAACTTCTTCTCTCGGAGTACGTTCAGAACAATTCGGAGATGTTGCACATGCTCCTCAATCGTCTTAGAGAACACCAAGATATCATCAATGAACACTACCACAAACTGATCCAGATAAGGATTAAAAATCCGATTCATATAATCCATGAATACAGCTGGAGCATTGGTCAAACCGAAGGGCATCACTACGAATTCATAGTGTCCATATCTCGTACGGAAAGCGGTCTTCGGGACGTCCAAAGCTCGAACCCTGATTTGGTGATAACCATACCTTAAATCAATCTTTGAAAACACAGAAGCTCCCCTCAACTGATCTAGCAAGTCATCAATTCTCGGTAGAGGGTACTTGTTCTTGACAGTCACCTTATTCAACTGACGATAATCGATACACAATCTCATACTGCCGTCTTTCTTCTTGACAAGCAATACTGGAGCACCCCATGGTGAGGCACTCGGCCGGATGAACCGCTTGGAAATTAGCTCTTCCAGTTGAACTTTCAATTCCCTCAACTCTAATGGCGACATTCTATACGGGGCTATAGAAATAGGTCCAGTGCCTGGAACCAACTCTATAGAAAATTCCACCTCACGATCCGGAGGAAATGAAGGAACTTCATCGGGAAACACATCAAGAAATTCATTAACAACTTGCACAGAAGATAAATCCTGACCTGTCTCAGTGGATGCAGACAGCATCATGACGTAAGCTTCCGCGCCTTGGAACAGACAATTACTGGCCGAAGTGAAAGAAATAACAGCTTCAAAATTTGGCGGTTGTAGCTCCACTGATTCGGAGGAGAAACCGATAGTTCGATGGAAGCAATCTATAGTCACATGGTTGGCCGTCATCCAACTCATTCCTAGGACGACATCCATGCCCTTCATTGGTAAACAAATGAAGTCTACTACAAAATTCCGGTCTCCAATGGATAGAAGACAATTTTCACATATCGCTTGGGTCTGAACACTACCCTCAGCAGCAGTCTTAATGGAGATTGGTTGAGGCAAAGGGGTTAAAGCCAATCCCAACCGATCGACACAAACTTGAGATATAAAACAATGGGTCGCGCCCGAATCATATAAAATACTAACGGAGTTATTAAAAAGAGATCCCATACCCCTTAGTAGATTATCTGACGGCGTGACCTTCTGGGCGTCCAAGGTGTAAACTCTCCCATGAGTTGTAGTAGCAGCAGGGTTGCTTCCTTGACTCTTCTCTTTCTCTGGGCAGTCCCGTGCAAAATGACCGTCTTTCTTGCAGAAATAACACTGGTTGGATCCCATCTGGCATTTACCCTGATGGTACTTTCCACAATTGGAACAAGTACTGAACCTTGAGGAGTTCGATGACTGAACCTGCTTCCCTTTGTTGGAGTTGTGCCTGGGACCCGTCTGATGGTTGGATGATCCAACATTCTTCTTATTCTGATGGAATACTTTCCTGCTTGCATATAACCTTTTCAAGTCACTCTCAGCTATGTGCGCTTGTTGAACCATGGCAGCATAGTTAGTATAGGCAAAAGAACTCAAACTCTGAGCAATGTCTTCCCTTAGCCCATACTTGAACCTTTCGGTTTTCCACTTGTCATTGGGAGCATACCCGGCCAAACCGAAGAATTGATATAACTCTTCAAACTTAGCCGCGTACTGACCCACAGTTGAACTTCCTTGAGTGAGGGTCAGAAACTCGTTTTCCTTATCGAACCTCATGGCTGTCGGAAAGAACTGCTCCAAAAATACCTGCCTGAAATGTTCCCAAGTCTGGGGAGTATCCATAGTTACCATCATGGCTTTGGCATTAGTCCGCCAGTTGTTAGCTTCTCCTTTCAGCATATGAGTTGCCAATCTCAACTTGTCATCATCAGTGACTTGCATAGCTACGAAAATCTTCTCTATATCATCTAGCCAATGCTGAGCTTCCATGACATCCGGTCCTCCTCGGAACTCGGACGGCTTCATTTTCAGAAATTCTGAGAAAACCCTCCTTGGGTCAACTTGAGGCTCAGGGACTTGCTGAGGCTGAGCTTGAGCATTTTGCTGCAATTGCAACATATCTTCCATCATCTTCTGCTGTCTCTCGATCACGTTCTGCATCCATGCAGAATGCGGATCAACTGGTGGGTTATTCCTCGATCCTCCTGCCATAATTCTGCAAATGATACACCAAGTATTAAGTTGATCAGTCTCAATGTCTCTTAGTATCACAAGAAGCAAGATAGCAGAGTTGCTCGAGGGACAAAACCACCCTAACTGTCTAAGCCCGACTAGGTCGAACTGCTCTGATACCATAATGTAACACCCCGATAAATTCTAAACATATAGAATCACCGAAATGCACTAAATGGCATACATCAGAGTAACTTCCTGTTATTGAAATATTGAACACATCTAAAACTTTAGATAATACATAAAAACTGGTTCTCTGAACCTCATAAACTTTCCGAAAATGCTTAAGTTCCAAAACTTAAGACTTGTACATATCCTGGTGTTCAATACTCAAAACATAAAGTAGCGGAAACGATTTTACAACTTGACAATGAAAGTTATACAATCAGAACATAGAAACAATAAACGGAACAAAGGTCTAAAACATTAAACTAGGTCTTCAATGACTCCAAGAGTCACACCAGCTAACCATGCTTTACCGCCTTTTCTTTCCCCTGTTTCTCTGTAAAAACCACAAATATGAAGGGTGAGATAAACATTATCTCAGTGAGTCCTATCGAGACCCCTTACTACTCTAGCGGTTCATTATGCCTTGTTTTGAACTCGTGGTCCTAAAAAGCAACCACGTGGAAATACATTTAGTTCCTGTAACCTTCATGCTCATGGCCCTCCTAAGCGACACATGAAGCATGCAATCTTTGTTCCATGTTTTTAGCATAACACCTCAGTCTACCTATTTTATAGGCATCTCTTGACCTTTTGGTGAACCCATCCCGCTATTTCTAGCAGGGGAAACATTCTTGAGTCTAGGTTTTGGGGCTCATGACTTCCCCTCCCCTAGTATGCTAACCTCTTAGGGTCGTCACCCTTTTTCCTCTTGTATTTATTATACATTTTCAGTCTGTGTACCCACAATGGGCTGTTAGTCATTCCAGTCAAGTACCATGTACCATATCAGTCAATTTCAGTGTATAATATCAGTCATATACAGTGTGTTATTATCAGTCAAATACAGTGTGTTATTATCATTCTTGACATATGCACTCTCGCGTTCTCTAAGTGCGGTTTTCCATTTTATTCATAACACACAAACTTTCTATCGAACATGCTCAATCTCATATCATTATTACCTTTTCATTATTGTGGGACCTTGGGGAATGGATTAGAAGAGGATTGGAATCATTTGGAATGGATACAAGGTACTTTGAAATTGAAGATCAGAAAATCTCGCACGACCCGTGCGTGAGGCGCACGATCCGTGCTTGGTTGAACAGTTTGTAGAAAATTTCCAGGAAGATACGCACGACCCGGGCGGCTAAGCGCACGATCCGTGCGTGATCCACAAAATTTACAGAAGGTTTCCGAGACTTACGCACGACCCGTGCTACTAGGCGCACGATCCGTGCGTATTTTAAAAATACAGTTCATGTCGTATCAGATGGAGGCGCACGACCCGTGCCCAGAGGCACACGATCCGTGTGGCTCCATCAGTTTCCAGAAAACAGGTTTTTCATGTGTTAGTCCATTCCATTCCGATTCCCACTTCCCTTCCGATCGAAACCGAACTCATACACACATAGAAATAGTATATTATAGCCATGTATATCAGTTCAATTCGGCACTTTCAAACAATCAATCAAGAGGATTCATGGTTAGAATCATAATCTTTTCAATAAAACGGTTTTCGAAAATAAATACGAAGACTCGAAAACACAATATATTCCCTAAGCGAGTTATAGAACTCACCTATCGTGATGAAAATCACGCAAACAGCGAGACTCCGAGAACTCAACCGCTTCGTCAACCACGAACTCTCTTCGAACACGCTCCAACTACGAACTTAGCCACTCCAAATCGCTTGGACAGCAGCTAATTTCGAATCCTAGCTACCCAAATGACTTCAACAGCAATTATGGCAAGAGAATGAGTCTTGGTGCTGAATAATGAGCTCTAGCAAGGACATGCAAACTATTTGGAGCATCAACACTCCATTTTTGGCTCTATGAAGCTTTGAGGATCAAAAATGGTGGATTGAGAAGGAGAAGGAGATAGGTTGCAATAGTAGTACCAATGGATGGAGAATGAAAAACTGAGTTTGATAGTGGAGAGAAACTTGACATGCATCCACCTTTTGGTTCCCACTCTTCTTCCTCCCCCTCTTCGAGCTCTCTCCCTCTCTCTCAAGCTCCCTTCTCTCTATTCTTTCTTTTTGCTGAAACTAAACAAATGAGGAGTGTGGTGGTGTTCAGCTGAAGGGTGGCTACTTAAAGATGGGAAAAGACCCTTCTACCCTCCCTCATTAGCATCTCATTTAACTCACCACTAATCCAAGACTTACACTCAAGTCTTCACACTTAGCGTAACTACTAATTATGTTCTCATAAACATGTTATTTATCTATTTGATTCATGATACCATTTTATAACTAACATAATTATGCTCTTTAATCAACTTAACCTCATGCTAATTTAATTAAATCTAATTAGCTGATTAGGGGATGTTACACCTATAATGAAGATAAGCAGTCTTAAAAGTAAGCATACCATCTGTAGAGTTTTTCCAAATCAGTTGATCGTGAGAGTCAAATGAAGGCAGATCTTTTTCACGAAGGAGCGAAGCCAGCTGAGGAAAGATATTAGAAAGAGATGCTGGAATACGCCAGTGACCATTCTGAGTGAAGTCACAAACACGGGCTTTTAGAGAGTTCTGACGATGCTCAGGGACATTGGGAAGATTTACCAGAGGGTCCGACATCCACGGATCTATCCAAAATTTGATACAGTCACCTTTACCAATTTGCCATATGCAATTTTCATGGATATCGGATAAATGAGCACGCAAAGTACCCCACAAAGACGAACTGATATGATAAGAGATCGTAGTCCTATTTCTGAAAACCCGAGATCTTAATAAGACAGCCCAACAGTTCTGGGAAATGTTGAGTTCCCAGCTAAGCTTAAGACAGGCTGCCTTATTTGTGTCTTTAAGGGATCTAATCCCGAGACCCCCCTCAGATGTTGGTTTACAAACCTTATGCCACGCCACTGTAACCACTTTACGCTGATTAACATCACCAGACTAAATAAAATTTCTGATCCAGGAATCAACCTTATTCAACAGAGAGGTAGGCCATTTGTATATCAGGAAGCTGTACACTAACATACTTTGAACAACCGACTTGACAAGCTGCGCTCTTCCGGCAACAGAGAGGAGCGAAGCTTTCCAAGCTGATAACTTGGCTTTAATCTTGTCAGCTATAGGCATTAAATAACCAGCTTTAGGCTTACCTTTGAAAATGGGGATGCTCGGGTAGGTGAACGACAGCTGGCCAATAGAGAAGCCCAGTAGCTCGGCAATGTGACACTGGCGTTGATTGGGAACAGCGCCCAAATGAACAGTAGATTTACTGGAGTTAGCAATCTGACCAGAAGCCTCCCCATATTTGTTAAAGAAATTGAGAAGACTATGAATATTTTTCAGCGAAGCTCTGCAAAAAATCATGATATCATCCGCATAAAGGGTATGAGATGGAACCTGAGTGCCTTTAGGACCCTTAATTAACTGGAGATCCCCATCATCCACCAACATGGAAATGCCTCTGCTCAAAACCTCCTCAGCCAAGCAGAAAAGAAGGGGGAGAGGGGGGCCCCTTGACGCACACCCCGCTTGCAGCTAAAGTACCTAGAAGGCTTGCCATTGACTGAGATTGAAAGCTTTGCAGAATGTAAAAGAGCATTAATCCAATCACAGAATTTGCTATTAAACCCAAAAGCCTTTAGGACTCTAAGAAGGAAATTCCAATCCAGAGTATCAAAAGCTTTCTTGACGTCAACCTTGAGCGCCATATTACCACCAAAAGCCCTATTATGAAGCATATTAATGGCTTCCGAGGTTAAGCAGATGCAGTCCGATAAATTTCTACCGGGGATGAAGCCACACTGCTGAGATGAAACAATACGGGGAGCAATTTTGGAAAGACGGTCAGCAAGTACCTTAGTAATAATCATAAACTTGAAGTTCGCAAGGGTTATAGGCCGAAACTTCTCAATACTGTCAGCTCCGTTGACTTTAGGAATAAGGACTACCAAATTAGAGTTGAAGTTCGCGAGCATCCAACCCTGCTTGAAGAACTGCTGGACTGCGTTCACCGTGTCCTTCGCAATGATGTCCCAGAACTGCTGAAAAAAGAAAGCACCAAAGCCATCCGGCCCAGGGGCACCGTTAGAATTCATAGCAAATATGGCCTGCTTGATCTCTTCCCTATTAGGAACGCTGGTGAGCATATTGTTCTCCTCACCTGTAACAAGATTAGGGATAATCTCCTCCACCATACCATTATCAAGACACTGGTTATTAGAGGTAAAGATATTCTCAAAATAATTAACAACATGAGATTCAATTTCATTCGGAGAAGTAAGAAGAACATCACCATGTTTTAGGGCAGTTATTTGCTTCGTAATATGTCTAATTCTGACCATCTGATGGAAAAAATTTGTGTTGCGATCACCATGTGAGTGCCAGTTAAGTCTAGATTTTTCGAGCCAAAAATCCTCTTGGGAAGCTAAAGCTTGCTGCAGCTCAAGCTGATGGACCTTTTCTTGCTCCTCTAACAACTCTGAATAGCCGTCATTATCAATCTGCGCTTGGACGTGATCTAGGGATGCGGTCGCCACCTGCACCCTCATATTAACGTCCCCAAAGACATCTTTATTCCAAGCCTTAAGCTTTAACTTAAGGTTTTTAAGCTTCTGATTGAGGACCACCATAGGGCATCCAACCACATGAGATTGCCAAGCCTCCTTAATCACATTCAGGCAGTCAGGGTGACTCGCCCAAGTGAGAAGGAATTTAAAAGAAGAGGGATGCGCCCCATCTGTAGTCTGAAGATCAAGCAATAAAGGGAAATGATCAGATTTAGATTTAGTAAGAGTATAGCAAGAGATACCTGTGTAAAAAGTGAAGTAGGCGTCATTGCAAATTGCACGATCAAGCCTTTTCTCCGTGAATGCCCGGCCTTTACGACCATTTGACCAAGTGTACTGAACACCCCTAGTTGGCAGATGAATCAAGTTATTCAAATTGGTCCAGTTTTGAAAGTCTTCACAGGCTGCTTTAAAGGGTTTTGAAACTTCCCCAACAACCTATGATTTTAGAAAGTAAATAGACTTAAAGAACAAGTCATTACTAAAAAATGACTAAATATATGTGTGTGTGTGTGTGTGTGTGTGTGTGTGTGTGTGTGTGTGTGTGTGTGTGTGTGTGTGTCAGAATTCATAATTGGTTATACCTTTCTATAGGATACATCCATCGATAATGCACCGGTCCGCCAAGTTTGGCTTCATCAACTAGATGCACTATAAGGTGAATCATAACGGTAAAGAATGATGGTGGAAACAACATTTCCAAATGACAGTGTAAGAATAATTTGTTCCTTAAGCTTGTCTAGATCAGCGTGGGTCAACACTTTGGCACACAATAGCTTGAAAAACGTGCATAAGTCAACCAAAATGGATGCAACTTGGACAGGCAACACGTTTCTAACTGCTAAGGGCAACAATTGCTCCATAAGAATGTGGGAATCATGGCTTTTCAAACCAAAGATCTTTCATTGAACTGTATCAACACATCTTGAAATGTTGCTTGAGTAACCATCTGGCACAGTAATATTCTTCAGGGTGTTTAGAAAAACATCAATCTCTTCCTTTGCTAGTGTAAACAAAGCAGCGGGGGACTTTTTCCCATCATCGGGAGGCCAAAGATCTCTTCTAATACCCATTGCTTGCAAGTCTTTTCGAGCCTCTACGTGATCTTTTCTTTTGTCTTTGTCATTTATCAATGTGAAGATTACATTGTCGCACACATTCTTCTCAATATGCATCATATCTAGATTGTGTCGCAACAAGTTAAACTCCCAATATGGAAGTTGAAAGAATATACTCTTCTTTTTCCATTGTTGAATTTGGTTATCATTGGTGTTCTTCCCACGAGTTCTCTTTCGACTCTCTAATGATTGTGGCTTTTTTCCAAAAGTGACATTTAAATTCTCTACTTGTCTCAAAATTTCTGAACCAGTCAATTGCTTTGGAGGATCCTATCCTCAGTTTTTCCATTAAAGCGGGCTCGGTTCAATCGAAACTTGTGCCTTCTAGACAAAAAACGACGGTGACCCATGAAACACCATTTTTTACTAAATGGCAGGCGAAGAGGACTTGCATCAAAGTTACAGGATGGACAAGCTAACCCGGTATAAGTATTCCATCCAGAAAGCAATCCAAGTCCAGGAAAGTCACTAATGGTCCATAAAAGACATGCTCGCATGATGAACACTTCATTCTTTGAAGCATCAAATGTTTCAACGCCTTTTTCCCACAGCTCTTGCAACTCTTCTATAAGAGGTTGCATGTATACATCAATATCATTACCAGGCATACGCTTTCCAGGGATCAGGCTTGAGAGAATAAAGTTTGTTGGCTTCATACACATCCACGGAGGAGTGTTGTATGGAATAAGAATCAATGGCCAAATACTATAATTGGCACTCATCGATCCAAAGGGATTGAAGCCATTACTTGCTAAGGCCAATCGTACATTTCGAGAATCTGAGGCAAAGTTAGGATACTTTAGATCAAAATTCTTCCAAGCCTCAGAGTCTCTTGGATGTCTCATCATTCCATCATTGTTATTCTCCTCAGCATGCCAAACCATGCTCTTAGCTGTCTGTGAAGACATAAACATCCTTTTCAACCTTGGGATCAATGGAAAGTATCGCAAAATTTTTGCAGGCAATTTCTTTCGCGACTTTAGAATAGTTGAACCACGAACACTTGCATTATCCTTACCACTTTCCTTCCATCTAGATGTCTGGCATATTTTGCATTCTTCTCTACCTTCATCTTCCCCCCAATATAACATACAATCATTAGGACATGCATGTATCTTAGTGTAATCAAGACCAAGCTTGTTTATGAGCTTCCTCGCCTCATAACTAGATGAGGGGATCTTTGCATGTTCAAAGGCATCATGCAACAATTCAATGATCATTGACATTGCTTTGTCGCTAAATTGACACAAGATCTTAATGTGATATAATTTCACTAAGAAAGACAATTTTGAATACTTGGTACAACCATCATACAACAGTTGCTCGCCATCTCTTAGTAAATCATAAAAATCCTTGACCCCAATAGTTGGTCCATGGTGTGAATCCGGTATACCTCCTCTACCCCCATCTCTATGTTCAGTTGATGATGGAAAAGGCTCTTCGTTAGGACGCATTCTAGAGAATTCAAATGCATCATTTATCATTGTCTGCATTGGATCTTCATGTGGTATATTTGACATAAGATCTTCAGTTACCAAGTTCTCTTGAATTATAGGAGGGATAACATCAAATTCCCCATATTCTTTCTCTCCGTGGAAACACCAAAACGTGTAGCCTTCAGGAAATTGTTTACTTGTCAAGGGGTCCCACACTTCATTTCGAGTTCTCGGCTTAAAACCACAACTTTTACATGGGCATAGTATTGTACCCGCACTGGAGTGGTGTTGAAAGGCAAAATCTAAAAAGCCACGCACTCCCAATTGATACTCCGGTGTATTGCGTGGCAATTTGATCCAGGACTTATCCATCTCTAACAATATGTGAGAAATAGAAAAACAAGAAACAACAAAAGTTAAAAATATATACTAATAAATAATGGGATGCAAAAAGATAAGGTGTGTTGGACCTAATAACACTAAAATGTTGCAGATTTTGTGTGACAATGTGTTAGCCTAGAATTTCGACAAGGCTTTTGAGTGGTTAGTTAATAGGGTTTGACTCTTCATTAAAGATCATTCATAATGCCTTCGGAAAGAAAAAGTGACATTTAAGTCATCTCAGCATGTTTTCGACAGAAGAAGTCTTCACCAATTCGACAGGGAAGAGTTTTCGACAGGACAGTGTATTCAGGATTTCGTCAAGCAGTTATTGGCAAACAGTTGTGTCGAATTTCAAGACTACGGTTAATACAACGTAGGCAGTATGTGGCATCGAGCGTGGCACGAAGTCCATCACTGGTTAATGAGACGTAGCCACGTGTCCATAGCAGTTTACATTTCAGTCATTATTCGTAGCCACGTATCCATAGCAGTTTACATTTCAGTCATTATTTTCTGTATAAATAGTGGTTTCTACGTAGAAATCAAGGTGGCAAATTATTATACCAAACACACAGTTCTGAAACTCTAACTTCCAAGTCACAGCGAAAACAGAGTAAAAGAATTATTGTACAACGTATGTGAATTTGTGCACCATTCTCTTTTCATTTAATGCAATTTATTACTTTCAATACAAGTCATTTTACATTTCTGCGTTCCATTTTATTACTTCTTTTTTCTTTGATTTCCATTTTCATGGTGAATTGTCTCCCTTTTAAAATATATTTGTTGACAAACTGCGGTGTTTAAAGGCAATTGCTTTGGAGATTTCTGGTTTAATCTCACAAACATTTCTAATAAAACCAGTGATTGTTTGCTAAAAACACCAGCGAACAAATTGGCACGCCCAGTGGGACAGTTTGCCTTTAATACGTAATTTTTCTATGTTCTTGTATGTGTTTGTATTTGCATGCACTTAAGAAGTGGAAAAATGGTTCGTCCTACTAATAATGCGTCTAGTTCTAATCCTGTGATTTCACAAGAACAGGGAACAATAGTAGACTCTGCAAACGTAAATGCAGGGGTGGTTGTGGGAACAATATCCCCATCATCATCAACAACCGTTCCTTCAGTATCAATGACTAACGTTGGATCAACGCAGTCAAACATGGCATCTATGCCTATGCCTTTGCCGTCACATATGGGACTTCATAGTCCTTATATGGCAATAGGAAGCGGTTTAAATCCACATTTTCATAATGTAAGTTTTCCTGCATTTCCTTCTGGATCATATGGCATGCCTACTGGAATGCCACATATTTCGACCATGTCTCCTGTACATGTTTCTTCTGAAAGTGTAATGGGTCGAAATCCCACAGCATTAACCAATGAATCTTTGTTTGCCTTACGACAACAAGTTGATGAGAGCAATCATGATATGGTTAATATGTTAACCCAACAAATGGGTACGGTTTTTAATCCATTGATTCAAGATACTAATACTAGTTACCAAATGTTAGCCAATCAAATGGGTCGAATTGCAGATTTCTTTGGGGCTCCAAATATTAGTAATAGGCAGATGCCTAACACAGTAAATAATGGATTGCCTGTTAATACCCAAAGAACAATTCCAGTCGAAGTCCCAGTGAATGTAGGTGAACGTCAGGGAACTGCAACTCATGTTCCTGAAGTTGTTCTGGTAAATCGAAATCAGAATGCTGATGAAGTTGTTCGACAAGTGCAACAAAATAATGTTGGCGCTCAAGATAATATAACCACTTTAGTAGAAACTATATTGACACAAAATGGCGTTAATGTAGGCTTACATAGGCCAAATTTCATATCACCATTGTGTGAATATGTGTTGCAAACTGAGTTACCAAGGGGCTGGAAAGTTCCTAAATATACTAAGTTTGGTGGTGACACAAAAGAGTCTACTGTCGAACATATTGCTCGTTATTTGACTGACTCTGGGGATATAGCCCAAAATGAGAATTTGAAGATGAAATATTTCCCAAATTCTTTAACAAAAAATGCTTTTACTTGGTTTACTACATTACCCCCTGGTTCTATTTTCACATGGGGGCAATTAGGAAAAGCATTTCATGCGCAGTTTTACATGGGCCAATCTAAGATTAGTCTCAAAGAGTTGGCTAGTGTTCAGCGCAAAATGCCTGAAACTGTTGATGACTATTTGAATAGGTTTAGGCTACTGAAGGCTCATTGTTTCACACAAGTGCCTGAACATGAACTCGTCGAAATGGCTGCTGGTGGTCTTGATTATTCAATCAGAAAGAAATTGGACACATCTTATCTAAGAGACATGGCCCAATTGGCTGATAGAGTTCGACAAGTTGAAAGGTTAAAAGAGGAGAAATCTAGGTCAACTAGGTTTCCTAAAAAAGAAAAAATTGCATATGTCCAAGAAGAATTTGACGTCGCATTCGGTGATGTCGAAGAAGAGGAGATAGACGTGGCTGAACTCAAGCCTGGTCCTCCTTATACTTGTAAATTACTAAGGCCTGCTAATGGGAAAAATCCTGTTGAGCCAAAAAATGACAGATTTGTGCCTAAGACATATACTTTTGATGTTACTAAATGTGATGAAATATTTGATCTGTTAGTAAAAGATGGTCAGATATTGGTACCTAGTGGCTTAAAAGTACAAACTCTTGACCAGAGAAAGAAAAAGGGTTATTGTAAGTTCCATAATTTTTTGGGACATAACACTGACCGTTGTGTGCTTTTCAGGGATCTTGTGCAAAAAGCGATCGAAGAAGGTAGATTAAAATTTGAGGATAGAAAGATGAAAGCTCCAATGCAAGTTGTGGATGACCCTTTACCTAAAGCTGAAGCCATGTATTCAGAACCTTTCGAAGCGAGTGTAAACATGGTAGATGCTGAAATGAAAGATCCTCCAAAGAAACTTAAAACCTCCACCAAGAAATTGGAAGGTTTTATATATGCTGAAGGGATGAAACAAGAGATAACCTTGAAAGAGTACGATGGGAAGCTACATGCTGTGTTCCCAAAAGCTGAAGAGGAATTGATAGATTTTCTCAACAGATGTAAGTGGAACAATTCTGAGGTTATGCTATGTCCAAGGTGCAGTGCTGTTTTCGACAAAGAGGCAGCTAAAGCTGTTGAAGGGTACCAGGATCAGGAACAACGTAAGAGGAAATGGCTTGACAATAGGCCATCCTTTGATTTTGGTAGCACTGAGCTTCCTGGTTACAAGGCCAATGTTACGACTAAGCCTTCATCTAGCAAGGCTAGTGTTTCGACTAAGCCTTCGACAAGCCAAAAGCCAGGAAAGAAAGGATCCATAAAACTGTTTGGTAAATCCTTCGTTCCACAGACGAATTCCCCTGTTGGAAAATGGGTTCACAACAATGCACCTGCTCAAGTTGTCCATCAAGATGAGTATTATTCCAACAAGTATAATTATCGGAATAATTATAAAGGTAAGAATCCTATGACTAAAACCCAGTGGCGTCGTTTTCAGAGAAAACAGAAGAAGAAAGCTTCTTTAGACGTAAACAAGGTTCCTAGTCACTTTGGAATCAAAGTACAGTTGGGTGATAAGAAGTTGGCTTCTAAGGTTGAGGCAAGTACCAGTGCTGATGTTGCTAAGCCTACAAGTGTGGTAAATAAGGCAAAAGGCAAGGATGTTTCGATGGAAAAACCTAGAAGGCCTGCACTTGAAAGGATCTGTCATCCATCTTCGACATTTAAAGGGAAAGAATCTCAGTCCGACTCTGATGAGGACATAGGTTCTGGTCTTGATGATTCTGATGATGACTTCGATGTCGTCTGTAATGTGGTGTCAATATTGCCACTGGAGTATGATGTCATAACTGTGCCTAACAGTGAGGAAGAAGATTTCACTGAAGATATGGCTTGTCACAAACTCATGTGTTACTATGTGATGAATGATGGCTGTGTCGAAGAGCAGATGGCTACTTTCGAGAGGCCAGATACGAGTATGCAGAATCACCTGAAGCCTTTATATATTCAGGCTAAGGTTAATGGTATTGGCATCAACAAAGTGTTAGTTGATGGAGGTGCTGCTGTGAATCTTATGCCTGAAGTGCTTATGAAGAAGATAGGCATATCCATCACTGACCTTAAGCCACACAATATTGTCTTAAGTAATTACGAAGGCAAAACTGGTTATTCTCTTGGAGCCATTGAAGTGGAATTGATTGTTGGAACTATCAAGAGGACCACTCTGTTCTTAGTGATTGCTTCCAAAGCAAACTTCAATATGTTACTTGGAAGGGAGTGGATACATGGAGTCGGTGTTGTGCCTTCAACATTACATCAAAGACTAGTGATGTGGAAGGAAGATGGTCTTGTCGAATACATTGAAGCAGACCAAAGTTATTTTTGTGCTGACGTGAATCACATCACCAAGGAAAATTTTGAGAAAAGATTGGCGAACATTGCGCCATGTCCATCTTCTAATGAGGCATACATTCCTGCTGATAATGTGTTTGCTTCAGTTAATTTGCATCCAAACTATGGTTTTGTTTGGGAAAGGCAAATAATAGGAGATGCTACTGCCCAACCTGAGGGGTGGTATTCTGATTCTTAAAATGTTTCCTATGTCAGTTCCTAATGCATGGAACAAGATTACGGCTTATATGGCCGAAAATAAGTTAAAAGCGGCTATGGAAGCCGAATTAAATCATCAAACGATGGCTGTCGAAGCCAAAGGTTCTGAAGACGAAAATGGCATTATTATGAATGGAAAGCTTGATTGCATTTATGATAATGAGCCATTAGGGTTTGAAAAGGATCCTAGATATTCAACAAAGCGAATGCAAGCTCAAGATCCATTGGAGGAAGTAGACTTGGGAGATGGCTCAAAGAAGAGGCCAACTTATGTTAGTGCATACCTGGATGTTGCATTGAAAACCCAAGTTATAACATTACTGAGGGAGTTCAAAGATTGCTTTGCTTGGGACTATGACGAAATGCCTGGATTGAGTCGAGACGTTGTGGAATTGCAATTGCCAATTCGACCAGAGAAGAAGCCAGTGAAGCAGATACCAAGAAGGTTTGCTCCTCAAATATTAACTAAAATTAAAGAGGAGATCGAAAGGTTGTTCAAGAACAAATTCATCAGAACTGCCAGGTATGTCGAATGGTTAGCCAATATAGTTCCTGTAATTAAGAAAAATGGCACTCTTAGAGTTTGCATAGATTTTAGAGACTTGAATAATGCAACTCCCAAAGATGAATACGCAATGCCTGTGGCAGAAATGTTAATAGATTCAGCAGCAGGATTTGAATACCTCAGCATGCTTGATGGTTATTCTGGGTATAATCAAATCTTTATTGCTGAAGAAGATGTATCGAAAACTGCATTTCGTTGTCTAGGGGCATTAGGTATTTATGAATGGGTAGTAATGCCATTTGGTTTAAAAATGCTGGTGCTACATATCAGAGGGCAATGAATTGTATGTTTCATGATTTTATTGAAAACTTTATGCAAGTATACATAGATGATGTGGTAGTTAAATCTTCGTCAAAAAATGGTCATTTAGACCATCTTCGACAATCTTTTGAAAGAATGAGGAAATATGGATTGAAAATGAATCCATTAAAATGTGCCTTCTGTGTGCGTGCAAGAGATTTATTGGGTTTTGTGGTGCACAAAAAAGGCATTGAAATCAATCAGAATAAGACTAAAGCTATAATTGAAACGAAAGCTCCTTCGACCAAAAAAGAACTTCAGTCATTGTTGGGAAAAATCAATTTCCTACGAAGATTCATATCAAATCTAAGTGGCAAAACTCAAGCATTTTCGCCATTGTTGAGACTGAAGAAAGAAGAAGTTTTCAAATGGGAATCAGTTCATCAAGCAGCCTTTGAAGAAATTAAGTCTTATTTGATGAAACCACCAATTCTAATGCCTATTATTAGAAACAAAGTGCTCAAATTGTATGTAGCAGCATCTGAAAAAACAATAGGTAGCATGTTAGCTCAAGAGGATGATAATGGTGTCGAAAGAGCCATATATTACCTTAATAGAGTCTTAATAGATGCTGAAACTAGGTACAGTTCTATAGAAAAGTTGTGTCTTTGCTTGTATTTTTCTTGCACAAAGTTAAAGCAATATATAAAGCCAGCTAATGTTTGTGTTTATTCGCATTCTGATATTATTAAGCATATGCTGTCGAAACCAATAATGCATAGTAGAATTGGTAAGTGGGCTTTAGCTTTGTCTGAATATGACTTAACTTATCAACCTTTAAAAGCAATTAAAGGACAAGTGGTTGCTGATTTTTTAGTGGACCACTCTGTTGTCGAAGAAACATTACATTTCGTAGACACATATCCTTGGAGGTTGTATTTTGATGGTTCGAGTCATAAAAAAGGAGTTGGGATTGGTGTTTTAATTATTTCACCAAATAACATTCCAACGAAGTACAAGTGTAAGATTCGAAATCATTGCTCAAATAATGAAGCTGAGTATGAGGCTCTAATTATAGGCCTTGAAATTTTACTTGAGCTGGGGGCAAGATGTATCGAAATAAAAGCTGATTCAGAATTGGTTATCAAACAATTGACCAAAGAATATAAATGTATTAAAGAGCACCTTATTAAATACTTTATTATGGCCAATTCCTTGTTAAAGAGATTTGACTCTGTTCATTTAGAACATTTACCACGAGTTGATAATCAAGTGGCGAATGATTTGGCCCAAATTGCATCAGGTTATAGAGTTTCAAAACAAAGCCTTGAAGAATTAATCGAAATAAAAGAGAAACTCGTATCTGATGATATTTCTTCATCATTATTGTCAACACCAAAAACTGGGGGGGCAACAAATACAGATGAGGAATGTATTGAACAACACCACATTGTTGATGAAGTTGTTTTAGCAGAAGTTTTTGCTATTGACAATATGGCCAATGATGATTGGCGAAAGCCTATTGTAGAATACTTGCAAAATCCCACAGGAAATACCAATAGAAAGGTAAAGTACAGAGCTTTAAGCTATGTGATACTTGGAAACGAATTATTTAAGAAAACTCCTGAAGGAGTATTATTGAAATGTCTTAGTGAAAATGAGGCATATTTAGCAGTTTCGGAAACACACAGTGGAGCTTGTGGTTCGCACCAAGTAGGCCATAAAATGAAATGGCTATTATTTCGACAAGGAATATATTGGCCATCAATGTTGAAGGATTGTATAGAGTTTGCCAAAGGATGCCAAGAGTGTCAAAAGCATGCTGGAATACAACATGTGCCTGCAAATGAATTGCATGCCATAGTGAAACCTTAGCCATTCAGAGGTTGGGCTCTGGATATAATTGGAGAAATAAAACCAACATCATCAAAAGGTCATAGGTATATATTAGTAGGAATTGATTATTTTACCAAATGGGTTGAAGCAACACCTTTAACCAATGTTGATCAAGAAGCAGTAATACGGTTTATCCGAAATCATATTATTTATAGGTATGGAATTCCAGAAACCATAACTAAAGATCAGGGTTCTGTTTTCACTGGTCGAAAAATGGTGGAATTTGCTTCTGAAATTGGTTTTAAGTTATTAACTTCGACACCATATTATGCACAAGCCAATGGTCAAGTGGAAGCTGCCAATAAGATCATTATTAACTTGATTAAAAAGCATGTTGGGCAAAAACCCAGAAATTGGCATAACACTTTGGATCAAGTTTTATGGGCTTGTAGAAATTCACCCAAAGAATCTATCAATGCTACTCCATACAGGTTAACCTTTGGACACGATGCAGTATTGCCTGTTGAAATCTGTTTACAATCAACAAGAATTCAAAGACAGTATGAAATTCCTTTTGATCATTATTGGAATATGATGCTTGATGAGTTAGTTGATTTAGACGAAGAAAGGTTGTTAGCTTTGGAAATGCTTATTCGACAGAAGGAAAGAGTAGCTAAAGCTTATAACAAAAAGGTTAAGTTAAAAACCTTTAATTCAGGTGATTTAGTTTGGAAAGTGTTGTTGCCTATGGACAAAAAAGATAGAGTTTTGGGTAAATGGTCACCCAGTTGGGAAGGTCCACTTCGCATATTGCAATGTTTTTCTAATGGGGCATACGAAGTCGAAGAATTGGGTGACGAAAACAGAATCTTAAAATTAAATGGCAAGTATTTAAAACAGTATAAGCCAACATTAAACGAAGTTAGAATCGAGCAAAGATAAAACCGTAAATTGGTTCAAAATGGTAATGTATTCAATCAAAATAATTACATAGCCATTAAAAGAAATTCTACACTATTACAAGTTACTAAAGGCTTTGAAGAGAATGCTTGAGCCTGTAGAGGATCTTGGTGCCCACAGCAATTGAAGACTCCAGAAAGCTTAACTCTTTGTCCAGTCGAGCAATAGTGGCTTGGTGTTTTTGAGCATCATCAAAATGTTGAAGAGCCTCAATAGCTGCCTTTTTAATCTTCGACTTAGGGGTCTCCATCCTTTGTTGCACTAAACTTTTTTGGTGTTTAGCATTTGCCAGTTTTGTTTGGAGAATTCTTATCTCTTCATCATAGTGCTGAATTTCTGAATCCCAGTTAGCAAGTTCTTGCTCATCCTTCGTTATTTGAACTTCCAATTCATCAATGGGGGTTTGAGAAACCTTGAAGGCATTAATTTTTTCTTGATGAAGTAGAGCCTCTTGGTTTTTCAACCTGGAAATTTCAGAGCGTTTGCTGATGTGAAGTGCAAAAGTTTCAAAGACTGGCAAAAATTCGATCAGGAAAGCGAAAAGTTTTGCATTAAGCTCTGATTTTAGCAATTTTCGAACGATGTCCTTAATTGCAAAGCTTTCTGATGGGTTCTCTCCAATCCTAGTAAAGAGATTGCCTTCCAAGACCTTAGCTTTTAATTGTTGAAGCAATTCTTCAGTAGATTCTTGAGTAACAGAGGTCAAGGAAGTAGTCGAAGCACTGGAGACCATGGCAGGGGAAGAGGAAGAAAGGCTCAGCAAGTGTTTAAGAGCAGCCAAAGGATTTGTCGTTTTCATCAGCGAAAACTCCTGGTCACTCATAGCGCTACTAGTTGACTCCTTGGTAGAAGCTTGTTCTTGAGCCTCAATTTCAGTCGTCTCTTTGCTTGAATCCTTAGCGCCTGCCACATCTGGTGTTTGCTCGTTGGTTTGCTCAAGTTCCATTTCAACATTCGCGTTAGTAGCAATGTTTGTTCCTTCGACGTCAACAACCATAGGAGAATTTTGGGTAGTTGGAGTTACTGTGGAGATTTCCACAGGCGTTGATGGTGCAGGCAAAATTTGTTCAGTCGAAGGAACATTTGGAGCAGCTACAGATTCGACAACAGGAACTTCGACTGATGTGTGAAGTCTCTTAGGGGGAGGTCCGTGAGATTGCTTTTGTGGTTCTTTGATCACAATCCCTTTAGCCCTTGCTTGGGATTCGGGTTGCATTCGTTTCTTTGACCGGTGAATAAGAGGCATGTTATCACTATCACTATCAGTATCCTGCGAAAGAGAAACATGAGTTTAAAACATAATCAAGTGTTAAAAGAGTCGAAGAAATTTGAAAAATAAATGAAGATATATTTGTTACCTCAGAACTGGAAGCAAGTAGGCCTTTCCTTATTGCAAGAGGACTTGTTACTCCAGGCTTCTTCTGAAAGAGGAAAAAGAATTAAAGGTGATGAAACATGGTCAAACTTTCTACTTAAAAGGTCTAGTCAATTAACAAAGATATACCTCTATTTGGGGTAAGCTGGAAGTGGATTTGATCACAAGTTTCTTCTTTGTTTTGGGTGGTGTTCTTGCTGTTGGCTTGTTTTGCTTTGGTGCTGCTTTAGTGGGCTTTTTCTGTGAAACAGCAGCTGTTCATAACGCAAAGATTTTATCAGGTAAATGGTTTTAAATTTTAACTAATGAAGAAATATGTTTTTTTTTTTTAAAAAAAAAGGGCCATACCTGGGGATTTGTTCTTCTCAGCAATTTGAGAGGGAAAAGCTGAATACAAAATTTTCGAAATTTCTGCATCAGTTTTTCCTTTAGAAGCTTTAGTATAGTATTCACCCCACCAATCTTGGAATGTCTTCGTACAAGAAATACTTGGTTGAAATTTAGCAGGTTCAAAGAGCAAATCTTTGAAACGAAAATTCTTGAAGATTTGGTGATAAGCTTGCTCTGTCTCTGGAGTGTTGAACTCTCTCCTGTGCAAGCAGACCGGAGCCGGTCGAAGTTGGCATAGCCCAAATTGCCTTGAAAAGTAGCTGGGAAAATACTTGCTAATGCCAAGATTGTTTTTGTTGTTGCTTGGGGAGAGCCTTATCGAAAGAAGAGAGGGCGAAAGATAGGCTTGCCAGATTTGGTTTATCTCTTCGGCATTTTCTGTCGAGTTAGAGGGAAATTCGTTGATGAACCAAGATGGTCCATAAGTGCATTTGACAAAAGGCGCCATAGCATCAACGAAAGTAGTGCACTTGTTGAAGATGTCGAAATACATGGAAAACGTCTCTTCATAAGACAAGTTTTTCTCCCTATTCTTTAATTGTGCTAGTCGAACTCCTTCTGTTCTTCTAGTTGGTAAGGTTGGTTGAATGTCCTTAGGAATAAACAAGTTTAGCCTTGATTCAAAAGTGGCTAAGAGCCAAAGTTGCATAAGCCACATAGGACCAGCAATGAGCAGTTTGTCAGTTGGTTCGCTTTCTTTCAATTCGAGGGCAGCACCATCAAGATGCTGATAGAGATTTCCTAAAACCAATTTCGCTAAATTGATACTCTTGGCTTTATGGAGTTGAATGGCCAAAGGAACGAAAACTTTTGCTACTTGGAGAGAACGGGAGCAAAAGACAAAGCATGACAACCATAGGGTAAGAAAAGCTATATGTTCTGAATCAGACACTTCAGCATTCTCATTATCATGATGATCAGCAATATAAGCACTAAAGGTAGGGTTATTAAATGAAAAGCCATAGTCGTTGGTGGCCAGTTTAGGGTCAAAGGTTTCACCCAGTGGTTTCAGACCAGTAATGGCAGCCACATCCAACAGAGTGGGAGATAACATGCCACACTTCAGATGGAGACTATGAGTGGATATATCCCAGAACTGCAATGCTGCTAGAATCATAGTGCTGTCGTATCTGGGTCCATATTTCGACAGTTGGATAATGTCAAAGATCCCCTGTTCTTGCCAAATGGCTTCCTTTTGGTTTTGAACCTTGTCAAGCCATGCGATGTAATCACCTTGTTCTACCTTAGGAGCGGATCTAAATACTCTGTTGGGGTTTTTCAGAAATTCCAAATGAAAAGGAGTTTCTTCAAAAATTCTGGGTTGAAGTTTACGGTGACTAGGAAAAATTGCTTTAACTTCTTCGCTTTCTATGGGGTCAGGAAGAGGACCTAAATAAGCATGGGTAAAAGGTTTACCAGCTGGAATAAGTATCTGATTAAACCAAGTTGGTGAAGGTTCTTCAACGAAGCCTTCAAAGCCATGCACAACAACTGTTTGTTCTTGAGGTTGAGCGATGGAAGAAGCCATCTGTGTAAATAACGAACAAAGAGGGTTGTGTTCTTAGTGGAGATGTCGAAACGATGAAAAAGTTTGAAGCTTTCGTGAAGAGGCAAGGTTAGCTGAGAAATTTTCAGAGTTTAAGGTTCAAAGGGAGCGTGAGAATGAAGAAGATGAAGTGAAACGTATTTATACGTTAGAGGTGCAACGGTTGCACGGTTACGACGCTTCGCACGTTTGAGATTCTGAAAAGACGTGGTCTACCAACCAAATAACGTAGCCCAATGAAACGGTTCGCTTTAACTGCGTAAGGTCATGATCATTTTTGCCTATCACCATTTAATGCAAAGTTGTTGGAGGTGACGTTTCGAAATCTTCAAAAATATTCTTTTTCTTCCTTAACACTTGTGCTGTCGAAAAAGATATTTTTGGGGGGCAATTTGTTAGCCTACAATTTCGACAAGGCTTTTGAGTGGTTAGTTAATAGGGTTTGACTCTTCATTAAAGATCATTCATAATGCCTTCGGAAAGAAAAAATGACATTTAAGTCATCTCAGCATGTTTTCGACAGAAGAAGTCTTCACCAATTCGACAGGGAAGAGTTTTCGACAGGACAGTGTATTCAGGATTTCGTCAAGCAGTTATTGGCAAACAGTTGTGTCGAATTTCAAGACTACGGTTAATACAACGTAGGCAGTATGTGGCATCGAGCGTGGCACGAAGTCCATCACTGGTTAATGAGACGTAGCCACGTGTCCATAGCAGTTTACATTTCAGTCATTATTCGTAGCCACGTATCCATAGCAGTTTACATTTCAGTCATTATTTTCTGTATAAATAGTGGTTTCTACGTAGAAATCAAGGTGGCAAATTATTATACCAAACACACAGTTCTGAAACTCTAACTTCCAAGTCACAGCGAAAACAGAGTAAAAGAATTATTGTACAACGTATGTGAATTTGTGCACCATTCTCTTTTCATTTAATGCAATTTATTACTTTCAATACAAGTCATTTTACATTTCTGCGTTCCATTTTATTACTTCTTTTTTCTTTGATTTCCATTTTCATGGTGAATTGTCTCCCTTTTAAAATATATTTGTTGACAAAATGCGGTGTTTAAAGGCAATTGCTTTGGAGATTTCTGGTTTAATCTCACAAACATTTCTAATAAAACCAGTGATTGTTTGCTAAAAACACCAGCGAACACAATGTTGTTAAGAACTGTTTCAGTACTACACTACTTGTAACATCCCTAATTTTTTTAAAGACTCGTACTATGATGTCTAAGACCGAATAATTATTTGTGGGCATAATTAGTCGTGTCTCGGGGATTAATAAGTCGAGGAAATTGTCAACATAATTGTGTTTCCCTCGAATTATGGTTATTTCATGACTAAAAAGGAAGTTTAAGCCGAAGGGTAAAATGGTCATTTCACTAAATATCATTGGACCGATCTATTAAGGGGTCATGGCTATAGATGTTAGTCGACCCAAGTATTTTAGCTAATCAAATTGCTAATGATAGGAGATTATGCATTGGGGATTGGTAGTTTGGGTAGAAGTGAATTAAGGTCATTATGGTAAAATTGGCCTCATTAATTTCTAGCTGAACCTTATAGCCAGCCACATCCTCCCTTGTTTTATTTTTATAAAACACAATTCAGCTGCTGGGAGTTTAGAGGAAAGAAGCCATGGGAGAGAGAGTGAGGGGCGAAGGTAAGAAGGGGAGAGGGAGAGGAGAATCTTCAATGCATGTAAATCCTTCTTCCTCCATTACAATCCTCTTTCAATTTCCTTTCCATTGATGCTGATTTCCACCACTGAAAGCTTCTCCTTCTTCTTGCTTCCAAATCGCACAAAAGGGGGAAAATGATTGAAAGTTGGGTTCTTTTTGGTATTTCAGTTCTTGAGCATAGAAAATGGTTGTTTGGATCTGGTTTGCTACATTTTGGAGTTGATTGGAGAGCTGGAAGTCTAGGGACAGAACTGAGATACTAGCACTGAGGTTGGAGCCCAAACTCGTGGTGACAAGAGACTGAAGATGTTGGTTCAAAATTATCAAGATTTCTGGGTAAAACCCGTTTTAAATACCTTCAGTGTTTTCTTCGTATCTCCCAGTACACAACTCCGATGATCACGATTTTTGTTTCTCTGGAAAGTAGACAAAAAGCTCTTCATTTTGGGCACAAGAACGGTATGATTTCATGGAGAAATGAAGGAGATATCATGTCCCCAAGTTACGGTTTCAGAATCAAGCAATGTCCTGGACCAGTCATCTTGTTTTGTTAATATCTCCCAAACCTCTGGATGCATACGTGTGAAAATTTGATCATCAGAAAGAAGACAAAATTATCTTCAAAATGGGCACTGATTTGAGTAGATTTGGTTACGGATTGACTGAGATAACTCTGTTTCAAAACTGCTCCTTGATTCTGAAAATTAGAAATAAATCTGGAAATAACGGTTCGTTGGATTAAGGGTTCGATTCGTCATAAGTCTCGAGGGTCGTCAACTCAAGTACCGGATGAGTGTTCAGTAGCAAGAATTTGATCGAGTTACTGGTGGTGCATGTGGGACCCATCGAGTCCAGATGCGGAGGCACTAGGAGCGTGTACGTGACTACGGGGATTGTTCGAGTGGTTACAATCCGGCCGTCCGTGTTTCGACGTGATTTCTCGGCAATCGTCAACCGGGTGAGTTCTACTCACGATTAGGGGAATAAATTGAATGTTTTGAACCTTTGGTATATTCTGAAATTTTACTGGAAACCGAGTCTTTAAGGTTTTTGAAACAAATTCTGAGTTTTGGAAAAATTGACATTTTACGGTTCTGAAAATCATAAGCGAATTGAAATGATATTTTGACAACGATTTTGCATTTGAAATATACTCTGGAATATTGCCAATTTTCTGGGTTTCAGGTGGGACGGAAATTTGGAATCGAATCGAGAGCGAACGGAGAGCGAAAGTGAGAAAATTGCGAGTTGGACATTAGACTGGCAGTTCTGTCAACTGGCGCGTAACTCGCGCACGAGTCGCACGCCGCGCGCCACTGTGGAAATTGGTTCTGTCAACTGGCGCACAACTCGCGCACGAGTCGCGCGCCGCGCGCCACTGTTCATTCTGATGCGTGACTCCGTTTTTCTCGTTTCAACGCTCCGTTCAATCCCGAACCTTTTTTAATCTCTTTCTCAATCATTTAAAAAGAGATTGCCTTACTGACAACCGTATTTTGAACTTGTTCAACTCATGTTTTTGAAAAGGGCTTCAAAAGCATAATTGATTGAAAAACTGAAACACTAGTATACGTGTGGGTACACCGACTGATGGACTGACTAAATATATATGTTTATATATGTCAAATGAAAATGATTATAATGCCGGAGGTCTAACTTATGAATTCCTCAAAACGGGTTATAGATCGATATGGATATTGTTTATCCGATTATTATGTAATTGATCCATGTGGTGATCGAAAAGATATAAATTATCTAACTCTCGAGAAATTGATGCATATTGTCATATGTATTGCGTTGGGTGACGACCCGACAAGTAGCATACTAGGTAGGGTAGTCATGACCCCTTACCTAGGCCCTGTATACGTTTTGGCGTGGTCAATTCGTGGGTTATCGGGATTCGTAGTCGTTGTACAGCCGATTTATGCTAAACTAAAATGAAAACACGATTTGCCGGGATTCGTAGTCGTTGCACAGTCGGCATTTCGATTTATAGCTTATGATTCGGGATTCGTAGTCGTTGTACAGCCGTTTCATGTTAAGCTAAGATAAGAACACGATTTGCTTGGCATTTCGATTAATAAATAAGACATTGTTATGTCAGATTTTGTTGTAACGGTTTCATAAATTGAACCGAGTGTCAGTGAGGGGGCACGGTAGGACTCACTGAGACAAGTTGTCTCACCCAATCCATATTTGTTGTTTTTACAGAGAACAGGTCATAAGGACAGCAGGCGGCACAGTTGGTTGTCGGGTTCGAGGAGAAGATTGAAGATTGATTTATTATAGTAGTCCTTGTTCTTCTGTAGTTGTATCTGTATTCGGTCGTATGACTCGAACTTGTATCATGTTATATTTTTATAGTTTCCGCTGTTTCTTGTAAAGATGTATATCTGAACAGGAATTTTTATACTCTGATTTATACCAAATTGTATATTTAGGCATTTCTTTGTTAAAGAAATACCGGGGTGTTACATTACTATATATATATATATATATCCTCAAATCTAATAGGAACCAGATATAGATGCAGCAGAACCAAACCAGTCTCAGAATTCTGTTCTTCTGTTTACAATGATCAGATTCAATTTTAAATAATAGGAAAATGCTAAATGTCACCATAGCATATTTCATTCAGGATATATGCACGAAGAGAAAAATGTAAAATGTGGCATGATTTTATTATTTGTGATATATAGCAAAGCTGTTTTGGCATCTTTTAATTGTAAAAGCATATTTCAAGCTATGAAACTGATCCTTTTTTGTAAACATTTCTTGCATACAGGTAGTGATTAAGAGTGTGACTATGCAAGAAACATAATAGGAAGTTCTTTGACTCTTCTCAGATTTAAGCTTCTTTTATTCTATTCTATTCTATTCACTCACTCTATTCTATTCTATTATTTTGTGAGTAATATTATGATTGATGTATATTTATATCTATTTTTATATAGGAATATTTCAAATAAAGAAACATAATAGGAATATTTCAAGAAAATGTCCTAATTCAAAAATTGTCAGGAGAATAAGAAAAATAATCTATGAAAAACCTGCAAAATCTGAAAGACCAACAGCATGCAAATTCAGGTGAGGCTAATCTTATACGCAAATAACCGGGACTAATTTGGTGTCTGACACTACTGGACTATCCGAATAAAGAACAACATTTCTTAGACACGAAGAGAACGAGGTCCTCTATCGAAGAAAAGGAGAAATAGTAATATCAATATTGTAACCATTGAAACAAGTTTAGTATCACCCGAAAGACAATGGATAAAATGCAGAAACACAAAGTCAAAGTAATTAAAATCCAATGGGACAAATTGAACACCACAGTAAAAAACCTAGAGATTCCAAACAAGCCTACACACGAAAAAATCCAAGCAAAGAAAATATATGCCTGATAAGTGCGATACCTTGAATTTGAAATCTTTGAATGTACCTTCTTAATTCAAACATAATAGATTGCAACTACAACCAACAAATTTGAACCTCTAGCTGCTCAAATCTTATCCAAATTTAAAGTCTTTAGTCCACAAGATGGAGATAGCATTTGGTTCATATTCTATTGGCCATAGAGAAACAAAGTACAAGAAAGGATAGAACCGTGCAATTAAGAACAAAGAATGTAGCTCCACACAGAACAATAGAGAAGTGCAGGAAAGGAGAAACCTCAACTTGGGTTTCTCCAAAATCAAAATCAGGAAAAGAATAAAATTATCCCAAAATGAAATTGATTTCTATCTACCAGTCAAAAGAAAAGGGTATCCCTCTAATTTAACCAAAAGCTCACTAGACCTTAGATAAATATAAACAAAGCCAAACTAAGCATGTGACCATACAAGAGACATCATATAATATTCAAAACTTGTAGTCTGTTTCGTAATATATGAATTGTAGTTAGGAAACAAAAATTACATCAATTTAACTAGTCTAGCTTGTGATGACCGTTTATGCAGAGACAATTGCTAGAAATTGGCAACTAGGGGTAGCAAACAGATCCAGCTTAGATGGGGTGACAATTCTGCGTCATTAATAGTTCATACTCTTACTAATCATCAGAGGTGTGGTAAAACTAGTGGAACTAAATACTTTTTAGTTTCCCAATAGGACTGAGTTTAGTCCACATGATTTAGACGGATTTACTCCATTATGAGAAATTAAAGACCCTAAACCCTAAACTGTCGCTGAGAGGGCAATGGATACATATTGTTGAAGCATAACAGATCCAGCTTCAACAATACCCCATAATCATTTTTTTAATAAAAAAATAAAAAAGATGCAGCTTTCCTAGGTACTAAACCTGACTTATCTTTTTTATTTTTTTCATCTTGAGTAATGGAATTGGTTCTGTGTTTCTACAATCAAAACCGTAGGAATTGACTGTGGAAGATTAATAGGTGAAGGAAGGTGATGCTGAGATTGCAGGGGAGCAGATGCAGCTTGCTGCACAGGATCTGCAATTCCAGTAGTTTGAGTTTCTGATTGTAGATTTGCCAGTAGCAGCTGAGCTTGCACTATCCCTTGCTTGTCCTTGACTAAGCATTGATCATTTCTTGCAATAATCTTGGAGTTTGGAATGCTTATTTGGTATGGGAAATCATTGCTTTGTATTTTCCTCTGTTTCTTTGTTTTTATATATAAAGATAAGTCAGGTTTAGTACTTAGGATAAATGGTCAAAACTCTGCATAAATAGTCATCACAAGCTAGACTAGTTAAATTGGTGTAATTTTGAACCACTAAATGCTTGCACTAAATGATCAGGTTTAGTACTATCCTTGATTATTGCACTAAATGCTTATGGCGTGGTTCAAGTGGGTGTTCATTAAATCAAAAAACTGAACCTGGTGTTCATAAGCATGCCCCAGTAATCAAAAAGATGAAACATCAGCAAAAAGATGAAAGAAATCAGCAAAAAGAACCATGCTCCATTAATCAAAAACCAAAATTTTCAAACAATCAAACATCAGCATACATCAAATAACCAAAAACTAAAATGGGTGTTCATCAAATCAATAAAAAAATAAACTTCAACAGAACATTGGATGAAAAAATGAGATCAAAATTGAAGGTTGTGAAGGAATTCAAAAACCAAAATTTTCAAACAATCAAACATCAACATACATCAAATACCCAAAAAACTGAAATGGGTGTTCATCAAAACAATAAAAAAATGAACGTTGACAGACAGAGATACGGAGAGGGGGAAAGAGATAGAGATACGGAGAGGGGGAGAGAGTTACCAATGGTGAAGAACGGCGGAGAGCAAGAAACCACAACGGAGAGGCACAAGCTGGGAAGAGCGGTGGTGAGCAGCGGTGAGCTAGCCGTTTCTGAAACTCGGGGACGAATCAAAGCTGGAAAGAATCTGAGTTTGTTTTAGGGTTTGAGAGATTTATAAAAGAATGAAATGGAGAGGGGGAAAGAGATAGAGATACAGAGAGGGGGAGAGAGTTACCGATGGTGAAGAACAACGGAGGAGAGCAAGAAACCACAACGGTAATGGCTGGGAAGAGCGGCGGCGAGCGAGTTTGCAGAGGGAATCTGAGTTTGCGCGCAGAGGGAATCAGCGGGGAAGAACAACAGAGGAGAGCTAGGCAGTTTGCGCGATGAAGATGGAAAATTAGACTTCGTGCGCGAAACTGCACTAGATACGCGCGCAATGGAGAAAGTTAGTATGCCGTCGGTTGCCTGGATTTAGTGGTGGGTATTAACCGACGGTAATTTCCGGTTTTGAAACTCAAAATCCCAATTTTAGCGTCAGTCGTAGGCACGTGACGCCAACCAAGTGACGTAAAATTCCTTTTTTCTTGTAGTGGCATCCAAACATGGCACAAGGCGCCCTGGAGGTCGCCAACTTCAGACCACCGCACCTTGGCATAAGGCGCCAACATCAGGAGGCATGGCACAAGGCGCCCAGGAGGGCGCCAACTTCAGAACACAACACCTTGGCACAAGGCGCCCAGGGGGGCGCCAACATCTGGAGGCATGGCACAGCGCGCCCAGGAGGGCGCCAACTTCAGAACACAGCACGCTCAATTGGTAGTGGGAAGGGGGTTTAACTTGCACTTATGCCTCAGGTGCAAGGTTCGATTCCCACGGAAGGCAAAAAATTCTACAAGAGGGGTAGAGAAGACCGTGAGGTAACAGTGGGACCGGGGTGGCCGCTGCGGTGGACCTGGGCTGTTACAATAAAAATGCGCCTTTTTATGTAACAGCCCAGGTCCACCGCAGCGGCCACCCCGGTCCCACTGTTACCTCACGGTCTTCTCTACCCCTCTTGTAGAATTTTTGCCTTCCGTGGGAATCGAACCTTGCACCTGAGGCATAAGTGCAAGTTAAACCCCCTTCCCACTACCAATTGAGCGCGCGCTCAATTGGTAGTGGGAAGGGGGTTTAACTTGCACTTATGCCTCAGGTGCAAGGTTCGATTCCCACGGAAGGCAAAAATTCTACAAGAGGGGTAGAGAAGACCGTGAGGTAACAGTGGGACCGGGGTGGCCGCTGCGGTGGACCTGGGCTGTTACACATGGCACAAAGCGCCCAGGAGGGCGCCAACTTCAGAACACAGCACCTTGGCACAAGGCGCCCAGGAGGGCGCCAACATCTGGAGGCATGGCACAAGGCGCCTAGGAGGGCGCAAACATCTGGAGGCATGGCACAAGGCGCCCAGGAGGGGGCCAACTTCAGAACACAGCACCTTGACACAAGGCGCCCAGGAGGGCGCCAACATCAGGAGGCATGGCACAAGGAGCCCAGGAGGGCGCCAACTTCAGAACACAGCACCTTGGCACAAGGCGCCCAGGAGGTCGCCAACATCAGGAGGCATGGCACAAGGCGCCCAGGAGGGCGCCAACATCAGGAGGCATGGCACAAGGCGCCCAGGAGGGCGCCAACTTCAGAACACAACACCTTGGCACAAGGCTCCCAAGAGGGCGCCAACATCAGGGGGCATGCCACTAGGCGCCCAAGGGGGCGCCAACTTCAGAACACAGCACCTTGGCACAAGGCGCCCAGGAGGGCGCCAACATCAGGACGCATGGCACAAGGCGCCCAGGTGGGCGCCAACATCAAAATACAGCATCTTGGCACAAGGCGCCCAGGAGGGCGCCAACATCAGGACGCGGCATCTGGGCACAAGGCGCCCAGTAGGGCACCAGCATCAGGACACGACACCCCAACTCGGTGCCTGGTACAAGGATTACACCAAGGGAGGTGTGAGTCACGGTCGCGGTGAAGATATCTTATACGACCCGACAAGACAGATGAAGTAACGCTTCGGGTAGATCGAAAAAAATTCTTCAAGCCAAGACTATCCTTCGGAGTAATCTCGGCTTGGAGGGCAGCTAATCTGGACTGGACCTGGGGGTCCATTTAGCAATACCAGGAGGTCCATTTAGCAATTGGATATGGATTGGCCCAACAATTTCGCCCCATATCCACAACATACAAGCCCAATTAAGGTCATCACACTCGGATGGTTAAGATCAATTCTACTGATCCGACGATCCACAAACGGGCTCGATTTCCTATAAATACCGGCTCCCATTGCAATCATAAGAGACACACTCTCATTCCTAGCTAAATCACTCATCTGTTCTCAATACTGAATTGAGCGTCGGAGTGGCTTCGCAGGTACCCCCCAGGCTCACACTAACCTCCGACCAGGCAGCAAGAGACCTACCAACTACAGTCAACCCAATACTGCAAGGTACAGAACAAGCTTACTTTAAATACAATTTTGGCTTAATTACAGTTTTGGTGCCCCTAGTTTGACCAACTCACGATTTTGGTCCCCCAAGTTTTAATTTGACGAATTTGATCCCCTTATTTTCCCAACTTGTAAAATCAAAGTCCCCCTCTTAATTTGGTCAAAATTAAAACTCACTTTTGACTCACTTATCCTACGTGGCAGTCCACGTGTTCATCTTTCTTCCTCCCTCACCCCTCCTCTTCCTTTCCCTCGTCAGCCACCAACAGCCACCACCCACCACCCATCACCTACCCACAGCCATTTGTAATGTGTCCATTTGGTTGTCTTGTTTAAATGAAGTTAATTTTAAACAACGGAGTGAAAAAGAAAGTTGAGGGGTTTAAAAACTGTACCATCGAAAATCTTAAAAGCTGCAGGAAATGAGGTCTCTGACGCATGGGTAAGGTGTATTGAGGCTGAATAGTCATATTCATTTCAATCGGTGACTGTGTGTTATCATTTCAATCGTTGTTTGGAGAGAAAAGTCTCTAACGCACCCGAAAATCACTATTGACTCCGAAATAGTGATAATATAAGGAGGTGAGAAGATCTTAGTTTCCCAGAAGTTGTTTTAGAGGTAAGAAGTTGTTTTGGAGTTTTCCGATTTCAATTGTCAAAACCGCGAAGAAGACAAAGGTATGTTATAATATCTGAAATCGTCAAAACCGATAACCTGATTTACACATGCAAATGACTTCCTAAGTGAATCGTGGCCTCCTTTTTTAATATCTGAAATCAATATAAATAGCCCCTTCCATGTAATTTTGTAGATTGTTGCAAGTTGATCTTACTGAACGCTCTGTGGTAATATCCATAAGAACCATTACTAATATGGTTGATCAGTTTCGAAAAAATGTTCTCCCAGAAAAGGGGAAACTGCAACCTATCTAACAAACATTTTATATTCGACTATGCTTTCAAATGTAAGTTTGGGTGACATTAAACCTATAACCTGGAACATAGTTTTAATTTTGGGAGTGTTTGTAGTGGTTTATACAATTAGAAATTTCTTTAGCACATGTAATAGATGGGTAAGTTATTCGTGTACTAATGGAAAATTTTATTCTTATGAAGATCATCATGGCAAACAAAGACTTCCTTGCAATTATTCGGAAATGTGATGTGAGTATTCCACTCTGTTGGTTTTCAGAATACATTTTTTAGTTGCTTTTTTGTTTACATTTGGTTATATATAAATTAATGGAATTTTTGTTATTACAGGATGATGTTCAGATCCCAAGGATTTTTAATGATACATACTCAGCTCAGCTACCCAAGAATGTTTTTATGGAGGATAAATTTGGAAACAAATTTGATGGTGAATTGTTCGTTTCTTGGCGTGGTCGAGTTTACATTTCTACTGATGCGACAAAGATCCTTTGAGCTTACACATATAGGAGGTTTGCTATAGTTAGGCTGACTTACACATCAAAAGGGAGATTCAAACTGTCTGTCCTTGACTCAACACGCTACTTTGATGAACACAGTCCTATTCCAGGCTTGTTACCATTTGAGAATGATTTACCTTTGCATTATTCTGAATTTGACTCTGTTGGTACCTATGAATCACTTCCACGCGTGTATGCAAAAAAGATTGAAATGATTAACAGGGCTTTTAGGAAGGTGATGGGTGCTGGGTGGTGGCTGACGGAGGGAAAGGAAGAGGAGGGGTGAGGGAGGAAGAAAGATGAACAGTGCCCTGCTTATGTGGACTGCCACGTAGGATAACTGAGTCAAAAAGTCAGTTTTAATTTTGACCAAATTAAGAGGGGGACTTTGATTTTACAAATTGGGAAAATAAGGGGTTTAAATTCGTCAAATTAAAATTTAGGGGACCAAAATCGTGAGTTGATGAAACTAAGGGGACCAAAACTGTAATTAAGCCTACCATTTTTGGAAGATGAGTGAATATATATATACTATTAAATCATGTTTCTACGGATGTTTTAATAGTTTAAAATTTTGTGTGCATGATATAAATATATTATAAGATGATCTAAAGGTTTGACTGATTTTTTTAGCATACTAATTACATTAAAATTTGAATTTCTTTTACTTATTCTATAAAAATCGGTTAGACAAATTTTAATGTGTAAAACAATAAACTTACATAATATGATATTTAATAGTTGATAATTTTAAATATGTAGTATCACTGATTTTATTTAAAATATTTTCTCAAGGAATTCATACACACACATATTATGGAAAATATTTGACCTTATCTAAAATCATTATATTATTCTCATGGAATGAGTCTTGAAAACATTACTATATTTTATATTTTTTAATAAAATTTGAAATTCTGGTAAAAATCTAATATTTGATTTTTAACGAAGTAGTATTAATATTAATTAAAATGTCTGATATGTTATGTTTAATATTTTTTGACCAAACTTTAATAATACTCATTTGGTCAAAATAAATCTCTTTTGACTATATATATATATATATATATATATATATATATATATATATATATATATATATATATGAGAAGTAGATAGCTTATATTTGTTAGATATAATATGTTGAATATGATAAAAAAATATTTATTTTAACTTTTCTGACCATTATAAAAAGCCATTAGTAGGAGTTGTTTCTCCATTATAATTCCTCCAAAACAATATGGCTGCAACATGAGTCGTGTTTGTTTTATCTTTGGAATTCTATTCATCACTTCAATTTTTGCCAGGTAAAAATTTACAAATAGGCAAAAAAAGCCATTACTATAAAAAATTGAAGTGATGATTAGAATTCCAAAATAAACATTTATGAGTTGTATCGTAGAATTCCAAAGATGAATAGAATTCCAAAGATAAAACTTGTCAAAAATTGGAGTAATAATTTAGAAAAACATGTCGTGTTTGTTTTATCTTTGGAAACACGACTTGTATAGTAGTACTTTTCCTAATAAACATTTAGAAAAATTATATTCATCACTTCAATTTTCCCAAGACTTTTTTTGACAAATTTTCACCCACGGTATTCTTCTTTTAATGATTGTAGTTGTGGGTGAAGATTTGTCAAAAAAAAGTCATGGGTGAAACAAACAGACCTTGGGGAGTCCTTTGCACACCTACAGGACCATGTCCAGATCAACAAGCTTGTCTCTGTTTCTGTGTAGAAAGCCTAGCTTATGTACTGGCATTTGTTCTGAAACAGAGTGTTGTCGTACTTCATAATCTTTATGTTTGTAAAAGTGTAAATCCAATTAAAATCTTTATATTATAATAATAATTCCAATAAAAAATGGTGGAAAAATTAAATATATTGACCTCAGTCATAAATAATGGTTATAATTTCGTATTATTAATGATGTGTTCATGACTCTCGTGTAATGCGTCAGAGAAATTTAGAATTTTCAAGTCCAAGAAAAAGAGTTGAACTGGTTTATGCTATCGTTATAAAATTTTTACACCTTCAACCAATAAAAAATTATGGTATGAGTGACTTTTAAGGTAATTGAGATAAAGTTAAATCTTTTTTATGACATGTCATTTCGCGATTGACTGACATTGTTAAAAATTATCAATGACGATGGTGTATATAAATTGAATTCTTAAGGAAATCGCAAAAAACGCGATTTTACAAAGTTGGCAAAAAAGGAATTGTTACCATTTAAATCATTTTAAGCATAATTATAATTTTAAGAGAAATTTATATATGACAAAAATTTAATTTATCATTTTGAATTGCATACATGAAATTCAACAAATTACAAATGAAATAATATATTGTATGTTCTTTTAAGTATATGGTTTTATAATTCACAATATATTTTGTAAATATATTTATCTCTATAACTCGTTATATCTCTTTTCGTTTTCTCCTCTTTCAAATTTAGAAGGTTGACTGAAATAACACGATTATATAAACTAAAGTCATTTATCGATTGTGATTACTAGTATTTAATTTCAATGATACTATCCTCGCTATCCTAACAGACCAATCACCGACTCCCAACAACACCTTTTTTTGTTGCTGTCAATAGACGCCTCGCATGCGTTACTCTTACATACAAAGGTCGATAGATCATAAATTCTAGTAGAGTAGGATTCAGGGATAAGGAACTACTCATTTGCCAAATTCATACCTTGTATGGAATACTAAGTTAATCAACCTCAACACTCGACAAAAGTGTGCTTAGAGTGTCTTGCAAATAATTTCCTAAATACTTAACTGACTCTCTCTAACTATCACAGTTCGATAGGCTCGAACTTACTCTGATACCACAAATGTAACATCTCAAATTTTTTAGCTATCTAAAGCCAAGGTGTTAAACATACATGATTACAGTACCTGTGGATATTTATTAGCTATCCACCCAAGTTTCAAATACAACCATATTTGAAATATGTAAATGTAGCTACATTCTGCTTTAATAACAAGTACAATTATCAAAGTATAATGTTTCAACGTGACTAAAACATCACAATGGCTTCAAGTATTGTTCGAATAAAATACCCCGAAAACCATCATGGCTAGGAGCATTATACATCTGTACATTTGAATGATAGCTTGTGTAACCTCTTTGTGCGTCATGGGCTTAGTAAGGGCAAACTCAGCCTCTTCATTAAGCATACGGGTACTGGCGGCGATTCGAGTGTCAACTACTAAGTAGCTTCCGTGGAAAATTTCGTAGTGCAATCAACTTTAGGAAAAAGGGCTATAAGTGTCTCAAGTATAACTGGATTAAAATGACCTCTGTCAAAAGTCTGAGAGACAAAATTACTAATGTCCTCACCAATAAAATCCCAGTATTGTCTGAATAAAGTACCCTGAAAACCATCGGGGCTAGGAGCTTTATACGAGTGAATTTTATTGATAGCTTGTGTAACACCTTTGTGCGTAATGGGCTTCGTAAGCGCAAATTGAGCCTCTTCATTAACCATACGGGTACTGGGGTGGTGATCCGAGTGGAGGCTACAGAGAATCTGTAACATCCACAATTTAGCTAATTTCATATATTGAAATTAGCAAGAGGTCAAGATAATTAACTTAGCTAAACGATATAATTAGTTATGATTGGCTAAGTGTCCTGATTAATTTAATTGCCAATGATATGATTATGTTTGCCTTGATGAATATTCGGTTGTGGATTTAAAATGAGTTATAAGTGGGAAGGGTTAAGTAAGGGCATTTAGGACAATTCTCCCCCTTTTCTTTTACTAACCCCACTCAGCTGACCCAAACCCACCACATCACCATTATTCAGCATTTCAGAAAATTAGAAAGAAGAAGCTAGGGAAAGGGAGAGAATTTCGAGAGAAGGGAGGAAGAAGGGAGGAGAGGCACTTCTCAAAACCCCCTTGCATGTAAGTTTTGAAACCACCTTTCAAACCCATTCCTCCTCCTCTAAATTGTGATACTAATTTCAGAACCAATACACTCCTCCCCATCAAAACACCATTTTCGATCCATCAAGCTCCTTGGGCTCGGAATGGAGTTTTAGAAACTTTGAGGGTCTGCATGTTCAAAAGTTAGCCAGATTTGAGTGTTCCAACAACCATCTTGGTTAGTTGAAGACCTTAGGAAGAAGTTGGGAAAGCTGAGTTCGTTCGGGTCAGTTTTGGGAGCGATTTGGATAGCGTAGAACCGATACGGGGACCGTTCGTGAAGTTACTTGATCGTTTCAAACCGTGGAACTCGTTGTTTGTGCGATTTTCATCGCAATCGGTGAGTTCTATACTCTCTTAGGGACGTTTATCGTGTCTGAGTTTTTATGTTTCAAAAATCAGTTGTGACGTGTTTTAGTTTCGAAAGAAAATGAGTCGAAAATCGTTTTCCAAGATTGTGTTTTAAACGATAACTTGTGTGATTGATTGATAAATGTGATTGCTATGATTTCTTTTGATTGTTGTCTGGACTGGAATATTGCTAGTTGTGTTAGGATATCGATCGGAAGGAAAATCGGAATCGAACGGAATGAAACGGATTTGTGAAAACAGCAATTTCTGAACCACTGATGAAAAGGCACGGACCGTGCTCCCCAGGTGCACGGGTCGTGTGCCTTGTTCGCAGGATGTTTTGAAAAATTTTAAGACATGACACGGATCGTGCGCTTCTGGAGCACGAACCGTGCGCTCTGTTCTGTTTCTAAATGTTAAAATTTCAAATCACGTGCGGGTCGTGCGCCTCTAGGGCACGGACCGTGCAGATACTTCTGTTACCCTATTTCAAAATACACTTCAGTCCATTCCAAATGATTCCAAGTCCCTTCTAATAAATTACCCAAGGTTTCCCAATGATGGAAACATATCAATACCATGAAATTACACATGTTTGAGGTAGAACTCTCAAGTTATGAAAACAAAGAAAACCGTACATTAGTAAACGCGAGTGTACACACGTCAAGCCAAGATAAAAGGCTAAAAGTCTAAACGAGTCATGTATGTTCAGGTCATGTTAAGTCAAGTCAGGTTAACTCAAGTCAAGTCAAGTTACTTTCCCTTGAGGAAAGGTAGATGGTATACATGTAATAATACGTGTATATCTAGGGTGACGACCCTGAGGATTAGCATACTAGGGGAGGGGAAGTCATGAGCCCCAAAACCTAGGCCCCATGAGGTTTGCCCACTAGTGATTAGTGGATTAGGTTCACCAAAAGTCGAAGAAATAACCGCATAAGGTGGCTCGAGGTGTTGTGTTAAGTTAAGAAAAGATAAGTCATGATATGTAGCCGCTTATTAGGGCTACATCAAGAAAGTAAGAATTATAACTAGTAGTCGCTTATTAGGGCTGCAAGTTACAAGAAATAAAATATAAGTCCACATGGTCGCTTATTAGATCCATGAGTTCAAAGTTCAAGTTTAATAAACCGCTAGAGTTAGTAAAGGGTCTTGATAGGACTCACTGAGATAATGTTTATCTCACCCTTTAATTATTGTGGTTTTTACAGAGAAACAGGGGAAAGCTAAGGTGAAGAAGCACGGTTAGTCGGTGCGACTCTTGGAGTCATTGAAGATTGAGTTTCATGTTTAGGCCGTTGCCCCTTTTGTTTTTTTTATGTTATCGATTGTATAACTATTGTTGCGTTAAAAACACATTTAGAGCAAGTGTACTCTTTCGCAGAAGTAGTATAAAAGATTATCGTATCCACAGTGATTAATTAACAAGTACCAAACTAATCAAGATTATATATTGTTTAGACGAACCAATAGTAGAGTAGTAATGTAAACTAAATAAAATTAGTTAAATAACAAATAGTAAAATACAATATTGGAGAGAGGCCTAGGGTCACGGTTTCACTTACAAGATTCGATTCCCCTATGTCTAGTTCTACATGAATTCCTTTATTTTGTTTAATTACCAACCCCTTTACTAAAGCTATTAATCCGTTTAGTCATTCGCGATTAATATTCTTTTTCCTAAACTAATCCTTGTTTGGTCATGCAAGCATTTAAGTTGAGGAAAAGCATAAAGAACAAAAATGTTGAATGATTGGAAGACTAAATTAAAGTTTGGTCATGCATTAATTATAGCCCCAATTATCCTATAGGTCCACCAACTAATTGCAGTACGGTCGCTGATCAACTAATTGATTATGAACATGCAAAGGGTGATAAATCCTAAGAACGTGATTAAATTACTAGGACAATATTAATTGAAATAAAAATAGGAATTCAGATTAAAAATTAGAACATAAAAAGGTCTCTAATCAAGCAAGATCCACCTAAGACCCTAGAAGAGGATTTATCTATCCATAGTGTTCAAGAACAATGAAATAAAATTAGGAGTCATAAATTATAGAGATAAAAATAGACCTGAATAGAGAAATTTCTGATCTTGAGAATTTAGTCTCCTTTTTTTGCTCCTGAGTTTTCTCACAGTGTCGAGAACAGGTACCCAAAACTTCACTCTCTCCCTAGTGTCCCCGTCACTGTACGCGTTCCTCTGGTATATGTGTGGTGTGCGGCTACTGTTCTTATGTGCCACTGGTTTGGCAATTCACCGCCTCTTGTCAATTACGGCTTGCCTTTTTATATTTTCATTCCTAGGGTTGCCACAATACCCAATTTTCAATTCCCTCAGCCTCATGCGCTATTTCCTTCCATTATGCACATGGGCTTTTTTCTTCTTTTAAACAAATGGACTAGCCTTAATGTATTGTTTCTATCCCAACTCTTTTGTGCCAACCATTTCAAGCTCAATACATGTGCAATGCAATTCACGCATGTCAATATGGAATACAGCAAAATTATTAGGCTAGCTACACATGTGCCCATCTTGTGTGGTGATGCATAAAAAAAATAACAAGAATGTTATTTTGCTAATACAACCCCATTTTGCTTCAAAACACCTCATTGTAACTTTTTCTTTATTTATCTTCTTTCCTACAAAATAAAGAGCAAAGTAAGTCATTTAATTATTTATTTGGTATAATTACTCTAAAAATGACCCAAACATTTCTATAAAATGCACTATATTGGAGTTTATCAACTATCATTGTATCAGTTGTAAATCGTTTCGGCTATCTAAGTTTTGAGTGTTGAACACCAGGATTGTATAAGTTTTAAGTCATGAGACTTAAGTACTTTAGTAAGTTAATGAGGTTCATTGAACCGTTTGATATTTAATTATCGAAAGTTGTTAGTCGTGTTCAATATTCAATAACAGGAAGTTACTCTGATGTATGCCAAGTGGTGCATTTCGGTAAATCTACAAGCTAGAAATACTGGGGTGTTACAGAATCTCAACAAAGGCTTCCGGAAATGCCATTCTCCATTGCAGACTAGCCATACCCTGATCAAGTTTTTACCAACATGGCGCTGCCCTCTACAATTCTGACACCAGGTGAAATTAACCTCCAGTGTAGGAAGATCAAGCAGATCACATATATCTATGGCCTAAGGAAGCATGTTGGGCTCTATAGTGGGGAATATTTCCCCCCTTTTTGTTCACTAGGGAGAAGGATCTCTTTAAAGTCCCCGATAAGTAACCAAGGGCCTTGAACAGCTAGAGATAAAGAAACAAAATGATCCCACAGAGATGGGCGCATTGCAATAGTTAGGCTGGCGTAAACACCAGTGTAGTACCACACCTGCAAACCAAGAGACAATTTCAAAGTAATTGAGTTAAAATAAACATCCACAATATCCACCAGTGTAGTATCACACCTCTAGAGTGGCCTTGGGCTTCAACAACACCAACTTTGAGGTAGTCTGCTCTATCCAAGAAAACTACCATTCTTGCTAAAACTAGAAGTTTTTTGGATAGAGCAGGCTACCTCAAAGTTGGTGTTGTAACACCCCGATATTTCCAGGTTGTAGAAATACCAAAATGTACCACTTGGCATACATCAGAGTAACTTCCTGTTATTGAATATTGAACACAACTAAAAACTTCTATAGATAATTATAAAACGGTTCCATGAACCTCATTAAACTTAACATAAAGTGCTTAAGTATCATAACTTAAGACTTATACAACCTGGTGTTCAATATCCAAAACATGAGTAGCGAAAACGATTTACAACTGTTACTAATAATAGTTATACAATCGATATTACAAAGACAACAAAAGGGACAAAGGCCTAAACATAAAGCTGAATCTTCAATGACTTCATAAGTCACACCTGCTAACCGTGCTTCTTCACCTTTGCTTTTCCGTGTTTCCCTGTAAAAACCACAATAATAAAGGGTGAGATGAACATTATCTCAGTGAGTCCTATCGAGACCCCTTACTAACTCTAGCGGTTCATTATGCATTTATTCTTTGAACTCATAGCCTTAATAAGCGACTACGTGGATATATTTTCTTTGAACTCGTAGCCCTAATAAGCGACTACGTGGACATATATTCTTCTAACCCATAGCCCTAATAAGCGACTACAGTACATGCCTTAATCTTTTCTTATCTTAGCACGTCACGTCGAAATCACTTTCTATTTTCATGATTTTCGGTGAACCCAATCTCGCTGACCTTGGAAGGCGGGCTACATGGAAGGGGCCTAGGGTTCGGGCTCATGACTTCCTTGCCCTAGTATGCTAATAATCTTGGGTCGTCACCCTTGATATACATATATTATTATAAGTATGCCATTCTACCTTTCCTTTAGGGAAAGTACTTCTTCCTTTCCTCAAGGGAAAGTAACTTGACTTGTATTTACATGGATTGAGAATTTACATGACTTGTATGGACTTATAGCCATTTATCTTATCTTGACTTGTGTACACTCGCGTTTACTAATGTGCGGTTTTTCCTCACCTTCATAACTCAAGAATCTTATCTTAAGCATACTCAATTTCATGATATTCATGCATTACAATCATTGGGAAACCTTAGGGAAATGATTAGAAGGAACTTGGAATCATTTGGAATGGACTAAGGTGCATTTTGAAAATGGGTAACAGAAGCTTACGCACGGTCCGTGCCCTGGAGGCGCAGGACCCGTGCGTGTTTTCTAAAATTTTGAAACACAAATGCGTAGGGTACGCACGGTCCGTGCCATGTTTTTAAAACCTTTCAGGCCACCTGCGAACGAGACGCACGGTCGATGCCAATGGGGCGCACGATCTGTGCGTGTTCATCAGTAGCCCAGAAATTGTTGTTTTCTTGTATTTTGACCATTCCGTTTCGATCCCAATATCAATTCCGACCGATACCCTAATTTTACACGCACACAAAACAGCATATAACGGCAAACATATTCATTCCAGCAAACACATTCAATCATTCAAAACACTTCAAAAATGTGATAGTTAAAAACACAGTTTTTGACTCAATTCTTTTGAAACGAAATCGAGAGTTGTGTATTGTAACATCCGCAAAATAATTAATAAAATTATTTGGATGTTAACCCGATTGAATTTATGTAGTACTCGACTGGTAAATTTATTGAGTGCTAAAATTATTTATTGGTTGTCATCGGATCGTTAACCGGATAATACGGGTTAAGGAAGTTTTGGAATCGAAATAGGAGATTTCGATCAATACGGTAATTTGACCACGTTACCAATTATATATTAAATATATATATGTGTAACCGTGTGTGTGTGTGAAAGAAAAAGGAAAGAAAAGAAAGAAAGAGGAGGCGAGAAACAGAGAGGAGAAGAGAAAAGGAAAAGAAGAGAGAAAGAATGGGGGAGGAGGAAGAAGAGGAAAAAGGAAGGGTTTACGCTCATCGAAACGACTTCCTTCCAACACGAAAAACGTTCAGCGTTACTTCCTCTTCATTTTGGTACCAAAATCTTCATCATCAACTCACTCTCCTCAAATCCACCATTTTCGATTTGGAGCTCTAAAGTGAGGTTTCGATTGTTGAAGCTCAAGGATAGCTTGGGATGGTGGTTGACTGGAAGCTAGTTGGGTGATTTGGGGTTGAAAATCAAATTGAGGGTTTTGTGTGAATAGTGCTTCATGAGGAGGAAGATGATGAATAGTGTCCATGGAGGATTTCGAGGAATTCGGCATTTCGGTCAAAAAGCGGTTTCGTGATCGAGTGGAAAGCTTTGGAAGCGGATTTGAGCGTCGTCGGAACGGAAAGTTTGTGCGCAGAATGTTCGTGTGGTTACTCGGTGAATTCGGCTCGATCGTGGTTCACGCTTCAAGGGTGAGTTCTACTCACGTTTAGGATTTTGTTTTTCGAATTAATTGATTGATCGTTTTATCGCTTTCGCTGGTCTGGAATATTACTGGATATTGTCTGTTTCGGGTTAGGAATCGATCGGAGCGAGTCTCGAGTTGTGTCGTGTTGAAATGAAATTTTTGGTGATTTGATTTCGAAAGATTTCGACTTAAAAACCGTTAATTGGAAAAATATGTCGCGTTTTGATACAATTCGTTTAAAATGAGTTTTTGATTGATTTGATTGATTGTGTGACTTTGATTGAGACTGTTTTTATAGTTGTCAAAACTGTTTTCAATCGGAACAAGAATCGGAATTGAGCGGAATAACGAATTTCGCAAGAAAACGGAAAACTTCACTTTTCTGCAGAGGGTCGCGTCACGACCCGTTCTCATCACGTCGCGACCTGGCCCAGTTTTGTCACGCAAAAAGTTTCTGTCACTTTTCGCGTCGCGACGGAAGCAGTTCGCTTCGCGACGCTTTGCAGATTTTTAGCAACTATTCACTGTTTTTGTTTTCGTGATAACTTTTGATCCGGGAACCCGATTGAGGTGTTCTCAGGTGCGTTTGAAAGCTTATTGAAAGGCCTAATCAAATAAATGATTTAAATTGTATAATGAACTGTTTTTGAAGTTATAGATTGTTTCGAAAAACCGACTAATAGTACACGTGTGCGGATATGTTTATTAATAATAAAGCGGACTATGAGTCCTACGTGGTGCGGTATAACTGACGCGAGATGATTATTATTTATTGTCTAAACCGGTCTACGATTCACGATATATAAATTATATCGACTATGGGAAACGGCCCGATGCGGGTGTTACGTTCAATTGTTGGTCTGATTGTAAATGAACTAAATGTTCATATTATTGTAGATATATATATTATATCGAGTTTGGGTGACGACCCATGTTGACATACTAGGCGGGGCAGTCATGATCCCTTACCCTAGGCTCTGTGCCATTAGGAAACACTATTGGTTATGGGGTTCGCCGGGATTAGCAGGTTTGCAGTCGGTGTTATGTTAAAAAGTTTTGCGTTACGTTCACCGGGATTAGCAGGTTTGCAGTCGGTGGTACGTAAAAAGGTTTTATGGTACGGTTCACCGGGATTAGCAGGTTTGCAGTCGGTGTCGTACTGAACTAAAACCTTATAACACGGCTTACCGGGATTAGCAGGTTTGCAGTTGGTGCCGTGTCAAATCTTAAAAAGGGTTTCATAATTGAACCGAGAGTGTTAGTAGGGGTCTCGGTAGAACTCACTGAGATTGTATCTCACTGTTTATATGTTGTTGTTTTACAGAGACACAAGGACAGCGGAAATCCAAGAGGCACGAGTAGGTTGAGCTCGGACTGGTTGCTGATAGCTTAGCTTTATGCTTAAGTTTGCACTTCCTTTATGTTGTCTATGTATTACAACTCATTGTATTGGTATTATAATTTATTTCCGCTTTCTTGTACGATATTGAACACTGTATTTCACTGATGGTTTCTGGTCTTATATATGTTTAAGACTGTTCTGTTGTTATTCAGTGAAAATTTTATAGTGGTGTTCAGTATTTAAACAGGAAATATATCTCTAATGTTTTAGGAATGGTACACTTGGGTATTTTTACTCGATAAAAATACCGGGGTGTTACAGTTGGTATCAGAGCAGTTCGACCTAGTCGGACTTAGTTTAGGGTATAGTCGATTCCTTGTTAGTCCTGGTTGTAATTACACTTGTGATGCTAAGAGACATTGAGCCTGATCAACTTAATACTTAGTGCATCATAAGCGGAATTATGGCAGGATGATCAAGACCGGAGTCTCTAACCGGTGCATCCTCAGGAAAGGTGGCATGACGGTGGAAGAACACACCGCTAACTTTGAGTAGTTGTCTCAGTTTTACCAAGTGATAAAGTAAGCTCCGGATGACGAATGGAGAATGCAGATGTATAAGAAGGGCCTCAGTGCTTTTATGACTTGGGGTCTCAGTTCTTATACTATTACCAATTATGTTGCCTTGGTACAATCAGCCTATGTCGCCGAGGATGATCTCATAGGAAGTATGGGAAAGGAAAGGAGGTAGTTGAAATTATCAACTCCGAATGCAAAGTCCTAAGATAATTTCATTAAAGGAAAAGCAGGTGCAAATTTCTGGTTCCTCAAAAGTCAGAAGATGTTCTAACTGTGGAAAGCCTCACAGTGGTGATTGCAAGCGAAGATCTAATCGATGCTATCATAGTAATGTAGGGGGTCACTATGGTAAAGAGTGCCCTGTAAGGAAGAGTTCTAAGGAGTTACGAGCAGCTCAAAGGCAAGGACGAGTCAACACTCTGGATGCTCAGACAGTTACAACTGTAGCCAATTTACCGAGGGGTATGAGATCAATTTTCAATCACTCTGTCAGTATATTATATGGTTCGGGTGCAACCCATTATATAATAGCTCAATCGTGAGTAGATTGGTTGGGATTAACCTTATCTCCGCTATCCGAGCCGATAACTATTTAAACTGTTGCTAAAGGTCGTGTCATGACATAATCTTTGTATAGAATTGTCTAGTTGTCATAGGAGGCAGAAATTTCGTTGTAGAATTTATTGTTTGCCTATGAGGAGTGTGGACACCATTTTGGGTATGAATAGGATGACTGCAAATCATGTTGCAATCAACTATCAGCTTCGCTTCACAATCAGTTGAATTGCCTAGGACCAATTTCTGAAGCGGTTACCTAGTTCACCTTAGACGGTCAATCTTCATTTCAAGGTGCGGAAGCACATGTTAGTATGTTATCTGCATCCACTGAAACTAGTCTAGATTTGGCGAACATTCAGGTTGTGAATAACTTTCTGGATGTTTTCACGATGAAGTTCTTATGAACCTCCAAAGAGAGAGGTAGAGTTTACTGTAGAATTGTTTCCTGGCACGGGATCGGTATCTATTGTTTCCTATTGAATGTTCCTTTAGAATTCAAGGAAATGGAGTCTCAACTTGAAGAGTCGATGTTAAAGAAATTCATTCGACCGAGTGCTTCTCTAAGGAGTGCTCTGGCGTGATTAGTCAAAAGGAAAAATGGTAGCATGAGATTGTGCATTGGTTATCGACAACTTAACAAAGTGACGATCAAGAATAAATATCCCTTACCAAGGATAGACGATTTACTTGAGCAATTTGAGGTGCTGCAGTGTTTCTAAAATTGATCTGAAGTCAGGATATCATCAAATAAAAGTTAGAGCCTTAGATATTCTGAAGACAACTTTCCGTACTAGGTATGGACATTACGAGTTCGTAGTGATGCCCTTCGGTTTGACTAATGCTCCAGCGGTATTTGTGGATACGTGAACCGAGTTTTTCACACGTACCTAGATCAATTTGTAGTCGTTTTCATTGATGGTATCTTGAAGTACTCGAAGACCATTGAGGAGCATGTCCAACATCTCCGCATTGTTCTGAAAGTACCCCGAGAAAGTAAGTTGTACTTGAAGCCTTCGGAGTGTGATTTTTGGGTGCCAGAGTAAAGTCTTTGGGACAGGTGATTTCCCAAGTCGGGAGTTTCTGTAGATTCTAGTAAGAAGGAAGCGGTGTTGAATGGGAGTGACCAACATCAGTCGCAGAGATCAAAAGTTTCTGGGTCTAGCCGGTTACTATAAGAGATTTGTTCAAGGGTTCTCACAGTTAGTTGTCCACTTACTCGGTTAACTCGAAAGGGTCAACCGTTTACGTGGGATGCTGATTGTGGAGAATGTTTTCAAGAATTGAAGGTTAGGTTGACTTCTGCTCCAATCCTGATTCTTCCGGATCTGTCATTGGAATTTTAAATTTTCGATGACGATTCAGGGAAGGGTTTAGGATGTATTCTAATGCAAAATCAACCAGTGGTGGCTTATGCTTCTAGACAAGTAAGGTCTCATGAGAAGAGTTATCCGACTCATGATTATGAGTTGGCAGCTATTGTGTGTGCACTGAAGATTTGGAGACGTTACCTGTATGGGTCTCGTTTCGATGTCTTTAGTGATCACAATAGTTTAAAGGTATCGGTTTGATCAGAAAGAACTGAATAGCAGGCAGAGAAGTGTGTTGAGTTTCTGGAGGATTATAAATTAGTGTTGAGCCATATGAAAATCCCTAGCTCATTAAAGGATTCTATACGCTTAGCACCGGAAGTTGATGTGAAGCTACAGTCACAAAAGGTATTTCCAGATTTTACCATAGATAGTGATGGAGTCAGTTGTTTCAACGGTAGAATCTGTGCGCCCGATGATGAGAACAATAGAAGGCAAGTGTTAGAGGAAGCACACCGAAGTTTATATTCTGCTCCAGGGTGTACAGAATATAAAGCAGATGTATTAGTCGCGAGGTATTAGTTTGTTAACCTCTCCTTTGTGAAGGTTAACAAGGACATAGTATTATACGATTCCGTTTGACAAGTCAAACGTGAATACGAATGTGAAAATGAGGTGACCGTTGACTGTTTTTCACATTGGGCATAAGCACCAAAGGATTAATTGATGGATCTACTGCAAGGGACTGAACTTTCCAAAGTGAAGTTTGGCGTGCGGTATGGTAGTTTTGAAAAATCATTTTACTGAAAACCCGCATGCTAAAGTTAATTTTGGGAACGAATCAAGGGGCTAATGAAATCTGATTTAGGAAAATCCTAGAAGGACTACTTAGGTTGAGGGAAAGCTCTGAATGCTATTGACCAATTCGGAAAGGAATTGGGTGCGTCGTTGGTGAAAACCTCGTGATGAAGTTGCAATAGAGGAAAAAGAGCTCTGAGTTCTGTTTTGATAGTTGTTTTGAGAACAACAGAGGTGATTTTCATTACGTTCAAGTTTATTTGTTGTCCCCACGGTTTATTTCTACGTTTAAGATGAACGTTCCTGGTAAATCCTCATTTCATCTTCTTTCGAAAAGTGTTATCTCGAAATCTTGGGGGCGAGTCAAGAAGTTTCACAAGTGACTTTTTCGTCACATTGTCGGTGTGTACGAAAACTGTTTTGGATTTTAGAAGATTTGTTGAGAACGTGTTTATACCCCCCCCCCCCTTCGGAGAAATTGTGTTTGTTTTTACCTTTACCGAGGAGTACCAGTTCGTGAATCTCATCTTCAACATATATTTCTATCAAGCGTCTTGTATTACACCCTTTGATTTAGATTAATCAAAGTTGGGGAGCAAGTGAGGAATGAAACTTCAGAAGTGTTTTCGAACGCGGTGCTGAGCCTATGTAGGCGAAAGAGGAGTTTCTCGTGTTGATTCGTAACAAGAGAGTTTGGACTGTAATCTTAGAGGCGTTCTAAGGTAGTAGTCGAACATACTTAAAGATTGGCGTGCCAACTTGGGAAGATTTTCTACACTCATTTAGTTAATTCAAGATTGTGTTCCAGCAACTAAAAGACCTTTCTGAGGATGTCGATCCTCGGTTAGTTGGATGAAAGACTTAACGAAATTTTGGGGACAAAATTCTTTCAAGTTGGGGAGAATGTAACATCCGCAAAATAATTAATAAAATTATTTGGATGTTAACCCGATTGAATTGATTTAGTACTCGACTGGTAAATTTATTGAGTGCTAAAATTATTTATTGGTTGTCATCGGATCGTTAACCGGATAATACGGGTCAAGGAAGTTTTGGAATCGAAATAGGAGATTTCGATCAATATGGTAATTTGACCACGTTACCAATTATATATTAAATATATATATGTGTAACCGTGTGTGTGTGTGAAAGAAAAAGGAAAGAAAAGAAAGAAAGAGGAGGTGAGAAACAGAGAGGAGAAGAGAAAAGGAAAAGAAGAGAGAAAGAATGGGGGAGGAGGAAGAAGAGGAAAAAGGAAGGGTTTACGCTCATCGAAACGACTTCCTTCCAACACGAAAAACGTTCAGCGTTACTTCCTCTTCATTTTGGTACCAAAATCTTCATCATCAACTCACTCTCCTCAAATCCACCATTTTCGATTTGGAGCTCTAAAGTGAGGTTTCGATGGTTGAAGCTCAAGGATAGCTTGGGATGGTGGTTGGCACGAACCCAAGGATGATGGATCGTTGATTGGAAGCTAGTTGGGTGATTTGTGGTTGAAAATCAAATTGAGGGTTTTGTGTGAATAGTGCTTCATGAGGAGGAAGATGATGAATAGTGTCCATGGAGGATTTCGAGGAATTCGGCATTTCGGTCAAAAAGCGGTTTCGTGATCGAGTGGAAAGCTTTGGAAGCGGATTTGAGCGTCGTCGGAACGGAAAGTTTGTGCGCGGAATGTTCGTGTGGTTACTTGGTGAATTCGGCTCGATCGTGGTTCACGCTTCAAGGGTGAGTTCAACTCACGTTTAGGATTTTGTTTTTCGAATTAATTGATTGATCGTTTTATCGCTTTCGCTGGTCTGGAATATTACTGGATATTGTCTGTTTCGGGTTAGGAATCGATCGGAGCGAGTCTCGAGTTGTGTCGTGTTGAAATGAAATTTTTGGTGATTTGATTTCGAAAGATTTCGACTTAAAAACCGTTAATTGGAAAAATATGTCGCGTTTTGATACAATTCGTTTAAAATGAGTTTTTGATTGATTTGATTGATTGTGTGACTTTGATTGAGACTGTTTTTATAGTTGTCAAAACTGTTTTCAGTCGGAACAAGAATCGGAATTGAGCGGAATAACGAATTTCGCAAGAAAACGGAAAACTGCACTTTTCTGCAGAGGGTCGCGTTGCGACCCATTCTCATCGCGTCGCGACCTGGCCCAGTTTTGTCACGCAAAAAGTTTCTGTCACTTTTCGCGTCGCGACGGAAGCAGTTCGCGTCGCGACGCTTTGCAGATTTTTAGCAACTATTCACTGTTTTTGTTTTCGTGATAACTTTTGATCCGGGAACCCGATTGAGGTGTTCTCAGGTGCGTTTGAAAGCTTATTGAAAGGCCTAATCAAATAAATGATTTAAATTGTATAATGAACTGTTTTTGAAGGTATAGATTGTTTCGAAAAACCGACTAATAGTACACGTGTGCGGATATGTTTATTAATAATAAAGCGGACTATGAGTCCTACGTGGTGCGGTATAACTGACGTGAGATGATTATTATTTATTGTCTAAACCGGTCTACGGTTCACGATATATAAATTATATCGACTATGGGAAACGGCCCGATGCGGGTGTTACGTTCAATTGTTGGTCTGATTGTAAATGAACTAAATGTTCATATTATTGTAGATATATATATTATATCGAGTTTGGGTGACGACCCATGTTGACATACTAGGCGGGGCAGTCATGATCCCTTACCCTAGGCTCTGTGCCATTAGGAAACACTATTGGTTATGGGGTTCGCCAGGATTAGCAGGTTTGCAGTCGGTGTTATGTTAAAAAGTTATGCGTTACGTTCACCGGGATTAGCAGGTTTGCAGTCGGTGGTACGTAAAAAGGTTTTATGGTACGGTTCACCGGGATTAGCAGGTTTGCAGTCGGTGTCGTACTGAACTAAAACCTTATAACACGGCTTACCGGGATTAGCAGGTTTGCAGTTGGTGTCGTGTCAAATCTTAAAAAGGGTTTCATAATTGAACCGAGAGTGTTAGTAGGGGTCTCGGTAGAACTCGCTGAGATTGTATCTCACTGTTTATATGTTGTTGTTTTACAGAGACACAGGGACAGTGGAAATCCAAGAGGCACGAGGAGGTTGAGCTCGGACTGGTTGCTGATAGCTTAGCTTTATGCTTAAGTTTGCACTTCCTTTATGTTGTCTATGTATTACAACTCATTGTATTGGTATTATAATTTATTTCCGCTTTCTTGTACGATATTGAACACTGTATTTCACTGATGGTTTCTGGTCTTATTTATGTTTAAGACTGTTCTGTTGTTATTCAGTGAAAATTTTATAGTGGTGTTCAGTATTTAAACAGGAAATATATCTCTGATGTTTTAGGAATGGTACACTTGGGTATTTTAACTCTATAAAAATACCGGGGTGTTACATGTATAGAATGCTTGATCAGCGTAGGTGTCTTCTTTTGTTTTTGTTTTGGGAAATTCTCAAGTGTATGGTTCTTAAGTGGTTCTTGGTATGGGCATTGCCGTATATGTATCAGTGAAGATAGTTAGTACTAGATTGGACAGGTTTTTATTTCAAACACCTATGTCTTTGCATTGTACATCTTTTTGAAAACAGGTAACATATTGGCGTCAGGAAAAAAACCTATATATCTCATACTTTAGATCTAATTCTTGTATTACATTAAAAGAGGCATCATGTTTCGAAAATGCTGCAATACTCTGATTGTTTTGAAAAGGATTTTAAAAGAAAAAAATATGTACTCATGTTCTCATAGGCAGGAAGTGTATGTTTCAAAAATCATCTCATATTAGATGTTTAGTTCACTTAATAGCGCTCCAAAAATCAGGGTGTTACAAACCCCCACCTTCAATTGTAAAACATGATTTGGCAATCCAGGTGATGAAATGGTATTTAGATACTCAATTGAGTGTACATTATCCGCTCGATCACTTTGAGTGTTGTCTGAGTGAGGAGTGTCAAGACTGTAATATGTCATTTTAGTTGTGGTTAATTGATTTGCCATATACTCATTAATTTTGTCAACGACCTCATTTTTAAGTGCCAAAATAGCTCTATCCTGGTAATATGTTGCACGATTAGACACTGTAAGAAATGAAGCATATGTTGAACGGACAATGTCAGCAATAGGGTCACCGGATGTTGTTAACAAAAGGTCATGAGGGAGGTGTAGGTCACTCACATCATCATTAATAACTCCAACAATCCCATCACCAACAGATAGGATCCACTCTGAGAAAATTTGTCGTTCATTGATGTCACTTTCAGATGAAACGCTTAACAACCTCCTATTTGTTGTTAGGGTCATGGTATGACAATGAGACCACAAATGTGATGAATCGATGGTGGAGTTAACAATCCGTTGTCTCGTACCTTTTGGAATGACAGGAAGAATTTGTCAGAAATCACCACCTAGTATAGTGACTTTCCCTCCAAATCGCCTTTCATTATTCCCTCTTCGTTGGAAGCGCAAAATGTCCTTGAGATTTCTATCGACGACTTCAAAGAAATGCTTATGCATCATAGGCGCCTCATCCCATTTGATTAGTTTCGCTCTTGAAATTAGTTCAGCAAGGTGGCTTCCATGTGGATTCCTCATTGATGTTTAAAGGAATATCGAACCGGGAATGTCTTGTTCTACCACAAGACATTAGTAATGCAGCAGCACCACTTGATGCAAGTTAAGACAATTTCACCATTTGAACGCAAACCTGCAGATAGTGCTCTCCAAATGAAGGTTTTACCTGCAACTCCAAACGCATTAAGGAAATATAGACCACCACGATCATTAAGAACAACAACCATAATTTTGCCATATACAACACGCTGTTTAGTAGTCATGGTAGACATTAATCTCATATGTTCTTCAGCCAATACAAGTCTATCATAATTCAACTCATCACTAATGAGACGATTTAGTTGTTGACCTGAGTTTTCCTAATGTAATGCAGCCATAGAAGGAAAATCTGATAATCTCTTATTATGTGCCTGCAGTATTTGTCAATGTTAGATAAAAGGTAACCTTGAATTTGCTCAGGCGTCAAAGTAAGTTATGTGAAAAAAAAATTGTATATAGTTAGTTATTTGAAACAAACATTTTAATAAGGTATAGGATCTATTTTTTTAAATATTGCTATATGGATATTAAGTTGATGATAATAACTATATTGAATCGAATTATCATTGTAGTTAAGTCAATATGTTTATGTAACGCTGTATGTATAAGTATATATGAATATCTATTATTAATATTTTGTAACAAAGATTTGAAGATATATTTTTAATAAAACACAAATACGCATATCTGTTTCCTGAAATGAATTGATATATAGAAAACCATATATACATATATAAATAAATTTAAATATAGAAAACCAATATATATATATATATATATATATATATATATCAATATATATATATATATATATATATATATATACATATATATAATATTAATAAGGCCAACCTGGAGCTCTAAGTATTGATCATTGAATATCTTCACTAAGGATGTCCCTTGACTCTTGAAAAACATATTCAGGTCTACTCATTTGGTTTGCAACCAATAAGGTAGTGAACAACTGACGGAGGTAATGACCTGACCCCCAATGGCTAGTCTCTTTTATTGCATCAATGTATTCTTGGTCATCATTCAATAAACCCATTGCGTAGCATGCATCTCGGAAGTTTAAGTGAACATGATCTTCAACAGTGCGCAAATCTTCATAGCAAGTAGCTCCTCTAACATAATTTAGCATTGTTCGCATGTAATATATTTCTCCAGTTCCTGGTGGTACAAAATGCATGCGGCCAATACTAAAATCTTTTTTCCACGGAGTCCAATGCCGTTCTTTTTTATTCCAGACCAATTTGGTTGGAAATTCGGTGCAGGTCAGGTTCTTTGCATCTGCATACAGGTTGTTTGCTTCAAACCAAGCAAATCGAGCTAAACCTATCAAGTACATCATTAATAGTGCGACGACTATAAAAAATGACATAGTTCTCTCCTGGTAAATGAAGCATTAGTCGCTCAACAGACGGATCTTTATGATGGATATCAAAACTGAATATTCTCCAAACAGCTTTGCAGGATGACAAATAACGACAGTCATAGAATTGTCTAATCACATCAATGACTACAGGAGCACCACCATCAACTGCTGAGTCATAAGAAATTGCAGTAACTCTGTCATGTCCCTTATTGACATACTTGAATAGATATTTGATTGATCGGGACTGGTTACACCTTTCAACATTTATATGAGCGTTGAATTTAAGGAGCAAAGTCTTGTTATATGGTACGACAAAGCTATTTATGAAATAAAAGTAAAAGGGAATATATCAGTTTACTATTAAAGGTAATGTTTAAATAAATTTGAAAGAAATGCGGAGCAAACCTATTGTCCACAAATGATTCTCCTTTCTTGATGACAACACCATCATCCCTAAATTGGATAGCCATCTTCATCAATGGTAGTGGAGTCAATAAATTTCTTGGGAAAATATTTCGAACATGCACCCGTAGCCATGCAAGGTGATGATTGTCTTTGAGCACTACATGGACCATGAATCTTACAGTTTGAGACTACGTTGAACAATTCAAGCTCAGTAATGTGATTAGGAATCTCAGGAGAAATAATACTATCAATGTCAGCAGGTACCACGATTCTACTACTTGGTTGTAAAAAAACAAAGATATGAGCATGCGGTAGTCCTCTTTTATGGAACTCGATTGTATATATAACTGTGGGGGATAAATGATGAGAAAATTAACGGCAAAGCAATAGTACGAGAATACATACAAATTATACAAGGGGAAAATTTAATACCAGCTTTTGTCATGCTGAATATTTTTCCCTTTTTAATCTCCCGGATTGAATGATCCATCTTAATTTTAAACATCCGAGAAACCAAATCAAGCATATCTTCAGACTTAAGGTTCAATGTAGCTAAATACCTTGATAACTAAAGCCATTTTGGGTTGCATGGGAGTGTTATAAGAAGATCCGGGTACCCAGTCCACCTACATATTGCCAATGCATCCTGGTAATTTTGTTGCATATAACGTGAACCACCTGTAAAGCTAGAAGGAAATACAATTCTCTTTCCAACCATTGAGGGATTTAAATTACCTCTAAGAAGTGCATCAGATAAACCTTTATACATGTCTGCCCTGATTTTAGTTTGATGGCTTCTAACCCATTTCAACCTTTGAGATTCAATCATGCTATATGTAACATCCCCAAAATAATTGTTTCAATTATTTTAGTTGATTGTTTTAATTATATTGGTTAGTGAATAATTTTAACTGTAAGTGGGTTAATTGTTGTTAAGTGAGTCAATAAATTATGGTTAAAGTTACCTATATGTGACATTATGTGTATTTTGTGTTGATTGTTAAATTAAATATTGATTGATGTGGGGCTTGTTAAGAAATTAAGAATAGAGTAAGGGCATCATGGTCATTTTACCCCCACCACACACACACACTCTCATTTAGTTGTTTTTAAAAGAAAAGAAAAGAGAGGAAAGGAAGAGGGAGTTTCGAGAGAAAGGAAAGAAAAGAAAAGAGAGAACAAGGAGAGGGAGAGGGACGAAGGAGAAAAGGAGGGAGAGGAGAGCCTCCCAAGTTTGAGGTATGTTTTACTTTCTTTGCTCAATAAAATCAGCTTCTCATTCTCTTTCTATTGGTACGAAACTCAACACCAACAACTCACTCTTTTTCTTTTTACCATTTTCGACCCACAAGGAGAAATAGTGGGATTTTGAACTCTTCTTCTTCATTTCTATATTTTAGAGGTTTGGGGCGTTCAAAAAACGGTTTAGTTGCTGACTTGCTGTGGGGAAATCGATTGGCAAGGGTTAGGGTTTCAATTTGGAGAAAGTGAAGAAATTGTTGGTGTTGTCAGCTTGATTTCTTCCTTGCATTTCCAATATTTGCTCTACAAAGGTGAGTTCTTCGATTAATTGGAGTTTGTTTGGAGTATTGGTTGTTGGCTTGTTGTTCTTCATAGTTGATTTGTGTAACGCCCCAAAAATAATAGATTAATTTATTTAATTAATTAAATGAAATTGGGTGGTAGAAATAATAATATAATTATTATTTATTACTTAATAAAATAATTATAGGTGTTATTATATGTGAGCCTTGGTTGGGTTAGAAATAATTAATTTAAGGGGTGGGGTGTAGCATTTGGGCTTAAGCGGTGGAAGCAGGCCCGTGATCCAAGGGCCCAATATGTTAGGCGCATACTTAAGCTAGAAAATTGAGGTGTAGCTCATTTGTGCCAAAAAGAAAGAAAACGTGAATTAGAGAGGGGAGTGAGAGAGGAGAGGCGCGGCCATGGAGAAAAAGAGAAGAGGAGGCGCGACTTGGAGGAAGAGAGAGAAAGGGGCGTGGGGCAAGAGGAGAGGGGGATCGGGTTGCGGCGATTCTTGGAGCTTACGTATAAGGGGATAGCGTGTTCATCATAACCTAAGGTAAGGGTGGGTCTCATCTTCTCTATAATCGGTTTTTATGATGGGGATTATGTAGGGGCTAGGCTCTATGTATGCATTTTTATGTATTCTTAGTGATTATTGATGAACCCTAGGCATATGAGGACTTGTTGTTGGAAAATCATGTTGTGCGTGCCAAGTGTTTGAGTAATTGTAGATGAATATCGTGATTTATAATGATTGGGGATGATTATGATAATTTGATGTTCGTATTGTTGGATTGAGCCTTGATGATGGAATTTGGTGTTTAATATGTTGATGTGATCATATAAGTGATTTTTGATGAATTTTGGTGTTGCTTGAAAGTTTTTGTCCCACGGTTACTGTAGCAGGGCGCCATGGGCGCCAAACTGCATGTGTGTGCGTGTGTGCTGGGCGCTGGGCGCCAAGGGCGCCAAGGGCGCCAGGCTCCAGTGTGTGTGTTGCGTGCGTGTTGCTGGGCGCTGGGCGCCAGGCGCTGAGCGCCCGTGTGCGAGTGTGTGTGTTGCGCTGGGCGCTGGGTGCTGAGCGCCCGTGTGGATGTGTGTTGCGTGTTGCTGGATGCTGGGCGCCAGGTGCTGGGCGCTGGGCGCCAGGTGTTGGGCGCTGGGCGCCCAGGGCGCCAGTTTTTCAGGATGTTCCCAAATTTTTATGAAAACTGTTTTCGCTATATCTTTTGACTCGGACATCCGTTTTGAACGTTTCAAAAAGTGTTGGGAAGCTCTTTCGATTGTCTACCTGTGTGTTTCATTTTTGGAATAAAAACTTATTATTTTCTGGTGGTTTCTGGGCGCCCAAGCGGCTGCCCCCGGTGGTCATTACGGTGACATTGTAAAGTTGAATTGAGTTCTTTAAAAATCATCTTTACCTATAATTAACAGTTTTAACGTTTTAGTGTCAAAATGGGTGATTTATGATGATGATGCCCCTAGTGGCTAGTTAAATGACTGTTTTTCCCTTAGTGGCCAATATTATTTACGATGATGTGTAAATGACGATGATGCCCCTAGTGGCTAGTTAAATGACTGTTTTGCCCTTAGTGGCCAATATTATTTACAATGATGTGTAAATGACGATGATGCCCTTAGTGGCTAGTTAAATGACTGTTTTGCCCTTAGTGGCTATTATTGTTTATAATGATGTGTAAATGACGGTAATGCCCTTAGTGGCTAGTTAAATGACTGTTTTGCCCTTGGTGGCTATTGTTTGAGTTGATGATGTTTGTGAATAAGTGACGATGAAAATAAGTGACGTTGAGGCCCAAAAGGCTAAGTGATGATCAGGCCCAAAAGGCTAAGTGACGTTGTTGTGTGTAAATTGTGAATTGACAGGTGCTGTGCCTCTTATTTGGCAAATTGGTAAGTGACGGGTCACATAGTTGACCGTGATTGTGTGAATTGTGCGTGGTGCATGTTATAGTGTCTCATGCATCCCATATGCATAAACCCAGTGACGTTTTGAGGCCCAAAAGGCTAAGTGACGATGAGGCCATAATGGCTAAGCGACGTTTGTGAAAAGGTACCTCATGCATATGCCCGCGAGTGGGTTGCACTTCATATACTTACATGACATTGTGATGAGCTTTTGTAGTGATTGAATTGATGTTTGTGACGTGGTTTATATAGCTGGCATTGCGATGATTTGTTGTGGTGATTAATATTGATGACGGACTTGATGTGTCGTGATGTGGTTGATATAGTGTCATAACTCTAGCATAGTGCTTATCATAAGCTTTATTATATTGTTAGATGAACTCACCCCTTCTGTTTGAATGTTACCCCTACGCGGTAACGTGCAGGTGATCTCGAGTGAAGGCTTAGGAATCTGCACTTGCTGAGTCGGGTCGTCTGCTCTGATTATGTAACACTAGGGGAGGGATGAACGTTGTTTAAGCTATTTATGACCATTGTTGTTGTTGGATTTTACTATTGTGAGCCTTGCATAGTTGCAATGCCTTTTATGATTAAACTAGCTGGGTTTCTCCGCTGTGAAGTTGTATTTTAATTAACGATGACGTTTTGAAAGTATTATAAGGCTGTTTTCGAAAAGCGAGTAATTTGGCGTGTAATGTTTAACGAAGTAAGTGTGACATCCCTTGTGATGTAACTAAAATTTGAAACTCTGATTTTTACGCTGATAAAGTAACGGGTAGAAAAGGGGTGTTACAATTTGTAATGCATGTTAATTGATTCATGAAATTTCTTCAAAAGGTTCATTGGGATGTTTGTGAATGTTGAAATTGTGCTTTTAAAGTGAGTTGCAATTTGATTGTGTTTTATGTGATTTCAATTGAATGTTCAGTGGTTGAATATTGATGTTTTGAGTTGATAATCATACTGTATTTGAGTGTTGTAAAGTTAGGAACGAAGTGGAATAGGTATCGGAGCCAAAGGAATAGAGAAATATACACAAAAACAGGATTTTTGGCAAGTCTGATAGAGGAGCCCGGTCCGTGGGCCTCTAGGACCGGACCGTGCGTCCCCTGTCAATTTATAAATTGTAAATTTCTTTACAAACCCGGCTCGTGCGGCTTAGAGCCTGGACCGGGCCGAACATACTGTCACCTATTCTAAAAAGGCTTCTAATGCTATTCCTTTGCACTCCAATCCTTTCCTACTTCATTTCTTAACCCTTCCCAATGATTGTCATGCAAACATAACCTATAAAATAAGAATAGATTGGTTAAAACAATGTAAATAAGTATCGATTTCAGTTATAGATTGGTTAAAACGCTGCTTTGCTTATGTTTGATTGAGATGAATTATTTTTCAAGCATGTAATGTAGGTTTATGATGCAACATAAGTAAGTAGTTTATGTTATGGTTTAAATACAAACCGAGTAGTTGTTGTATCGAGTGTGAAAAGGACCTTAGCGTCAAGTAATAGAACTAAGTGTCTAAGTTAAAGATAAAAGATATATGGGGATGACGATCCCAAAATCCATTGTAGCACACCTAGTGGAGGGGAGTCGTGATCTCGAAGCTAGGGCTCTGACATTATTCGGTATAGCTATACGAATTGGGGTTTCCGTTGAAATTGAGTGATTTGATTTCTGGGATTGTGCTAAGCCACAGAAACAAGACACGGACAAGGAAAACACCGAGAGAGGAATTGTGAGGGGGCGCGAAAGAACTCATTGAGATTTGTAATCTCACTGTTTTTATGTGGTGTTTTCAGATGTACAGGGTAAAGCGTAGCAGACTGAGGAGTATCAGAGGTCTTAGCTACTCAGTTAGATGGAAAATCCTGTTGAGATCTTTATGATATATTGCTTCATTTTCCCTCTCATATATCATTGGACCTAAATCCTTGAATTATAGTCAAGGTCATGTAGTATTTTATAACATTGTCTTGTAGTTGGACCATAGTCATGTTTATTATATCGAATCTGTACCTATTAACTACTTATTTCGGATTTGTATTTGAGAAATTTTCATCTCAAAGCTATATCAAGTGGTTTCAATCCGCTTTAGTTTTAATTTGGTCCAAACTTATGAGCAGGTTATACTCAAATTTATTCAGATTATGTTAATGCTTTTAGTTCACCTAGTTGTGATCTTATGGCGTTATGTAACACCCCTTTTTCTACCCAACGGTTATTAAAAAAAAATATCAGAGTTTTTCGCGCCAAAAGAGTGTCACATTTTTCAAACCGGAAAACCACTTCGCAAACAGAGTACTTTAATTATAACTAACTTCTTTTCAAAACATGCAGCGGAAATAAAAAGGTTTAACTTGGCAATCATACTTCAAAAGGTTTACAACTTAGAAAGGCATATACATAACACATAAGGAAAGACACAAGGACAACCCTTCCGAGTGCTACGTATCAGAGCCGACTCGACCATACTAGAAGAAGAATCTCTAGCCACCTTCAGTCACCGTCACCTGCAGGTTGCCGGCATACGAGGCAACACGACGCAGTAGGGTGAGTCTCAATACATAGATAATAATAGATAAAACAAGAAACACAGAATAATAGGCACACCAGGGATACCATCAATTTACTACACCAATAATACAGTTACACCAAATCCAGTTACGCCGAATACTGTTACACCAAGTACCGTCACACCAAATACAGTTACACCCAGAATACAGTTACACCATTAGTTCAAGAAGACGCAATCAAACACAGGACATGTATGCAATGTATGAAATGCAACCCAAAACTCCACTGGGCATATGCATGTGGATCCATCACCAAAATTGCCTTGAGGGCATTCACCAAACACCAAAATATTTTAGGAGGCCGAGGCCTATTCACCAGAAATTTATAATAAGGCCGAAGCCTAAGGCCGAAGCCTATTCACCAAAAATGCATATGATTATGTGACACCATGACAATGCATCAAGCACAACAAAATCACCAAAGTACGCCATAGCATATTCACCAATAGTTTTACTTATTCACCAACACCAAAAGAGGATCATAGACCCCATTCACCAATAATTATTCACACCATATAAATATATACAACACCATTATACATCACCAAATTTTCAGCTCTAAGGATAGCACACCAATCACACCAAGATATATTCACCATTAATATGCATCATAAACATCACAATCACATCACGACATCGTCATAAACGTATTTATATTGCTCACCAATAATTTATATACTCACCAATCACCAAGATATATATTCACCATTAATATGCATCATAACACACCATGACACACCAAACGAGCAACAAGCATAATCACCAAATAATTTACAGACTCACCAATGCTATTAATCAACTCACCATCACCAAATAATTAATAATCTCACCATATTGACTCACCAATTAAACTCACCAAATAGACTCACCAAACAGACCCACCATTTACACCAACACCAATTCAATTAAACCCTTTTAGGACATCGACACGGAATAGGCAAGCAAAACTACATTTTAGACACCTCGGACAACATCTGCCCAGAACCCTCTGAAAAATAATTTATTTTTTCCTAAAATTAGAATATCCAAGTAGGCACCTGAATAAGCTTCGAAACGCATTTTGAACCATCAAATTTGGACACCCGAGTCAAAAGATATTTAGAAAACAAATTTGGGAACAACAGCGACACCCTGGGCTACGCGAACACGGCAGCCAGAATTCGGCGAATTAGTTAAAATAGTAAACGACATCGGATTCCAACAAACGACCCCTCTACAGAAACCTGAGAAAGTCTAGTTTCTGACTATAGTTTTCTTTTTTGGAAACAATGAGCCAATTAGTACAGTTTTTAGAAACAACCCGAATGGTTCCCAGACTGGACAGATTCTGTCCTTCCACTTCAAATCACTCTAAACTGACTTACACTTGACCAAATGGAACAAAACCTTAGCCTTTACAAAAGCAATTTGAGTATAGTTTCTAATGGAAAAAGAATCGTTCAAATCAGAGTTCAATTGAAGACACAAGACCTGAAACACTGAACCTATACCTAGTTTAAGTTCCGAAATTTGACCTGACTTGGGACGCTCATAACTCGAGCTACACTACTCCAAATTTAACCAAACCAGTGCCAAAGTGACCAAAATTAAGTCTGTTTTCTAACAAAAAAAGGTCCATAATTGTTTGACGAACAGAAAGTTCCCAGTTTTAAAAATACCGAACCTATGTCCAGAATGCTTCCTGAATATTACCCTAACTTGTGGAATTCATAACTCGATCTTCACAGCTCTAAACGCAACCAAACCAGCGTCAAATTAACAAGCATTCAATCAAGTTTTCGAAATGACAAACCACATAATTTTTCAATTAGTAAAACGTTCTCAGTCACTGAAATACTAAACCTATGTCAGAACATCTCAAAACAGTGAATTCAACAACACAAACAACCATCACACTTCAGCCACATATATATCAAACGATCACCCAATCACTCAAATATTTCATGAAACAATTTAAACAACTACTCCTAACACCTAGTCCTCATGATTTCGTGGTTTATAAATTATTAACTATGAACGAGAGCCCCCTTACCTTATTGAAGAACTCGAATCCTTAGGCTTAGAAACCTTGAAAAACTTAGCTTTTCTTCTCTCTCCTCTTTTCTTTCTTGGTCACGAACTCCTCTCTTTCTTTTTGCCTTGGCCGCCACTCCTTAGCTCTCACTCTCTCACAAAATCTAATTTTCTCAACTAATGAAACCCTAACTTAAAAACTCCTTATTTATAGGCTCACTTAACCAATCATGGGCTTTCTTAGTTTATGACTTAATCATGGGCCTCCACTAACACCTCTAATTCGCCACCACCTATCCACATATACTAACAACTAATTATTTCTAATATTCTATCACATAAAATCCCTAAATAATTATCCCTATCATTTTATTTTATTTTTCTCAAACACAAACCCTAGATAATTAATTAAATAAATTAACTAATTATTTTGGGCTGTTACATGTTACATTTTTTGTATCAGAGCAATTCGACCTTGGTGGGCTTAGTGACCTTATGGTCAAGAGATTAGATAGATCGAGTCAGCCAGGGACTTAGACGATTAACTTTCAGAACCTTTCAGTATCTTGTGTGAGGCATTGAGCCCGGATCCACTCAATATTTAATGGGAGAGGAAGATTTTTTTTTCAAAACTCTTTCACTACACATATTGCGATCAACAAGATTGCTTCCAAAATGGAACACAAAAAGAACAAGGACAGCCTCTAAACAACAACAACAACAGCTCTTGGAAGTTTCTCAAAAGGAAGGAGGAAAAAGTATATACCTTTATTAGTTAACTAGCAAGACAAAACCAAGGGTGATCTTTTCTCTTCACAACTCTTCTCCAAAATCCCACTTGAACTAGGTGAAATGGTCCCTTCTTCTTCTAAGCCTTCTTCCACCAACAATGGAGAAATATCTTCCAACTAGAAAAAGGAGAGAGGGAAAGGGCGCTGGAATGTGGAATGAGAGGAAAGGAATGTTGTGTTTTCTCTTTATTACCCTTTTAATTCTTAATCATGCTTTGGCCCTAATTAAAATATTAATTAACTTACACTACTCCCTAGATATGCCACTAATCAATCACTTCTCTTATTAATCCATCAATATCTCTTAAACAGTTTTTATATAAATCCAATTAGTCACCTCACTACACTATTGGGAAAATATCTACCCCGGTATACTTACTAAACAGATAAATCTTAAGATCAACAGATAAATTTTCTCGAAATAATAATTTTTTTACCGTAACGTGACTAAACTATTATTTTAATTGACTATAATATTTTTCCATTTGAAAAATATTTTTTTCACTTCCCTAAGTCATATTCCACTCAGAGAAACACCAATTTAATTTTCATCGAATTCCAAGTTCATTTGAAAATTAAGCAGCGGGTAAATTATACCCCGTCAACCAAAACTCAATAAACATTTCAACACAAATATCAATAACAATTAATAACATCATTTCAACCACAAAACATCAACACATTTATTTCATTTCAACACAAATCAAAAACCAAGTCTACTACTGGAAATTCTATAAAAGACAAATATATATGGTCGGTAAAAAGTACTATACTACCTGAGTCTTACAGAAATAGATGTATATTTAAATTTTGCGCATGTTGATGGTGGCATAGAGTACATGGATTTTTGAAATAATGACATGAGGTTTGTTTTTATGAAATTGCATTGTGTGCTAGTATGTACTGAAATTGTTGTTTGGTGATTTGAGTTTCTGAAATGATAGCTCAACTCCTGTTACTTTGAAAATTTCATGTACAATGCTTGTGTTGTTGAATTTTGGTTAACTTTGATGATTTACATGTGTTATGATAAGAGAAAGAGACTGTTTTAACAGGTTATGGTTTAAGGTATAGCTTAGGATAAGTGTGGGAACGAACGGAATGTTCATTTTCAAAGAAAAATTGGTTTTTCGTGAACTGAGAGGCACAGACCGTGCGAGATATTCTGCCACTCGAACGGTCCGTGCGAGATATTCTGCCACCCCTTTCGAAATTAAGTCCAAATCATTCCGTTTCGACGCCATTGCTTGCCTAACCCTGTCCTTATCCTAAGTTGAGATAATTCACATTGAAATCGACTGATTTGATCTACGTTTAGTGTCACGAGAGTTTTAAATGGTTTATTGGTATGTGTATCGCATAATGAAATGCATAACTCTTATAGTACTTTATGTGTAAAGATAGAGTTTGTGTAGTGAGAACCAATTAGATCATATGGTTATGAGATAACTTTGCATGAAGTAGAAGTGTCCTTAAGTTCAATTAAGCTCAGGAGTAAGTATTGTTTGCACTACGAAGAAGAAAATTTATTTTTGAAAACAACCCCAATGCGATTTTGATTATTCTTCAAACTTATTTGGTGCCATCATGGCCCGATTCTATGCTTAAAGTAGAGGTTTTCAGTAAACCATCATCTCATCTTTTTGAAAGATTTTATTTCGAAAACTTGGGAATGAATGAAGAGGTTCCTGCATTGTATGGCACTCCATGAATTAAGAAATTTCACAGTTGAATTTTCCGTCATATTTTTCCATTGTGTATAAGAACTATTCTGGATTTTAAAGGATTTGTTGAAAAAGTGTTTAACGGAAATTCCCCTTTCAAGAAAGTTGTTCTACGCTTACCTTGATCTAGGATTTCAGATATGTGAACCTTATTTTCGAACTTGTACTTTCTATTAAGTGTCTCATATTAAATGTTTTGATTAAGGATAATCAAAAGTTTGGGTGGGAACCAAACTGTTTGGAATAATAATTTTTTCCGGTGGTACCCTTCAGACACAAACTGAAGAGTTATTTTCAAAATAGATGGATTTGCCTTTTCCCTTGTGATTATAAGAAGTTGAATGATGAACGAGTCAAAGTGGGATCGTGTATGACACTCTTAAGAATTATACTCTGATTTTAAATGTACCGATAAATGAAACTCTTTTAGTTTGAATTGTGCATTACTAATAAGAATCATGTTATGTGTCCTCTCGTTGATGGTTCCAATACATATAGTCAAGGTCCCTTAGAGATTTTACTTGTTATGTAGTAAATTATGTGGTTGAGCAGAAAATAACCCATTGGTTTATCGATCCTGTTGCAGAGATGAGACAATTGACAAATTTTTGAGGCACTACAAAAAAAGCGGCGATTAGCCACGGTTAGAACCGTGGCTAACAGGATCAAAAACCGTGGCAAATCTATTTAGCCACGGTTAGTGTAACCGTGAAAACAAGAGCCGTTGCTAAATATTAGCTACGGTCAGAATTGTCGTTTGCCACGGGAAAAGTAACCGTTGTAACATTCACATAGCCACGGTTGTTTTTGCGTTAGCCACGGTTAAGAAGTGGCTAAAGGCTCCATCAAAACTTTCAACACTCATGCATTAGCCTCGGTTAAAACCGTGGTCAAAATTTGCAGGAATTTCAGTCAACAGTTGTCCATACATCAAAATTTGCAGGAATTGAATCAAAGTTGGATTCAGTAATTTGTCAACTACATTGCCATTCCATTGTCCATACATAATAAAGAAATAAACAATCTAAATATATCAAAATGATGAATTAACATTTACAATAAATTCATTACAAAAACATGTATCATAGTAACATGATCAAATTTCCAACATCTTCTACAAGGTTATCTTCAATGCTGACTTATCATAGTAGTTTCAATCTGCAAGAGCAAATCCATTTGAGCAAATCCAAAGATTCATCATCATCCAATTATATCATCTACAAAACCACTCATGTTAAGACTTCATATACTAACTAAAACGACAGTAGAAAAAGGCAATGAACACCAAGCAAGCCCCCCAACATTCCAATCAAGATCGCTACCCATATAACAAATTTCAAAGAAGATGAATCAAAGAAAATCAATAAATAGCTTAAGGGCATCCATTCTGATTAGGCCATCCTTTAAAATTTAGAGTATGAACACGTTCTACTTATTAGCATATATGTAGATATTTTCCACATAATATAAACATCAATTAGTTGATGTCAGAAACCACAGAATGTTTGCAATCAAATTTGATATATGCTGCCATCATTGAAGTATAAAATAGCAGGGATATTCACCTTTACATAATACACTGGTTCCATAAGCCGAGGGGTAGCCATCAGGAAAGCTGAATAAGCCACTCGTCTTGCTGTTGGAATGATCTGGCCAGATCCACGATGCTGCGACTCAGCGGCAATCCTTGCATCAACAATCTTGAACTTGACATTTCTGATAGGCTCATCACACAGAGGTCCTTCTCGTGCACCCCACTGAAACCTGTTAAATGACATAAAATATCATGATCAAAGTGCAATAAAATAATCGATAAACAACTAAATATTTGACTGTATTGTGTGTTTACCCCTGAACAATAGAATCCTTCACAGCATTCAGCGGGTTCTTGTCAACTTCAGTCGGAAGGGTATCACCTAACAGAATATTGGGACCCTGCATTATACTAGAATATTGGCTTCTTTTTCCAGCAAGTGTAACGTATTTAACTTCTAGTTCCTAGTTGTTACCATAGCATGGATGAAAATATAACAGAGAGTTAATACAACCATCATATATAATTATACCAACTAATAATGATATTGCCAAGAGATAAGAAACTCGAATAACATATGTTTGCAAGAAAAGAAAAAATGAAATGAACATAAATGGAACAAGTCAGTCACACCTTCTCTTTTGTAGAACTCTTAACAACATAAATCAGTCTTGGAAGGGTCCTTGAAGTAGCCAAATATTCAATTGCTGGCTCATAATAGGATAACAGCCATATGCAGAGACATGTTTCATAAAGAAGCTGGTACAAAGAAATTTCTCAAAACTCCCTTTATTTCATGAATACTACAAACTGTATTACTAATACTTTTCTAGATAAACAAATTTAAAACCCAACAAATCTGGAATCCTCAAATACAACTCCGTCATTGTTCATCAAAAACAAATAGTATTAGGCAAGATGCATGAAGCATATTTAATTTAGCCATACCATCAAACTTACAAAAAAATGAAAGATAAAAATTCATTCTATGAAAGTGATGACAACACACACATCTTAGGGAAACAAAATCTAAATTTAATCTGCACATTCACAATCAATTTTAATACACAAAACTTCTACACAGTCAATTGAAGAGACTATAGTGCTGAAACTATGAACAATCCATTTTAAGTTCCTAAACTTCAAGGCATGTGCAAACAAAAAGCTCAACTTATGCTATGAGGCCACATATATAAGACAATATAGAGAAACCATTGACAGAAAAACAAAGAAAGAAACTTTATAAAGCATATTCACAGTTAAAACTCTTACACTCTGACAAAGAAATTCAACACACATTAGCATATCAAATTAAACACCAAAACAAAATAAAAACTCTCATTTCACATCAAAAACTAGAAGGCATTACTGTAACAGTAACCAATTTAGCATTCAAAATGAAGGAAAGCAACTAGAAGGCATCTAAAACAACATTCAAAATGAAATGTGGCTTTATTGCTAAGTGGTTTATTTCATGCAAGTCGTGATTATCAAGCATCCAAATGATAAAATGTGGTTTTGATAGAATGGGAAACATGATCTGCTCCTTCACATAATCTCAAATCAGAGTAAAAAAAGAGAGCTAGTGGGAATTGTACCTGAATTTTTCCTTTTACCAATGTTTTGTGCCCCGCAAGAATAGCTCGACCAATAATATGTAATTCCTCTCGCTGCCATTTGGACTTCCTTCACTGACCTGTTGCGAGTACACAAATTTCCATTCAGGAAACTAGCAATTTGAGAAAAAGTAATTTTAAATTTTAATGGTTATGTAAAACTATAAGATGTACCAGGCCAAACCAAATTGATCCACGATCTCATGATAGCAAAATACCCCAACTGCCAGCCACCATATTTCCAAGCCAAAATGCCTTCAAACTTGTTTGGAACAAAACACAGCAGCTGGAAGTATTTTTCTTGCCAACTGTGATGAGATAGAGGCTCAACAAAGGCACAATTGAGCACCCATACTACCCATCTTGACAGAAACAATAAGAGCTGCTGCCAATAATAGTCATAAAGCTAAATCAATATATATATATATATATATATATATATATATATATATATATATTATAACAGGTTGATTTGTATGCACTATGTATTAGAAACTAGTTGTTCCAAGTTCTAACAAGATACATTTACCAATACACAAATATCAAATACAATTACAGAGAGTAGAGAACAGAGATAATTGATATAATGTGGACGTATTTCACTTGAAATTGAAATTACCAAATGCATCAAAATTATCGAGTAGTCAAACAGAGGCAATATACTTGGAGGCACCTACAGTAACCTTTTGTAGTAAACATTAAATTGTCATCTCATGAACAGAAAGAGTAAAAGAGTACTTGCCCTTGGTACATCTTGTAGTTTTCAATAACCTAAACCTTATACCTAGAGCTACTCAATTAAAATATGGTGTGTGCATCTGCATAACTGTCAGTATAATGATTAGCATTATCATATGATAATACAAAGCCATGTGACCTTAGGAAGTTGTAAATTATAGCTAAACACCATTGAAAGGAAATAATTCAATCAAATCAAAATCGTGATGAACATAACAACTATCTATGGTTTTGTTTTCTTACGCAACAGAATCGAGAAACAGTTATACATACACTTGTGTTTATCTTCATAAACCAGTTATAAAGTGCCATGGTTCATGGTTGCTCATGTTCTATTCTAAGTGACACTTCAGAGATATAAAATAAAAAGCAAAGATAAGGAAATTGACTTACTGATGTTGCTACCAAGATAAGAGTTCCATGATAAATTAAGCATTGAGATGTTTGAGAATGAAAAGTGACCAAAGGAAGTGAGAGAAGCACGAATGAAAGATGGAAGACAGACTCCATAGAGAAATCCAAGCACACAAATTTGACATGGAAATTGCATGGCTCTCTGGGAAACCTAAAAGCAACAAAATAAAGAACTTAATTTCAATAAACTGAAACATATGGAATAAAGAATATAGAGGAATATAGCTATAAGTGGAGCATCTCACTAATAATTCCCCTTAAGTTTCTTTACTAACAATCAAAGTGCAAAGATAACGAATTAGAATTTTTCATCACTGATACTCTTGATACAGAAACATAGCATTGATTTTCTTAATCAAAATGAGTTATTGAATAAATGAATAGTAATTTCAAAGATCATAATTACTTTGGGAGAAAAAACACCATATATAGTTAATTAACCGGATGCATTAGAATGTATCAAGGACCTCAAAGAAGTGAAGGAAATTTGAACCAGAAGAGCCAAACCTCAAAGACGACGCTCGTAATTGGAGAAATCGATGAAACTGCCGCATTCGAAATAGACCTTGACGAGAACCACACCGCACCTTCGTCGTCGTCGCCGTGCTTGCAACTAAGATCAACGAAACCGCCGCGAGCCAACAAGATGACGCAACTGTGAATGCAGCAATCAAGACAACAACAAGAAAGAATGAAAAAAATCAAGAAAGAAGGAAAATACGTGATTAAAGAAAAATACAGAAATTGATGTTTCACCTTGAGAGAGTAACTGATGAAGAAGCTTGCACCTAGAGGGGAACGAAGGGACCAAATGATGAGGAGCGAAGTGACGAAATGGAAGGGAGGAACTGGTCGCTAGGTTTTAGAGGGGAACGAAGTGACGAAGTGGAAGGGAACGACGAAGTGACGAAGTGGAAGGCTGGGTCAAGTGAAATCGAAGTGAAGGTGAAGTGAAATCAATTGAAATTCACCGAGTTATCAGATTGGAGGCTAGGTTTTGGTACATTGAAATCGATTGCAATTCAGCGATTGAAATCGAAGTGAAGGTGAAGTGAAATCGAAGTGAAATTCGATTGAAGGTGAAGAATGTTTGGAGAAATATCAGCTTCAGCGATTATCAGATTGGTTGCGATTGAAGTGGAAGGGACGAAGTGGAAGGGACGAATGGAGGGGACGAAGTGGATATGGTTACGAAGTGGAAGGAAGGGACGGAGTGGTTTAGGATTCAGCGAGTGAAGAGGGGTTGGAATCGTGAAGGGAGGGAGAGTGAGCGAATTGTGAATTGCGATTAAAGAGGGATAGTGGGTGAAATTAATTAATTTCCCGGTTATTTAGCTACGTGGGTGAGCGTGGCTCATCTAAATGTTAGCCACGTGTAAACTAATTGTGCCTAAATTAGTGTGGCAAACAGCCGCTAGTTTGGTAGTGAGGACAAGAATTTTCAAGTTGAGGTGTATTGTAACATTCCCAAAATAATTGTTTCAATTATTTTAGTTGATTGTTTTAATTATATTGGTTAGTGAATAATTTTAATTGTAAGTGGGTTAATTATTGTTAAGTGAGTTAATAAATTATGGTCAAAGTTACCTGTATGTCCTTCGAGAGAAAGGAAAGAAAAGAAAATAGAGAAAAGGGAGAGGGAGAGGGACGAAGGAGAGAAGGAGGTTAATCTCTTACAAGAGTAACTCAGACTTTCTTTTGATAAATAGAAAGTCTTAATTCTCTATGTTACAATCATAAAACATAGTACTTGCTATTTCTGATTACAATGATAAAACAGAGTACTTTTTAACATCTTTATTTTTATACTATTAATTTTTACTTAATTTAATTTTTTAGTAATCTTTTATATAATTTAACTTGATCTACTCAAGTAACGGTACTTATTTTAAATATAAATTTTATTAAATAAATATCTATTTTTTATTTATGTCGATGATTATATTTATTTTGTAAGAAGCTCGCTTTTATATCTTTACAATTATAATATCGTTGAAGTTTCAGAATATTATATATTAATAATTTTGACATTATAAATAGAAACTTTTTATTCATTGTACCAAAAAAAACTCTTTTGTTCAGAAAAAAAAAACAGAAACTCTTTTGATAGTGGCGCTAAAAAATAGGAACTCTTTTGAACCCATATTCAAAATATAACTACCACACATAAGTTATTTGGATCCCACCTTCCCCTCAATGTCATTTATCAGTTTCTTTTCTACTTCTTTTTTATCATAGTCCGAAGCCATTTTTGCACTCACATTCGTTGATTTCAGGAGTGCATATATAATCTATTGTGCATAAAGTTTCGGGCGAGGAGAAGTGTCGGATATCTTGAAATGCATGAAGTGGATAAATTTCTGCATTATTTTTCCTTATAAGCAGGCTATTGTATACGGCCATAATCATCTAGGTTGTCCAATTTATTCGACAAGAACAATGCAACTGATCTCCCTCGTCAAGTTCAGGTAATTGGGATCATGTGAAACTATTAGTGTGATTATTTTATGCCTTTGCAATTTCTTTTTTTCATTTTACTTACTATGTGTCTTTTTACTTGTTTTGTTTTATGTTTTAGGGAGAAGAACCTACTACAACACTCGATGCTTGCTTCGGAATAAATCATGCACTAGTGCAAAAACAGGAAAAGAATAGGTGTTTTTAAGTCGGATGCCCAAATATCCGACTTAAAAAAGGACGCGGTGTCAATTTTGTAATAAACGTAGTGAAAAAATTCTGGCGCTCACCCTTTTAAGTCGGATACCTACTACGTCCGACTTGCAATGTGTAATCTATTTTCCTGTCACCGTTATAATCTCAAAAAAAAATGAATACACAATTTTTTTTACAAAACCAAAACACATTGAACCCTAAACTCTTCCATCGATCTCGTTCCACGCTCTGTCCGTCACCTTCGCTCTCTCCACCACTGAACCCTGTCACTGTCACCTTCGCTCTCTCCGCCAAAGCTCCCTCTCTAACCGTTCGACGCTCTCAACACAAAAACTCTAATCGTTCCATCTCTACCCATCGCTCTCTCCGCCAAAATTCCCTCCCTCACAGAAAAACCCTCGCGCGTTCCTCTCTTCCCCCAAAATACAAATCAACTCCAATACTGAAAGTGAAACCCAAAGCTTCCATCGCTCTTCCCCTTGTCTTTCTGCTATAGCTCGCTCTTCCCTTTCTCTCTTTGCCAACTCGCCGTTGTCCTCCCTCGCTCTCTCTTCTCTGCCGCCATCTCCATCTCTCGTCATCGCCGTCTCTCTCCTTGTCACCATCACCGTCACCATCTTTGCTGCCCTGGAGGTAGAAGGGGAAAGGTACAAACAGATTTCGTTTTTGACTTTTTCTAATTTCTCTTTTGGTTCTATTGGGTTGTTTTTTGTTTTAATCGTTTCTCTTTTTCTATTGAGGGGTTTTTCTTCATATTAAACATTGAGTTTTAATTTTTGTATGATTTTGTAATTAGAGCTTCATTAGTTGTTGACAAAATTATTGTTTGTGTTAGGGTTTGTTGATCTATTTTGTAGTCTATTTGAATTGATTAACTGAGTTTGATTTATTTATGTGCACTGTGCTGATTTGCTATTAGTATTTTGATTTCTTAATTGTAGGTCACAATAGGTCTTATTTTGGATTGGTTTATTGAATATTTCATTCTACTTTGAACTTAATTTGTATGCGTATTTCCCTCTTAATAGTGTATTCAGTTGTTGCTTGAATTCGGATCCTTTTATAGTATGAAGGCTTTATCGTTATGTATTCAAATATATTCACTGGGTTAATCAATCTGTTCAGATCCAGATGTCGTTGACATTGATGCTGATTTTGAAGATCCTCAAATGTGCGGCCACTATGCTGCTGATATAGATGACAACTTGTGCATTGTTGAGGTTTGTGCTGTAAATTTATGAGATTTTTTTTGTGTACAAAGTTACAAGGATATAATCAGCATTAATTATTGTCTCTTGATTACATGGATTTGATTTTGTATCATTTTTCTGTAGGTTCAACTTCAACTGTTCAAATTGTAAATTGAGTTTCTTTTTCTCTTGAAATTGAGGACCATGTTGTTTGGTATTGGTGCTTGTTTTTTTACATACTCTTTTTTAATTTATTGCAGCGCCACCTGAAAAATCTCGGGGTTATATCCATTTTTTTCTTGATGGAGGGTTGAACCAGCAGAAGATGGGGGTAAGTAAATGAGATTGTGTTGAAATGATACTATAGTTTGATGAAATAAGTGAAGATTTTGACAATATAGGAGTATTTTATGTCATGCATCTAATTAGTAGTAAGGTGGTTTCTGAAATACTTGATCACTCATCTAATACCAGTTCCCCCCTTTTATCAGTTCCCCCCTTTCTGAAATACTTGATCACTATATATACTTTAGATTAAATTAAAAAATAAATATACTTGTCATTTAAATATCTTTGTCATAAACTATGAGCTTTGTGATTGTGACCTTACCTGTCTCCTAACTACCATTCGTACATTATTATCAATGGTCTCACTCTCACTTGTTAGCCTCCTCTGTCTCTTGAAAAATTCTATTGAAGTTTGTCTTTTCATAACCTCTCAGGAAGTGGTCAAAGAAAACCTAGTTTATTGGCCTGATATATGAAGGTAATTAGCATTATCTATATTAGCAATAATTGTTTTATGGTAGTATTTAATGGAGGATTGAGCATAACTGGAGTTCTTTTCAATTTTGTGAAGCACCTTGTATGAAGTATTTAAATATAAATCTAGCCATAATTGCTAACCTTCTACTAGAGTCGGGATTTGAATTTGTAAAGATCCTTGTATGAAGTAATTAAATATAAATCTAGCTATAATTGCTAACCTTCTACTAGAGTTTAGGTTTTCCTATTTGTGTTTCTGTGAACATTTGGAATGTGTTTAGTCGTTTTTGCATGCTTTTTGAATTTAGTAAGATTTTTTATCCAACTTTTTCTCATTGACTTCATTATTTTCTGATAATACCGCTTTACTTTCCAGCCTCCTTGCTGTCTTCCTGGGGAAGGCTCATGTGTTTCAGTTGGAGCATGTAAATATTGCACAACGGTAATAGACAAATGTTTTTTCATCAACGTCACAGTGCAGTAGTTTCAATTCTAGCATGTTTCAGTTCTTAGGTCTTAATCTAATGCATACAAAATTGTGCAGTGTTTTCGTCACTCAGATCTCAACAACGATCGTCCTTCTACAACACAATTTAGAGAGAAACTGTCGTGGTTTCTTAGTGCTCTGCCATCTGTTGATTGTGCAAAAGGGGGTCATGGGGCGTACACCAGCAGTGTTGAACTGAAAGGTTTATTGATTTAAAGACACTATTTTGTTGTGTTCAAATTCACTTTTAAGCCATGTTCAAATTCTCTCCTTTACATCAACTTTAGAAACAGGGCTCTCTTGAAGCAAGAACCCGTATAAGTTTCAGTGTGAAATCTGACTTTGATACTGTGTTTTGGTTGTCAGGCTATGATAGTGGCATTATTCAAGCATCATCATTCCGTACATATCATACCCCACTCAACAAGCAGGTTATATTTCTAAATTATTTGTTCTATGATTAAAGTTTTGTATCAAAGGGATCCAGGTTTAATTGTAAAACTATTGTAGATTGATTATGTTAATTCCATGAGGGCTGCTCAGGAGTTCAGTTCCAGGGTTTCTGATTCTTTAAAGGTAATGTATCCATTTGTTCTACATGCTGAATATACTTTTTTGGCCTTTAGATATATATGTAAAAACAAATGGTAATATTAATTAGAATGAGGAAAGTTCGACTTTTTCATTTCTTCAATGCATGAGAATATCAGTCTCTTGCAATTGTTAGAGGAAAAAAAGAATGAAGTAGCAGATTCCGCTTTTTACCATGTCTACTACGTCCAACTAAAACTCCTTTTTGGGTGCAGATTGAGATCATATCCGGGAACTGAACTCATATAAAAGTTCAGCTTCTGCTGGTGCCTTCTCACGACGTTCATTGAGAACGGAGAGGGCTTTCGATGACCCTATTAGAGAAATGGAGGGTATGCATGTCGATGAATATGGAAGGTTCGGAACTTTTTTGGTTTTAAAAGTTTGACTTAATTATTCTCACTCATATTTTCTAAGTGTGCTTAAATTGCATTTGGTCCTGCAGCAACTCAAGTTTTCAGTTACCTGGATTTTCCATGCCCCGAATGCTTCATGAAGTAAATTCTGGATTTATAATTTACTGTCTGTTTAGGAACTCTGGCAAAGTATACTGCTGGTCAAGTGTATTACTATCCAGCCTTCCAATCAGCCATTCATGGGGAAAAATTGAGACACGAATTAAGGAGAGACCTCACTAGAGAAACTGCATGGGAAGCTGTTATGCGTATTAGGTGTGCAAAAGGTCTGTGCATTTGTTATGTCTTAGAAATGATTACCTTCCTTGCCTCCTTTTGTTTATCTGTTGTTTCAAGCAACGTGGTATAAAGATTAAACACATAATATTGAAATATTGAGAACGCAGACATACAAATTCAATTGCTGATATTTGTCTCTGTTTTTAGGTGTTAGCTTCACAACTTATCATGGAAACTTCATGCTAAGGTCCACGGATTTGTTAGCATTTCCAGCTGTAGATTGTGATAAAGCCTTTTCCATGCAGTTATCAAGACCAAATGGGTGGTAGCAGCGGGTATGCTGAGTCTGCAATAAAGCTTGCATATCATAGTGGTTGATTTGATGCTTTTAATTTCTCATTGTGCTGATTTTATGCTTTGAATTTCTCATTGGTGTTGATTTGATGCTTGATTACACAGTGTATGAATGTGTTTCTCATTAGTAGTTTTTTTTCCTATTATGTGAATTGAATTTCTCATTGGTGTTGAGTTGATGCTTTGAGCTTCTCATTGATGATTGATAACATGAGGTAGGATACATTGGAGAGTTTGAGTACGTTGATGACCACAGGGCAGGAAAAATTGTGGTTGAATTGAATGGTAGATTGAACAAGTGTGGGGTTATCAGTCCCCGTTTCGATGTGGGTGTCAAAGAGATCGAAGGTTGGACTGCTAGGCTTCTCCCTTCTAGACAGTTTGGTTATATTGTCTTGACTACCTCTGTTGAGACCTCTGCTGTAATGTATTCTGAGATGTTTTTTGAAGTCCTTATGATTGTTTCTTTTTCTTCCTAATTTGCTGGCTGCTTGATATTTTTTTACATTTAAGTGGAGTTTGGTTAGTCTAATATCAAATATTAGTACACATTTTATCAGTCCTCAAGATATTACAGTTCTTGTATTTTTAGTTTTATCCAGTATAATTTTACAGTTCAGGGGAAGCACCAAATAAAGTTTTTTTTTTTTTAAAAAAAAGGAACATTTAAAGTCGGGTGCAACTAACGTCCGACTTTAAAAGGTTTTCCACAGGCCATAATTAAAGTCGGGGTTCAGAAAAAACCCGACGTTAATGGTTTTCCACAGGCCATAATTAAAGTCGGACGCACTAATAATCCGACTTAAAAACATACTTTTTAAGTCGGACCTTAATCCGACTTTAAAAAAACATACTTTCTAAGTCGCTTTGATGGAAGTCGGGTGAATGTCCGACTTTAAATGTCCAAAAGGTCCGACTTTGAATCCCATTTTTCCACTAGTGATGGGAACAAGTTGATGAGCAACAAGCCATTGCCACCAGACGACGGAGTTCTAACACTACTGCAAAAAAGGCCTTTAGAATCGGTTATTTGGCACATTTGGAGTCAGTTATTTGCCGATTCGAATACTGCCGATTCTAAATGTAGGGACATTTTGAATCGGTTAAATAACCGACTCAAAATGTGACATTTTAAATCGGTTATTTAAACAACCGATTCAAAATGCTAAAAAAACAAACATTTAAAATCGGTTCTTTAGATAACCGATTCAAATTAATGTCCCTTTTTTTTTAAAAAAAATTATAAAAACAACCCACCAATTGTTACATTCACCAATTGTTACTATTGTTCTCTATAGATTCAGCAACAATACCCATTACTAGATACAAAAACAACCCAAAATTGAGTGAATCACAATGAAATGCTTAATTAATGAACCAAAAACAAATCAATGTTCAAAATAAAACACAATATATTGCATAACATTTCTTCAAATCATGAAGAGAATACTGATTTGATCTAAGATGCTACTAATCTCTAAAATTCAACAAATAAATGAAATGAAGTACTAAAAATACACCTGTGTGTGTACAGATGCTACTAATCTTCCTCCTCTTCTGTTCTTCTTCTTTCTCTCTCTTCCTCTTCTTCCTTTCTCTTTTCAGCTTCCTCTTCTTTCTTTTCCTTTCTTTCTCTTTTCTTCATCTTCCTTCTCCTTCTCCTCTTCCTCCTTCATTATCATCTGTCTGCTTAACTCTAAACCTCTTGTTTTGACATTCATCTGTCTTCTCATCATCATTGTTGCTTCCACATCTCACCAATGTGAGTCTATGTACTCTAAACCTCTTGCACATTGTGATTCTATGTACCTTAAAAGCTGCTTGCATGATTTTCTTATCAAAACCTTTGACTAGGTTATTGATTCTTGAGTAAGCACCGATTGCTGAATCCTGCATTTTCAGTTAACATGAATGAACAATCTCAAACAAAATTTAAAACATTAGTTTAAAAAAGAATAGATAGAAGTGCTTGCTACACATGTGCTAATTGCCTCTATTTTAAGTTCAGGGATGTGGCTCATAGCCTTACTACTAAGTATAAATAGTTTCCCTCATGACATGTATAAAGGATTCAAGTATTTGACAACTAAAATTGTACCAAATCCTTTTTGTTTGAAGATGCTAGTCACTAGTCACGGTTCTAGGATAAGGTTTCCATACATAAATTTATAGATATAATAAGTAACATCAAATACTACACAAAAGTAAGTAACATCAAATACTACACAAAATAATACTTACTTCAACTGTCACTTTCCTCTTATATTCCAAGTCAGCTTTGTTACCAGCAAAAGCCACGACCATGTTAGGATTCCCCGCAACAAAACCATAATGATCACATTATTTGAGATCTAATCACATCCACCCATGTCTGCAACAAAATAATACTTACTTCAATAGTTCTCTCATTTATAAATCATTCTCACATCCACCCATGTCTGTGCTCATATATAGGTATAGTATGAAACATGGCTTTATAATTTCACTGAACTACTAATGAAAGGTATTCAAGCAGTCAAGTTCATGTAGAATACAAATATGAGTTTCATTTAACAAAGGATTATTTAAGAGTATGGTTAACATGGCTTTGCATATAGTTTGTATCAAAAGTTTACCAAAAAAATATCCTTTGTATCAAAAATTTGTAAGCAGATAATAAGTAGTAGTTCAATTTTCCATTTACAAATGATAAATTTTATTTCTCTTGAAAAAAGCATAAGAAAATTCCAGAAACAATCAGTAAATACCTTGCTTCTAAAGCTCTTGGACCCACTTCTTTGCTCTTGTAAATGAATCCTGTGAAAGAAAGGAATAATCATATAAAAGCACATTAGTATACCAAATGTAATAATTTGATAGTTTCTGGGATTAGAAGATGGGATTAGAAGATGGGGTAAGAAAATGAAGACTAAATACATGTTCCTGAGAGCAGAAATACATATTACACAACTTATTACATGTTCCTGATAGTTTCTGGGATTAGTGAACCTACTTATTACACAACTTCTAATTCAGTTGTAGGTGTTTTTAACAGTATTAATCAAACTAGAAATGCAGCACAATTTGAATCTGCAACATACCAATTAAACAAAACAAACATCAGATGGATACCCTTCGATTATTCAACTTAACTACTCTCTGTAACATAGTCATGAGCTTTGTTGGCACTGACAGAAGAACTTTCTGAAGGGGATGGTTGAGAACATGATTTGAGTACAGCTTCATTCTTGCAAGAAGAAAAAACAAAAACGAACCATAAAATTATCACAATTATTTTTCTATCCTATGGTTGAGAACATGCTTTGAGTACCTCCTCTGTAACGCCCAAATATTTAATTATTAATTTCAATTAAATATTTAGGTATGTTATTGGTGTAGTCGTATTAAAATATTAAAATGGTGTTTTAATTAACTTAGGGCGTGTTGATTAGGAATTGGGCTAAGCTGTGGAGAAAAGCCCGTGATCCAAAAGCCCACTAGCTAGGCGCATAGGAGAAGCGCCTAGGCTAGGGTTTTGCTTCATTTCACTTTTGTTTGAGAAAAAGAGAGAGAGAGGAGTCGCGAATAGAAGAGAGGAGAGGAGAAGAGGATTCGGCGCACATCCAAGAGAGAAGAAGAGGAGGATTTCGCGAGTTCAAGGAGAAGAAAGAAGCTGTGTTGCTGAGGTTATTGTCGGTGACTTGATCAAGAGGATTAGTGTTCTCCTACTATAAGGTAAGGGTGGGGTTCTTCCTTATAATAGGGTTTTATGATGGGGTTATGTGGGAATAGGTCCTATGATGCCTCTTGCTTGATTTTTATGTTGGTTTGATGATAGTTGAATCATGACTATGTTGATTGAAATATTGGCTTGTTGGTGATTGTTGTAACTCTAGAAAAATTGGTGTTCATTGTTGTTATCACGAATTGCATGCTAAGTGTTCGATTAATTGTTGTTTGATGTTGTGATTGACAATTCATGAAAATTGACATTGGTGGTTAAGAATTGGTGATGTAAATTGGTGAAATAACGAAAATATTGACCCCTAGGGCGCCATGGGCGGCATTGTCCTAGTTGCTGTTTTTGGAGCCCTGGCGCTGGGCGCCATTGCTGGGCGCTGTGTTGCTTTTTCTGGCGCCCTGTGTGTGGGCGCCGTGTGCCATGTCTGGTCGTGTTGCGTTTTGTGTCTGCTGCTGGGCGTCGTGTCTGGTGTGTGTTCCGTGTTGTGTTGCGTTGCTGTGCTGTGTTCTGAGTTGCCTGGGCGCCAAGGGCGCCAGTTTTTGTGACATGTTGCGTTTTCTGTTGTGTTCTGGACTACCTGGGCGCCAAGGGCGCCATATCCTGTGCCATGTTGCGTTTTTGTGCTGTTCTGGGCTGCCTGGGCGCCAAGGGCGCCAGTTTCTGTTTGTTGGCCCGTTTCTGCGTGTTTCCTGCTAGGCGCCCTGCTCCTGGGCACCGTTTTCAGGATGTGTCTCAGTTTTTCCCTGTTTTCTTTTTCAAATATCTTTTGACTCGGGAGTCCGATTGAGACGTTTCAAAATGTTTTGGAAAGCTTATTCAGAGGCCTAGCTGAATATTTTACTTTGAGGCAAAGTGATCTTTTTTCTAGAAATTGTTAGCCGTTGGCTTAGCCGTTAAATGTTGCTGTTTTTGGAAGAAAAATTGTGGCGTCTCAAATATTTTGGAAAATTGTCGTCGTCCCAAATATTTTGGAAAATTGTCATTGTCTCCGGTGTTGGGAAAAATCATCGCGTCTCAAATGTTTTAGAAAATTGTTGTCATGTCGGTGTCTTGGTGCTGTTTGAGCTAGGTGTGAAGGCTCAAACCCTGGTGTTGTTGGAGCTAGGTGTGAAGGCTCCAAATCTTGGTGTTTCGTTGTTTCGGGTAGTTTGGTGTTTCGGTGTCGTTGGGCTAGGTGTGAAAGCCCAATTTTGGTGATATTCGGTGATTGATTTTTGGTGTCACATTGTGACTAATTTTGATGATTGTCTGTGTGCATTCATGGTGTCGCATACAACATACGCATTTATTTCGGTGAAGGCCTTTGGTCTTGGAGCTGGGTGTGAAAGCTCACTTTTTCTAAAACTAGTGAGCCGGGTGTGAAAGCTCAATTTTTCTAAATTGGTGAGCCGGGTGTGAAAGCTCTCAATTTTTGTGTGACGCCTCTATTTACAGGCAAAACTTCGGTGATTTGGTACCACATGCATATGCCCGTTGGTGTGGGTTGCATTCATGCATTATCATGACATTTGGTGACTGATTGTGGTATTTACAATTTGACGTGTGTTTATAATTCGATGTGTGTAGTGGAGTGGTAGATATAATTGTCATATTCTAGCATATTTCCTATCATTTACGCTATTAAATTGAAGATATCTCACCCCTTCTGTTTGAATGTTACCCCTATGCGGTAACGTGCAGGTGATCGCGAGTGAAGGCTTAGCTACCTTTGCTAGTCTGAGTCGGTGTCCTGTGCTTTGATATGTAACACTCAAGGGGGGGATAAACACTAGACTTTGGCTGTTGCATTTTATTTGTTTGGAGTCCATTCAGGATGTTATGATTTTATGTTTTGAAACTTATTTCTATTCCGCTGCGTGGTGATGTATTTTTGACAAAGTGTTATATATCGTATGAGACGTTTTGGTTATCGATGAATGTGTGACATCTCTTTTCGAAGTATGGAATAATGAAATTTTTTTTTGTAACTCTGATTTTATTAAATAATTACCGGGTAGAAAAGGGGTGTTACATTAGTGGTATCAAAGCAAAAGTTCGGTCTGTCCGGCCAAGTTGTCCAGTCGTAGTGTCAATTGACAATGGTGTGTTGTCAATTATATCTAACTGTTGTTTGTTTTGTAGCTAGTGAGTTGAAATGGCTGGGAGGAACGATGCTGCAATTGCTGCTGCTCTAGCTGCTATGGCGCAGGCTGTGGAGAATCAGCAGAATGCCGGTGAGAATGCTGGGATTCGCAGTTTGGCGACATTTCAGAGAGAGAATCAGCCCACGTTCAAGGGCAGGTATGATCCCGATGGTGCTTTAGCTTGGTTGAAAGAAATGGAGAGGATTTTTCGAGTGATGGATTGTACTCCAGCACAGAAGGTCCGCTATGGTACGCATATGCTAGCTGAGGAAGCTGATGACTGGTGGTTAGAGGCTAGGCAGAGGTTGGAGACTGCAAATGAAGAGATCAGTTGGGCTGTGTTTCGCCGAGAGTTCATGAGGAAGTATTATCCGGAAGATGTCCGAGGCAAGAAAGAGATCGAGTTCCTAGAGCTGAAACAAGGGAATATGTCTGTGACCGATTATGCTGCAAAGTTTGTGGAATTGGCAAAGTTTTATCCGCACTATAGTGAGGCTACTGCTGAGTGTTCCAAGTGTATCAAGTTCGAGACTGGTTTGAGGCCCGAGATCAAGAAAGCAATCGGATATCAGAAGATCCGTGTCTTTGCTGACTTGATTGATAGTTGCAGAATTTTTGAGGAGGATAGTAATGCTCACTACAAGATTGTGAACGATAAGAGGAGCAAGTTTCAAGGCCGTAGTAAGCCGTATGAGGTCCCTGCGGGCAAGGGTAAGCAGAGAGCTGGTGCTGACAAGAGGACTAGTGGGGGAGATGCCCCTGCTAGCATTGTGTGTTTTATGTGTGGCAAGCCTGGCCACAAGAGTGTCATGTGCAGAAGCGACGTGAAGAGGTGTTTCAAGTGCGGGAAGGACGGCCATGTGGTGGCCGAATGTGAGAGCAGGGTAGTGGTCTGCTACAACTGTGGTGAAGGAGGGCATATCAGTACCCAGTGTCCGAAGCCGAAGAAGGAAAGGTCCAGTGGAAAAGTGTTCGCTTTAGCAGGTGAAGAGCCTACTGAAGATGATGGACTCATTAGAGGTACGTGCTTCATTAATGGTACTCCTTTAAAGTCTATTGTTGATACTGGTGCTACTCATTGCTTTATTGCTGCTGATTGTTGTAAGAAGTTGGGTCTTGTATTGTCTGCTATGAATGGAGAGATGGTTGTCGATACTCCAGCTAAGGGGCCGGTAACTACCTCTCTAGTGTGTTCTCAGTGTCCCTTGTCGATCTTCGACAGAGACTTTGTTGTGGATTTTGTTTGCTTGCCGTTGAGCGGATTGGATGTAATCTTGGGAATGAACTGGTTATAGCATAACCATGTTCATATTAATTGTCGTAGCAAGTCGGTGAGTTTTGAAGAGGAGGAGTCTGGTCTGTTATCCGCTAGTCAGTTGCGGAACTTGATGAAGGAAGGAGTTCAGTTATTCTCGCTGATGGCATCGCTGTCCCTTATCAAGCTATCATTGAAGAGTTGCAGGTGGTGCGCGAATTTCCTGATGTTTTCCCTGATGAGATTCCAAGTGTGCCGCCAGAGAGAGAAGTTGAGTTCTATATTGATCTTGTACATGGTACCAAACCTGTTTCTATGGCACCGTACAGGATGTCCGCATCCGAATTGTCTGAGTTGAAGAAGCAACTTGAGGATCTGCTCGAGAAGAAGTTTGTGAGGCCAAGTGTATCGCCGTGGGGAGCTCCTGTATTGTTAGTAAAGAAGAAGGATGGCAATATGAGACTCTGTGTGGACTATCGGCAGTTGAATAAGGTGACAGTTAAGAACAAGTACCCGCTTCTGAGGATAGACGATTTGATGGATCAGTTGGTGGGTGCTCGAGTGTTCAGCAAGATTGATTTGAGATCTTATCATCAGATCAAGGTGAAGGACGAAGATATTCAGAAGGCGGCTTTCAGAACCCGTTATGGTCATTATGAGTATTCGATGATGCCGTTCGGTGTTACCAACGCACCAGGAGTATTTATGGAATATATGAATCGTATATTTCATGCTTACTTGGATCGGTTTGTGGTGGTGTTCATTGACGACATTCTGGTTTACTCTAAATCGGAGGAAGAACATGCAGAGCATCTGAGGTTAGTATTGGAAGTATTGAAGGAAAAGAGGCTGTATGCGAAGTTGTCAAAGTGTGAATTCTGGTAGAAGGAAGTGAGTTTTCTCGGTCATGTCATTTCTGGTAATGGTATTGCAGTGGATCCGTCGAAAGTAGAAGCAGTGTTGAATTGGGAGGCTCCGAAGTCGGCAACTGAAATTAGAAGCTTTTTGGGGTTGGCCGGCTATTATAGAAGGTTCATTGAAGGTTTTTCTAAGATAGCACTTCTGTTAACTCAGTTAACCTGCAAAGGAAAGGCTTTTGTTTGGGACGCCCGATGTGAAGAAAGTTTCGTGGAATTGAAGAAGAGATTGACAACGTCTCCTGTCTTGACGTTGCCCAATCAGGAAGGGTCGTTTGTGGTGTATTGTGATGCGTCAAAAATGGGTTTAGGTGGTGTGCTTATGCAAGATGGGAAGGTTATTGCGTATGCGTCGAGGCAGTTAAGGGTTCATGAGAAGAATTATCCCACGCATGATATGGAGTTGGCTGCAGTAGTATTTGTGTTGAAGATTTGGAGGCACTATCTGTATGGTTCCAGATTTGAGGTGTTCAGTGATCATAAGAGTTTGAAATATTTGTTTGACCAGAAGGAGTTGAATATGCGACAGCGTCGATGGTTGGAGTTGTTGAAGGACTATGATTTCGGTTTGAACTATCATCCAGGCAAAGCTAATGTCGTGGCTGATGCTTGGAGCCGGAAGACCTTGCATATGTCGGCATTGATGGTTAAGGAGTTAGAGCTGATTGAGGAGTTCAGAGATATGAGTCTATTTTGTGAAGTGACACCTCAGAGCGTTAAGTTAGGAATGTTGAAGATTGGTAATGAGTTTCTGAACAGCATCAAAGAAGCCCAGAAATCAGATGTTAAGCTGGTAGACTTGATGGTTGAGAGTGATCAATCGAAGAATGAGGATTTCAAATTGGATTCCCAAGATGTGTTGAGGTTCCGTGGTAGGATTTGTGTTCCTGATGACACGGAGATGAAGAAAGCAATTCTTGAAGAGAGTCACAGAAGTAAGCTAAGTATTCATCCGGGAGCTACAAAGATGTATCAAGACCTGAAGAAGTTGTTTTGGTGGCCTGGTATGAAGCGAGATGTGGCGCAGTTCGTTTATGCATGTTTGACTTACCAGAAGTCAAAGGTCGAGCATCAGAAGCCTGCTGGGTTGATGCAACCGTTGGAAATTCCAGAGTGGAAATGGGATGGCATCTCGATGGATTTTGTAACGATATTGCCTAATACTGCGAAAGGGTATGATGCAATTTGGGTGGTTGTTGACAGGTTAACGAAATCGTCTCATTTTGTTCCTATCAGCATCACGTATCCGGTGTCGAAGTTGGCAGAGATTTATATCCGGGAGATTGTGAAGCTTCATGGAGTTCCTAAGAGTATTGTTTTGGATAGAGATCCGAGGTTCACTTCAGATTTCTGGAAGAGTTTGCAAGAAAAGTTGGGGTCTAAGTGTTACCAAGTGGCTTCAGTCTCAAGAGGGGGGGTGAATTGAGATTTAAAACTTTTCAGATCTTTCGAAAACGTTTTTCCCCTTTTCAATGACTTAGATCAATTTTTCGCGCAGGTTAAGTGGAAGCGAAGGAATTAGAATATAAAGCAGTAAAGCGGTATAACAGTAAAGCAGGAAAGCAGAAAATTAGTAAAGCACGCAGAGATTTATCCTGGTTCGGTCACCTCCTAGTGACCTACGTCCAGTCCTCACACCCTTGTGAGATTTTCCACTAACCAAAACAAAAGGCTTATAGGTGCCTTGGAAAACCTTTACAAACTCAGGCACTCTCCTCCTAGGATACCCCACCTATGGAGAGCCCTCAAATCTATTACAACAATAACAAGAGATACCCCACCCCTGTTACAATCAGCTGCCCCAGAAAGATACCCCACTTCCTAGTACAAACAGCTACCCTAGAGAGATACCCCACTCCCTCGTACAAATCACAACAATTAAATAACAAATGTAAAGACAGAAATACCTCTAATGAAGGCAGATATTACAACTTGAAGAATGCAACCCCAACTAACTCTTAGCAAAAGATCAGCTCAGACGGACCAACGGTGCATGACGAGCAAAAGTAAAAGTGTGAAGAGTTTTTCTCAAAAGTTTTCTGATTCGTGAAAATAGGTTGTGTGTACAAATGAACGTGAAGCAGTGCCTATTTATAGGCTATGAAAAAATCAAGTTTACGTTAAAAATAGTGTAGGAATCGATTCTTTGTTGAAAGCATTTGATCTAGGAATCGATACATTTAAGTGAGGAATCGATTTTGATTTGTTTGAAAAATAGGGACAATCGATTCTTGAGGACCATGGAGAGCAAGGAATCGATTCTGTACTTAGTGAAAATTTGTATGGATCGATTCTCAGCTTGCCTGAGACATGTAGGAATCGATTCTCAGTTAAGTGAAAAATAGTGGGAATCGATTCTTCCTTTAAAAAGGTTTGGCTCAGAAATCGATTTATGTACTGAAGATACATGGAGTGAAAATCGATTCTTCCTTTTCTGATTGGCCTGAAAATCGATTTTGATGAAAGTATATGCAAGATAAAATCGATATTTATGTTTTAAAGATGATATGTATGTTTACGTAAGTATGCATGCATCTTTGAAAAACTTGTGAGTGTGTGAGACTTTGAGATACGAGCTGACCTTTGAAAGAGCTTACACTTTTTCCTAAGACACACCCAAACCCTAAGGACTACCCTTATATTTAAGGACTACCCTTAAACTTGAATCTTGAATTCTTGAGCTTGTTTGTCTTGGATTGTGACATTGATGTTTAGTCACTTTTATTAACTTTGGCCATCAACTTTACCTTTGTCTTTTTCATCATCAAAACATATTCTGCAATATTAGTTTACCTGCAATACAAGGTATCCACACTAAGCTGAGGTTGAGTTCGGCATATCATCCTCAGACAGATGGTCAGTCAGAAAGGACAATTCAGTCATTAGAAGATTTGTTGAGGGCTTGTGTCTTGGAACAAGGAGGTTCGTGGGATTCCTACCTTCCACTGATAGAGTTCACGTATAACAACAGCTACCATTCTAGTATTGGGATGGCACCTTTTGAAGCATTATATGGTCGGAAGTGTAGAACCCCGCTGTGTTGGTATGAGTCCGGAGAGAGTGTGGTGCTTGGACTGGAGATTGTTCGAGAGACAACTGAGAAGGTGAAGTTGATTCGTGAGAAGATGAAGGCGTCGTAGAGTCGACAGAAGAGTTATCATTACAAGCGGAGGAAAGATTTGGAATTTCAGGCGGGTGAGCATGTATTTTTGAGAGTCACTCCGGTGACCGGTGTTGGACGTGCCTTGAAGTCGAAGAAGCTCACTCCTCGCTTTATTGGTCCTTATCAGATTTCAGAAAGAGTCGGGAATGTTGCTTATAGGGTGGCTTTACCGCCTAACCTTTCGAATTTGCATGACGTGTTTCATGTGTCGCAACTTCGGAAGTATATTTCCGATCCATCTCATGTGATCCGCATGGACGAGGTGGAGGTACGGGATAATCTCACCGTGGAGACGATTCCTGTACGGATTGAAGGTCATGAAGTGAAAGTTTTAAGAGGCAAGGAGATTGCGGTGGTGAAAGTAGTCTGGCTAGGAGCTGCTGGGGAGAGCATGACGTGGGAGCTGGAGAGCAAGATGCGGGAATCGTATCCCGAGCTATTTGAACCAGGTAAATTTCAAGGACGAAATATTCTAAGTGGGGGAGAGTTGTAACGCCCAAATATTTAATTATTAATTTCAATTAAATATTTAGGTATGTTATTGGTGTAGTCGTATTAAAATATTAAAATGGTGTTTCAATTAACTTAGGGCGTGTTGATTAGGAATTGGGCTAAGCTGTGGAGAAAAGCCCGTGATCCAAAAGCCCACTAGCTAAGCGCATAGGAGAAGCTCCTAGGCTAGGGTTTTGCTTCATTTCGCTTTTGTTTGAGAAAAAGAGAGAGAGGAGTCGTGTAACACCCCGGTATTTCTAACATGTAGAGAGACCGAAAGATGCACAGATTGCGGAAATTCAGAGGACACAGTTCCTGTTTAAGTTTTGGACATACAAACTTTTTCCGGAATAACACATAATCGGAAATAACATTACTTCATAAAAATAGAAGTTTATCGGTTCCATACCGAGTGGATTACAATATCCAAGTCCAAATACCAAACAGAAACATAAACGGTTCATATAACTCATAATCAATACAAGTTTATACAACCAATAGGACAACAAAAGAACAAGGAGAAAATGACTAAGTCTTCAGCACCTCCAAGAGTATATCAACTACTCGTGCACTATAGTCTTCCTTTTTCCCTGCTTCTCTGAAAAACAACAAATATGGATAGGGTGAGATAACATTATCTCAGTGAGTCCTACCGTGCCCCCTCACTGACACTCGGTTCAATTATTAAACCGTTAACAATGTTTAATTAGCTACCAATAGCCATAATCGAAATGCCAAGCAAATCGTGTTCTCTTTTATGTTTTTAATAGCTTAGCTCAACCGACTGCACAACTGCTAATCCCGGTAGCTACAGCTTAACATCTGCCGACTGCACAACTGCTAATCCCGGCAATGTTACTTATAACCATTAACTTAGCACAAGCCGACTGCACCTCTGCTAATCCCGGCAACCCGTGAGTTGACCACGCCAAAACACATTCAGGGCCTAGGTAAGGGGTCATGACTACCCTCCCTAGTATGCTACTTGTCGGGTCGTCACCCAACGCGATTTATGTATGACAATACATAACGATTTCTCGAGAGTTAGATAATATATATCTTTCCGATCACCAAAGGATCAATCACATAATCTTTTTAGATAATTTATATCTTATTGATCTATAACCCGTTTTGATGAATTCATAAACATCCGGCATTATAATCATATTGTAATGTATTATTGACTTATAACCCGTTTTGATGAATCTCTAGACATCCGGCATTATAATCATATACAGTTGATATATATAAAAATATATATACATTCTATCCATCAGACGGTGTACCCACACGTATACTAGGGTTTCGGTTTTTCGATCAAATAGGCTTTCAAAGCTCTTTTTCAAAAACCATGAGTTGAACAAGTTCAAAATAAAGTTTTCAGTAAGGCAATCCCTTTTTGAATGGTTGAGAAAGAAATTAGAAAAGGTTCGGGATCAAACGGAGCAACAAAACGAGAAAACGGAAGCCGGTAACAGAACTACACGCACGACCCGTGCCCAGGGGCACACGACCCGTGCGTGGTGCACTACTCAAGACCCATCTACCAGAGGGAAGCGCACGATCCGTGCCCAGGGGCGCACGACCCGTGCGTCCCGTTCTGTTTCCAATCCTTCCATCCCGAAGCAGGCGCACGACCCGTGCCCAGGGGCGCACGGTCCGTGCGACCTGTGTCTGTTACCAGAATTTCGCACTTTTCTCATTTTCGCTCTCCATTCTCGTCCGATTCGATTTCTAATTTCAATCACCTGAAACTCAGAAAATTCCCAAAATATATTTCCAGTAGTACACAATGCATTTCATTTCAACGATTTAAATCAAAATCTCATTTAAACCGTAAAACACCGTTTCGACTCAAAAACGCTTTTCAGTTCTAAGTCTTTCGTAAACAGAAAATATGACCAAGGGATTCCATGTCGAAAACATGTTCAAAATCTCAAAATACCCTATCGTGAGTAGAACTCACCCGTTGACGAAATCCGAGAGTTGAGTCGAGAGACGAAATCGTCGAATCGAAAGCAACGAACTATCCCCGCTAGAACCGAATTCGAACAAGGATAGTGGCTCCCTTTCTCTATAACTGAAACAGCAACCCAAATCTTTCACAACTTCCTCCAAATCGAAATGCAAGCTTGAGTCTTCCCCCTTTTAACAGCAAAACTGAACATGCAAGCTATCAACACATAGTTCCACCATTTTCACCACTTGGAGCTTCATGGGCATCAATGGAGATGAGAGAAAGAGTGAGAATCAAGCTTTGAAAGTGGTGCCATTGGATTCAGAATCAAAAATGGAGTAGAATGGGAGTGAGAGCACTTACATGCATTCAGATTTGAGGTGGATTCCTCCTTCTCCCTTCCTCCTCCTTCGCGCCCCCTCCTCCTTCTTTTCCTTATTCTGTTTTTCAGTTTCCACTTCAGAATTTTGAGAAAGTGATAAAGTGAAGGAAGTGTGGCTGGAGAGTTCAGACTTGAGGTATTTATATGAGGGGTGCGAATTTACCAATGTGCCCTTCAGCTTGAAATCTTCAATTAAGTTATGACTAATCCATAAGTGAATGAGAGATAGGATTTTCTTTGGGCTTTTACTCGTACAATAATCCCCGAGACACGACTAATTATTCCCACAAATGATTAATCGGTCCTAGGCATCATAATACGAGTCTTTAAAAATTAGGGATGTTACAAGTCGCGAATAGAAGAGAGGAGAGGAGAAGAGGATTCGACGCACATCCAAGAGAGAAGAAGAGGAGGATTTCGCGAGTTCAAGGAGAAGAAAGAAGCTGTGTTGCTGAGGTTATTGTTGGTGACTTGATCAAGAGGATTAGTGTTCTCCTACTATAAGGTAAGGGTGGGGTTCTTCCTTATAATAGGGTTTTATGATGGGGTTATGTGGGAATAGGTCCTATGATGCCTCTTGCTTGATTTTGATGTTGGTTTGATGATAGTTGAATCATGACTATGTTGATTGAAATATTGGCTTGTTGGTGTTGCGCCCGAAAAAGTCCCCGAGGGAGAACCTTCCTCGTTCACAACTTTTCCTAAGACAATGAAGCCGCCACCAATATTTATTAAGGAAAATATTAGGAAAACCTTTTTTGGAAAGCGATTGGTCTTGCGAAACTAGAGAATAGGGTTCGGGGGTCGGTTACGCGCAGGGAAGGTGTTAGCACCCCACACGTCCTCTCTACTGAGAGGGAACCTTTAATTAAATGTGTGGTTTTAGTGTGTTGACTTGAAAATACTGAATTTTGCCTCTCTGCTTCTTATTGAAAAATTCTTAATGAAAATCTTTCCTTATTATGAAAAAGAAAAGGGGGAAGAATGGGTTTTTAGAAAAAAAACGCTTGACGGGACGAGGCCCGCTCCTACGTATCTCCCGGTGCGATGGAGAACTCAAAGCTACGTAGTTCTTCTTTGTCCTGAAAAAGGTTTTTGTCTTTTATCTTTTTAGTGAGTTTTCGAAATAGGACGAGCATTTAGCGAATGATTAAACTAACCAAGGTTATGGGTAATCACTGCTAAGTACTCTTGAAAATGAGAGTCACTAACACCAGTCAGACGAACAAATGTTCTGATTGACTATTAGTAGCAACCCGTTTTTTATTTGCCTTTTTGAAAGTGGTTTTCGAAAGAGATTGATTGGCACGAATGATCAGACTAACAAAGGTTATGAGTGATCATCGCTTGTTGTTCTTTGGGGAAAAAGACATCGCCACCAATGGCTAGACGAACAAAGGTTCTGATTAACCACTAGCGACGACGGGTTAAAAATGATTTTAGAAAGGAAAAGGTTTTTGTTATGAAAATGATATTGGTTTGCGAAAGTGATTCTTTTTTGTTACGAAAATAACTCTTTTCTTTTCGTTATGCAAATGCTAAACTTTTTATGGTTGCGCTTGACGAGAATGTGACTCGCTCCTACGTATCCCAAATGGGAATGAAAGCGACGTAGTTCTAAGGAGCCTTGAAAAGGAAAGTCTTTTTGCTTTGGCTTTGAAAAGTGAAGGGCGTTCATAATGATCAAACTAACAGAGGTTATGGGTGATCATTACTAAAACCCACTTAAGTGCATGTAAAAATACGGCGGCGAAAAAAGAAAGCCTTCATGATGACCAAACTAACAAAGGTTATGGGTGGCCATCACTAGCACTTGCTATGACTTTTGATGCTTAGGGAAATACCTTCTGAAATTGAAAGCGTTCATGATGATCAATTGAGCAAAGGCTCCAAGTGACCACCATTAGTATTCAATTGTTAATAATCAAGCAAGCAAAGGCTTCGCAAGATTACTAACAAAATTTTTGATTTTGAAGAGTTTTCGCAGTTGGATTGATTTTTGTTCGGGGAAACATTTATCCATCATTTGGAAGAAAAGGTTTGTGTAAAAAAAAAAGTTCGCTTAGGGGAAAGAAACGAAATTTTAAAAAAAAGAGAAACAGGGGGTGTAGCAGTAAAATAAGGGTGTAAATAAAAGGAGGGGTGTATTATTAAAATTGGGGTGCAGATAGTGAGCCCAGCTCGTTTTTGTAAGCTGGGCTGCGTGGAAAATGGGCCTGCGCAGGGGTGGGGGGGGGGGTCGCATTACTGAAACAAGGAGTGCAAACAGTGAGGAACTGGGGGCTGTATTAGTAAAACGCGTGGGGTGCGAGTTGCAATCTGAATAAAAAAATAAATAAGTAAAAAAAAGGACCCACTATATAAGCTAATCAAAACCGTAACCCTAATTTCACAACCCTAATTTTGGTCTTTCTCCTCCACGGCGCCTCACATTCCCAAAAATGACCAAATCTGAAAAATTCTCTCTCTCTCCTTCCACGGCCGATCGCACCCTCACTCCCCCCCTCTCCGTTTTTCTTCCTCTCTCCCTGCTCTGTTTTTCTTCCCTTCACCAAACCACCGCCACTCCCCTCACCTCGCCGTCGCTTCTCTCCCTCAAACCTAGCTTCGATTTTCTCTCCTCCTCACCGACCCCGACCCTCGCTTCCTTTCTCTCTAGATTTCCACTCTCTTCTCTCTTCGCCGTCCTAATCTACCTTTTTGTCGGTATCAGCGACAGACGACACTGGGAGAGGGAAGATTTGCGAACGGCGACTACGGGGTGGCGATTTGGCTTACGATGGTGTGCGATGGTGCTTTCTATGGTGGTCATGGTGGTGTTTGCGGCGGTTACGATGTGGGGTTTTGGTGCGGTTGGGGAGATGGATCGGTCGTGGGGGTGTTTCGGTTGTGGGGGGAGGCGACGGTGATTAGGGGTGGCTGAGGCGGAGGTTGACGGTGGAGCACGTTGGTTGGGGGCTCACGGTTCGTAGTAGGGTACGGTGGTGGCTGCGGGTGGATGTTTCGGTTGTGAGGTGACTCACGGCGAGGTTACGGCGGCGTGGGTGGTGAAGTATCTGACAGTGGCGGTGGAGTGTGGTGGGAACGGCGGCGACCACCACAAACGGTGGTCAGAGTGGATGTATGGTCCTTTTCTCCTTCTCACTGTCGCTCTACTATTGATTTTCTGTAAAATTTTGTTTTATTTCTAAGATTTATTTATTTATTTATTGACTTGCCTCTGATTTCACCTATCTTCCATTACCAATATATTTTTGGACCAACTATCCTATCTTCATCAAATTATGGATTCATTTCATAAGCAAACTCATAAATTAAAACAAGACTAGAATCTGATTATCCAAACAGAATTTGCGAGTCAGCATTTTAAAGCATTTTTGCATCTAATAACAAACTGTAGAATGCAAGCTCGTATTCTAAACAGTGAAGAAAAAAAACAAAATTATAATGGCTACTGACCTGAAAAAAAACTTTTTCAACCCTGTGCTCCCTTAACCGAAACCCTCTCCTAGCTCCTGTGTTCCCTTCTCTTCTCTGATTTTAGTGCAACTTTTTTTCAAATGGTTGCCCCAGTTACTGTGTGTATATTGCTGTCTGTGTGTGCAAGAGGTTCCCCCCCTTTCTGATTTCTGTTTTGTTGTATTTATAGGCAGAGAAATGTAGTGTAGGTGTGGTGTTGGAGAAGAGGAGCAAGTCTCTTGGGGGACAACTGCACAACTGCTTCTGAAAAGCACAGGCAGCAGCAATGGATGGGCTGAAGTGTTCTTGCCTAAACCATCAAAGAGCCAAGGGACAAGGAGAAGGCAACCTCAGCCTCATTCTCCAAATGGGCAGTCGCTGCTGCCCTGTTTTTTTGTTTCAGAAATGTACTCTTTGGCTGTTTTTTTTTTGTCTTCATGTAAATAAAAAGAGCTGACTTTTATTTGTAGTATTCTGCTTTTTAATTTTTTTTGTCTACATATGTAACAAAATTAAAAAAAGGGACAGCTAATAAAAACTGATTTTATTTTACTATTAGTATATTTTTTTAGGATAACAAAAGCGGTAAAAATAACGCGCACCGACGCAACCACTCACACGACTCGAAACGAAACGCGCACTCGCCTTAAGACTAGGAACGCGTACGCGATTTGAATAAGCACGTGCGTACATTATTAAAACCGATTTCATTCTATCCTCACTTTTCTAAAAAACGGTAAAATAACGCGCAGTGACGCAACTGCTCGCACGTGGCTCGCAACCGACACGCGCTCGCCTGATTTATTATTATTTTTTATTTTACTTTTTTGGGACTCTTTTTTGAAAGCAACGAGCGCCAAACAAAACCGTTGCACGAGAGTGCCAAATACACCCGCATTTAGAACAATATGCGAAGCGATAAAATTTTTGGGATTTTCCAATTAGTCGGACAAAATTGGGGTATGACAGCTGCCCCTCTTTATTTGGATTTTATCAAGAAATATGAATTGGCCGAGACATATTTCGAAGATAGAATATGAATAAAGAATTCAGAAATTATACCAATTTTGTCTACTTGGAGAAACCCGAATTTTCTTTTTCTGTTTCTTCTTTTTTCTTTTTTTTTGAATCAACACTTGGAGCGTTGATGAGGAAACGATAAACGAAATGGTTAACAACATGCACGCTAACTGCGAAAGGCAAGGAAGCGCTAAATGAACAAAGCGGTAAAATGCCAGGCTGCCTAAAATCTGTAAACGAACCCTTGCGAATCCGAGTTTGCACGTGGCTTTGAGGAGCACGCATCCTGAGAATCTCTGGTCTTTCGAGCGACCGGGGGGATCGTTATCAGCTCTGGAACTGATATACAGATCAATGCACGACGTTCACTGTATCTTAGGCTGATACAACTATTCTGTTGAACGTCACATGGGGCTGCGGTTCATCGCGTTGCTCGTACACGATGTGAGACCTGGGCAGAAGGGAGCGATGATTTCTCTGGGCTCCAATCCGCAATGCGCGCCTGAGCGCTCTCTTTTCTTTTCTCTTTTTTCTTTTCCTTTTTTTTTGTTTCTCTCTTTTTTTTTTTCTGAACTCCCAACTTGGGGGAGCATTTTTGGAATCTGAAGGCGAGCATTAACACCGCGGTGTTTATCCTCTCTCACTTGCCTGCAGCTGAAAAATGAGCCCATACATGCAATGCAAATGCCATGGTTGCCATTTTTTTTTCTTTTTCTTATGATGAATGTAATGTAAATGCCTATATTTCTCTTTTCATTACTTTATTATTATTATTTTCTATGTCTGATGAGTGCATGATTTTATGCTTGGTGAATGTAATGCATGACTTTATTTGTTTATTGCCCTTTTGCTTTTTCAACCTTTTCTTTTTTCTTCCCTTTTTTTATTTAATTTTTTTCTTGGCTTTTCCTTTGCTGGTCCGACCAACTCGCGGTACTTGCGTTATGAGACACCATGATTATCTATGATACTTATTCGGGAGCCGAGCTTCGTCCTCTTGTTTTAATGCAATCAGCGCTTCTTATTTGATTTTTGTGAGCTTACTTGACTGAAAGATCATCTTTTTTGTTATCATTTTCAAAAATTTCGCAATGATCTTAATGCTATGACTTATGCACATTTCCATGATTTATTTATCATCTACCATAAAACGTAGTTTAAAATCAGAAATGAAAAGAAAGCAATGATAAGACAGCAAACTGATAGAGTGAAAAATTTGGACTTTTATTCATACGGGAGTCAGACGTGCAGAATGTCACGCTGACTGAAAAGGGTACATTGGAAATTTTTCTGAAACTAAGAAAAAGAAAAAGGGGAATGGACGCAGCAGATCTTATGAATATTCTTTGTCTCTGGAGCGTTCGATGCCAACCGCTCATACTTGCAGCCTTGATCACCCTTTTATCCAAGCTTTTGGAAGCACTGCTTGCCCCTTTTCTTTTTATGTCTAACTTTTCTGACCCTAATTTTTGCCTGGATCGCCCTTTTGGGTTTTCAATCCATCGGGTCGCTCAATTTTGCTTAGGCCGCCCTTTCGGGTTTTCAACCTAGCGAGCTAATTCTTGCTTGGCTCATCTTTCTCTTTTTCTTTTATTTTTCTCAGGCGTAATATTTCTTGACTGAATCTGAATTGACTGGGTTCTTGAGTTCTTCACCATCCATGTTGGTGAGTATTAATGTTCCTCCAGAAAAGGCTTTCTTCACCACATATGGCCCTTCATAACTTGGGGTCCATTTCCCATTGGAGTCACTCTGAATAGGCAGGATCTTCTTGAGCACCAGGTCTCCTTCGCTGAATTCTCGGGGACGAACCTTCTTGTCGAAAGCTATCTTCATCCTTTGTTGATACAATTGGCCATGACACAGGGCAGCAATTCTTTTCTCCTCAATGAGATTCAGCTGATCCAGACGAGCTTGGACCCATTCTGCTTCTTCCAACTTGGTTTCCATCATCACCCGTAGGGAGGGTATCTCAACTTCAATAGGGAGGACTGCTTCCGACCCATACACCAAAGAGAAGGGAGTTGCCCCGGTTGAAGTACGCACTGAGGTACGATACCCGTGCAAAGCAAAAGGAAGCATCTCGTGCCAATCTTTGTAGGTTACTACCATCTTTTGCACAATCCTCTTAATATTCTTATTGGCTGCTTCGACTGCCCCGTTCATCTTAGGACGGTATGGAGAAGAATTATGATGTTTGATCTTAAACTCTGTGCACAATTCTTTCATCATCTTACTGTTTAGGTTGCTGCCATTATCTATGATAATCTTGTCTGGAAGCCCATAGCGACAAACCAAATCTCTCTTTACAAACTTGGAAACCACAGAACTAGTTATGCTGGAATATGAAGCGGCTTCAACCCATTTGGTGAAGTAATCAATTGCAACTAGGATGAAGCGGTGCCCATTTGACGCTTTGGGCTCTATGGGACCGATGACGTCCATGCCCCACATTGAAAATGGCCAAGGTGCAGTCAAGACACTTAATGGAGCCGGTGGCACATGTATGTGATCGGCATAAATCTGGCATTTGTGGCACTTCCTCACAAAACTGTAACAGTCTGCCTCCATCTGCAGCCAATAGTAGCCAGCCCTTAATATCTTCCTTGCCATAGTATGCCCGTTGGAATGAGTTCCGAACGAGCCCTCATGCACCTCTCTCATGATCCTTTCTGCTTCCTCCTTTGCCACACACCTAAGGAGTACTTTATCATGATTCCTCTTGTAAAGCATCTCGCCACTCAAGAAAAAATTCATTGACAGTCTTCTAAGTGTTCTTTTATCATTTTCCGATGCCCCTCGAGGATACTCTCTGTTCAGGATACACTACAACATTTAGACCCTATGACAACGGTCGAAAAACGTTCCAAAAAGCCATAAAACCGTTGCCAAAAGGTACGGCAACGGTTTTCAAACCGTTGTTCTTTCGGCCGTTGCCTTAGCTATAGGCAACAGTTATTTGTCCCCAAAGGCAACGCAAGCTGAAAACCGTTGCCACTGCCAGTTGTGAGGCAACGGTTTTGATTTCCACCCTATGGCAACGGTTTCAAACCGTTGCTAGGTATGGCAACAGTCGAAAACCGTTGCAAGGTATGGCAACGGTCGAAAACCATTGCCTGGTATGGCAACGGTTGAAAACCGTTGCTAGGTATGGCAACACGTTGAAATTGTTGCCAAAATGGCAACGGTCCTAAACCGTCTCCATATGTGGCAACAATTTAGAACCGTTGCCCTAGGTTTGGCAACACGTTGAAACCGTTGCCATCGTTGAAACCGTTGCCATAACCGTTGCTGTACCTATTTCATCATCCATTTGCTACAAACGCAAACTATGATTCTGAAAATAAAAATGAAGATAAAATGGAATCAAAATTGATTCAAACTTCAAATAAAACTGAAAATAAAATGGAATCAAAATTGGTATCAGAGCTTGCTACGATTCTAACATGAAGCTCATAAAAGAAATTAGTATTCCGAACATCCAAGTCGACATCACAAATTTCTTAATTCAAGGGACCGACATCACAAATTTCTTAATTCAAGGGAAATTAACATCAAAATTAACAGACATCATCATTATATATTGTTACTTCAAGGACATAATTCATTAGCATATATAATTTGTTACTTCAATAAGTACAAAAAACATTACAAAAAACATGTTCTCCAAAATAAAACTTGTCAAGTCTGAATGTGTCTTCAACCCACAAAGTCTTCATCATCCAAGCCATCAAGACCTACTAGATCTTCATTATTTTCCTACAAAAGTAACAAAATTCGATTAATGCAATAAAAAGGAAACTTAAATAAAAGGAACATATTGAAGAAAATGTAAACTGATATTTTTCTGATTGATAATCTGAGATTACACAGAGATACAATATATATAGCAGCTATATGCAAGTCTGCTAACAGAATTCAGTTTGACAGTTACACAAACTGTTATAACAGATCCAACTGATTTTTTCAGTATTTAAACAGAATCAATACAATCCACTACTAAGAAGAATAACATTCCTCTTACAAAACTGTTTCAAGCAAATCAAGCAATCAAACTCCAAACAGCTATTAACAAACAAATCAAGCAATTGCCCAGCAAAAATAGAAGAAGATAACAAGAATAATGAAAGCAATAAGGTTATTTTCAATCACTGAACAACACATTCTGCTGAATCCCGCCTCAAACTTTTAGAACTGATATTTGACCAAAACATATAATAAAAACCAGAGTTAAAGAAGTTACTGTTATCACATACCATTTAAGCTAATTAAGTAGAACTACCAAGCATCATAAGTCAGAGAACATTCACGCAACTGATGAATTTCTATTTCATCTTCTAAATTACAGATCAGACAAAGAGAACTATTGCTTATTTTAGATCTATCACTAGCATAATTAAACCACCATGACACACAATCCAAATAAAACACCTTACCCTCTCCAGAACAGCCAACTTCCAAATCAGAAGTACAAATCTGATAGAATCAAATTCAGATTTGATACAAGATGCCACCTGCCATCTTACCCTACTCCCTGGCTTTCTGCTGGAACTAGAAAATATTACAGTTCTAAATAGATTGATCATTCAAGCAACATCTACAAAAGACTTGAAACAGAATGCGCTTATATAAAAGAGCAAAATTCTCTTGGCAACCATTTTTTCTTCATTCACAAGATTGAAACCCACAAAGAGTTTATGTCTAAAAAAACTTAGTTTTAAAACATACAGTAGCTTAACTTGTTCTTATTGTAGTTGCATGGCATAATAGTTAAGTGTAAATAAGGAAAGTCTAGGATGGTGACCATTCATTCATCACAAAAGATACAAAATGGTAAACACATTTAAGAGTTTAATAAAAACCATTTCTTGGGATGTATTTTAGAGAGTGACCAATTTCTTGGGATGTATTTTGGATCAGATTTATATAAATATAATTATGACAGATTTTGGGCAACTATAATATACATATAATTACTTGGGATGTATTTTGGATCAGATTTATATATAGCGAGAGTGACCAATTTCTTTCCAACGAGTGTAAGTTAGTCATTAGGTTTTGAGGCAAAACTATAATATGAACTAGGACGACTTTAACACTGGCATACTTTAAAATGAAACTATCCAGTATTTTAAATCTAAAATTCTAAAATTTAGCTAATCAAGGGGTGGAATCAACACATTGCAAATCAAGGTCTGTCAACGATTATAACACAATTTAGCTAAAAATTCTAAAATTCCAAGCATAGTGATGTTATAAAAACAGGTGGTGTTAGATACTTACTCTAAGAGCTTCCGGGGCATGTGTTGATGTCGAAGAACGTGGAGCACTAGTAGCATCAGGCGGAGTTGAAAACATAGCTGCCAAAGCCTCCACATTCAACCCTGAGTTATTTTGATCTAGTACGGTCTGTAGTAGAAGCTGAAACTTTTTCTCCATGCCTTTCTGATTCTCTTGTAGTTTCTCTTGTAGTTTCTCTTCAAGTTCATTCATCTTATCAGCATGTTCTTTTCTAAGTTGTACCATCGCATTTGCATGTGCTCTCTTCATTTGTGCAGCTTCTTCATTTCTCTTCAACATAGTAGTTGTTACCGCTCTTCCATGGGTACGTACTCTCCCATGTTTTTCTTTACCAACCACCTTTTGAAAAGCTTCCGAAGGAGAATGACCAGAACTCACGAAGTCTTGAAGTTTTATCTACCATATTTAAAAAGCAATCACAGTTAAAAGATATACATTATTATATTTGAAATGATAAATTCATTAAAAAAAGGCTAAATTATAGTTTTGGTCCCCTTATTTTCAAAAATTCAGATATTTGGTCCCCCTATTTTAAAACTCATACATTTGGTCCCCCAATTTTAAAAAATCAAATACATTTAGTCCAAAGAGGGACCAAATGTCTTTGATTTTTTAAAATTGGGGGACCAAATGTCTTTGATTTTTTAAAATTGAGGGACCAAATGTCTTTGATTATTAGCCATAAAAAACTGAAAATTCCTCTTGGGACTAAATGTCTTTAATTTTTTAAAATTGGGGGACCAAATGTCTGAGTTTTAAAATAGGGGGACCAAATGTCTGAATTTTTGAAAATAGGGGGACCAAAACTATAATTAAGCCTTAAAAAAACTTACAATTGTATCATTTGTTTCTTCGTTCAATTGCTTTCCTTTCTTACTTTGGCGTGTTTCGATGAACAACTCAAGTTGAGAAAGAGGCTCTCCATCCTCACTACTTGCACACTACCAAGATAATAAGCTCATTAACACAATATAGCAAAGGTAAGGTCTAAAACAGAACCACGTGTAGAAAGTAGAAACAAGTCAAAATCTGAATTATTGATTTACCATTGTCTCCCTTATGCGAGCAAAGCTTACAGGACCAGCTCGATGTCTGCATTTTTGTTGAGCTATATTTTGAGCATTTTGCTGGCATGTTTCCTAAGTAATGGACATTGCAATTTAGTAAATTTGAGAAATGAATGTAATAAAAAACACAAATATCATTATTTCTTACTTGAACGGCCGGAAGGCTCCAATATACCATCAATGCTTTAAAGTGTTCCTCCGGTATGTCATCGGGACGATTTTTCAACCGCTCATGCAAGGTTTTATATTTGGTAAAATGCTTCTTTCTAATAGTACACTTATATCGCCTCCATGCCTCATCTATAATAGTATACACAACCTTTTTTCCTTTCTCAGGTACATTGTATTTATCCTACAAAAAAAAGCTTAATTAGAAAGCTCTAATTTATTAAAGTAAACTAAACAAACAAATAGAACTAGATAAGTTATATTACATTGACATAAGCCCATATATTATCTTTATCCGGTACAGCCTTCCAATTGGTGTAAATAAGAGGGCAATGGGTTGTCCTAAATTACTTAACTGGGAAAGTATGCTTGCATTTGGCCCAATGGGTTGTCCTAGTTCATTCAAGATAATCTCTTCTCTATCATTAGCTGAACGTGTATGAATTTTCACACATAATGTTTTCCCTCGAGTTCTTTTAGATGCTTCCCCTAATTAAAACACAAATGAGTCAATACAGAAATTAGTAAAACTAAGAGTAAAAAGATACCTAAACATAGCCATTAGTAAAAATACTGGTCAACACAAATTGATATACCTTTACTTGTATTTTCATTAAATTCCCCAACTTCCTCACTTCCATAGTCGATATCTCCCTCAATTCCTTGTTCTTGATCACTTTCTTCTTCTGATTCCTCCACTTGGTGTGGTTGCTGATTTTTTTCAATAAATTCACCAATTGACATTGATGGACACTTTGTGATGTACTTTTTCTTTTTCAAGGATAGTTCTCCAACCGTTGTCCCTTGACTTTGATTTCCACCAACGGTAGACCTTAGCTGCCTCTTCATAGCGAGTTCAGAGTGAACAATATTAGTGGCAGCTCTATTGTTCAATGAAGGCTTCATAGCATCTAGCATTTTTTCTTGACTTTGATTTCCACCAATGGTAGACCTTAGCTGCCTCTTCATAGGGAGTTCAGATTGAACAATATTAGTGGCAGCTCTATTGTTCAATGAAGGCTTCATAGCATCTAGCATTTTTTCTTGCATTTTTTTGGACCCTGTTACTTGGATTGAAACTCCTTCATTGGTCGATGATTGGGCCCTACTTGTGGATTTAGCAATGTCTTTTTGGTGAGAAACTTGAGTGGTCTTTATTGCTTGGGTTGCCGCTTTAATATTCAAGGAAGATTTCATTTGCTCTTCTAGCCTTTTGTTTTGAGATTCTATTGACCCTGTTGATCCTCTTACTGGGATCGAAACTCCTCCGACAGTCAATGACTGGGTCCTATTTGTGGATTTACCAAGGCCCTTTTGGATCCTTCCTTCATCAATGCCTATTGTCTGGGACTAGAAATAAGGACAAATTCAAACATTCAGGACAGATTCATGCATTCATTGTAAATCTTAAAAACTATCATGTTCCAAACATTACTATATATTAACTATGTAATATAGGACAGATTCATGCATTCATTGTAAATCTTAAAAACTATCACGTTCTGTGCTTTCTGCTTAAGTTAGAATGCTTCCAATAGATTTAGAAAACTTGGAATTGGAAATAACTTCTTACGAGGCAAATAGGCTGCTGCTGAGTGCTTCCAATATGTTGATTTTTTCCTTGATTTAAATTGCTTCCATGTCTTCTTTTTGAAGGTTTCTCATTTTCCACCTTGATTTTATACTTTTGAAGCAAGTCTGCACTTGATTTAGCTTTAAGTTGTTCAAAATCAAAATCATTGCCCTTGTCCATTTTCCTACACCCTTTGTAGTTTGTAACTTGAATGGAGATGTTCATGAAATGAAATTAAAGAAAACACTACCTGCATCATTGAAACACAATATATATTAATATCTAAACACACATGTGAGTGATAAAAATTTATGAGAAATTATAATAATCAATGCACAGATTCCAATATCACCTTATATTAACAATAATAAATTATGAAATGAAATAAACTAATCCATGTAGTCAAACAAAGTGTCATCAAAATCAGAATCATCTCCAACATCCCTTTCATTTGAATCAAGCAGAGACTTTTCAATAATGGTTGGTGGTATGTCACTCCTAGCCAATTCAACTTCACAGTTGTCATCGCTCGTAGCTAGATTTACCGCATGATCTAACAACTCTCTTTGATACAAATGTTGGGCATTTGAATAAGACTCATCTTTCATATTAAAAAAGTCTCTCGGAAAAGTCTTCATAACATAGTTCCTATTGACATCAATAGGATCTTGAATGTAGAAGCATTGATGGACTTGTGAAGCTAACACAAAAGGGTCATCCATAGAACATCTCTTGTTGAAGTGAACACAAGTCAACCCGTACTTGTCGTCTTCAACTTCAAACCAATCACATCTAAATAACACAAACTTGAAATGACCATAATAGTCTACTTCAATTATTTCAATGATTGATCCATAGTAATTTATTGAATTTGTTGTAGGATTTTTATCTTTAGTGCTTGCAAAACTTTGGGTTACAGACATCAACGTCACACCACTACTTTGGGTTTTACGTCTTGCATCACGTTGTTTGGTGTGAAACCTATAACCATTAATGACATAGCCAGAAAAACGCCGTGCAACTCTATTTGGTCCTCTAGACAACTTCTTAAGTTGATCAGAAACATCATCTACTAAAGCACGAGTTTTGAACCATTCAACAAAATCTCGCCCTTGACTCTTCGCTTGGTTCCACCTCTTTCTTTTATTGATATTTGTCGTTTCATTTTCATGCTCCCTAAAATTTAAAAATCGTTGTTAGCATAATTGTAAAGCAACTCTTTCATGTAACTAAAACGTACAAGTAAATTTATTTACCTAATGAACTCTTCAACTTCGTCGCAATTGAATAGGATGTAGCGATGGATTTGATTCCTTGACTTGGAATCTAAAGAAATGGCTCCTCCCTTTTTCTTTCCTCCAATAGGATGACCTATGCCCGGATAAGAGCCAGCGCTTTCAAGTTCATCCAGATCACATCTATCACTATTCCTTGTCATTCTGTTATGTCTTGTTTCAACACCATTATGTAAATATCGTGAGCATAGTGTCAAGCATTCTTCAACCAAGTATCCCTCGGCAATAGAACCTTCAGGACGACTCTTATTACGTACATAACTCTTCAATTTACCTAAATATCTTTCTGGAAAATACATCCACCTAAATTGAACCGGGCCTCCCAATCTTACCTCATTCACTAGATGTATAGGCAAATGAACCATAACATCAAAGAAACTAGGGGGGAAAATCATCTCCAATTGGCAAAGTGTTTCTGCAATCTCTGATTCCAAGATATCTAGATCCCCCACTTCAATAACTTTTTGACATAAACAACGAAAGAATGAAGAGAGGCGAATTAAAGGATGGGCGACTTGGTCGGACATTGTGCTTCTTACAGCTACTTGAAGCAAGTAATGCAAGATGAAATGTGCATCATGACTCTTGTAGCCAATAATTTTTCTTTCAGCAAGTTGAACACATCTTGAAATGTTTGATACACAACCATCGGGCATTTTTGCTTTCTTTAAGACACCACAAAAAGTAGTCTTCTCATTCGGTGTCATGGAGAAACATGCTTTTGCAAACATAAGTTTTTTACCTTGATTTGTCTCTTTAGGGTGAAGCTTCTTCCTAATTCCCATTTCTTGCAAGTCAAAACGAGCTTTCTCATGATCTCTCGTCTTACCCAGAATATCCAGCAAGGTGCCAATGATGTTATCAAATATATTCTTCTCTATGTGCATCACATCATGGTTATGTCGTAACATATTGTGCTTCCAATATGGTAATTCAAAAAAAATGGATCTTTTCTTCCATGGACCATCATTACGCCTTTTTTGAGTCTTACCAAAGACATTTTTAAAGTTTACCAACAACTCTAAGATATCTTCTCCTTCTAACAAAGCTGGTGGAGATCCATATTCTGTAGTCCCATTAAAAGCCCTTGTATTCGATCTATATTTATGATCCATAGGCAAAAATACACGGTGACCCATGTAACACACCTTTCGACTATGCTTCAAATAAATCGAATTAGTATTCTAATTACAACATGGACATGCTAATTTCCCTTTAGTACTCCACCCACTCAACATAGCGAGCCCGGGAAAGTCGCTAATAGTCCACAACAATGCTGCTCTCATTTGAAAAGATTGATTTAGTGAGGCATCATATGTTTCTACTCCTACCTCCCACAACACTTTCAACTCTTCAATCAATGGTTGGAGGTACACATCAATGTTATTCCCGGGTGAAAATGGTCCAGGAATTAGTAAAGACAACATAGAATACTCAGCCTTCATGCACCACCAAAGTGGGAAATTATATGGTATCAATACGACGGGCCAAGTACTATGAGACAGATTCATGGATTTAAAAGGATTAAATCCGTCACTAGCCAACCGAAGTCTTATGTTACGAGAATCAGCAGCAAAATCAGAATGGCGCTTATCAAAGTCTTTCCATGCCTCTCCATCAGCTGGATGCCTCAACTTCCCATCTTTAGAACGCTCTTCGTCATGCCACCTTAATGAGTCAGCTGTCTTTGAGCACATGAATAACCTTTGAAGTCGAGGAATCAAGGGAAAGTGTCTCAAAACTTTGTTAGGAACTTTATGAGCTTTATTGTTTTCCTCAACTTGATAATCTCCTTCGGCATTGACAACCCACCGTGGAAATCCGCAAACAGAGCAGGAAGTGTCATTCTCATGATCTTTCCAATATAACATGCAATCATTAGGACAAGCATCGATCTTTTTATAATCAAGACCTAGGTCCCTTATCATGCCTCTGGTTTTATTGAATGTTTCCGGAATGTTCAACTAAGGCATAGCTTCTCTCAAAAGCTCTAAGAGAGCATTGAATGATGCATTGCTCCAACCATAAAGACACTTCAACAAATATAGTCGAATGGTGAACGATAATTTAGAGAAGTTTTTGCAACCCGGGTACAACTCTTGTTTTGCTTCTTCTAAAAGACCATAGAACTTTCTAGCACCCTTCACTGAGGCCTTCATTAACTCGACATTCTTCATCATGTGCGACATCTCTGAATCTTTCATATAGTAGTCCATCAACATCATCAATTTCTTCATTTGTGCCACTGTCGAGACGATTGGGGTCTTTACGCTTTTCACCATGACGAATCCAGACATCATATCCTCTTTCAAATCCGAAATATACCAAATGATTAAATACAACTGCCCTTGTCTTCCAAAAAGCATTGTGACAATCAATACAAGGGCATAGAATCTCTTTTCCTTGGGGTTTTCCTATGGTGTATGCATAATTTAAAAAAAACTCAACACCAAGAATGTAGTCTGGGCTATCTCTTGCTGATTTCATCCACTCTTTATCCATCGAGCTTACTAGAATAGTAACAAATAAGAAGGTTGAAGAATATCATAATGAAAAGAACTATCACAACACAATCACAACTCAAACCAATTCCTTCCAACTCACAACACAAACAAAACTCATTTATTTTTTAATATGTATGAATTCCAACAACGTTATCTGAACGTTATCTCAATGTAATTTTCATTCATCTTATTATGTTGCACAGATTTACATATTTACCACTTTTAGGTGAAATAATAAAATCTCAAGGTAATTATTCCTCATATCAAAAGAAACTATTGTTTAGATCAATCATGGTCTAAAAATTCAAAGAATATCCAAAACTGCAACCTTCCAAGTAAAGTGCAGTTCAAAATTCTATGCAAATTATGCCTTTCTTTTTATATGAAAAAGACAAAAACACAATAACTGAAATATTGAAGTACATCCATTATCTGTTTCTTTGTATATTGAGGAACACTAGTTTATGACACTTCATTTGATCAATCATGTGAAATTATTTGTGATGTGAAATACAGATCCGAGATACAGCAATAGATGGGCTTTAAAAACAAACAAAAAATAGAAAATGGAAAAAAAAGGACTCACCAATAAAGAAGCGCGATTGGGAACTGAGGATCAATTCGCTGTTACGGAAAGACAAAACCCTGCAAACGATGTCTTCTTTTTTACTTTTCCCCACATCAAATCATCACCACCACACTACCACACCACAGAGAGAAAAAAACAAAGAAAATAGAATGTTAAACGACGAAGAAGTGGAATAGAAGTGGAACGACGAAGAAAAGAGAATGTCATTTTACCTTGATTTGTAACAATGAGTGTTTCGTCTGAAGAAAAGGACTGGATTGCTGAAGACAGCTGACCCTCCAAATTCAAGCCTGGTAGTTTCCTGAAAAACAAATTAAAGCACTCTTTTCAGATTCATTTTTTTACAAAATATAAAGTATTGCATTTAGCTTTAGAATTTAGACCATATATGCTATTTCAGAAATTAAATAAATAGTATCAAAAGGAAAACATAATAATCCAAGTAACAATTCAGAAATCACTGCAAAGAGAGTGCAAAAGAAAAAAGAATACCACACTGTCAAATTAAAGAGATGGGGAAGGTAACCGTGATTGAATCCCAGGTGATAAAAAAACATTCTATCAATAACAAATACTGAAACTGAAAGCAGCAGCAGCAGCAGCAGTCATTAGAAAGATAAATACACTACAGTACAAGCAAAGGAAACGTCGCTACTGCTGCTGAATGAAGTGGCACAATTGGAACCTTAATTAGGACCTCAGCCAAAGGGTTTTACCTGTCTATAAAAATTTAAAAGAAAAAAGAAAATTTTTTGACAGCAATACTATAACAATAAACTGGTTGATGGTAGCAAAATCTACTTTCAGAGTGTAAAACTGTACAGTGCAGGATTCAGAAACCTATGACTCAAGTGGTAATTAACCTAAATTTTATGTGCATTCAAAGGAAAAAACATGCTGGGAACCAAATCCAACTCCCAAAACTAACAGGGTTTTGAGATCCACATACTCAAATCAACTCTTTTAATCTGGTGGAACTAAACAACACAGATCCAAAATGGATAAGATATCATAATCCTCCTAACCATTAAGAAAGACGATAATGTCAAGACAATGCCGTAAGGAATGTTCTTTTAAAGACTTACGAGGTGAAGAGCGCGCGTTTGATGGTTTGATGGTTTCTGAGAAGAGCGCGCGTTTGCAAAGACTTACGAGGTGAAGGTGGACCTCCGCCGTCCACTGCCTCCGTGGGGGAAAGGTGGACCGCCTCCGTGGGGGAAAAGTGGACCGCCGCCGTGCGCGCACTGCCTCCGTGGTCGTAGCAGAGAGAGGAGCGATCGAGAGGAGCGTTTGATGTGTTTGATGTCGTACTGAGCGATCGAGAGGAGCGTTTGATGTGAGGGTTCGCCGTTTGATGTGCGCGTTTGATGTGAGGGTTCGCCGTTCGCAGTTGAGAGGGTTTCGCGTTTGATGTTCGCCGTTTAATGTTTCGCGTTTGATAGGGTTTCGCGTTTGAACGAAGAAGCCCAGTGAGTAGTGTTTGATGTCGTACTGTTCAGTGTTTTTGTTTAAGGTTTTTTTTTTTAATAATAGTCTCAATGACATTTTGTATAACTTTCCTGGTTATCTGTGTATCAAGACATTTTGTCTTTAGCGTTATGTATTTATTTCCGCTTTCTTGTACGATATTGAACACTGTATTTCACTAATGGTTTGTGCTCTTATTTATGCTTAAGACTGTTCTGTTGTTATTCAGTGAAAATTTTATAGTGGTGTTCAGTATTTAAACAGGAAATATATCTCTGATGTTTTAGGGATGGTGCACTTGGGTATTTTTACTCGATAAAAATACCGGGGTGTTACAGTTGGTATCAGAGCAGTTCGACCTAGTCGGACTTAGTTTAGGGTTGAGTCGATTCCTTGCTAGTCCTTTTTGTAATTACACTTGTGATGCTAAGAGACATTGAGCCTGATCAACTTAATACTTAGTGCATCATGAGCGGAATTATGACTGGATGATCAAGACGCAGTCCTCGACCAAAACCGGAATCTCCAACCGGTACATCCTCAGGAAAGGGGGCATGACGGTGGAAGAATACACCGCTAAGTTTGAGAAGTTGTCTCAGTTTTACCAAGTGGTAAAGTAAGCTCCGGATGACGAATGGAGAATGTAGATGTATAAGAAGGGCCTTAGTACTTTTATGACTTAGGGTCTCAGTTCTTATACTATTACCAATTATGTTGCCTTGGTACAATCAGCCTATGTCGCCGAGGATGACCTCATAGGAAGTATGGGAAAGGAAAGAAGGTAGTTGAATTATCAACTCCGAATGCAAAGTCCTAAGATAATTTCATCAAAGGAAAAGCAGATGCAATTCTTTGATTCTTCAAAGGTCAGAAGATGTTCTAACTGTGGAAAGCCTCACAGTGGTGATTGCAAGCGAAGATCTAATCGGTGCTATTATAGTAATGCGGAGGAGGGTCACTATGCAAAAGAGTGCCCTGCAAGGAAGAATTCCGGGGAGTCACAAGCAGCTCCAAGACGAGGACGAGTCAACACTCTGGATGTTTAGACAGTTACGACTGCAGACAATTTACTGAGGGGTATGAGATTAGTTTTCAATAACTCCGTCAGTATATTATATGATTCGGGTGCAACCTATTGCTGTATATCCCGATCGCGTGTGAATCTGTTGGGATTAGCCTTATCATCGCTATCCGAGCCGATGACTATTTTAACTGCTGCTAAGGGTCGTGTCCAGACCTAATCTTTGTATAAAATTGTCTACTTGTCATAGGAGGCGGAAATTTCGTTGTAAAAATTATTGTTTTCCAATAAGAAGTGTGAACACCATTTTGGGTATGAATTGGATGACTGCAAATCATGTTGCAATCGACTGTGTTAATCAACTATCAGCTTCGCTTCAGAATCAGTTGAATTGTGTAGGACAGATTCTGAAGCGGTTACCTAGTTCACCTTAGACGGTCAATTGTAACACCCTAAAATATTTAATTAATTTATTAATTAAGTATTTAGGAATTTATTTAATTTATTGGGTATAATTTAATTAATTAAAAATTATATTTAAATGGTGTAGGTGGTATTAGGGGAGGAGGGCGCCAATTAGTTAGACTTGGGCTTAAGTGGGGGTTAGGGATTTGTGTTGGCAATTGCGAAATTGAGAATAGAGGGGGAAGAGAGAAGAGAGGCGCGCCATTGGAGAGGAGAAGGAGAGAAGAGAGGTCGCGCCACCAAGAGGGGAAAGGATCGTGATTCCGTTGCCGTAGTCCCGTTCGTGATCGTCTCGGAGGCTCCTACTCTTCGAATGCGAGGTTAGGGGAGCTCTTTCTTTCCATCAAATAGAATACCATGATAGGTCTTAATCTAGGTTGTTGGACTAGATCCTTGATGCATGCCCTATTCTTGATGTTCTTGATATGTTTTTAATGTTGATTCTTTTTCATATATATATATATATATATATATATATATATATATATATGCGAATTGAGTATTGGGATGTATATTCATGATATGCGAATTGTTGGAATATATATATATATATGTTGATTTCTTGATGTGTTCTTGATATGCGAATTGTTGGTATTGTGTATTCATGAAATTATGATTTGGTATGTTGGAATGCTTGAGGTTTCGCATTTTGGGTGAGTGTGTGTATGGGCGCCTAGGGCGCCAAGGTGATGGTGATGATAGTGCTCACAGGAATTTTGTTAATTAATTAAATTAAGTGTTATTTTGAGTGTTGAAAAATATAAGATTTTGATGAGTTAAATTGCTAAAAAAATCAGTTTTAGGTGTTTTGGAAAGTTGCTGGAAATTCTGGGTTTTTGTTGCTGTAAGGGCGCCTAAGGCGCCTGGGTGTTGCCAAATTCTGTGTGGCTGGGCGCTGGGTGCCAGCGATGGGCGCTGAGCACCCATGCGCGTGTGTGTGTGTTGCGCCAAGGCGCTGGGTGCTAGCGCTGGGCGCTGAGCGCCCGTGTGTTGTGTCTGGCGCGCTGCGTGTTGCGCCTGGGCGCTGGGCGCCCGTTGTGCGTGCGTGTGTGCGTGTGTTGTGCGCCTGGGCGCTGGGCGCCTGTGGCGTGTTGCGTGTGTGCGTGTGTTGCGCGCCTGGGCGCTGGGCGCCAGTGCACGTGTTGCCTGGTTGCCTGGGCGCCTAAGGCGCCAATTTCAGGATGTTGTCTAATTTTTCCCAAACTTATTTTTGACATAACTTTTGACTCAGACATCCGTTTTGCACGATTCAAAAAGCGTTGTGAAGCATTTTCCGTTGCCTATCTGTGTGTTCCCTTTTTGAAAATAAAAATTTATAATTTCAGAAGGTTGCCGGGGCGCCCAAGTGGCTGTTCCCGGTGATCGTTGCTGTGACAATGTGAAGGTATTTTTGGTGTCTTTGAAAACTCTCTTTTAGGTACGACCAGTGATTTTTAACGATGTAGTGTCAAAAATGATGAATTTGACGATGATGCCCCTAGGGGCTAGTTAAATGACGATGATGCCCTTGGTGGCTATTATTATTTATTATGACGTGTAAAAGACTGTTTTGCCCTTAGTGGCTATTAGTACTTATAATGACGTGTAAATGACCGTTTTGCCCTTAGTGGCTATTGTTAATTATAGTGATGTGTAAATGACTGTTTTGCCCTTAGTGGCTATTATTATTTATAGTGACGTGTAAATGACGTTTTGCCCTCAGTGACTATTGTTTGAGTGGATGATATTTATTGTATAAGTGACGATGAAAACCCAGTGACGTTTGAGGCCCGAAAGGCCAAGTGATGTTAAGGTCTAAATGGCCAAGTGACGTTGTGTGTTGATTGTGGATTTGACAGGTGCTTTACTCCTTGTGAGTAAACCGGTAAGTGACGAGTCACATAGTTGACTGTGATTTGTGTACTTGTGTAATTGCGTGTTGTGAGTGGTGCATGTCATAGTGTCTCATGCCCATATGCATAAACCCAGTGACGTTTTGAGGCCTGAGTGGCTAAGTGACGATGAGGCCTTAAGGGCTAAGCGACGTTTGTGAAAAGGTACCTCATGCATATGCCCGCGAGTGGGTTGCATTTCATAAGCCTACATGACATGAGACGAGTTATTGTATGTGATGTGAATGATGACTGTGATGTGGATATTTAGTGTTTTGGATGCTGATTGTTCTAGTGCGTAGCCTATGATTAGTACTTGTCATATTTTCTATTATATGGATTGAATGATGCTCACCCTTTCCTGTTTGAATGTTGCCCCCATGTTGGTAACGTGCAGGTGATTCTCAGTGAAGGCCTTTAGCTTCACTCCTTGAGTCGAGTCGTCATGCTCTGATACGTAGCACCTGGGGGGATGTATTTGATGTTTTGCTGATGTACTTAAATTTGTATACTGTTGATGGGTTGATTTACTTTGCGCTGCGTTGATGTTGGATTTTATTACGTAGTTATTGATGTTTTGAGGTCTCCCTATTGTGGAGTGCTATGTATGGCACCTTTGACGACGTACTATTTTATTTGAGACTTGAGGTTTTATTTTGACGTATGTGTGACACCCTCGTGGTGAAATCAAAAATGATTTTTGAACTCTGATTTTCCTAATTAAAATAAAAGGGTAGAAAGGGGGTGTTACATTAGTGGTATCAGAGCAATGGTTGGTCTGTCCGGCCGAGTCGTCGAGTCGTTGTGTCAGATAGTGACCAACTGTTGTCTTTTCAGTGCTGACCGTTGTTTGTGTTGCAGGTACACCGGAAAGTTTCTATTGGTAAGTGAACTAGTGGGGGAGATTTCCCTACTAGTGCTGTGTGCCCTATTGTGTATTCAGTGTGAGAACTGTGTTTTGCTGTTGTGATCCTTGTTGTTGACCTTATTGCTGCGTGCTTCTAAATGAATTGTCATGTTGTTTAAATGTTCACATGTGTTTTAGTTGATATTGAGCTCTGCGTGTTTTACATAAAATGTCGAATTAATTGCTGTTGCTGTGGATTGTTAAGTCGCATGTACTTTCTTATGTTGATATGTCCGAACTATTTTAAGAGGTCGACGCTGAGCTTTTACGAAAAATCCTGTGAATACGTTTGATGTTTGAAAACTGAATGCGTTGTAAAATTATTTTGTGGACTATTTCAAGTTATTGCTGCACTAATAACTGTCGTAGCGTTTTAATCACTACAAATGAAAAATATCTTCATTGAGTGCTATAATTTTGACCTCAACTCTTTTGGAAAAGACCGCAATTTGATGTAACAATTTTAGCTGAGGACTACCGTCTCATGTGATTGCTATTTTGACTTGCCTAATTTTCCTCAAGGTGGAGTCTTGTATGCTTGAGTTTTATGACAAAATCTTTTTGGTCGTTACTTCTTGAATTGCGCTATAGAGTTTTATAATCCGAAAAATAATGGAAGTTCCGAAATTGTTTTTGAGCATCCATTAAACACTTTTACGGCTGGATACCGAGATTAGCATTGAAAATCACTTTTATAAACGATTCGGATTTTGTTTTAGCAGTTGCACTCTTGCGATATGCGTTACGTGGTTTTAAAAATCTTAAGATTTAAAAATGTGCATTTTGGACGCTTGTGCACTTGGGCCGAATTAACTAATTACTGTAAATGTTAATGTAACTATTCTTTTGGGCTGACTAGTTGTAATAAGGTTTTAAATGTTAACCGTGTTCCTGTGTACTTAGTTGATAATGTTTCGTGGATTATCCTGAGCTATTTGCTATTGCTGTTTGAATGATAAATGCCATGCTGTTTTAAAAAGTCGAATGCTACTGCTGTTTTGTTTAAACTGCTGTTGCTGTTTTATTTAAATAATTGTTGCTGTTTCTGAAAAATGATCATTGCTGTTTTCAGAAAATAATGTTGCTGTTTTATTCGGATAATTGTTATGGTTTTCTGCAAAATGACTATTGCTGAAAATGATTGTTGCTACCTTTTTAAAAGTTGTTGTTGCTGCTTCCTAAGGCCGCTGTCAGTGCTTTCAAGAATAACTGTTACTGTCCCTACTTTTGTACACTGCTGCTATTTTACGAGTTGTGCCTGTTTTTGGGTTGTTGACTGTCTCTATTTTTATGAGTTGTCCTATTTGGTGGTTTGGAGTCTAAATGATGAAGAGATTTTGAAAATTGCTTTTGAACGACTCATAGACAATTTTATTGTTGGATACTGATAGTAGCATTGAAAATTATTGTTGCAGTTTTTTCTGAAAAACTATTGTTACTGTTTTTGTGAAAATTATTGTTGTCACTTCCTGAAAAACTATTGTTGTTGTTGCCATGTGACATTATGCCATTGTTTCTGTGCCGTGTGCATTGTTGTTGCTATAGTTACGCATTTAGTAAACTTCCTCGTGATGTTGTTGATGTTATTGTTGTTGTTGTTTTTCGAAAAACTATTATTGCTGTTTTCTGAAAGCTACTGCTGCTGTCCTCCTGAGATGATTGTTGTTGTTTCCTGAAAAATCATCGTTGCTGTCTTTAAAAATTACTTTCACCATACCGAAAAGTACTGTTACTGTTCCTAACTTATGCGCTGCCCCTATTTTTATTAGTTGTGCCTAATTCGATTGTTAACCGTTGCCGGTGCCTTAGTGCCCGATTGTGTGACAGAGTTGTTAATATTGTTGTTGTTGATGATGTTGCTCTGTTGTTGGTTTTTAGTTGTTGGTGTCGCCTGAGTGGCAATTGTAGTTGTTGGTGTCGCCTGAGTGGCAATTGTAGTTGTTGGTGTCGCCTGAGTGGCAATTGTAGTTGTTGAGGTCGCCTGAGTGGCAATTGTAGTTGTTGATGTCGCCTGAGTGGCAATTGTAGTTGTTGATGTCGCCTGAGTGGCAATTGTAATTGTTGATGTCGCCTGAGTGGCAATTGTAGTTGTTGATGTCGCCTGAGTGGCAGTTGTGATTGTTGATGTCGCCTGGGTGGTAAAGTTGTTTGTGGATGACTGTTGTCGTGTTACTAAAATTATGAGACTTGTTGTACGACTGATGTGCATCCTGTGAATTCCGTCTTGATGCTGTGATGATTGATGTAGTTTGTTATCCTTAAGGGTAGATGAGTGAGGTAAAATGCGAGCTAGTTTATCAGAGTAGCGCAGCGGAGTAGAGAGTGGGTCGAATTATTACTGCTTGAAGTTACCTGGCTGAACAAGTAGGAGGGACGGCCGCCCAAGCACTTACCGCCGGTAATCAAAGCAATAGTAATCAGCACGATTGATAGCACTAGTTGTCTAGGTGGCCTTAGTGGGAGAGTGTTGGCGTTGACAGGTGAATTTCGAGGACGAAATATTCTAAGTGGGGGAGAGTTGTAACACCCTAAAATATTTAATTAATTTATTAATTAAGTATTTAGGAATTTATTTAATTTATTGGGTATAATTAAATTAATTAAAAATTATATTTAAATGGTGTAGGTGGTATTAGGGGAGGAGGGCGCCAATTAGTTAGACTTGGGCTTAAGTGGAAAGCCCAAGCCCATGATCCAAGATCATATGCGAAGGGGGCAAGCCAATTGGGGGTTAGGGATTTGTGTTGGCAATTGCGAAATTGAGAATAGAGGGGGAAGAGAGAAGAGAGGCGCGCCCTTGGAGAGGAGAAGGAGAGAAGAGAGGTCGCGCCACCAAGAGGGGAAAGGATCGTGATTCCGTTGCCGTAGTCCCGTTCGTGATCGTCTCGGAGGCTCCTACTCTTCGAATGCGAGGTTAGGGGAGCTCTTTCTTTCCATCAAATAGAATACCATGATAGGTCTTAATCTAGGTTGTTGGACTAGATCCTTGATGCATGCCCTATTCTTGATGTTCTTGATATGTTTTTAATGTTGATTCTTTTTCATATATATATATATGCGAATTGAGTATTGGGATGTATATTCATGATATGCGAATTGTTGGAATATATATATATATATATATATATATATATATATATGTTGATTTCTTGATGTGTTCTTGATATGCGAATTGTTGGTATTGTGTATTCATGAAATTATGATTTGGTATGTTGGAATGCTTGAGGTTTCGCATTTTGGGTGAGTGTGTGTATGGGCGCCTAGGGCGCCAAGGTGATGGTGATGATAGTGCTCAAAGGAATTTTGTTAATTAATTAAATTAAGTGTTATTTTGAGTGTTGAAAAATATAAGATTTTGATGAGTTAAATTGCTAAAAAAATCAGTTTTAGGTGTTTTGGAAAGTTGCTGGAAATTCTGGGTTTTTGTTGCTGTAAGGGCGCCTAAGGCGCCTGGGTGTTGCCAAATTCTGTGTGGCTGGGCGCTGGGTGCCAGCGCTGGGCGCTGGGTGCCAGCGCTGGGCGCTGGGTGCCAGCGCTGGGCGCTGAGCGCCCATGCGCGTGTGTGTGTGTTGCGCCAAGGCGCTGGGTGCCAGCGCTGGGCGCTGAGCGCCCGTGTGTTGTGTCTGGCGCGCTGCGTGTTGCGCCTGGGCGCTGGGCGCCCGTTGTGCGTGCGTGTGTGCGTGTGTTGTGCGCTTTGGCGCTGGGCGCCTGTGGCGTGTTGCATGTGTGCGTGTGTTGCGCGCCTGGGCGCTGGGCGCCAGTGCGCGTGTTGCCTGGTTGCCTGGGCGCCTAAGGCGCCAATTTTAGGATGTTGTCTAATTTTTCCCAAACTTATTTTTGACATAACTTTTGACTCAGACATCCGTTTTGCACGATTCAAAAAGCGTTGTGAAGCATTTTCCGTTGCCTATCTGTGTGTTCCCTTTTTGAAAATAAAAATTTATAATTTCAGAAGGTTGCCGGGGCGCCCAAGTGGCTGTTCCCGGTGATCTTTGCTGTGACAATGTGAAGGTATTTTTGGGGTCTTTGAAAACTCTCTTTTAGGTACGACCAGTGATTTTTAACGAAGTAGTGTCAAAAATGATGAATTTGACGATGATGCCCCTAGGGGCTAGTTAAATGACGATGATGCCCTTGGTGGCTATTATTATTTATTATGACGTGTAAAAGAGTGTTTTGCCCTTAGTGGCTATTAGTACTTATAATGACGTGTAAATGACCGTTTTGCCCTTAGTGGCTATTGTTAATTATAGTGATGTGTAAATGACTGTTTTGCCCTTAGTGGCTATTATTATTTATAGTGACGTGTAAATGACGTTTTGCCCTCAGTGACTATTGTTTGAGTGGATGATATTTATTGTATAAGTGACGATGAAAACCCAGTGACGTTTGAGGCCCGAAAGGCCAAGTGATGTTAAGGTCTAAATGGCCAAGTGACGTTGTGTGTTGATTGTGGATTTGACAGGTGCTTTACTCCTTGTGAGTAAACCGGTAAGTGACGAGTCACATAGTTGACTGTGATTTGTGTACTTGTGTAATTGCGTGTTGTGAGTGGTGCATGTCATAGTGTCTCATGCCCATATGCATAAACCCAGTGACGTTTTGAGGCCTGAGTGGCTAAGTGACGATGAGGCCTTAAGGGCTAAGCGACGTTTGTGAAAAGGTACCTCATGCATATGCCCGCGAGTGGGTTGCATTTCATAAGCCTACATGACATGAGACGAGTTATTGTATGTGATGTGAATGATGACTGTGATGTGGATATTTAGTGTTTTGGATGCTGATTGTTCTAGTGCGTAGCCTATGATTAGTACTTGTCATATTTTCTATTATATGGATTGAATGATGCTCACCCTTTCCTGTTTGAATGTTGCCCCCATGTTGGTAACGTGCAGGTGATTCTCAGCGAAGGCCTTTAGCTTCACTCCTTGAGTCGAGTCGTCATGCTCTGATACGTAGCACCTGGGGGGATGTAATTGATGTTTTGCTGATGTACTTAAATTTGTATACTGTTGATGGGTTGATTTAATTTCCGCTGCGTTGATGTTGGATTTTATTACGTAGTTATTGATGTTTTGAGGTCTCCCTATTGTGGAGTGCTATGTATGGCACCTTTGACGACGTACTATTTTATTTGAGACTTGAGGTTTTATTTTGACGTATGTGTGACACCCTCGTGGTGAAATCAAAAATGATTTTTGAACTCTGATTTTCCTAATTAAAATAAAAGGGTAGAAAGGGGGTGTTACATTAATCATTATCCCAAGGTGTGGAAGCCTATATTATTATGTTGTCTGCATCCACTAAAACTAGTTTAGATTTGGCAAACATTCAGGTTGTGAAGGACTTTCTGGATGTTTTCACGACGAAGTTTCTTCTGAACCTCCAGAGCGAGAGGTAAAGTTTACTTTAGAATTGGTTCCTGGCACGGGATCAATATCTATTGTCCCTTATTGGATGTTTCTTTAGAATTAAATGAAACAGAGTCTCAACTTGAAGAGTCGATGTTAAAGAAATTCATTCGACCGAGTGCTTCTCTAAGGAGTGCTCTGGTGTGATTAGTCAAAAAGAAAGATGGAAGTAGTAGATGGTGTATTGACACCGACTACTCAACAAAGTGATGATCAAGAACAAATATCCTTTTCTAAGGATACACGAATCGCTGGATCAACTTCGAGGTGCCGTGGTGTTTTCTAAAAATCGATCTGAGGACAGGTTATCATCAATTAAAAGTTAGAGCCTTAGATATTCTGAAGACAGCCTTCCGTACTAGGTAGAGACAATGTGTGTTGTAGTGATGCCCTTCGGTTTGACTAATGCTCCAGCGGTATTCATGGATTACATGAACCGAGTGTTCCACACTTATCTGGATCAGTTCGTTGCGGTTTTCATTGATGATATCTTGGTGTACTCTAAGACCATTGAGGAGCATGTCCAACATCTCCGCATTGTTCTGAACGTACTCCGAGAGAAGAAATTGTATGCCAAGCCGTCAAAGTGTGACTTCTGGATGCCGGAAGTGAAGTTTTTGGGACACGTGATTTCCCAATCGGGAGTTGCGGTGGATCCCAGTAAGGTGGAAGCGGTGTTGAACTGGGAACGACCAACATCAGTCACAGAGATCATAAGTTTCTTGGGTCTAGCTGGTTACTATAGGAGATTTGTTCAAAGGTTCTCACAGTTAGTTCTTCCACTTACTCGGTTAACTCGTAAGGGTCATCCGTTTACGTGGGATGCCGATTGTGAAGAATGTTTTCAAGAATTGAAGGTTTGGTTGACTTCTGCTCCAATCCTGATTCTTCCAGATCCGTCTTTGGGATTCCAAATATACAGTGATGCTTCAGGGAAGGGTTGAGGATGTGCTCTCATGCAGAATCAACAAGTGGTAGCTTATGCATTCAGGCAATTGAAGGCTCATAAGGAGAATTATCCAACTCATGAATTGGAGATAATAGTTACTGTGTATGCACTGAAGGTTTGAAGACATTACCTGTATGGATCTCGTTTCGAAGTCTTTAGTGGTCACAAGAGTTTAAAGTATCTGTTTGATCAGAAAGAATTGAATAGCAGGCAAAGAAGATGGGTAGAATTTCGGAAGGATTATAACTTCGAGTTGAAGTATCATCCAGGAAAGGCCAATGTTGTAGCTGATGCACCGAGTAAGAAATCCATTCACATGGCAGAGTTAATAATGCAAGAAATGGAATTGTTAGAGTCTTCTAGATCTAAGTTGGGGTACATCCATAAGTTTCCACTATAGTGGCAAGGTTTTGGTGTTAACCTTTCGCTTGCGAAGATTAACAATCAGATTGTATTATGTGATTCCGTTTGACAAGTCAAACGTGAATACGAATATGAAAGTGAGATGACTGTTGACTGTTTTTCACATTGCGATTAACCACCAAAGGATTAACTGATGGGTCTGCTTGCAAGAGTCTGAAATTCCCGAAGTGAAGCTTGGGGTGCGGTATGATAGTTTTAAAAAAATCATTTTTGTAAAAACCCGCATGCTAGAGTTAATTTTGGGAACGAATCAAGAGGCTAATAGGATCTAATTGAAGAAAATCATAGGAGGCGTACTTAGGTTGAGAGGAAGCTCTCAACGCTATTGGCTAATTCGGAAAGGAATTGGGTGCGTCGTAGATCAATATGTTGTGAGGAAAGTTACAATAAAGGAAGAAGGGTTCTGAGTTCTGTTTGATGGTTGTTTTGAGAACAACTGAGGTGATTTCATTGTTTTCGAAATTACTTGATGTTCCCGCGGTTTATTTTTACGTTTAAGGTCAAAGTTTTTAGTAAACCCCCCCCCCCCCCCATTCCAACTTTTTGAAAACTTTTATCTCGAAATCTCAAGGGCGAGTCAGGAAGTTTCACAGATGACTTTTCCGTCACATTTTTCAATGTGTATGACGACTGTTATGCATCGTAGAAGATTTGTGGAGAAAGTGTTTACACCCTTCGAGGAAATCGTGGTTGTTTGTACCTCTACTGAGGAGTACCAGTTGTGGATCTCATTTTCAGCATATATTTTTATCAAGCCTCTTGTATAGATTAATCAAAGTTGGAGTGCAAACGAGGATAATTGGAATGAAGCTTCAGAAGTGTTTTCAAACGCGGTGCCAAGCCTATGTAGGCAAATGGTGAGTTTCTCGTATTGATTCGTAACGAGGGAGTTCGGACTATAACCTTAGAAGTGTTCCAGGGTAGTAGCGGATCATACATGGAGATTGATGTGCCAACTTGGGAAGATTTTCTACACTTATTTCGTTAACTAAGGATTGTGTTCCAGCAACTTAAGACCTTTCTGAGAATGTCGATTCTCGGTTAGTCAGATGAAAGACTTGACGAAATTTTGAGGACAAAATTCTTTCAAGTTGGGGAGAATGTAACATCCTCAAAATGATTAGTAGAATTATTTGGGTGTTAACCCAATTAAATTAATTTAGCACTTGACTGGTAAATTTATTGAGTGCTAAAATTATTTATTGGTTGTCATCGGATCGTTAACCGGATAATACGGGTCAAGGAAGTTTTGGAATCGAAATAAGAGATTTAGATCAATATGGTAATTGGACCACGTTACCAATTATATATTAAATATATATATGTGTAACCGTGTGTGTGTGTGTGAAAGAAAAAGAAAAGAAAAGAATTGAAAGAAAGAAAGAAAAGGAAGCCAGCGAGAGGAACAGAGAGGAAAAAGGGAAAGAAGAAAGAATGGGGGAGGAGGAAGAAGAGGAAAAAGGAAGGGTTCACACTCATCAAAACGACTTCCTTCCAACACGAAAAACGTTCAGCGTTACTTCCTCTTCGATTTGGTACCAAGATCATCAACAACAACTCACTCTCCTCAAATCCACCATTTTCGATTTAGAGCTCTAAAGTGAGGTTTCGATGGTTGAAGCTCAAGGATAGCTTGGGATGGTGGTTGGCGCGAACCCAAGGATGATGGATCGTTGATTGGAAGGTAGTTGGGTGATTTGGGGTTGAAAATCAAATTGAGGGTTTTGTGTGAATAGTGCTTCATGAGGAGGAAGATGATGAATAGTATTCATGGAGAATTTCTGGGAATCCGGTATTTCGGTCAAAAAGAGGTTTCGCGATCGAGTGGAAAGCTTTGGAAGCAGATTTGGTGTCGCCGGAGCGGGGAGCGTTCGTCTGGTTACTCGGTGATTTCGGCTCGCTCGTGGCTCACGCTTCAAGGGTGAGTTTTACTCACGTTTAGGCTTTTGAATTAATAAACTTAATTTGTGAAATGTGTTTCGGTTTTGGTTCGTTATCGAAAACGTATTTTGTACGAAAATCGCGTTTTATGTCCAATTGGTTTTTGGATTGATTGATGATGATTATTATTGTTTGTATATGTTTTGGACTGTTTTTATGTTGGGACTGGACTGGAACAGGTATCGGAATTGATCGGAACTACGAAAAATGCGAAAACGGGATAAAATATAATGCTGTCAAAAGCGCACGAGTCGTGCGTCTCAGACGCACGGACCGTGCGTGTCATTCTGTTTGGTTTTAAATATGCACTACGGGGCGCACGACCCGTGCATGTTGGAGCACAGACCGTGCGCTGTGTTCTGTCCAAATTTTCCAAACTTGCCCGAAACGATCCCGATCGATTCCAATCCTCTTCTAATCTTTTCCTAACCCTTTTCCAATAATATTAGGCTTATAATGCCATGATTTTGAGTATAATTAAAAAGGTCTTTATAAAATTCTTTGAAGTTATAAATTGTTTCCATAAACCGAAATAATAGTACTCGTGTGCGGATATGTTTTATTAATAATAAAGCGGACTATGAGTCCTACGTGGTATGGTATAACTGACGCGGGATGATTATTATTAATTCGTCTAAACCGGTCTACGGTTCACGATATATATATTATATCGACTATGAGAAACGGCCCAATGCGGGTATTAGGTTCGATTAACGGTCTAATGTAAATGAACTAAATGTTCATGTGAAAGTATATATATATATATATATATATATATATATATATATATATATTATATCGAGTGTGCGTGACGACCCACGAGGTTAACATACTAGGCGAGGAAGTCATGATCCTTTACCCTAGGCCCGTATACCAGTAGGGAAAGTACTATTGGTAAGGGGGTTCACCGGGATTAGCAGTGTGTGCAGTCGGTGTTATCTTAGAAAGTTATGTGTTACGTTCACCGGGATTAGCAGTGCGTGCAGTCGGTGATACGTAAAAATGGTTTTGTGTCACGTTCACCGGGATTAGCAGTGTGTGCAGTCGGTGGTACGTAAAATGGTTTTGTAGTACGGTTCACCGGGATTAGCAGTGCGTGCAGTCGGTGTCGTACCAAGTCAGAATTCTATCACACGGTTCACTGGGATTAACAGTGTGTGCAGTCGGTGTCATGTTAAGTTAAACATGATTTATAATTGGACCGAGAGTGTTAGTAGGGGGTCTCGGTAGAACTCACTGAGATTGTATCTCATTGTTTATATGTTGTTGTTTTACAGATAAACAGGGAAAGTGGAGATCCAAGAGGTACGAGTAGGTGGTACTCAGATGGTTGCTGAAGACTTAGCTTTTTGCTTAGGTGTATAACTTTCCTGGTTATCTGTGTATCAAGACATTTTGTCTTTAGCGTTATGTATTTATTTCCGCTTTCTTGTACGATTTTGAACACTGTATTTCACTGATGGTTTGTGGTCTTATTTATGCTTAAGACTGTTCTGTTGTTATTCAGTGAAAATTTTATAGTGGTGTTCAGTATTTAAACAGGAAATATATCTCTGATGTTTTAGGGATGGTGCACTTGGGTATTTTTACTCGATAAAAATATCGGGGTGTTACAGTTGGTATCAGAGCAGTTCGACCTAGTCGGACTTAGTTTAGGGTTGAGTCGATTCCTTGCTAGTCCTTTTTGTAATTACACTTGTGATGCTAAGAGACATTGAGCCTGATCAACTTAATACTTAGTGCATCATGGGCGGAATTATGACTGGATGATCAAGACGCAGTCCTCGACCAAAACCGGAATCTCCAACCGGTACATCCTCAGGAAAGGTGGCATGACGGTGGAAGAATACACCGCTAAGTTTGAGTGATATGCGAAATGAAGAGTGAAGGGGAAAATGGTTTCAATGCAAAAATGGTGATATGCGAAATGAAGAGTGAAAGGGAAAATGGTCTCAATGCAAAAATGTTGAAGATGAAGCAAAAGTTTTAGGGTATACCTTAGATCCTAGCTAGATTATGCAAGAAATAGAGATCAAGAACACAAATCAACCAAGGACACCAACAAAGAAACCACGCCCCAAAATGAAGATCACTTGATCAAAGTTCTTGAGTTTTAGTGGAGAATGGAAGTAGTATGTGAGAGAAGGATGAAGGGGAGATGGATTGGTGGTGTTTTGATGAAGAAAAATGAAATAAATGGAGGAGAGGGAGAGGGTGAGGGCTACTCATATGAGAGGGAAGGGATGAGAGGAGGGTGATGTGCTAATTTTAGTGTAGGAGAGAATGAGCCAAAAGTTGTGATGTGTGGAAAATGAAAGGGTATTTATAGGATTGGTGAAGAGCTAGGGTCAAAATGGTAATTAAACAATAAAAGGGAATTAATATTCAGCTTAAAATAAAATAATTAAACTTGGGCACCAAGCAAAAGGGTCACTTTGGTCATTGTTCTTGAGAGGTGCACTAGGATTGAACTTTGATTTTGAATGGAGGGTTGAGATCACTTATCACATGGATTGAGGGTGGAGAGAAAACACAAAATGGAGAGTATGGAGAGTGGGGGGCGAAAGTTAGAGGAAAGAAAAAGAAAAGAAAAAAAAGAATTTCTTATTTTGGAAGAGATATTTTATGTGAGGTAGGGTTAAGGGCATTTTAGGGAAGAATTGTGACCAAAGAGGGAAGTTTGGGTTTTCTTATGAAGGGGTTAGTGTAAGGGAGTGAGGTAATTTACCAAAGAGGGTATAATGATCACAAAATGGAAGAGTGGAAGAAATTGGAGAGAGAGAAGGAGGATTTCGAGATTGAGGGGAGGAGAGAGGAAAAAAACTTGTTTTTGGTCTTTTGTCTTATTGAGGACACTTCCTTTTTTTGTTTTTGAAATTGAAATTTTTGGGCATGGGAAATAATGGGAATGCAACTATTGAAAATGTGTTACATGTTTTTGGGCACCATAAAATATTCCCTCTAGTCACCCATGACAATAAAAATTGTCACTTAAGAATTGAGGAATATTTAATGGTCCCTTTTTTATTTTTCTATACACTAAAAATGAAAAAATACATTTTTAATTATTTTTGACTAGGGTTTTCTTTAAAAAATTGTACAAAAATTATCCTTGATAGAATAAAAATGTACTTTTTGTGGATGTGCATTTTTTGCGAGAAAATCATCTTTTTGCGAAAAATGACCAAAATGCCCTTTTTGACCCTAAAACCCTAATTTGCCTAAAAAGTGCATTCCAACCCTAAAAATGATTTTAAAGACCTTGGAATGACTTCTAGGACCCAAAATGCAATGCATGATGCTCTTCATTCTTCAACTTATTTATTTTTTTTGGAAAATTAGGGTTTTGACCTAAGCCGGACAAAATTAGGGTATGACAGCTGCCCCTCTTTATCTGGATTTTAACGAGGAATATGGATTGGCTGAAACATATTCCGAGGCAAAATAGAGATAAAGAATTCAGGAATTATACCGATTTTGTCTCCTTAGGTAAAAACCCGAATTTTCCCATTTTTTCTTTTCTCATTTTTAGTTTTTGTTCATGTCAGATGAAAAATGCAATATGCATGCAAAAATAGATTAGATTTTTTTGAATCACCACTTGGCGTGCTAATATAAAAACAACGATTTGTGAGTTTAACACTTGGCGTGCAAAAGCAGGAAATAAAGCGGTAAAGAACGCGGTAAAGAAAGCAGTAAAGAAGGAGCATTGAGGGCTCAGGATGAGCGCGGAGGGCTCAGGATGAGCACAGAGGGCTCAGGAGGAGCACAGAGGGCTCAGGATGAGCGCAGAGGGCTCAGGAGGAGCACAGAGGGCTCAGGAGGAGCGCAGAGGGCCCAGGAGGAGCGCAGAGGGCCCAGGAGGAGCGCAGAGGGCTCAGGAGGAGCGCAGAGCGCAGAGGGCTCAGAAGGAGCGCAGAGGGCTCAGGAGGAGCGGAGAGGGCTCAGGAGGAGCGCAGAGGGCTCAGGAGGAGCGCAGAGGGCTCAGGAGGAGCACAGAGGGCGCAGGAGGAGCACAGAGGGCTTAGGATGAGCGCAGAGGGCTCAGGATGAGCACAGAGGGCTCAGGAGGAGCACAGAGGGCTCCGGATGAGCACAGAGGGCTCAGGAGGAGCACAGAGGGCTCAGGAGGAGCACAGAGGGCTCAGGAGGAGCACAGAGGGCTCAGGAGGAGCGCAGATGGCTCAGGAGGAGCACAGAGGGCCGCAGAGGGCTCAGGATGAGCGCAGAGGGCTCAGGATGAGCGCAGAGGGCTCAAGAGGAGCGCAGAGGGATCAGGAGGAGCGCAGAGGGCTCAGGATGAGCGCAGAGGGCTCAGGAGGAGCACAGAGGGCTCAGGAGGAGCACAGAGGGCTCAGGAGGAGCGCAGAGGGCTCAGAAGGAGCGCAGAGGGCTCAGGATGAGCGCAGAGGCTCAGGAGGAGCGCAGAGGGCTCCGGAGGAGCGCAGAGGGCTCAGGAGGAGTGCAGAGGGCTCAGGAGGAGCGCAGAGGGCTCAGGAGGAGCACAGAGGGCTCAGGATGAGCACAGAGGGCTCAGGAGGAGCACAGAGGGCTCACAAATTCTGTTGATTGGTTGATTTGAAATGACCGATGCTGCTGTATTGGATTGAGGTACCTGCATACGTTAGTTGATGCAAGGAATGGTGCATGGAGTATGGGTGCATGTTATGCAAGGGTATGTTATGCGGATGCATGCAATGCTCATGATTTTAGTGTAATGATGAATGTAGTGAAATGCTATTCCCGATTCTTCATCTCTTTTGTCAGGTTTCTCCTTTCTGACTGTTTGCTTTTCTTGGTTTTTTTTTTCTTTGACTAGCTTTCTTTTTTCTGATCGTTTGTCTTTCTTTGTTTGTTGTTTTTTCTTGAATAATTTTGCCTGATCAGCTTTCTTTTTCTGATCATCTGCTTTTCTTTGCTTGTTTTCTTTTGCTCTTTATGAAATGCGAATATGCAAATGTAGTGCTTTGATGTTTGATGCAAAGATTGATACTTGTAATGCAAGTGTGCGATGCAATGACAGTGATTCATGTTTTGATGAATAGAATGCTCTTTGTTTTATTTTCTGCTCATTTCTTTCTCTTTTCATGAAATGCAGGCATGCAAATGCAATGTTTCGATGAGTGGCATGAAGAAACGAACGATAATAGAATGACGAATGACATGGGGAGCCTTTGTGTTGCCTTGCATGATACACATGTAATGCTTTGATGCAAGGACTTTGGTTCTTTCCCTTTTATGAAATGCAAACATTAATATGATGCAAATGCAATGACATGGGATGACGTGTTTTTGCTTTTTTTGGCATAGGGACTTTCGGATTGTTGAGTGATCAATTCAAACGTCCAGATGACTATCCTGAATGTGTATTCGACTTAGCCCCCCATTTAGTGAAAAGGAAATGATGTTTGATACAATGATGTTGAAATATTATGGAGTGCTTGTGTTTTTGCTTTTTCTTTCTTTATGATGCAATGCTTTGATGCTTGATGGAATGAGATGGAAGATTTTTTTTGCTTTTATCCGTTGCTTCTTTTTTTGCTGCCTTTCATGAAATGCTGATGTTGGCATGATGCAAATGGGACACTATGATAGACAAAATGGAACGCCTAAATGCATGAGGCGAAAAATATGATATGAATGATTAAACATTTTTGTGATGATGAGATGCAAGACTTTGAATGCAAGGAATTTGGATGATTATTGACCATTTTGTTGAAAAATTGAATTTAATTCAAACTCCGGTGTTCTCAAGGTTTTTATTTACAAACAAGCTCACTTGTTTTCTCTCCCTTCCAACGACGACTGAATCTTAGATATCGCATGACTAACTTGTGTTCTCTCTCTTTGAAGCATTGCCTAGTAAGCATGCATAGGAGTGCAAATGTGAATGAGTGAGTCTGTTAACTTGGGATTGGTTTAGGATATGTATGACAATTGAAGGGATGACAAACATGATTATTACCGACGCTCATGAGGGACCAGGGGATGCAAGACTGCCCCGGTTCGGGCTTTGGATGAGTGAATAAGCTTGCCTCTGCCCGGTGGTGATAATGACTAGGGGTGTAGGAGATGATGAATTGGGAACACTTCGTCTCTTGGGATGAAAGGTGTAATGAAAAGGGTTTTGTTTCAATCCACAGAGTTTGGTGTTGCCCCAGTCAGGACGAAACAAAGTTGCCCCAATTAGAATGACGAGGTCTTATTTAGGATAGTGAGTTGAGAGATTGCCCCGGTGAGGTTTTTATGGGAATGAATGAGGTGAAGGAATGGGAATGCACTTGCCCCACTTTGGAATGACATTTCAAACGGTTTCTTTGAGTGAGGTTGTGGAAGGTGATAGAGTTATGGTGACAGTTATATACGAAGGGTGGTATGTGAACGGGATAGACGACGAACAAATCTCCCCATGGTTGAGTGGAGTGAGAGGTGAAGGAAATGTCCCCTAGAACACATCTTTGATTCTCTTTAAGAAAAACTCAAATGCAATAAAAGTTTTGACTTTTAGTATGAAAGAAGCCTCACTTGGTGATCACTAAACCTTGTTTTAATGCGACTTGAATGTGTTTGGAGTGCAAGTCTTCCTTTTTCCGTCAGCTTTCTTTTTTTCTGACTGTTTATTTTGTTCCCTCATCTCTTTTTCCTGAGGGTTTGTTTTTCCTTGATCAGCTTTCTCTTTTCTGATCGTTTGTTTTTTTCTTTTGAGCAAACACATTGTAGACAGATAAACTTAGTGGTCCTAAGATTTAAAATTTGAGAAAACAACAGCATTCAGTCATTGATCGGAATGGACTTTTCGGGATTGTGGTGTTTTGTGGAGGAGGGATGATTAGGCTTAATGAAGAGCTTGGGGGCTAATGGTAGGATGATTTTTATTCGGCATTGGCTGACGATCGATGATTTATGATGGTTAATTGGCTTGATGAGGTGTTTGGAAGTTTTATTCTTGGCTAAGGGTTTGTGGAGGGCGGGTTACCGGGGTCAAAGGGATGTGTTTGCGGTTTATGGAAGGAGGGGTGTATGGGAAAGATGAAGTGTTTGAAGGTTATTGAGACAAGGATCTCTTGTGTTTTGTGGTAACATGTACCAGCTCACCACTTACATTTCTTTTGTATTTTCTTTTGTTTTGGGATTTTCATTTTTGAATCCCTTTTTTGATTTTCTCTCTCTTTTTTTTTGTTTTATGATTCTTTTCCTTCTTTGACTCGGGTGAGCTGATAAAAAGTGATGCACTTTTTTTCTTTTTTTTTTTTTGGATATTTGAGGTGATCCTTGTCTAGGGTGATTTTTGGATTTTGGTTTTTCTTGGCTTAAGGTGGGTAGGAAAGGGAACTTTTGGATGGCCAAACTTCATTTCAAATTCCGATTGCTTATTTTTTCGTAAAACTTGACAACAATTTATCTATCTATATGTGTTTGCTCTTTTCTTTGCATTTTTTATGCCCTAATTTTTGCCTGGACCGCTCTTTGCGAGTTTTCAATCCACCGGGCGCTCCTTTTTGCCTAGCCTGCCCTTTCCGGGTTTTCAACCTAGCGAGCTTGTTCTTCTCATTTATCTCTTCTTTTCTTTTTTTTTTTGGAAAGACTTGCACTAAAAGAATATAATGCCGATAAAGAAAGTTAGTGATCACAGAATTGCCCCAGCATGGAGGACTTAGAGTGTTAGTGAGAATGAACCAAAAAGTCAAGTATGCACTGATGGGAGAGAATATGCGCCTTATGGATGGACGGGACGGGGTTAGACTTGGATGGTGATGATGACAAGGAAGGAAACTGACTGACTCAAACAAGAGAAACTGCACGTGTCATGCACGTTCACTATAGGAATGCTTCACAGAGAGTCAACATTAGTTAGAACAATGAATTGATGAGCTGCTTCAGTTTTTTTTTTTTGTCATGGAATGGATGGGATGCAGTGCTTTTGAAAGACATGCAAATGAGCTATTGATTTGAAAAACTGAGTGCCTTGGGACACCTTGAGTTTGCAACCAAGTAAGGATAAACTTTTTCAAAAAAAGGATGATTGTTTTGCAAGAACGTCTCGCTTCTCATCACAACTTTTATTTTATGCAATGAATGAATGAACAAATTATGATATGCAAGTATGATGCAAATGCGTGGAGAACGACTACTCGAAAAGTGTGGCTTATTCTAAATTATTTTGTTGTTTTTAATGCAAGACAAAATATGGAATACCAATGCGAATGATGCCCCCCTTTTTTTCAAAATGATTTTTGATTTTTTTATTTATTTTTTAGAGGTGAGTCAAGATGCGAAATGCCAATGCCCCTTTTTTGAATGATGAGAGATGCAAGAATGGTGATATGAGGCAACTGATTGTCGTTACCCTGAGTAACTTGCCTGAAACATTGAGTGGATCCTGACTCAATACTTCACACAATGTACTGAAACGTTTTGACAATTAGTTGACTCAATTTAACTTCCTACTTGAAATTAAAACACGTGCGACTGGGTCAAAGTGCTCTGACATCGTAGAGTAACATCTCAAATTTGTAGTCGACAAACAAATTTGAGACATTACCCTTCGTCGTTCAAAGGTGCACTTCTATCCATTAAGCCATCACATGAGAAATTTTTCTTTGTTTCGAAAGGATGCATGCAGGGAGAAATGATGTATTCGAACAAAGTGATGAGGTTAATGAAATGATGCATGAGTGCCACATTGACGCGATGTCCGTATTATTTGATGATGATTTTTTGTACATGCACCTGGATGAATGTGATGCTTATGCAATGCGGATGATAATTGCTTCCTGTTTTATTTTGTTTTTATGCGATGAAATGAAATGCATGATACTCACAATTATTTTTAACGCGTGGAAATGCATGCAAAATGAAACGTTCAAGTGCTTATTTTTTATGCCATGAAAAAGGGAAAAGGGGTACATGCGATGCATTTTCTAAATTCTAGTAGAAAACATACATTTTTGGATTTTTGTTTATTTGTTATGATATGAAAGAGAAAAATAATAATGCATGCAGAAAATGGTGCATTTGAGCTAAGGCTATATGAATAGCGGAATGATATATGCATGCAATATTGATGTGATGCCCACCTTTATTTGATGACCGCTTTTGCATAATCAAGGATGAATGAAATGCGATATGCATGATAGCTGCTTCTGGTTTTCATTTTTCTTATGCAATGAAATGAAATGCGTGATGCTTGCAATTACTTTCCTAATGCATGAGAGATATTGAATGAAGGTGCATGTGAGATGAGACGTTAATGCTTATTTTTGATTTGCGACACAGAAAAGTATTAATGCGATGATGTGATATGGATGGACGACGGAATGAGTGGGTGAATGAATGAACGAATGTGCATTTTGAATGAGGATACCGTAAATTGCATCACTTGATGATTTTTCATGATTATGAACGAATGAAATACCATAGGGATGATAATTGTTTTTTTTCCAAAATTTTGTTTTATGTAATGCATAATGCCATGATGCAAAGTGCGGATGATGAGGATGCTTTTTCATGTTATTTACATAAAGAAAGATATTTACAGGTGGGGATTTGAAAATTTAGGGCAGTATACCCTATATACCACCTCATATAGGTATTTATGAAAGAGAAGGAAAAATATATTCTTTTTGATTTTTTCAAAAAGTTTGGATGCGGGGGTATGCAGCTCCTTTGTGTCCTACAGGGTTTCTTAGCGACAGGATGTAAGGCTATTTTTAGGGGTTCACACTTCAAGGATAGCACTAAAAGGGCCCTAGACAAGGTTCCTAGAGCCAACGACCTCATCTGAGAGCACCGATCACAAAGCCGTACGTCCAAGTGATGATGTCATCAAACAAAGCCAAACTCTAGGTGAAGTCTTCGCAATCACACAACAAGACGTATGTCCAGTGAGCAACCACTAATGACTTCGTTCTAGCCTAAGATATACTCTAGCCCGGGTATAGGGCTGTCTCACCAAGAAATAAAAACAAAGGGAGTGCAACGTGTGTGTAGGAGCACAATGCCAAACATACCCCCCCACCTGCAAAGAAAATCCAGAAACAGTCCAGCCAAAGAAAATCATCTACCCTAGGGTTTTGCATATATCATTTCAATACAAGCAAGAAAACAACCTAGGGTACTAACAATCATCTGATGCTCTACTTATCTCAAGAAAAGGAGCCAAGAAGAGGGGATCATGATAAAAAGGGGGAATACATGAACTTACCAAAGAAAGGGAGCGAAGAAGAAGGGGACATAATAAGATGGGGGGAAATGATGCATGAGCTTACCTTTGAAGAAAGGGAGCAAAGAAGAAGGGATCATGGGGATTGGAGGAATGCATGAACATAAGTAAAGAAAGGAGTAGAAGAAACAAGAAGCAAACATAGAAGAAGAAAAGAGGCAAATGCACATGAATGCAACACTCTGAAAATGCAAAGAATGCTCAATCATTAATTGGTAAAGAAAGAGGAAGAGGAAAGAAAAAGAAAGAAGAAGAAGAAAAGAGGGAAATAGAACAATCACTCAAATCGAACAATTTTAAACCACACATCAAGTTAATTAGGCTTGACCCTCGTTTTTTTTTTAAAAAAAAAAAAAAGTCCCCAGTGAAGTCGCCAGCTGTTGCACCCCGAAAAATCCGGTTGGGATTTCTCGATGTACAACGTGGAAGATAAATGAAGCCGCCATCAATATTTTAGTTTTTAGACGAAAACATTGAAAAAACGTCTTTTTATACAAGGCGGGTGGTCTTTTCGAAATCAGGAGATGTAGGTTCGGGGGTCGGTTAGACACGGGGAAGGTATAAGCACCCCGCATCTCCTTTCTACCGAAAGGGAACCATCAATTTGATGTGTGGTTTCGACAAAGTTTGATTTGAAACGATGTTCTATTTCTTTTCGTTTTTCTTTTTTATTTGAGAAAAGCGTTTGGAAAGAAGACGTGGAAAAGAAAGATTTTTTTGGTATTTTTTTTTTTGAAAAGGGTGCTTGACGGGACGTGGCCCGCTCCTACGTATCCTCAGATGCAATGAGGAAATCAAAGCTACGTAGTTCTCCTGGGTCGAGAAACTTTGGGTGTGTTGGTGTCTTTTATTGCAGGGGTTCTCGGGTCTGAACTGTACAGTCCACTAACCCTAAAACATAGACATCCCCGCCCGTACAGGCGAAGTGGCCCCTGCTTATCGAAAAGTGATTTGAATTACTTGAAAAAAAGATTTGCTGTGAGATTGGTAGTTTTTGTTCGAGCAAGTATCTTAGGCTCGCACGAGCTGTACAACTCGCTAATCCTAGGACTCTAACCAATGTCGAACGTACATCCGAATCGGTTCCTCACTCATTTTTGAAAAGGGTTGAAGTTGTTAATTATCTGTTTTAATTCTCATAAGTATCCCAAGATATTTGAGTTGTACAACTCCGATCTTAGGACGCTAGACAACATCGGCCGTACGTCCGACTTGCCTCCTTATGAGTTTTCAAAAGGTTGATTATTGATCTAAAAAGAAATTGATTAATTTGTGAAGACAATTAGCGAAGCATTGGATTTTGGAATATCATTTGAAAAAGGATTGATTAGAGGGGAGAGGAAGAGAATTCGAGGGTGGCTTTGGCCACAAAAGAAAAGAAAGTAGAATCATCAATCAACTTTCAAGTCAAAACCAAAATGCAATACTTACCAATTTGCAAGCAAAATAATCAATAATGGGAGCACAAGCATAAGCATTTCCATTTACAACAATTGTACACAAGAATGACATTGAGTCATCAACAATTAATGGCATGAATATATGAGATCAAAAACAACCAAATAAGTTGCCAAGAAAGGCACTTAAGGAAACATTGCAAAAGCTTGGTTCGGATTTTAGGCATTAGGCACAAGTTAAAAGTATTTGGTAATCCTTGACACTTGTTAACAATGCTCAATGCATAGTGTCTAGTCACTTTACCAAATTAACATTAAAGCATAGATAAAAGTTGAATCACTTTCAAGTGATCCTCAACATTTTAAAATGGTGCTAGAAAACACATGTTGATTCATCTCACCAATCATCAACCAATTGAACAAATTAATAACCCAAAACATCACGTTTACAAGCCCCAAAAATCAGCATTCTCAATTCGACATAAGCATAAACTTGCATTTATTCATTGAAAATTAAAAGCAAGTTGAGTCACTTGTAGTAATCCTCATCACTTAGGGTTGAATCATACCTAGCAATCCTCTCACTTTGAGAAAGGTGCACTAGGCACTAGTGAGAATCAACTTGCCTATCATCAACTATTAACGATAAGCAAATAAGATACAAAGATTAAATGAACACACCACTAAGTTGAATCACATAGAGCAATCCTCTCACTTTGAGAAAAGTGCACTAGGCACTAGTGAGAATCAACTTGCCTATCATCAACAATTTACAATAAGCAAAATAAAAGAAAACATAAACAAGGTTGAATCACATAGAGCAATCCTCTCACTTTGAGAAAAGTTCATTAGGCACTAGTGAGAATCAACTTGCCTATCATCAACATTTTACAATGAGCAAATTAAAACAAGACTTAAATAAAAGAACACATGAACAAAGTTGAATCACCTCTAGCAATCATCAACTACTTAACATAAAGTGCACAAAGCACAAGTAGGAATCATCTTGCTAGATCATCAACAAATTAACAATGAGCACATTAAAATAAGACTAGATAAGAGGACACATAAACAAAGTTGAATCACATCTAGCAATCTTCTCACTTGAAGAAAACTGCACTAGGCACTAGTGAGAATCAACTTGCTAGATCATCAACAAATTATTTGCAAATGAAATATGTTGAAAATAACATTTAATGCCAAAATCAAATACCAATGCCAAAGTTGCACATCATCAAGCAAAGAGGAACAACAAAATTAGCACAAGCATGGATTCACATTTTATTTCACAAAAAAAAGAAATTAACACAAAACAACATGAAACCAATTATTCAAGGGTGAGAGGCACCTTAAACACCCCAGCCTCCCTAAGTGCTTGTCAATAGTGTTTAAGGCTCCTCTCACCAACAACAACAAACTACATTTTAAACAAAATAATGGTGATATGCGAAATGAAGAGTGAAGGGGAAAATGGTTTCAATGCAAAAATGTTGAAGATGAAGCAAAAGTTTTAGGGTGTACCTTAGATCCTAGCTAGATTATGCAAGAAATAGAGATCAAGAACACAAATCAACCAAGGACACCAACAAAGAAACCACGCCCCAAAATGAAGATCACTTGATCAAAGTTCTTGAGTTTTAGTGGAGAATGGAAGTAGTATGTGAGAGAAGGATGAAGGGGAGATGGATTGGTGGTGTTTTGATGAAGAAAAATGAAATAAATGGAGGAGAGGGAGAGGGTGAGGGCTACGCATATGAGAGGGAAGGGATGAGAGGAGGGTGATGTGCTAATTTTAGTGTAGGAGAGAATGAGCCAAAAGTTGTGATGTGTGGAAAATGAAAGGGTATTTATAGGATTGGTGAAGAGCTAGGGTCAAAATGGTAATTAAACAATAAAAGGGAATTAATATTCAGCTGAAAATAAAATAATTAAACTTGGGCACCAAGCAAAAGGGTCACTTTGGTCATTGTTCTTGAGAGGTGCACCAGGATTGAACTTTGATTTTGAATGGAGGGTTGAGATCACTTCTCACATGGATTGAGGGTGGAGAGAAAACACAAAATGGAGAGTATGGAGAGTGTGGGGCGAAATTTAGAGGAAAGAAAAAGAAAAGAAAAAAAAGAATTTCTTATTTTGGAAGAGATATTTTATGTGAGGTAGGGTTAAGGGCATTTTAGGGAAGAATTGTGACCAAAGAGGGAAGTTTGGGTTTTCTTATGAAGGGGTGAGTGTAAGGGAGTGAGGTAATTTACCAAAGAGGGTATAATGATCACAAAATGGGAGAGTGGAAGAAATTGGAGAGAGAGAAGGAGGATTTCGAAATTGAGGGGAGGAGAGAGGAAAAAAACTTGTTTTTGGTCTTTTGTCTTATTGAGGACACTTCCTTTTTTTGTTTTTGAAATTGAAATTTTTGGGCATGGGAAATAATGGGAATGCAACTCTTGAAAATGTGTTACATGTTTTTGGGCACCATAAAATATTCCCTCTAGTCACCCATGACAATAAAAATTGTCACTTAAGAATTGAGGAATATTTAATGGTCCCTTTTTTATTTTTCTATACACTAAAAATGAAAAAATACATTTTTAATTATTTTTGACTAGGGTTTTCTTCAAAAAATTGTACAAAAATTATCCTTGATAGAATAAAAATGTACTTTTTGTGGATGTGCATTTTTTGCGAGAAAATCATCTTTTTGCGAAAAATGACCAAAATGCCCTTTTTGACCCTAAAACCCTAATTTGCCTAAAAAGTGCATTCCAACCCTAAAAATGATTTTAAAGACCTTGGAATGACTTCTAGGACCCAAAATGCAATGCATGATGCTCTTCATTCTTCAACTTATTTATTTTTTGTGGAAAATTAGGGTTTTGACCTAAGCCGGACAAAATTAGGGTATGACACAATCCTCCTCTAACTTGTTCATCGTTGATCTGGGCATAACATTCAATGAGGATCCATTGTCAATGAGAACCCTGGAGAGCGTATATTCATCTCACTTCATTGAGATATGCAACGCCTTATTGTGCCCCTTACCCTCTGGGGTGAGCTCATCATCAGTGAAAGTAATGTAATTAGATGCAACGATGTTCCCAACTATACCATCCAACTGATTGACAGTAATATCTTGGGCAACATGGGCCTCATTCTGAGTTTATTAGTAGGGACATGATGGAAATTTTGGCTTGGGTGTGGTGTAGCTGATCCACCACTTTGTAGTCACTCTGCCGCATTATCTTCAAGAATTCAGCAACCTCTGGGTCTGACACCTTCCTATTTATCATAGGCTCCGGCTCTACATTCTTTCCTTTTCGGATTCTCTCTTCGGTTGCCTTAGAAGGACCCTCTTCCTGAGCTTGGGGAACATACACACGCCCACTTCTAGTTACCCCACTACTTCCTGCAATATTGGTGATGTCAAGAGCAGCTTGAGATCTCGGAGCTGGAATTGGCACACTGTAGCTCCATGGGACATCAGTGTTCTTCTGGCTAGGAGCTGGAACTGGGATCACAATAGTCTTTGGTCTTGCTGCAGCCAAATTCCGACTGTATGGCACCTCGATAGGTCTCTGCACATCTCTGCCCCCTTCTGATTAGAGGGTCTGAACATCCTCCTCTCTCCCCTGTATACCCACCTGGATGATGTGGCGGTCCATCAGATCCTGTAACACCACCTTGAATGCTTCACATGCTCCTACACAGCTGACATTAGCACAAACTCCTTTCTGAACACAACCCATCCTAATAATCCCGCATTTGCACAATTCTGCATGAATGATTTCTAGGGGAGTCTGAATATCTTCTACTGATCAGATTAGGGACTGCTCTTTCATATCCATGACTGCATTAGTGGTATGCTTCCCATGACCAGGCAGCGGGTTAGTCGTGATATTTGGATCCTCCTGCTTGAAAGTTATGCCTTTTTTGTCTATCAAGTCCTGCACCACTATCTTGAAGGCTTTGCAATACTCCACAACATGCCCAACTGCCCCTTCGTGGAAAGCACAGGTACTATTGGGGTTGTATCCTCTGAAGTAAGGTGGTTGAACAGGTTTCATGGGTCTTGTATTGATGAGCTTATTGGTGATGAGGTAGTTGAATAGGTCTATGTATGACATGGGAATTGGGTCAAAGGTTGTTCTGTTATGATAGGTCCTTTGGTGGTTGCTTTGGTTGTTGTTTTGGAATGGATGGGCTGTTTGTGTGGGAGTGGGGACTGGGATGTTGGGTGGCTGGTATGGTGGGCTGATAGTGATGGTATTGGTTTCCCCCTCTTTCTTTTTGGGAAAGCCAGAGAATGGCTTCTTTTGGGAACTTGTGTTACTTGTGGACCCCTGTGCAATCTTTCCACTTCTCAATCCGTTCTCCAATCTCTCTCCCACAATCACCACATCTGAAAAATTGGATGATGCACTGCTGATCAGACGATCATAATATAGCGCTGGTAAGGTTTCCATGAACATAGAAACCAATTCTTTGTCTAAAAGAGGAGGTGTGACTTGTGCGGCCAAAGCTCTCCATCGCTGGGCGTACTCCTTGAATGATTCATTTTCCTTCTTGCTCATATTCTGCAGCTGTGTTCGGTCTGGCGCTATGTCTGTATTGTATTGATATTGATTGAGGAACGCATCTGCTAAATCCTTCCAGCAGCGGACTTGGGATGGCTCTAACTTCATATACCAATTAAGGGATGCCCCGGCAAGGCTATCTTGGAAGCAATGGATTAGCAATTTGTCATCACGGGAGTAGGTAGACATCTTCCTACAATACATCGTCAAGTGACTCTTCGGGCACGTCGCACCTCTGTACTTGTCAAAATCGGGGACCTTGAATTTTGGCGGCAACACCACATCAGGAATAAGGCATAGGACTCTGGCCTCCCTAGCCCTGGAGCCAAAGCCTTCAATCATTCTTAGTCTTTCTTCTAACATCTGGAACTGCTCTTTGGTCTGTTGGTGCTCAGCGGAATAGACTTGAGGGGAATGACTTACACCATAAGGAGGTGGAGGCATTGAGTGCTGAGCCTGAGGGTAAACGGAGTTTCCGGATACGAAGCCTTGAGTCTTTGGAAAGGCAGTTGGCTGTGGACTGAGGTTCTGAGGAGTAGGCTGAGGTATAACAATTGGAGGCGGGATCTGAACCTGGGGTTCACCAGTCATTCCTTCTAACCCGACAGACGTTGGCTGTACATTCTCATCTATTGCCACGGGACCAGCTCCTGGGTTAGCCCCTTGATTTGGAGGAATATAACCCAAAGGAAGGCCATAAGGAGGCCACTGAGCAGCTTGAAAGTCATTTCCATTCTTCAAGGACAACAGGAGTCTCATCATCTCGCTCATCTGTGCCTTCATGGCATTCATTTCATCTCTCAACTCAGGATCACCTTGATTGGAGCTACCAGGAGCTGAATGGTTCTGATTCTGTACCTCGGGGCCTTGGCCTGTTCCATTTCAATTCTCTGAGCCTGAAGCTGGAGGATTCTGATTCTCTGGTTGAGGTTGATCGGGGTCACTTAAGATTGCCATTCCTCTGGCCTGTGAATGTGTCCAATACGGATGTGGTCGCACCAGCTTGCCTTTTCTTCTGTTTGAGTTGAAAACATTTTTATAAGCAAAGGAGCAAATTAATGAATGCAATGTAATGCACATGATTTTTTTTATGTTATTTCTTGTTTATTGCCGGGAATCATAGTGCAATTTGCTCTTGTCGTAGGTGTATATTCAAATATTTTCAAGAACATAACGCGGCTGGGATCAACAAGTGAGATAAACGTACTTCATTCAAACGTCACATCTTTAATCATTCCAAGAGCAAGATACAATATCCTTAAATGTGCAATACAACGCTTTGAAAAGAAAAACACAACATCCTTTAAGAAAAGAAAAATTACAATTTCCTAGTGAACATTCTGAAAAAGGGGAAATTTAAATCTAAAAACCTATTGCCTTCATCTTCTCTTGGTTCTTCTCCTTTTTGCTAGCTGCAGCATCTTCTCTTGCCCTTTCCATGAGTTCCTCAGTCAGAGACCTGCAGTACTCCACGAATTCATATACTCGCACTGGAGTGTTGTAAGGCAGCATCTCAGCTTCTGCCTTTCTCAACCTCTTAGGAACATCCCTCACCGCCTGGTTAGCCAACCATGCCAATTTGGAGAACTTGTTCTTCCACTGTTGGAATTCTGCCCTCATCTCAACTATGATCTCTTGCTTTTCAATCCTACCCATTAGCTCGAGAAGACGGTGTTCCCAGTACTGACTCTCCTCTCTTACCTGTCGGTAAGCATCACTGATGTGACTCAGATTTCTCCTTAGCTCATCTGAATTCTCTTGCTCCATCCTTAAAGCCTGCTGATACTCTCTAAGGATGTTCTCAATTGCACCTCTATCTTGTCTGATGAACCTTATTTGACTTTCAAGCTCAAACGCCACAGACTGACACTCTTTCTTGCATTCCTCTAGTGATTCCTTTGCAGCTCTCTCACTTTGCACAGACTTCTTGAACAACTTCCTCCATTCGTTTGCTCTAACCATGGCCTCACCCACCTTGGCATTCGATCTTTTCAACTCATCTTTGGTACTTTTCAGATATTCCTTCATTTTTTGATTACTTTCCTCTTCTTTCTTAAGCTTCTTGCTGCTTTCTTTGAGAGCTTCGGCCTTGCGCTCGTTCTCGTTCTCTAACTTTCTCTTCTCAGAAATTACTTTCCCCAACTTATCTTATAAGGCTTTCTTTTCTTCTTCTACCTTGAACAAAGCAGACTTGACCACAGTTAGTTCTTTGAGACTTGGAACGTGAAGCTCTGGGACTTCTTTCCCAACTGACGATGAATTTTGACGAGGTGGGCCAACATTTTGAATTCTTTGGTGAAGCCATTGGTAGAAAGTAACATCACCCGTTTTCTTTGTGATCTCCACTTTATCCTTGTAAACTACACCCTCCCTAGCCTTTGAAATTTTCTGAAATAAGCCTTGGTTCTTTGGATCTTCTTTATCGAGAAAGATTGGGGCCAGCATGTCTTCAGTGGGTGCACTCTTCATAGGATACGCAAGCTGTCTGATGGTGAGAGAAGGATTGTAATTGATGCAGCCTTGGGTTCCCATTAAGGGTACATTCTGGAAATTGCCGCATTGAACAGTATTGAAGGCCTATCTTTCCAACACGGATGATTGAACCAACAGACTTTGAGAGCACTGAGATTCTCTAAAGTGTGCACCCATTCTCGTGCACTTCTAGCTTCTACATCACAACATGTAACAGCCCAGGTCCAACGCATTGGCCACCCCAGCACTATTACATCACGGTCTTCTCTACCCCCCTTGTAGAATTTTTGCCTTCCGTGGGAATCGAACCTTGCACCTGAGGCATAAGTGCAAGTTAAACACACCTCCCACTACCAATTGAGCGCTGTAACACCCCATTTCTACCCGGAATTTTAAATCATAATTATCAGAGTGCAACAAAAATTATTTTTCAACACATCCAAACGGGATGCTACATTCTCTTCAAATAAACAACAACAGCAAAATAACAATCTTCCTTATAGTTTCAGAATAATACGTAACACGTAACAAGTGGGATGGAATCCTCAAAAACATTTAGTTCAGTTCACATAACAGGATCCTCAACATCTCGCAGCGGAATAAAAATACAATCTCATAAAACAAATAAACAAAACAAAATAAAACTAGCGCCCATCCCCTGAGTGTTACGTATCAGAGCACAAGACCGACTAAGGAATGAAGGGAGACAAGCCTTCACTCATGGTTACCTATAGTAATAAACAACAAAGGGGTGAGTCTCAACCGCATAATAAAGCTTATAATAAGCAATATGCTGTAGTATAGAACTACACCAATCACAACAACACATTTGTAATTTTGATTATATACGCATAGCAACTTTCACGACATATAAATATACATGTATAACAACTTTCACCAAATTGTACATATAACAACTCTCGTAATTTATATATATATATATTTATCAACACCCACAATATATATATATATATATATATATATATATATATATATATATATATATATATAATTGTCACACAACCATATTATACATCAACCAAAATAATTATTAGTGATGAGCATGCATGTATGAGTGCAAGTGCATGTGGTACCATCATCATCACTTATCATTGCCAATTGGGCATATCATCGCCACCGCAGCCGTAATATCGTCAAGACCGCAGCCTAAAATCGTCGAGACCGCAGCCTAATGTATGCATGTGACTCCATGAACAACCAAAAATTATAATTCTCACATCAGCATATCACACATATCATCATTGTCACTTACATCGTCGAGACCGCAGCCTTACGTCATCACAAAATTTTGGTCCGTAGACCCACTGTCACTTAACATCATCATTTTAATTTGGTCAATAGACCCTTCATCATTTAACAACATCAATAAGGCAACACAATATTAGTGTCTAGAAACTATCAGAAAAATTTATCATTTTTCAACTTACAGTAGCATATACAGATAGAGAACTGAACAAGCTTCAAAACGCCCTTTGAAGCACTTAAAACGGACACCCGAGTCAAAAGATAGTCAAAAACAAATTGGGGACAAAACTGAGACACGTGCTGAAAATGGCTCCCAGGCGGTGGGCGCCTAGCAGGGAACAGCAGCACACAAAAACTGGCGCAGGAAAACTAGCACAGCTTAGACAGGAACAGCAACAAGCAACACAAAAACTGGCGTAGGAGGGATCCTGGCGCCCAGCAGGAATCCTGGCTCCCAGACACAGAAACTGGCGCAGCAGCACAAAAACTGGCGCAGCAGGGATCCTGGCGCCCAGCAGGAATCCTGGCGCCCAGACACAAACTGGCGCAGGGAACAGGATTGGCAACACAGCGCAGGATTTGGCGCCCAGGGACAGGGCACCCACCAAAATGTCACAACGGTACACAAAGTGCTCAGGAGCAAGGTCCAACCTACAACATATGATATAACAAGTTCTGGGCGCTTGGGGCGCCAGAACCAGCGACACAGGCAAGGGAACATGTGCATGGGCGCCTAGGGCGCCTTCCCAAACAGCACTGGAACAACATGGAGCTATTCTGGAACAACTTAGTATAATTAGGCATGGTATTCCACACTAAGACAGAGGCTAAAACATCAAGGGAAACACAGATGGCTTGACGCCTAGGCATAGGGAACCAAAAACTGCAACAGAAAACAAGGCAGGCAACATGGCTCCCAGGAGAGGGGATCCCAGTGACATTTCAGGACATACAGCCTAGCAACCAAAATTCAACCCCAAAGACATCCCAGTAACATGACTACTCAGAAACACAACTTGGGGACGCAACCCGGGCAGCCAAATTTTGGCGCCTTTGGCACCCAGGCACAGGGATCCTGCGCTAAAGGCGCCTCTGCACCAAGGCAGCAACACTGAAACGCAGCAAGATAGGCAACAGGCGCCATGGCGCCCAGACAGCAGCAACACTGCATGGCATTAGCAACAACAATGGCGCCTAAGGCGCCTAGAACTTGAACATCCACATCACAAAATTTCCCAATACCTCATACGCACCATGGCAACATCAAACATCCCGTAATTGTTCAAACATCCTAAAATACACAGTTTATCAAACATTTGGCATGCATTCTCATTCCCACATACATCTAACAATATCATATGCATTTTGACAACACATAGCGAACATCACATCTTCACCAATAAAATCATGTATCATAAACATCATCAGAATCATATTAATAGCGACCTAAGCCCTAAACCCCACATACATCCCATTATAATCCCTATTATAAGGTAAGACCCACCCTTACCTTGATTATACCGAAGACTAGGTTCTTTCCACGGAGTCACCATCAGGACCACAGCAACTAGGAGCTCTTCCCTTTCCTTGGCCGATCGCACCCTTCTTTCTTTCCTTCTCTCCTTCGACTTCTCTCTTCTCTCTTCGCAGCCCTCTCCTTCTTTCTCCCTTTCGTTTCTTTCTTTTTCCTTTCTTACACAAATGATGCGAATTGCATCATACCCCAAGCACCTAGGAGCCTTAGCTAACGGGCTTGGGCTTCTTGGGCCAATCTCATCGTCCCGAAATTATCAACACCACCCCCTTAAATCTAAAATAAAATCACATATTAATAATTTTAATATATTAATAAATATGCAACACTTAAATAATTTAATTAAATAATTAATTAAATTATTTTGGGTGTTACACAACATAGGGCATATTCTACTAGGTCCGCAACTTTCGTCTTATGAGTGACAACATGGTTGAGGAACCAGGTGTAGAGAACATGGAAAGAGCAAGCAACCTTTTTCTTTCCTAACACACGGTGATGAGTGAAGGAATAGAAGGTATCTGCAAGGATTGCTGGTACAGGGTTAATCGGATTTTCTTTACTTATGAATGCTAGAAAAAGCCCAATAGCGGTCTCATCAATGAACCTCTCGACCTGAGGGAAAAGGACGATCCCGAAAATAGTTAGGGCTAACAGCTGCTTGAAAGGACCCCACTTCTTATTCTGGGCATAAAACTTCAATAAACCTTCGAAATAACTTAGCGGGAAACCCCTGATACGGTTCTTCTTTTCCATATGAAGATCTAATTCCTTCACACTGACTTGCAACAACAAAGAGAGTCTCTGGTCTGAATACCGATGTTTCTGATATTGGTAAGGTGCTAACTCTGACTTTGAGAACCCCAGAATCTGTTCATACTCCTCGAGAGTTGGTGATAACTGAAAGTCTTTGAAGAGGAAGCATCGAATGTCCGGATCATAGAATCGGATCAGGGCCATAATAGCACTCTCTTGGACATCTAATTGTAACAATCTGAGGAGGTTACCATAAGCCTTCCCGAATAGATCCCTCTCTTCTGACTCCATCAAGGAAACAAACTCTTTCAAACCCTCTACATCTATTCTCCTGACAACCGGGAACCTTGAATTAAGTACAATCTCGCTTCTTGATCCCATGTTGCTTTATCTTTCCCGCCTAAGACAAGATTCCAAGTTACTTTACAATCCCGGGAAACAACTTAGATGCGTGACGAATGATTTTCAAAATTGGGTTCTATTTAATGCAGACGATGCAAATGACGTAATGATGCAATGATGCCATGATGCATGATGCAATGATGCTTCTTTTCGTGTTTTTGCAGAAAGAGGATATTTACAGGTGGTGATTTGAAAATTTTCACACTATATGCCACCTCATATAGGCGTTTATTAAAAAGGAAAAGCACATCTTTTTTGATTTTCGAAAATTCTGAAGGAAAAATTGATTGAACTGAATGCAACGATGCAGCACACAATTTGGAAAGCCCTTGTGACCTAAAAGGGGGTAGAACCTATGATCTAAGGTATTTTAGGGATAATCTTCTCATGTAGCTCTATTCACACCCTCACAAAGGTCATCAGAGCCACAGTCCCTCTCATGAAAATCCCCGTAAATGCAACAAACTGCTAGATACGAAGCATCATGAAAGAGCACAACTCTGATTGAAACTTTCGCGAGTAGCCAAACGAACAAAGGTCCTGATGGGCTCCCACTACTCGAATCCACTCATCCTAAGGTGTAACACCCCGGAAATAATTTAGTTACATTATTTAATTGAATTATTAATTTTATTGGAGGCGTGATTAAATTAATTAGTATGATGGGTGATGTTCAGGAGGTGGAACGAGTAATGAGGGTGGTGTTGGCGTAGGAGGCCCAGCGCTCGCTGAGCCCACGGCTTAAACCCTAGGAGTCTAAGAGCAACTCTCTCATTTGCGCAAAATTGAGAGAGAGCTGCGAAAGTCAGAGAGAGTGAGAAGGGAGAAGCCTTGCGCGGCGCTAAAGGAGAAGAAGGAAGGGAATTCTCTCGAGGTTTCGTTAGGTAAGAGTTCTCAATCCTTCCTTGTCATTTTTCTTCCTTCCTAGTGTTGTGACTTTCAAGCCCTAATCTCCGTGTGTTGATTTCCCCCTTGATCAAGAAGTAGGCGTGACTACGGTTTCGAAGGAGGAAGGAGAAGCTTCGTTCGTTGTGTTGCAGGGTTTTGTTCGTGACTCTTCGTCATTGTCTTCCGGAACATGCAAAATTCGAGGTAAGGGTGAGCGTTTTGGTTTAACGTAATTGAGTATATGACTTAGGGTCTTGTAAATCTCTTTTTGGGTATTGTTGTGAAATTGATACGAAATGACGTAATATAGAGGAGAATCGAAAGAATTTGTAAATTGTTCTGTTTGATGAGTTATGGGTATTTCTCGTGATGAATTGTGATGTTTTCTTAAATGAATCTTGATGGTTATTTTGATGGAGTTGATGCTTTCTTGATGAATTCTTGGTAATTGTCTGTGATAAATTTTTGGTGATCTTCCGTTGGTGAATTTGATGATTTTATTGGTGACATTTTGATGATTTGTGTGATGGACAAATCGTATTTTTTTTTTATGTTGATGACGGTGAGAAAGGGATTATGATTAAACATGGTTTAGAAAAATTTTGAAATCTGAATAATTCTGCAAGTGAAGCTGTTTCTGACCAACTGCGCCTCACTCGCGCTCGGGTCGCGCCCCAGGCGCAAGGCGTGCTGCGCTGGGCGTGTTGTTGCTGTCCTTTGGCGCCCCGCTCGCGCCTCCGAGCGCGAGCCATTGTTTTCCACTGTTTCTCAATATTTTTCCACTGTTTTTCTTGCTGTTTTTCACACTGTTTTCTCCAATTAAAAATTTGATATTTTCCCAATGAAAATATGATGTTTTCACTATTAAAATGTGGGGTCTATTTCAAATTTAAAATGTGATGTTTCTTGTAACATCCCGAATTTTTAAAGACTCGTATTATGATGTCGGAGGCCGAGTAATTATTGGTAGGAACAATTGGTCGCGTCTCTGGGATCGATAGTCGAGAAAATTATCAAGAAAACCTATTCTCCATTTAAGGGGTGGCCTATTCATAGAAAAATGAGGAATTGGAGCCGAAGGGCAAATCTGTCTTTTCACACCCCTAGTTATTAAAATATAATGGTGAAGGTTATAATTAATTATGAACCGAAAGAATTGAGGAATTTCGGATCGGAACCGGATTAATCGAGAAAGTTGTACCGAAGAGAATTTTTAACGCCTAAATTACCATTTTATGGGCCAAGGGCAAAATGGTCTTTCCACCATCATTTAAACCCTCAGCCATATACTCTCAACTGAACCCTCACCCACTCATTTCATCATTTTCCAGCTGAAAGAAAGAAAGGAAAACAGAAGTGAGGGAGAGGAGAGTGGGGCGAAGGGAAGAGGAAGGAGAGGAGAGAAGAGCTTCTCAGTTGGTCATTGCATGTAAGTCTTCTAAACCTCTCTCTACTCCATTTTTGATTCTAAATCCAATGGTACCACTTTCAAGACCAGATTCTAACTCTCTCTCTCCACCCCATTTTCGAGCTTAAAGCTTCAATGGTGAAAGAGATGGAATGCTAAAACTTTTCCTGTTTGCATGTTCATTTGGACAGTAGGAAACTGGAGTCTTGTGCTTGCATTTCATTTTTGAAGTGAAGTCTAGCATGGTTGAACTGCTGTCTTGAAGCTGCAACTCAGTTGGTGTCTAGCAAGAAGTACTTGTTAGTTCTCTCGTTCCGGTCATTTCGCGTTTCGACAGAACTTCTAGAACGATCGTCAACGGGTGAGTTCTACTCACGGATTAGAGACATTTTCATGAATTCTGAAAACTGCATTTGTTTCAAATAATAAGGCAGCCATTCCGTTTTCGAAAGACTTAGAATCGAAAAGCGTTTTTGAGTCAAAACGGTGTTTTACGGTTTAATGAGATTTTGTTCAAATCGTTGAAATGAAATGAATTGTGTACTACTGGAGATATATATATTCTGAAAATTTTCTGAGTTTCAGGTGATCGGAATTAGGAATCGAATTCGGGCGGAAACAGAAAGCGGAATTGAGAAATAAGCGGAATTCGGTAACAGACACAGGTCGCACGGACCGTGCGCCCCTGGGCACGGACCGCGCGCCTGCTACCGGTTGGTTCTGTTAAAAAATAAAACGGAACGCACGGGTCGTGCGCCCCTGGGCACGGACCGTGCGCTCCTTTCGGTTTGGCTGGGTGATTTTAATAAATCACGCACGGGTCGTGCGCCCCTGGGCACGGACCGTGCGTGATCTTCTGTCACCGATTCCCGATTTCTCGTTCCGGAGCTCCGTTTGATCCCGAACCTTTTCTAATCTCTTTCTCAATTATTTAGAATGAAGTTGCCTTATTAACAACCGTATTTTGAACTTGTTCAACTCATGTTTTTGAAAAGGGCTTCGAAAGCATAATTGATTGAAAAACCGAAACCCTAGTACGCGTGTGAGTACACCGACTGATGGACTGACTGAATATATATGTTTATATATGTCAAATGAAAATGATTATAATGCCGGAGGTCTAACTTATGAATTCCTCAAAACGGGTTATAGATCAATATGGATATTGTTTATCCGATTAATATGTAATTGATCCATTTGGTGATCGAAAAGATATAAATTATCTAACTCTCGAGAATTTGATGCATATTGTCATATGTATTGCGTTGGGTGACGACCTGACAAGTAGCATAATAGGGAGGGTAGTCATGACCCATTACCTAGGCCCTGTATACGTTTTGGCGTGGTCAATTCGTGGGTTATCGGGATTCGTAGTCGTTGTACAGCCGATTTATGCTAAACTAAAATGAAAACACGATTTGCCAGGATTCGTAGTCGTTGTACAGTCGGCATTTCGATTTATAGCTTATGATTCGGGATTCGTAGTCGTTGTACAGCCGTTTCATGATAAGCTAAGATAAGAACACGATTTGCTTGGCATTTCGATTAATAATAAGACATGGTTATGTCAGCTTTGATAGCGGTTTAATGAATTGAACCGAGTGTCAGTGAGGGGGCACGGTAGGACTCACTGAGATAATGTTATCTCACCCAATCCATATTTGTTGTTTTTCAGAGAAGCAGGGAAAAAGGAAGACTATTGTGCACGAGTAGTTGGTATACTCTTGGAGGTGCCGAAGACTTAGTCGTTGGACCCTTTGTTCTTTTGTTTGTCTTTTTGGTTGTATTAACTTGTATTGATTATGAGTTATATGAACCGTTTTATGTTTCCGTTTGGTATTTGGACTTGGATATTGTAATCCATTCGGTGTGTAACCGATAAACTTCTATTTGATGAAGTGATGTTATTCCGATTATGTTTTTATCTCGGAAAAAGTTTGTATGTCCAATATTTAAACAAGAACTGTGTCCTCTGAACTTCCGCATCTGTGCATCTTCGGTCTCTCTACATGTTAGAAATATCGGGGTGTTACATTTCTCTATAAATGTGAAGTTTTTCCCAATTAAAAACGTGGTGTTTTTCTAAAATTAAAAGTGATGTCCCCTCATTTAAAATGTGAAGTTTTTCCAATTAAAATTATGATGATATCTCAAACTTGAATTATGATGTTTCCTTTATAAAAAGGTGTTGCTGCCACTATTAAAAATTGTGATGCTATGTGTATATAAATGAGTCTCTGTGAAACGTTATACTACTAGTGTACTAATTGACTGTGGCTAGACTGTGGTTTACCACTAAGGTCAGAATTTCTTTCACTGGTGTATTTACAAGGGCATCACTGAGAGTCTTGCAAATGTGGCCAATGCCTGTCGCTAGTAGTATCAGTTACCTGAGTAATCCCATAGTCAATCAGTTTACTATTTTATAACACACTAAGCTAAAAGACAACTGAAATGTATATATATATACTTAGTGATGACGATGATAGGTATGACTATGATGATGTTGCAATATAATTTTGATGATTATGACGAATACACTCTATGAGTGTTTGATGATGATGATGATGAGTACTCCAGGTGAGTGTTTTGATGAAATTCACATGTGTATATAGAGTCTCATGGCATGTGCATAATGTGAAGAATAGGCTTCGGCCTCCTGTGAAGAATAGGCTTCGGCCTCCTGTGAAGAATAGGCTTCGGCCTCTTAATTGTGATGAATATGGTACCATCATGCATATGCCCTGGTGGGGGTTGCATTTACATGCATGATCTTGATTGTGGCTTGTTGCCAAACTGTGTTGTGAATTGGTGTTTGGTGATGATGATGTGATGTTAATAATGATGTTGTAAAATTGTTTGTCCCCATTACTCTATCATATGCTTGATTATGTTTTGTTAAAATTCTCACCCCTTCTGCTTGGAATGTTGCTCTATTGTGGCAACGCTGCAAGTAATCGCGAGTGAAGGATCTGCTGCCTTCCGTTTAGCTCTTGGGATGTATTTTGTGTCGCTCTCTGATACTGTAACACCTAGGGGGCGTGGGTGAATTTTTATAAACGATTTAATTAGTTGTTTTAATGATTTTATTGATATATTTGAGACGTGTTTGAGAGTTATTGGTGAGTTGTTGTTTATTCCGCTGTGATGTGAATTTTGAGGATTTGATTTTCCATGAAGGATGTTTTGTTGCACAAATTTGAAGAGTGCAATTGATGAGTTTGTTTTTAATGAAGTTGTAGCATTTCTTTTCTGTCAATGAAAACAATATTTTTGAAAGGGATCACTCTGATAAATGACGTGTAATATAAGGGTAGAAAAGGGGTGTTACATTAGTGGTATCAGAGCAGTTCGGTCTGTCCGGCCGGTGGTTGAGTCGTCAAGTTGAGTAACATTTGAGTTTTGTTACTCGTTTCAGATTTCTGTTTTCTGTTGCAGTACTAGAATGGCGGGACGGAACGATGCTGCACTTGCTGCTGCCTTGCAGGCCATTGCTGGGGTTGTGGGTAACATACCCAATGCTATTGGTGATGGGACACGTAGTTTGGCTACGTTCCAGCGTGAGAACCCTCCTACTTTTGAAGGCAGGTATAATCCTGATGGTGCCCTTTGTAACAGCCCAAAAATATTAGATTGTTTATTTAATTAATTAAATGAGGTTTAGGTGGTAGAATTAATTAATTAAATAGGATGATGTGGTGAGAATAATAATTAAATTAGAATTTTATATAATTAGGTGCCTTTTTATCATTAGGGAGTGGTGACATTAGTAATTAGGGCTTAAGTGAAGCCCATGATCCATGATCCAATTGGCTACGCACATATGAGAAGGGTTTCACCTTAGGGCTTGGCATTCACGTTTTCATTAGAAAAATAAGAGAGCAAGGCGATTTGAGAGAGAGAAAGGGCTACGGCTTGGAGGAAAGAAAAGAGTGAAGAAAAACGTGAAGGCCAAGGAGAAAAGAGGAAGGGTCTTGCGCAATCTTAAGAAGAAAAGGGGAGGAAGGTTGCGGCTGTTTCGTGGGTGGCTTGCAAAACCATAGGATCAAGTGTTCATCAATTTTCAGGTAAGGGGGGATTCTCTAACCTAATGGGATTATATGATGGGTAGTATGTAGGAGGGTAGAATCTATGATGCCTAGGAGATGTTTGATAATATGCTTGAATGAATTATGAGAATATAAGTGTTGTTGGTTTTGTTTTGATGTTAATGACTTAAGATTGAATTGATGATAAGATGATGCTTATAAGGTGTTTGATGAAAGTATTATGGTGTGTGAAATTGGTGATTGAATGCACATTAGGTGTTTGATGAATGTATTGATAGTGTTTGAATTGGTAGCTGAAGTGTGATGGTTGTTTGTGTTGTTGAATTCACTGTTTTGAGATGTTCTGACAAAGGTTTAGTATTTCAGTGACTGAGAACGTTTTACTAATTGAAAAATTATGTGGTTTGTCATTTCGAAAACTTGATTGAATGCTTGTTAATTTGACGCTGGTTTGGTTGCGTTTAGAGCTGTGAAGATCGAGTTATGAATTCCACAAGTTAGGGTAATATTCTGGAAGCATTCTGGACATAGGTTCGGTATTTTTAAAACTGGGAACTTTCTGTTCGTCAAAAAATTATGGGACTTTTTTTTTTAGAAAACATACTTAATTTTGGTCACTTTGGCACTGGTTTGGTTAAATTTGGAGTAGTGTAGCTCGAGTTATGAGCGTCCCAAGTCAGGTCAAATTTCTAGACTTAAACTAGGTATAGGTTCAGTGTTTCAGGTCTTGTGTCTTCAATTGAACTCTGATTTGAACGATTCTTTTTCCATTAGAAACTATACTCAAATTTCTTTTGTTAAGGCTAAGGTTTTGTTCCATTTGGTCAAGTGTAAGTCAGTTTAGAGTGATTTGAAGTGGAAGGACAGAATCTGTCCAGTCTGGGAACCATTCGGGTTGTTTCTAAAAACTGTACTAATTGGCTCATTGTTTCGAAAAAAGAAAACCATAGTCAGGAACTAGACACTCTCAGGTTTCTGTAGAGGGGTCGTTTGTTGAAATCCGATGTCGTTTACTATTTTAACTAATTCGCCGAATTCTGGCTGCCGTGTTCGCGTAGCCCAGGGTGTCGCTGTTGTTCCCAAATTTGTTTTCTAAATATCTTTTGACTCGGGAGTCCGATTGGGACATTCTGAGATGTTTTGGAAAGCTTATTCAGAGGCCCATCCGAATATTCAATTTTTGGGTAGAAGGTATTATTTTTCTGGAAAATTACTGAGGTTTGAGTGAACTAGTGTGTGTTGTCGTTTTGGGAAACGTTGTCGTGTCTCCGGCATTTTGGTGAAATTTCCCTTTTGAAAAAGTGATGTCATTTGTACTGTCTTGATGTGTTGACGCCCCTGGCGTCGTCGGGTGTCTCTGGTGGTTTTCGGTACTCCCGGTATTTAGTGATTGATGTCCCGGTGTTCGGGCGTTGGGGTTGTTTTTGAAGTCATTAAAGGTGGTTGTTTTTGGTGTCGTTAAAGGAGGTGGTCCTCCCGAATCATAAATGGGTGGTTGTCTTAGGTTTTGCATTTAAAGGAGGTTGTCGAGTGATAGGAGGTTGTACTTAGAATTTAAAGGAGGTTGAGGCTTCGGCCTAGAGTAATGGGAGGTTGTGCTCGTACGATGTTGTTAGTATTATTTGATGTCGATATGATGTTTAAGGCAGTTGTTGTTGGTTGTGTTTTGGTGCATTAGCCTGGTGTGGAATACACTTCATTTGCATGATTGTTTTAAGGAGGTCGGGGCTTCGGCCCATGTTTAAGGAGGTTGGGGCTTCGACCCATGGTTAAAGGAGGTTGTATTGGTACCACATGCATTACGCCCACTGTTGGGGCTGCATCCATGCATTGCATAACATGTGTGATGTAACACCCAATTTCTACCCGGCAATTTAAACTGAAATATCAGAGTTTAAAAAATTATTATTTTTTTTTTTTCACTTCATCCAATGGGATGTTACACTTAACTTCAGTCCCGTCATACACAATTGATAATAAAATTCATCATTTCAAAATCATAATACGTAGCTTTCTATAAAATGGGACGAACCCTCAAGTGACTCAAAGGTCTACAAAGAATGGTTTATCAACACGCAGCGGGTCAAAAGTAATAATTTCCAAAACTTAGTTGTAACAATATTAGTACAACATCCAACAATGTTACATGATATAAAGCTTAAACAGCTAGTAATCGCCCCCCAGGTGCTACGTATCAGAGCTGACTTGACCAACTAGAAGGAAGGTACTAGATCACCTTCACTCGCTAACACCTGCACGTTGCCGACATGAGAGGCAACATAAAAGCAGTAGGGTGAGTCTCTTTACATAAATAATAGTAAATATGATAAGCATTATATTGAGGAAGGCAACTAAACACCAATTCACATCAAGGTCAACATATATTATTTACTTCACAAACTCCAAGAAACACTACTGCTCAATAAACAAACACGTATCATCATCTATAGCCCCTCAACTCATACTCACCACGAGACATCACCAAACAACAACAACAACAATCATGGTACCTCAACACCAACGACCACAATCAACACAACAACGTCATCATCACTGCTTTGGCCGAAGCCCACATCACCGCTTTGGCACTTAGGCCTACATCACCGCTTTGGCACTTAGGCCTACATCACCGCTTTGGCACTTAGGCCTACATCACCGCTTTGGCACTTAGGCCTACAATTCGACTCACACATACTTACATCTCGACAGCTACATATCAGAGTTCTAACAAAAATCCGGCAGAGTTTCCTCTGAAATACGGACATTCCAAAATAATATATTCACCTGTAATACCAGTCCAGACACAATTTCTATTTATAAATGATTATTTCTCACACAATCACGCAACACACATTGAAGCGCGCCCCAAAGTGGGCATAAGGCCACATCGTGCCACGCCTCACCCACAACCATCGTGTACAAGCGCATACAACACGCATCAACAATACCTTTCAAAACTCAAACTACGCTATATCAACAACACCTCATCAACACCTAAACATATTTAATTCATTTCAACACATACTCCATAATTTCATCAAATCCAAACATAGGCCACCAACACCAAAATTAATACAACAACATTTCTCACATCATATTTCATCAAATACTACCCAACTTAGGGTTTTACCTTCAACACAATATACATACATAGTCTATTTTCAACACCACCACATCACATTTCACATGTGAATCATGCTCAACTTCAATCAGGAAATAACACTAAAATCAAACCATCCAACTCTCCTAACACCTAACCCACACATAATATAAATCATATAAGCTATTATATAAGTAAAGGAGAGCCCCCTAACCTTGATAATTGACGAATTCAGTCACTCCTAAGCCACAAGAACGAAAGAGGCAGCAGCTCCTTTCCTCTCCTCTCACGCGACAGTGGCTTCCATTAGCCATGGGTAAAACAACAACAATGGAACAAGAAGGATTGAGGCCACCACTAGAAAGGGAAGGAAAAATGGAAGGGAAAAAGGGTCAAAGACAACTTACCTAAGCCAAGATGAAGACAATTTCTTCTCCCCCCCCTTTGCTGGAAGGTTGCGCGCACCCTACTCCCTTCACTCTCTCAGTTCGCGATTCTGCTCCTCCTCTCCTCCCAGCCGCCGCGATTCTGCTCCTCCTCTCCTCCCAGCCGCCGCGATTCTTTCCCTCTTCTCTCTTCACGCCGTTCTCTTCCTCTCTCGGTTCCCCTCTTTCTTTCTCTCCCCTTCGGTTCCCTCCTCTCTTTCTTCTCTCTGCGTTTCACGCTGATTTCATTCTTCTCTTCCCTCAATCCCATTCTTTTAATTTAATTGGGCTCAAGTGTTTGGGCCTAATTTACACCCCCTCTAATTTCTTCCACCACTCCCTAACATAATTAACATACCACCCACTCAATTACTAAACACTACTCCATAACACCATAAAATACTACTCGCTTAGTTTATTAAACATCCTCCTATTCCCAATAAAACTCCAAACTAATTATTTCTAATATTTTTCCATACTAAATTCCTTCTAATTAATTAAATAATTATCCAATTATTTTTTTGGGGCGTTACAACTCTCCCCCACTTAAAGAATTTCGTCCTCGAAATTACCTGAATCGAACAACTCCGAATACGCCTCCTTCATCTTACTTTCCAACTCCCAAGTCACACTCTCACAAACCGCTTCCAACCAAACTACTTTCACTTAAGATTATCTCCTGACCTCTGAAAATTCTCACCTCACGATCTCCATTTCGCTGCGCACTCTGATACATTTTCGCAACTCCTGGATAATACTCAGCTTACTCCTACGACTCCCTTCAAAATTCGCCTTCTTAATATCCACATTGTTAGGAACACAAATTCTACCCCGGATCCTCAATACACCTCGCGCATCAACAACAAAATCCTTATTCCTAGATTGATCAAATCCACCCGCCAAAACGACTTATTTAGCATCTAGTTTCTAAGCTTCTCAAATATAAACTAGAAATTCATTATTAATCCCTAACATACCTAATCCAACACTTTAAAACCCCACACATAGAGTCTATCTCTAATGAAATTATTGCAAGCATCCTAGATCCTAATACGGAATAAACAACCATCATACATATACACTCATATATACAACACGTCAAGGGTACGCCTAGACAATTGACCTAGCCGTGACACGCACCCAAGACTCAACACCATCACACCGAGGTACAACACTTACAACTGTACGAAGGGCACACGGCACTTGGTGCCTAGCCCACAACACATTCCACAACAACACCGAGACACCAGCAACTCAAACCTCACTTTTCAACATCATTAGTTCATGCATATTATCAAACATCATACAAGCACCATATTTTGCATGCAACATTTAATTTAATTATTCCACTTAGAGAAATTCACAAAGGTATTTCAAAAGTCAATTCCGTTAACATGCACTTAGTACAATCTTCTTCATGTAGGAGAAAACTAAATCGAGTATTCTACTTTTCACATGTATTAATCATTCCGAATCTAGCCTCCTAGAAGTATCATCATATTTGTTCATAAAACCTTAAATCCTATTATCAAACACCAAACCAACTCCCAATAATTCAATTCATTGAAATGGAATACAAAAGTATTTATACATATTCGTAATCCTTTAATCATGTTATTAGCATTCAAAGATCATCAAAGTGAGGTCAAAAACATCACGCATACTCATAATTCGTTTAAGCATCGTCATTCCTAAAATATTCCAACAAACACATGAGCTCACTAGTTTGGTAGGTTTCTAAATTCAAGGTTCTAATTCTCGTTCATTCCTTATATTCCTCAACTATCTATTTCCATTCTACTAATGGTTCAACAAGGGTATGAAAACAACATATGTATTCTAAGAAACATTTCTATTTTAAAAAGGCGACCCATAGAAACAAACATGGTCATCAAACAAGTTTAAGAAAATAGAATTGAACATCAGAACATGCTTATTCAATTTCACGCGGTTTGCCATATCTTGAGGAAATCAACCAGAACACGTAATTCAACAAGGCAATCATCAAGGCACAAACACAAAGACTCTTATATTTTAATTTGCTCTAGTTTTATACACCAAGTATAATTCCCTTAAGCTCCTATATGAGTCCTAGACTCTAATTACAAGAATACAACCACCATTTATATATAGCTACACATGTAATATTTAATTTAGTGGACTCACTTGGATAAATCCACAAAAGTATTTACAAGGCAACATTTCATCAAGTAATTAGAAATCAACAATCACCTATTCATGCCCAACAAGGAAAATATTTATAGATATTGCATCATCACCAACATTGATTCCTAGTACAACTTTCAAAGTAATTCTAAACTCTTATTAGAAGAAATAGAAGCAAAAACATCGTTTGTAGAAAAAAATTATTTTTGCAAAGTGCAAGCCATTACTAACCACGTTCGTTAAACCGTTTCCTTCATCGATTAATATTCAGGTATCATAATTTATTTCATATAGAAGAGAAATAAAATCTTTATAATCAACATGCAATACGTGCCAATCCATACTAAGCATATCCACAACATTGCACATTGGGAATAACGTAACAAGTTAATTAAGTAGAATAAAACAGACTCCAAGATTTTATCCTTCTAATCAATCAAAACAAAATTAGTTCGTTTTCAAAATAGTGATAATCACAAAGAATTATTGCCGCCTCTTTCACTGGTGATGAGTTCTTGGGGTGATCAGTCCTTCCTACTCGTCCAACCAATTAATTAAGGTAACAAAACCACCGTCAATCTAAATTCACACTTAACAAAATATTGGGCTTCTCTCGCCGATACTGCACTCGCGTAGTACTTCTCTCATCGATACTGTACTACATGGTCACTTCTCTCTGCGATACTGTGACACATCCGGTATGGTACTTCTCTCATCGATACCGTACTATACCAACTCGTAAAATGGGTACTTCTCTCATCGATACTGTACTACATGGTCACTTCTCTCCACGATACTGTGACACATCCGGTATGGTACTTCTCTCATCGATACTGTACTATACCACTTCGTAAATGAGTACTTCTCTCATCGATACTGTACTCTCTCGGAGCAGAACTCCCAGCGCGTTGAGCGTATAGCTCCAGGGCATAGGCCCTCATCATCAATCAATAATGGCCATAGGCCTATGATATCACCAATAGAAGTCAACACTCATGCATAAACTACCACACCAATAATTATCCAAACAATTAACCAGACACACTCCCGACAAGGGACAAGCACATGCATAAGCAAGAGGCACGCAACAATGAATCACATCATACCGCAGTCTATCTATCACCGTGCAACAACATCTCAGAACACAAAACAAGCAAGGAAAAGTACACGACTTACTTGCCACCTTAGCTTATCACTGCAAAACAAGCAATAGTCAGAGGTAAACAACAATACTGACTTGACAACCTGACCGGACAGACCGAACAGCTCTGATACCACTAATGTAACACCCCATTTCTACCCGGCAATTTAAACTGAAATATCAGAGTTTAAAAAATTATTTATTTATTTTTTTTTTTCACTTCATCCAATGGGATGTTACACTTGACTTCAGTCCCGTCATACACAATTGATAATAAGATTCATCATTTCAAAATCATAATACGTAGCTTTCTATAAAATGGGACGAACCCTCAAGTGACTCAAAGGTCTACAAAGAATGGTTTATCAACACGCAGCGGGTCAAAAGTAATAATTTCCAAAACTTAGTTGTAACAATATTAGTACAACATCCAACAATGTTACATGATATAAAGCTTAAACAGCTAGTAATCGCCCCCCAGGTGCTACGTATCAGAGCTGACTTGACCAACTAGAAGGAAGGTACTAGATCACCTTCACTCGCTAACACCTGCACGTTGCCGACATGAGAGGCAACATAAAAGCAGTAGGGTGAGTCTCTTTACATAAATAATAGTAAATATGATAAGCATTATATTGAGGAAGGCAACTAAACACCAATTCACATCAAGGTCAACATATATTATTTACTTCACAAACTCCAAGAAACACTACTGCTCAATAAACAAACACGTATCATCATCTATAGCCCCTCAACTCATACTCACCACGAGACATCACCAAACAACAACAACAACAATCATGGTACCTCAACACCAACAACCACAATCAACACAACAACGTCATCATCACTGCTTTGGCCGAAGCCCACATCACTGCTTTGGCACTTAGGCCTACATCACCGCTTTGGCACTTAGGCCTACATCACCGCTTTGGCACTTAGGCCTACATCACCGCTTTGGCACTTAGGCCTACAATTCGACTCACACATACTTACATCTCGATAGCTACATATCAGAGTTCTAACAAAAATCCGGCAGAGTTTCCTCTAAAATACGGACATTCCAAAATAATATATTCACCTGTAATACCAGTCCAGACACAATTTCTATTTATAAATGATTATTTCTCACACAATCACGCAACACACATTGAAGCGCGCCCCAAAGTGGGCATAAGGCCACATCGTGCCACGCCTCACCCACAACCATCGTGTACAAGCGCATACAACACGCATCAACAATACCTTTCAACACTCAAACTACGCTATATCAACAACACCTGATCAACACCTAAACATATTTAATTCATTTCAACACATACTCCATAATTTCATCAAATCCAAACATAGGCCACCAACACCAAAATTAATACAATAACATTTCTCACATCATATTTCATCAAATACTACCCAACTTAGGGTTTTACCTTCAACACAATATACATACATAGTCTATTTTCAACACCACAACATCACATTTCACATGTGAATCATGCTCAACTTCAATCAGGAAATAACACTAAAATCAAACCATCCAACTCTCCTAACACCTAACCCACACATAATACAAATCATATAAGCTATTATATAAGTAAAGGAGAGCCCCCTAACCTTGATAATTGACGAATTCAGTCACTCCTAAGCCACAAGAACGAAAGAGGCAGCAGCTCCTTTCCTCTCCTCTCACGCGACAGTGGCTTCCATTAGCCATGGGTAAAACAACAACAGTGGAACAAGAAGGATTGAGGCCACCACTAGAAAGGGAAGGAAAAATGGAAGGGAAAAAGGGTCAAAGACAACTTACCTAAGCCAAGATGAAGACAATTTCTTCTCCCCCCCCTTTGCTGGAAGGTTGCGCGCACCCTACTCCCTTCACTCTCTCAGTTCGCGATTCTGCTCCTCCTCTCCTCCCAGCCGCCGCGATTCTGCTCCTCCTCTCCTCCCAGCCGCCGCGATTCTTTCCCTCTTCTCTCTTCACGCCGTTCTCTTCCTCTCTCGGTTCCCCTCTTTCTTTCTCTCCCCTTCGGTTCCCTCCTCTCTTTCTTCTCTCTGCGTTTCACGCTGATTTCATTCTTCTCTTCCCTCAATCCCATTCTTTTAATTTAATTGGGCTCAAGTGTTTGGGCCTAATTTACACCCCCTCTAATTTCTTCCACCACTCCCTAACATAATTAACATACCACCCACTCAATTACTAAACACTACTCCATAACACCATAAAATACTACTCGCTTAATTTATTAAACATCCTCCTATTCCCAATAAAACTCCAAACTAATTATTTCTAATATTTTTCCATACTAAATTCCTTCTAATTAATTAAATAATTATCCAATTATTTTTTTGGGGCGTTACATGTGATGATCTCGGCGACTGTGCCTTGGTGATGTTTGTGATGATGAAATGACTGTTTTGCCCCTGATGTTGTAATGATGTCTGTGATTAATGTGGTAGTCATAGGGCTATATCCTAATATATTCTCTATCATTTATTCCTATTATGTGTGAGATATCTCACCCCCTTTCTGTGGTATGTTTACAGGTGAGTTCGAGTGAAGGCATTTTACCTTCACGTAGTCGGGTCGGTGTCTGCTCTGATATGTAGCACTCGGGGTTGGACAATAGAGTCATTTGTGGCCATTTGATTAGTTTTCTAGGATGTTATGGTTGTTAAATGTTTTTATTTATTTATTTATTGTTATTGGTTTTTGGATGAAATGTGACACTCCTTCTGGTGTAATAAAAGAAAAAGATTTTTTTTTGCGTACTCTAATTTTCGTCAAATAAAGAAAGGGGTAGAAAAAGGGGTGTTACACCCTTGAGTGGCTAAGTGAGATGGAGCGGATCTTCCGCGTTATGGATTGCACCGATGCTCAGAAGGTTCGCTATGGCACTCATATGATTGAAGAAAGAGGCTTATGACTGGTGGAGGACGACTAGTCAGGGGTTGACGGTTGCCAATGAGGAGGTTACTTGGGCTGTGTTTGAGAGGGAATTCAAGAGAAAGTACTATCCGGAGGATGTCCGCGGGAAGAAGGAGGTTGAGTTTCTGAGACTTGAGCAAGGTAGCATGACTGTAACTGAGTATGCTGCAAAGTTTACTGAGCTGTCTAAGTTTTACCCGCATTATGATGGAGAGGGTGCTGAGTTCTCCAAATATATTAAATTTGAGAACGGATTGCGTGCTGATATCAAGAGAGCCATAGGGTATCAACAGATACGTGTATTTCCCTTGTTAGTGAATAGCGCCAGGATTTTTGAGGAGGACAATAATGCCTTCTCCAGAGTTATGAGGGAAAAGCAAAAGAACTTTTCGGGTCGCGGTAAACCATATGAGGCGCCTGCTGGTAAGGGCAAAGGTAAGTTTGTTGGTGGGCCTAAGCGAAGTGGGGGAGATGATGCAACCAGTGTTACTTGTTACACGTGTGGGAAAGTAGGCCATAAGAGTCCAGATTGCCCAAATAAGGAGAAGAAGAGATGTTACAAGTGTGGGAAAGAGGGACACATGTCTTTCAACTGTGATAAGAAGGAGGTGCTATGCTTTAATTGTGGGGAGAGTGGTCACATCAGTACTCAGTGTTCAAAACCCAAGAAGGAGAAGTCATTTGGAAAGGTGTTCGCTCTAGCTGGGTCTGATGTGGTGAATGAGATTCGAGGTACGTGCTATATCAATAATATTCCTCTTATTGCTATTGTTGATACTGGTGCTACCCATAGTTTTATTGCTGCTGTATGTGTTGAGAAATTAAGTCTTGTGTTATCTGATATGTTGAGGGAGATGGTTATCGATACTCCAGCTAAGGGTTCGGTGACTACCTCCGCTGTTTCTGCTAAATGTCCTGTATCTATATATGGTAGAGAATTTCTAGTTGATTTGATCTGTTTGCCGCTGAGTGGAATGGATGTCATTCTGGGTATGGACTGGTTAGTCGACAACCATGTTCATATCAACTGTCGTGAAAGGTCCGTGAGTTTTGATTCGCCTGAAGAGGAGTCTGGTTTGTTATCTGCGGGTCAGCTGCATAGAGTGATGACAGAAGAGGTTCAGCTGTTTTCTCTGTTGGCCTCGTTGTCTGCCGAGAGCCAAGCGAAGATTGATGTGTTGCCGGTAGTGCGTGAGTTTTCTGAGGTGTTCCCTGATGAGATTCTGGATGTACCACCAGAGAGAGAGGTGGAGTTTACTATTGATCTGGTTCCTGGCACTAAGCCTGTGTCTATGGCACCATATAGGATGTCTCCATCTGAGTTGGCAGAATTGAAAAAACAACTTGAAGATTTATTAGAAAAGAAGTTTGTGAGACCGAGTGTGTCACCTTGGGGAGCTCCAGTGTTGCTAGTGAAAAAGAAAGATGGTAGTATGAGGTTGTGTGTGGACTATCGTCAACTGAATAAAGTTACAATCAAGAACAAGTATCCGTTGCCAAGAATTGATGACTTGATGGATCAGTTAGTGGGTGCTAAAGTATTTAGCAAGATTGACTTAAGGTCTGGTTATCATCAGATCAAGGTCAAGGATGAAGACGTCCAGAAGACGGTATTTAGGACAAGATATGGGCACAATGAGTATTCTGTTATGCCTTTCGGGGTGTCTAATGCGCCGGGGGTATTCATGGGATACATGAACCAAATCTTCCGTGAGTACTTGGACAAGTTTGTGGTGGTTTTCATTGATGACATTCTGATTTACTCTAAGTCAGAAGAGGAGCATGAGGGACATCTGAGGTTGGTGCTAGAAATTCTGAAGAGTCGAAAGTTATATGCCAAGTTGTCCAAGTGTGAGTTTTGGTTGAAAAAGGTCAGTTTTCTCGTGTTAGACTATAGTATAACCTTAGAGGGGGGGTGAATAAGGTTATGTGTAATTCTTGGATTCTTTTCAAAAATAAATGATAAGTTTGTTTAAATCAAATGCGGAAAAAGAGATTTGAACTTATCAGATATATGCAAGTAGGCAGATTAGGCACAATGAGATATTGTTCTATATTCAATATTTACAATAAGGTTGTTTTATAAGTAATGCAATGATATTGAATATAGCAGATCTACAATAGTGATAGAGAAGATGATAGATAAACAGATCTGTAATACAGCGAGTATAACTATAACCAGATTAACAGATTCAGATCAGAGTAGTGATATTATAAACAGATATAAACAGTAAATAAAGTAAAGAGAGAGGGATAGAGATACACCAGGAATTTTTACGAGGTTCGGGATAAAAGCCCTACGTCCTCGGCCTCCGGCTTTGCAACCTTTGGACTTTGCTGATAACCACTATATGAAGAACCAATGTTTTACAAACAATCAACTTCAAATAGCAAATCTCAATTCCCCTGAATTGAGAACCCGAGCTCCCCGCTAAGGATTTCAACCGCTTAAATCTACTGATTGAACGACCCAAGAGCACCTCCCAGGATTTCAATACCACTTCAATCTTCACCGATTGAACGACCCAAGATCACCTCCCAGGATTTCAAACCAACTCAATCTCCTGATTGAGAGACCCAACAAAACTTCCCAGGATTTCAAACCAACTCAATCTCCTGATTGAGAGACCCAAGAACAATTCCCAGGATTTCAAAGTGACCCCCACAATAGTAGATTACAATATAGAAGCTATGATCTAATCACCTCAGATAATATGACAATATAATAGCTGAGAGAGATGAGTGACTAGATCTATAAAAATGATATGAAAGTGATAGCTCTATTTTTCTCTTTCTCAGATCTAGAAAATGTACGTGAGAAGTAGAGAAGATGTGATTTGTGGTGTGGATGAGTGAATTGAAAAGTGTTTCACACCTGCCTATTTATAGGCTTAGGAAAGCGTAGGATTTTGAAAAAAACATTTAATGAAATGATGAATCGATTGTTTGATGAAGTTAAAATGTTGATGAATCGATTCTTATCATTTTAGAAGACATAAGAATTGATTATATGGCTAGTTAAAAAATTGAGGAATCGATTCTTTACATATTGAGAACATAGGAATCGATTGTTTGTTTCTTTGGAAATAGGTGGGAATCGATTTTCAGGACATCCTGAATAAGGTAGGAATCGATTCTTACTTTGTTTAAAATGAGGAGGAATCGATTCATAGCCTATAGGATTGCTTGAAAATCGATTTCATAGTCTTTTGAAATAGAAGGAAATCGATTCTTACCTTTGGCTTGAGAATATGTAGAAATCGATTACATGCTTCAAACATAGGATAAGGAAATCGATTCTTGGCCTATAGGTGAGTCTAAAATCGATTTCATAGCCTATATAAATTGTATAAATCGATTTCATAGTCATTGGAACAAAATAGAAATTGATTTTTGATTTCCACAAAATCCTTTTATGGTTTAGGTGCCACCTTATGCATGCATGCAATTTTATAAAATATTTTTTCAAAACTATTTTGATGCACCATGCATGTTTTGAAAAACTCATCTCTCAGCTACTAAAAGTCATAGACCTTCAGTGATAGGACCTTACACAGTGTCCTAAAGAAAGCGGAAAAACAATTAGGTCTTCATCTTCAAAGGTGGCTTCTTCTCCAAGCTGCTCCACTTTAATATCTCCTGCTCTTTGATTCATGTCCTGTACTTTATTTTGTCCCTGCACTTTTATACACTACAACCATTAGTAGACTAAATGTAATTTGTTATCATACAAAACAAAGAGTGTTTGTCCTTGGTTCAACAAACTCCCCCTTTTTGATGATAACAAATTACATTATGCATAGGGAGACCATAATAGAGAAACAATGGCAGAAGCTCCCCCTAAGCATAAGCATAACAAAATAAGCAGTATGACAGCAGGATAGCAGCAATTATTTTCTCCCCCATTAAATAATAACATGCATATTCTCTCCCTTAACATGCATATTCTCTCCCTTTTGCATACAATTTCTCCCCCTTTGTTTTCATCAAAAAGGAGGTGGGGTGAATACATACAACATAAGCACTTTATAAACTTGCATAATAAATAAGCAGCATTGCATAGCATATGATATTTCAAAAAACAGTAGTTCATGCTATGCTCCCCCTTACTTGGTGATCCCCCTGATTAATTTTAGAATGCAAAGCTTAGCCAAAAGAGGGTGGACCATCACAGTTTTAAAAAATATGATACCCAAGATAATCATCCTTGGTTCAACAATATAGGTATCATTTTTAACATCAAAAATATGTTGCATCAAGGATCCAGCACAATAGAGAGAAGAAAAAAACTTTGATGCACACAAAAAATTTATTTCAAATATGTGTCTAATACTTGTTGAGTTATTTTTAATTTCTACTTTATAACACATTTTCAACAGAGGTGAATAAAACTTTACCAATCTAACCTTCACCAGTGATTCTTCCTCTATTGTTGTTATCACGAGTCACATGACTGCTATTTCTGAGTATTACTAATCTTTTTGTGTCTCCAGTCATGAACTTCGAGTCTCTGTTATCAAGGTATTGATCTGACCCCCATACCCTGTAGCACACCTGCACTAAGATCAAGTAGAAAATTTTGGTACCCATTCTCTTTGGGTCCTTTGGGGTTAGTCATCAAGGGGTTTGTTTTCACAATCCACCTTGGTTTCTCACAAGCAGGTATAAGGGTACCAAGGTCACATAATTTACGAATAGGACATCTAGGTGAGCTATGGTTCCCTTTTTGACAATAGGTGCATGAGAAAACAGTAGGTGTATAACTTGAAGTAGCAGCTACAAAAGTCATTTTCTTTTTCAAAATAGGGTAGGTGGAATTACCTTCATACCCATGACCTCTCCTATCAACATATTCATGTTGGGAGTGCAGTATCTTGGTTAAGGTATTTTCACCAACCTCAAACCTTTTTAAAGTTTCTTTCAAAATTTCATTTTCAACCTTGGCTTTTTCAAAATTTTGTTTAAGCTCAAGAAACTCAAGGTTGAAAGGTTTTATTTCATGTAGCTCATTCTTCAACTTAGCTACCTCATTTTCTAGAGTCTCAATTTGAGTGAGCATGCTTTTGTTACTCTTTGCCAATTTCTTAGATTTTAATAAAAGAGTTTCATGTTCAAAATAGAGAGCATCAAAAGCCTCACTCAAATCGTGACTACTATACGCACCATCAGATAAATCATTATGTATAGAAGAATCAGAAAGACTAGAAGAGTTAAGGCTTACCTTAGATGAGTCATTTGCCATATGACAAACACCATTTGCAATTTGCTCTTCTTCGTCTGTGTCACTATCAGAGCCAAGACAATCCCATATAGTAGCCTTAGGTGTTTCACATGCCGTGAGACAAATGGCATTTGCAACCTCTTCAGATTCACTGTCAGTGTCAGAATTGTCCCATTTAGCCTCCATTTGGCTTGTACCGTGTGTGGCTTCCAAGTACTCCCAAATCTCTTTTGCTGTCTGACAACCTTTTACTTTTCCATATTCTTCTTCACATAGAGATACGTGAAGAACGTTCATTGCTCTGGCGTTTTGAGAAATTTTGTCTAACTCGGACTTTCTCAGCTCACTTAGGTCAATGGTGTAGATATCTTCAACAGGAACTTCCTCTACTTTGCCAGTAGCTTGAGTTTTGATTTTCATTGGAATCAGTGGTCCATCAACAATAATTCTCCACAGAGTGAAATCTATAGCCTGCACATGACATTTCATTCGACTACTCCAATAGTCATAGTTAGTCCCATCAAACAGGGGTGGCCTATTGAAGGACATCCCCTCTTTCATAAAAGAACCCATAATCACAGATAGATAAATAAAATTTAAATTGCGAGATGTAAAGCTCTATATGCAATTTCCAGCTTTGATACCACTTGTTAGACTATAGTATAACCTTAGAGGGGGGGTGAATAAGGTTATGTGTAATTCTTGGATTCTTTTCAAAAATAAATGATAAGTTTGTTTAAATCAAATGCAGAAAAAGAGATTTGAACTTATCAGATATATGCAAGTAGGCAGATTAGGCACAATGAGATATTATTCTATATTCAATATTTACAATAAGGTTGTTTTATAAGTAATGCAATGATATTGAATATAGCAGATCTACAATAGTGATAGAGAAGATGATAGATAAACAGATCTGTAATACAACGAGTATAACTATAACCAGATTAACAGATTCAGATCAGAGTAGTGATATTATAAACAGATATAAACAGTAAATAAAGTAAAGAGAGAGGGATAGAGATACACCAGGAATTTTTACGAGGTTCGGGATAAAAGCCCTACGTCCTCGGCCTCCGGCTTTGCAACCTTTGGACTTTGCTGATAACCACTATATGAAGAACCAATGTTTTACAAACAATCAACTTCAAATAGCAAATCTCAATTCCCCTTTGGACTTTGCTGATATTCCTATCGATTGTTTGATGAAGTTAAAATGTTGATGAATCGATTCTTATCATTTTAGAAGACATAAGAATTGATTATATGGCTAGTTAAAAAATTGAGGAATCGATTCTTTACATATGGAGAACATAGGAATCGATTGTTTGTTTCTTTGGAAATAGGTGGGAATCGATTTTCAGGACATCCTGAATAAGGTAGGAATCGATTCTTACTTTGTTTAAAATGAGGAGGAATCGATTCATAGCCTATAGGATTGCTTGAAAATCGATTTCATAGTCTTTTGAAATAGAAGGAAATCGATTCTTACCTTTGGCTTGAGAATATGTAGAAATCGATTACATGCTTCAAACATAGGATAAGGAAATCGATTCTTGGCCTATAGGTGAGCCTAAAATCGATTTCATAGCCTATATAAATTGTATAAATCGATTTCATAGTCATTGGAACAAAATAGAAATTGATTTTTGATTTCCACAAAATCGTTTTATGGTTTAGGTGCCACCTTATGCATGCATGCAATTTTATAAAATATTTTTTTAAAACTGTTTTGATGCACCATGCATGTTTTGAAAAACTCATCTCTCAGCTACTAAAAGTCGTAGACCTTCAGTGATAGGACCTTACACAGTGTCCTAAAGAAAGCGGAAAAACAATTAGGTCTTCATCTTCAAAGGTGGCTTCTTCTCCAAGCTGCTCCACTTTAATATCTCCTGCTCTTTGATTCATGTCCTGTACTTTATTTTGTCCCTGCACTTTTATACACTACAACCATTAGTAGACTAAATGTAATTTGTTATCATACAAAACAAAGAGTGTTTGTCCTTGGTTCAACATCTCGGTCATGTAATTTCAGGTGAGGGGATTGCGGTGGATCCTTCTAAAGTTGACGCTGTGTTGCAGTGGGAGTCCCCGAAGTCAGTTACCGAGATAAGGAGTTTTCTGGGGTTAGCTAGCTACTATAGAAGATTCATCGAGGGGTTTTCGAAGTTGGCTCTGCCATTGACCCAATTGACTTGCAAGGGCAAGGCTTTTGTTTGGGGTGACCGATGTGAAGAAAGTTTCAATGAGCTGAAGAGAAGATTGACTACGTCTCCAGTGTTGACCCTACCTAATCCGGATGAGCCGTTTGTGGTTTATTGTGATGCTTCCAAGATGGGCCTGGGTGGTGTACTTATGCAGAATGGGAAGGTGGTCGCTTATGCGTCGAGACAATTGAGGACTCATGAGAAGAATTATCCTACTCATGACTTAGAACTTGCTGTTGTGGTATTCGCATTAAAAATTTGGAGACATTACTTGTATGGATCGAGATTTGAGGTGTTCAGTGATCACAAGAGCCTTCGGTATCTGTTTGATCAGAAAGAGTTGAATATGAGGCAGCGTCGATGGTTTGAATTATTGAAGGATTACGATTTTGAATTGAGTTATCACCCGGGTAAAGCTAATGTAGTTGCAGATGCTTTGAGTCGGAAGACTTTGCATATGTCGGCATTGATGGCCAGAGAGCTTGAGTTGATAGAGCAATTCAGGGACATGAGTCTAGTTTGTGAAGCCACACCTCAGAGTGTCAGGTTGGGTATGTTAAAAATTGGCAATGATTTTATGGCTAGTATCCGGGAAGCACAGAAATTAGATGTGAAATTGGTTGATATGATGAGTGGGATGGGTCAGTCTGAGAATGATGACTTCGAGTTAGATGCTCAGAATGTGTTGAGGTATCGTGGAAGAATTTGTGTTCCCGAAGATGAGGAAATGAAAAAGGCAATTCTTGAGGAAGGGCATAGGAGTAAGTTGAGTATCCACCCTGGAGCGACGAAGATGTACCAAGATTTGAAAAAGATGTTTTGGTGGCCTGGGTTGAAGCGAGATGTGGCGCAATTTGTGTATTCGTGTTTGACCTGTCAGAAATCGAAGGTCGAGCATCAGAAGCCTGCGGGGATGATGCAACCCTTGAATGTTCCAGAGTGGAAGTGGGATAGTATCTCCATGGATTTTGTGACTGGGTTACCCAATACGGTGAGAGGGCATGATTCGATTTGGGTAGTTGTGGATAGATTGACGAAGTCGGCACATTTTATTCCTATCCGTATTAAGTATCCGGTATCGAGATTGGCTGAGATCTACATTCAAGTGATTGTGAAGCTGCATGGTGTTCCTTTGTGCATTGTGTCAGATAGAGACCCGAGGTTTACTTCGGACTTTTGGGGTAGTTTGCAGAAGGAGTTGGGTTCGAAATTGAGGTTGAGTTCCGCTTATCATCCTCAAACTGATGGGCAGACAGAGAGGACAATTCAATCAATGGAAGATCTGTTGAGGTCATGTGTTCTAGAGCAGGGAGGTGCGTGGGATACTCATCTTCCCTTGATCGAGTTTACATACAACAATAGTTATCACTCCAGTATTGGGATGGCACCGTTTGAAGCGTTGTATGGTCGGAGGTGTAGGACTCCGGTATGTTGGTATGAGACTGGGGAAAGTTTAGTGCTTGGACCTGAGCTGGTTAGAGAAACTACTGAAAAAGTGAAGATGATCCGAGAGAAAATGAAAGCGTCGCAGAGTAGACAGAAGAGCTACCATGATAAGAGAAGGAAAGATTTAGAATTTGAAGCGGGTGACCACGTGTTCCTGAGGGTTACACCTATGACTGGTGTTGGGCGGGCACTGAAATCGAAGAAGTTGACTCCTCGTTTCATTGGACCGTATCAGATTACGGAAAGAGTTGGAAGTGTTGCATATCGGGTGGCCTTGCCACCTAACCTTTCGAACTTGCATGACATGTTTCACGTGTCGCAGCTTCGGAAGTATATTCCGGATCTGTCCCATGTGATTCAGCCAGATGATATTGAGGTGCGGGATAACCTCACAGTGGAGACCGTGCCTGTACGAATTGAGGATTGGGAGGTGAAGACCCTTCGAGGTAAGAAGATCAATTCCGGATCTTTCTTTTTTTTTTTTTGAAAACAATTTAAGCGAGTGCTACACTTACTCCATTAAAATCAAAAACTTCAACTTTCATAGTTCAATTAAAACCACAAGATACATAGCACCATAACAAGAAAAACCGTTTAGTTCACATCAACTAAATACAGTCACTACCAGCAGCGGAATAATAATTAAGTTCGAAAACAAAACCAATACATCACCAAAAATAGTCTAACAGTATAAAGACAATAACACTTAAGCATAGGACACCCCCCCCTGGTGCTACGTATCAGAGCATGACACTTCCTACTAGACGAAGGCACATGGGTAACCTTCACTCGTTATTACCTGCACGTTGCCGACATAAGAAGCAACATAAAAGCAGTAGGGTGAGTCTCTTTTCATAATTAATAACATATGGAATTAAGTACTGCATAGGAAAAGGAAACCAGGCACACCGATTCACAACAATGGCAACAATCACATCAACATTTTATTTCCTAGCAGCACTACACAATATATGATTATGCATGAAATGCAACCCAAACTCCACGGGCACATGCATGTCGGATCCGTCACCAAATACAAATAGGCCGTAGCCTCTGCTCACCAAATAAAACTAGGCCGAAGCCTCTGCTCACCAATAATGCACATGTTTCATGAGATGCTATGGAAATGCATCACAACACACCACAATTCAATCAATTCACCATTTAATTCAGCTCACCATTTTATTCATATTCTCACCATTGCATTAATCGGCTCACCAATTTAAAATTAGGCCGAAGCCTCTGCTCACCAATCACACCATAATACACTCACCAACTCAACCCGCCACTCACACCAACACCAATTTTCAATAGGCTAATTTATGATTTGACACGACATAGGGAAAGTGGATAAAAATTGCCGTTTAGACACTTGAACACCTCAGCCCAGAAACACCAGTAAAATAATTCATTTTTGCATAAAATTAGAACATTTGGATAGACACTGAAATTAGCTTCGAAACGCATTTTGAACCGTCAAATTTGGATAACCGAGTCAAAAGATACGTCAAAAACAGAATAGGGGGAAAATGAGACACAGTAAATTCGACAGCTTCTATCTCTGCAAATTCGACAGCTTCTGTCTCAACAAATTCGACAGCTTCTGTCTCAACAAATTCGACAGCTTGTCTCATCAAATTCGACAGCTTCTGTCTCAGCACTTCGACAGCTTCTTTCTCAGCACTTCGACAGCTTCTGTCTCAGCACTTCGACACAACAGGCGCAGCACAGCTCTTGGCGCATGGGCGCTTGGTGCCCAGGAACGGCAACACGCGTAGGCGCATGGCGCCCAGGAAACAGCAACACGCATAGGCGCTGGCGCCCATGGCACAAGCACCTAGCGCCAAAACTGGCAACACAGTGACACGGAAACAGCAACACAGTGGCAACAGACACAGCAACACAGTGGCAACAGAAACAGCAACACAGTGGCAACAGAAACAGGAGAAACTGGCGCAGGCATACTGGCTGGGCGCCTGGCGCCCATGACTGAGGCGCAGAAAAATAGCAACCATGCATATGGCGCCCAAGGCGCCTAGGGGCTTCCAAAATCGGAATTTTTCAAATCCAAACACCAAATTAAGTTCACCAAACACCCAATCATATATATATAATTCAATCATCATCATGATCCTCAATTTTCACCAAACAAGCACCAACAAGTCATATATTCAAACATATGACATACAATTCACATTAGTAATAATCAAACATCAATCATGCGATTTCAACATAGGCAATTCATAATCATATATCACAACATTACAATTGAATCAACAGCACCACAATTCATTCATATAATTCATTCTAAAACCCTAACCCTAGGCACTACCAATTTGCGTAAGCCATTAAAAATAAAAAGAGGACCCCCTAACCTCTTAGAATTCGCACCACCAAGCCAAGCTCCAAGGAAAATGCAAAATACCAACAAGCTCTTCCTCCTCCTTGAGTGATTCGCCCCTTTCTCTTCTTCTCCTCTTCACTTCGCAACTTCTCCTCTTCTCACTCTCTCTTTTTACGTTTCTTTTCTTTCTTTTCACAATTGAGTCAAAAATGAGAACTAACTCCCAAGACCCCTAAGTGATTCGAGCTCTATGACTAGCTAATGGGTCATGGGCTTACTTGTGGATCATGGGCCCTCATGTGCACCACCTAATTCATGACAACACCTCCTAAATAAATTAAAACTCTAAATTTATTAATACTAGCCCTCACCTTATAAATAGGTCCAATTACCTCATATATATTTATTTTATTATCTACCACCGTATAATTCCCAATTAATTAAATTAAATAATTCAATTAGATAACTAATTAAATTTGGGGTGTTACAAGGTACCCTAACAGACCTGGGTTACAGTCTCTTTCTCTAATCATATAATCTCAAGGTACAAGTGTGTGTGTGCGAAGGGCATTTCCTTAAAAACTACCCCACCTGCAAATGAAAATCCAGAACAGTCCAGACAATAGCATGTCGTCTACCCTAGGGTTCAATATCACTCAAACAAGATATTCAAATCAATCACACAAATCACACACTTAATTAATTAGGCTTGACCCACTTTTTTAAAAAAGGTTTTTCTTTTTTAGTCCCCAGTGGAGTCGCCAGCTGTTGCGCCCGAAAAAGTCCCCGAGGGAAAACCTTCCTCGTTCACAACTTTTCCTAAGACAATGAAGCCGCCACCAATATTTATTAAGGAAAATATTAGGAAAACCTTTTTTGGAAAGCGATTGGTCTTACGCGCAGGGAAGGTGTTAGCACCCCACACGTCCTCTCTACTGAGAGGGAACCTTTAATTAAATGTGTGGTTTTAGTGTGTTGACTTGAAAATACTTAATTTTGCCTCTCTGCTTCTTATTGAAAAATTCTTAATGAAAATCTTTACTTATTATGAAAAAGAAAAGGGGGAAGAATGGGTTTTTAGAAAAAAAACGCTTGACGGGACAAGGCCCGCTCCTACGTATCTCCCGGTGCGATGGAGAACTCAAAGCTACATAGTTCTTCTTTGTCCTGAAAAAGGTTTTTGTCTTTTATCTTTTTAGTGAGTTTTCGAAATAGGAAGAGCATTTAGCGAATGATTAAACTAACCAAGGTTATGGGTAATCACTGCTAAGTACTCTTGAAAATGAGAGTCACTACCACCAGTCAGACGAACAAATGTTCTGATTGACTATTAGTAGCAACCCGTTTTTTATTTGCCTTTTTGAAAGTGGTTTTCGAAAGAGATTGATTGGCACGAATGATCAGACTAACAAAGGTTATGAGTGATCATCGCTTGTTGTTCTTTGGGGAAAAAGACATCGCCACCAATGGCTAGACGAACAAAGGTTCTGATTAACCACTAGCGACGACGGGTTAAAAATGATTTTAGAAAGGAAAAGGTTTTTGTTCTGAAAATGATCTTGGTTTGCGAAAGTGATTCTTTTTTGTTACGAAAATAACTCTTTTCTTTTCGTTATGCAAATGCTAAACATTTTATGGTTGCGCTTGACGAGAATGTGACTCGCTCCTACGTATCCCAAATGGGAATCAAAGCGACGTAGTTCTAAGGAGCCTTGAAAAGGAAAGTCTTTTTGCTTTGGCTTTGAAAAGTGAAGGGCGTTCATAATGATCAAACTAACAGAGGTTATGGGTGATCATTACTAAAACCCACTTAAGTGCATGTAAAAATACGGCGGCGAAAAAAGAAAGCCTTCATGATGACCAAACTAACAAAGGTTATGGGTGGCCATCACTAGCACTTGCTATGACTTTTGATGCTTAGGGAAATACCTTCTGAAATTGAAAGCGTTCATGATGATCAATTGAGCAAAGGCTCCAAGTGACCACCATTAGTATTCCATTGTTAATAATCAAGCAAGCAAAGGCTTCACAAGACTACTAACGAAATTTTTGATTTTGAAGAGTTTTCGCAATTGGATTGATTTTTGTTCGGGGAAACATTTATCCATCATTTGGAAGAAAAGGTTTGTGAAAAACAAAAGTTTGCTTAGGGGAAAGAAACGAAATTTAAAAAAAAAAGAGAAACAGGGGGTGTAGCAGTAAAATAAGGGTGTAAATAAAAGGAGGGGTGTATTATTAAAACTGGGGTGCAGATAGTGAGCCCGGCTCATTTTTGTAAGCTGAGTTGCGTGGAAAATGGGCCTGCGCAGGGGGGGGGGGTCGCATTATTGAAACAAGGAGTGCAAACAGTGAGGAACTGGGGGCTGTATTAGTAAAACGCGTGGGGTGCGAGTTGCAATCTGAATAAAAAATAAATAAGTAAAAAAAAGGACCCACTATATAAGCTAATCAAAACCGTAACCCTAATTTCACAACCCTAATTTTGGTCTTTCTCCTCCACGGCGCCTCACATTCCCAAAAATGACCAAATCTGAAAAATTTTCTCTCTCTCCTTCCACGGCCGATCGCACCCTCACTCCCCCTCCTCTCCGTTTTGCTTCCTCTCTCCCTGCTCTGTTTTTCATCCCTTCACCGAACCACCGCCACTCCCCTCACCTCGCCGTCGCTTCTCTCCCTCAAACGTAGCTTCGATTTTCTCTCCTCCTCACCGACCCCGACCCTCACTTCCTTTCTCTCTAGATTTCCACTCTCTTCTCTCTTCGCCGTCCTAATCTACCTTTTCGTCGGTGTCAGCGACAGACGACACGGGGAGAGGGAAGATTTGCGAACGGCGACTTCGGGGTGGCGATTTGGCTTACGATGGTGTGCGATGGTGCTTTCTATGGTGGTCATGGTGGTGTTTGCGGCGGTTACGATGTGGGGTTTTGGTGCGGTTGGGGAGATGGATCGGTCGTGGGGGTGTTTCGGTTGTGGGGGGAGGCGACGGTGATTAGGGGTGGCTGAGGCGGAGGTTGACGGTGGAGCACGGTGGTTGGGGGCTCACGGTTCGTATTAGGGTACGGTGGTGGCTGCGGGTGGATGTTTCGGTTGTGAGGTGACTCACGACGAGGTTACGGCGGCGTGGGTGGTGAAGTATTTGACAGTGGCGGTGGAGTGTGGTGGGAACGGCGGCGACCACCACACACGGTGGTCGGAGTGGATGTATGGTCCTTTTCTCCTTCTCTCTGTCGCTCTACTATTGATTTTCTGTAAATTTTTTTTTTATTTCTAAGATTTATTTATTTATTTATTGACTTGCCTCTGATTTCACCTATCTTCCATTACCAATATATTTTTGGACCAACTATCCTATTTTCATCAAATTATGGATTCATTTCATAAGCAAACTCATAAATTAAAACAAGACTAGAATCTGATTATCCAAACAGAATTTGCGAGTCAGCATTTTAAATCATTTTCGCATCTAATAACAAACTGTAGAATGCAAGCTCGTATTCTAAACAGTGAAGAAAAAAAAAACAAAATTATAATGGCTACTGACCTGAAAAAAAACTTTTTCAACCCTGTGCTCCCTTAACAGAAACCCTCTCCTAGCTCCTGTGTTCCCTTCTCTTCTCTCCTAGCTACTGTGTGTATATTGCTGTCTGTGTGTGCAAGTGGTTCCCCCCCTTTCTGATTTTTGTATTGTTGTATTTATAGGCAGAGAAATGTGGTGTAGGTGTGGTGTTGGAGAAGAGGAGCAAGTCTCTTGGGGGACAACTGCACAACTGCTTCTGAAAAGCACAGGCAGCAGCAATGGATGGGCTGAAGTGTTCTTGCCTAAACCATCAAAGAGCCAAGGGACAAGGAGAAGGCAACCTCAGCCTCATTCTCCAAATGGGCAGTCGCTGCTGCCCTGTTTTTTTGTTTCAGAAATGTACTCTTTGGCTGTTTTTTTTTGTCTTCATGTAAATAAAAAGAGCTTACTTTTATTTGTACTATTCTGCTTTTTAATTTTTTTTTGTCTACATATGTAACAAAATTAAAAAAAGGGACAGCTAATAAAAACTGATTTTATTTTACTATTAGTATATTTTTTTTATGATAACAAAAGCGGTAGAAATAACGCGCACCGACGCAACCACTCACACGACTCAAAACGAAACGCGCACTCGCCTTAAGACTAGGAACGCGTACGCGATTTGAATACGCACATGCGTACGTTATTAAAACCGATTTCATTCTATCCTCATTCTTCTAAAAGACGGTAAAATAACGCGTAGTGACGCAACTGCTCGCATGTGGCTCGCAACCGACACGCGCTCGCGTGATTTATTATTATTTTTTATTTTATTTTTTTGGGACTCTTTTTTGAAAGCAACGAGCGCCAAACAAAACCGTTGCACGAGAGTGCCAAATACACCCGCATTTAGAGCAATATGCGAAGCGATAAAATTTTTGGGATTTTCCAATTAGTCGGACAAAATTGGGGTATGACAGTTGGTGATTGTTGTAACTCTAGAATAATTGGTGTTCATTGTTGTTATCACGAATTGCATGCTAAGTGTTCGATTAATTGTTGTTTGATGTTGTGATTGACAATTCATGAAAATTGACATTGGTGGTTAAGAATTGGTGATTTAAATTGGTGAAATAACGAAAATATTGACCCCTAGGGCGCCATGGGCGCCATGGGCGCCATTGTCCTAGTTGCTGTTTTTGGAGCCCTGGCGCTGGGCGCCATTGCTGGGCGCTGTGTTGCTGTTTCTGGCACCCTGTGTGTCGGCGCCGTGTGCCATGTCTGGTCGTGTTGCGTTTTGTGTCTCTGCTGTAGAAAACGGCACCCTGTGCCTGGGCGCCACATCCTGTGTGTTGCGTTTTTCTGCGTGTTGCTGTTTTAGGCGCCCTGCTGCTGGGCACCGTGTCTGGTGTGTGTTCCGTGTTGTGTTGCGTTGCTGTGCCGTGTTCTGAGTTGCCTGGGCGCCAAGGGCGCCAGTTTTTGTGACATGTTGAATTTTCTGTTGTGTTCTGAGTTGCCTGGGCGCCAAGGGCGCCAGTTTTTGTGACATGTTGCGTTTTCTGTTGTGTTCTGGACTGCATGGGCGCCAAGGGCGCCATATCCGGTGCCATGTTGCGTTTTTGTGCTGTTCTGGGCTGACTGGGCGCCAAGGGCGCCAGTTTCTGTTTGTTGGCCAGTTTCTGCGTGTTGCCTGCTAGGCGCCCTGCTCTTGGGCGCCGTTTTCAGGATGTGTCTCAGTTTTTCCCTGTTTTGTTTTTCAAATATCTTTTGACTCGGGAGTCCGATTGAGACGTTTCAAAATGTTTTGGAAAGCTTATTCAAAGGCCTAGCTGAATATTCTACTTTGATGCAAAGTGATCTATTTTTCTGGAAATTGTTAGTCGTTGGCTTAGCCGTTAAATGTTGCTGTTTTTGGAAGAAAAATTGTCGCGTCTCAAATATTTTGGAAAATTGTCGTCGTCCCAAATATTTTGGAAAATTGTCGTTGTCTCCGGTGTTGGGAAAAATCATCGCATCTCAAATGTTTTAGAAAATTGTTGTCATCTCGGTGTCTTGGTGCTGTTTGAGCTACGTGTGAAGGCTCAAACCCTTGTGTTGTTGGAGCTAGGTGTGAAGGCTCCAAATCATGGTGTTCCGTTGTTTCGGGTAGTTTGGTGTTTCGGTGTCGTTGGGCTAGGTGTGAAAGCCCAAATTTGGTGATATTCGGTGATTGATTTTTGGTGTGTCACATTGTGACTAATTTTGATGATTGTCTGTGTGTGTAACACCCTAAATATTTAATTAAGTATTCAGGAATTTATTTTAATTAGTTGGATATAATTTAATTAATTAAATTTATATTAATTTTTATGTTGGTGGTATTAGGAAAAGGAGGCGCCACTTGAATGAACTTGGGCTTAAGTGAAAAGACCAAGCCCATGATCCATAAGCTATGCGAAGTTGTTAGGTCTTGTGGGATTAGGGTTTTGGCTAGCATTTGCGAATTTGAGAGAGGAGAATAGAGAGAGTGAGAGCACCGTGGAGAGAGGAGAAGGAAGAGAAGAAGGTCGCGAGCTCAAGGAGGAAGACGAACGTGATTTTGTTGCTGTGGTTCTGTTCGTGACTGTCTCTAGGGCTTCCGTTCTTCAAATCCGAGGTAAGGGGAGTTCTATCTTTCTATATAATAAATGTTTATGATAGGTTTTAGGGTAGGGTTAGCCTAGATCTATCCATGATCATGAATGTGTATGTGATTTCATGTTTTGTTGATGATTTATGCGTGATCTTCATGATTGGTGGCTGAAAAATCCCTTTGGTTGGTGTTATGGGCGCCTAGGGCGCCATATGTTTGATTTTGTGTTGCTGGATTTTGTGCAGGATTTGGCACCCCATGGCTGGGCGCATGTTCCATTGCGTGTTGCTGCCACGGGCGCGGGGCGCCAGGCGCCAGTCGCTGGGCGCCAGGTGCGCTGTGCTCTGTGTTGCGTGTGTGTTGTGTTTGCGGGCGCTAGGCGCCAGGCGCCAGGCGCTGGGCGCCAAGGGCGCCTGTAACACCCCTTTTCTACCCGCTAGTTTAATTGTAAAATCAGAGTTTCAAAATTTCTTTTCATCTCAAGGAATGTTACACATACTCAAATCAAACGTCGTACTCCAAATAAATAATTCAACATCAAATAAGTGCGCAATACGTAGCACACCCCCATTGGGGAAAAACTCAAACATCATTCATTGTCACCACAACCGTGACATCAATAAAACCAACTACGCAGCGGAAAGTATAAATAAGAGAAAACCGTCAAATAGCATATAACAACTAAATAGTCTTAAAAACATCGAGTTCGTTTCCCCCCCTGAGTGCTACGTATCAGAGCATGACGACCCGACTAAAAATTAGTGATGATACCTAGGTCTTCACTCGGGATCACCTGCACGTTACCGCATGGGGGTAACATTCAAACAGAAGGGTGAGTCCAATTCAATACATATAATAAATCACAAGATAAGCAATAAGTCAAAGTCACAGCACTAGAGTAATCACATCACAATCAGCAATCACGTCATTACAACAATCAACATCACGATGTCATGTGACTTATATGAAATGCAACCCACTCGCGGGCATATGCATGAGGTACCTTTCATCATCGTCGCTTAGCCTTTTTGGCCTCATCGTCGCTTAGCCTTTATGGCCTCATCGTCGCTGGGTTCATGCACATGGAATACATGAGACACTATGACATGCACCACACACAAACAAACAATCACAGTCAACGTCACTTACCAATTTGCCCAATAAGAGGCACAACACCTGTTAATTCATAATTACATACAACAACGTCGCTATATTTCATCGTCGATTATTATCATCGTCGCTTTGCCCTTTGGGCCTCATCGTCACTTATCCATAAACGTCACCAAACAAACAATCGCCACTAAGGGCAAAACAGTCATTTACACATCATCATCAATAATATCGGCCACTAAGGGCAAAAAACGTCATTTAACTAGCCACTAAGGGCATCATCGTCATTTACGCATCATCATTAATAATATTAGCCACTAAGGGCAAAAACGTCATTTAACTAGCCACTAAGGGCATCATCGTCATAATCACCCATTTTGACACTAAAACGTTAAAACTGTTGGTTACAGGCAAAGAGGATTTTTAAAGAACTCAATACGGCTTTACAACGTCACCATAATGACCACCGGGGACAGCCACTTGGGCGCCCAGAAACCACCATAAAATAATAAGTTTTTATTTTAAAAATAAGACACACAGGTAGACAATCGAAAAATCTTCCCAACACTTTTTGAAAGGTTTAAAACGGATGCCCGAGTCAAAAGTTATAGCGAAAACAGACTTTATTAAAAATCGGGAACGTCCTGAAAATGGGCGCTAGACACAAACTTAGACATCCCGAAGCAACACAACACACGCACACTGGCGCCCAGCGCCCAGCAACACAACACGCACAACACACGCACACTGGCGCCCTTGGCGCCCAGCGCCCAGTAACACGCGACGCACACAGACCCACACAGCGCACAGCGCCCTTGGCGCCCAGCGCCTGGCGCCCAGCAACATTTCCAGCAACCAAAATTCAGCAACACACAATCAAACATATGGCGCCCTAGGCGCCCATGCCACAACCAAAATGGATTTTCAACCACAAATCATGCACATCACGCATACATCATCAACAAAAACATGACTTCACATACATATTCACGATCATGGATATATCTAGGCTATCACTACCTATAACCTATCATACAACCTATTATATAAATTGATAGAACTCCCCTTACCTCGAATTTGAAGAACGGAAGCCCTAGAGACAGTCACGAACGGAACCACGGCAACAAAATCACGTCCCTCTTCTCTTGGACTTCGCGACCTCCTTCTCTTCTTCTCCTCTCTCTACGGCGCCTCTTCTCTCTATTCTCCTCTCTCAGTTTCGCACACAAAACCCTAACCTCAAATGACTTGCCCCCTTCGCATATGACATTGGATCATGGGCTTGGGCTTTTCACTTAAGCCCAAGTTCATTCAAGTGGCGCCTCCTTTTCCTAATACCACCAACATAAAATTAATATAATTTTAAATAATTAAATTATACCCAATAAATTAAATAAATTCCTAAATACTTAATTAATTAAATTAATTAAATATTTAGGGTGTTACAACTCTCCCCCACTTAGAATATTTCGTCCTCGAAATTTACCTGATCAAACAACTCTGGGTAGGACTCCCGCATCTTGCTTTCCAGCTCCCAAGTCATACTCTCACCGGCAGCTCCTAGCCAAACCACTTTCACTAATGCAATCTCTTTGCCTCTAAGCACTTTCACTTCACGATCCTCAATCCGTACGGGCATCGTCTCCACAGTGAGATTATCCCGCACCTCTACATCATCCATATGGATCACATGAGATGGATCCGAAACATACTTCCGAAGTTGCGACACATGAAACACGTCGTGCAAATTCGAAAGATTTGGCGGTAAAGCCACCCTATAAGCCACATTTCCGATTCTCTCAGAAATCTGATAAGGACCAACAAAGCGAGGAGTGAGCTTCTTCGATTTCAACAATCGACCAACACCGGTAATAGGAGAAACCCTCAAGAACACATGCTCACCCTCCTGAAACTCTAAATCTTTCCTCCGCTTGTCATGATAACTCTTCTGGCGACTCTGCGAAACCTTCATTTTTTCACGGATCACCTTGATTTTCTCTGTAGTCTCCCGGACGATCTCCGGTCCCAACACTACACTCTCCCCCGACTCATACCAACACAACGGCGTTCTACACTTGCGACCATACAATGCTTCAAACGGTGCCATCCCGATGCTGGAATGGTAACTGTTGTTATAGGTAAATTCAATCAACGCAAGGTAGGAATCCCATGAACCCCTTTGTTCCAAGACACAAGCTCTCAACAAATCTTCTAACGACTAAATTGTCCTCTCTGACTGACCATCTGTCTGAGGATGATACGCCGAACTCATTTTCAACTTTGAACCCAATTCCTTCTGCAAACCCGTCCAAAACTCAGAAGTGAACCTCGGATCCCTATCTGACACAATACTCTTCGGAACACCGTGCAGCTTCACAATTTCTTTGACATAGACCTCTGCCAACCTCGACACCGGATAAGTGACATTAATAGGAATAAAGTGAGCAGACTTCGTTAACCTATCAACGATCACCCAAATAGCGTCATGACCCCTAACTGTATTCGGCAATCCCGTCACAAAGTCCATCGCAATGCTATCCCACTTCCACTCTGGAACTTCCAACGGTTGCATCAACCCTGCAGGCTTCTGATGTTCAACCTTCGATTTCTGACAGGTCAAACAGGCATACACAAACTGTGCCACATCTCTGTTCATACCATACCACAAAACATCTTTTTCAGATCTTGATACATTTTCGTTGCTCCGGGATGGATACTCAACTTGCTACGGTGACCCTCCTCCAAAATTGCCTTTCTCATCTCCGCATCATCCGGAACACAGATCCTACCTCGGAACCTCAACACACCACGAGAATCCAATTTGAAATCTTCATCCTCAGATTGACCAACCCCATTAATTAAATCTACCAACTTGACATCTGACTTCTGAGCCTCTCTGATGCTGCCCAGAAAGTCATTATCGATCTTTAACATTCCCAGCTTGACACTGCGAGGTGTCATCCTACAAACCAAACTCAAATCTCGGAATTCCTCAATCAACTCTAATTCTTTCACCATCATTGCTGACATATGCAAAGACTTCCGGCTTAAAGCATCAGCGACGACATTAGCTTTGCCGGGATGATAATTCAAACCGAAGTCGTAATCCTTCAAGAGCTCCAACCACCGACGCTGTCTCATATTCAACTCTTTCTGATCGAACAGATACTTTAGACTCTTATGATCACTGAACACTCCATAAAGGTAGTGCCTCGACGCATACGCAACGACTTTCCCATCTTGCATCAGCACACCACCAAGACCCATCTTCGAAGCGTCACAACATACAACAAATGGTTCCTCCGGATTAGGCAACGTCAAAACAGGCGACGTTGTCAATCTCTTTTTCAGTTCCATAAAACTTTCCTCACACCGAGCATCCCAAACGAAAACTTTACCCTTACAAGTCAACTGAGTCAACGGAAGGGCCAACTTGGAAAAACCCTCGATGAACCTCCTGTAGTACCCAGCCAAACCCAAAAAGCTTCTAATCTCTGTTGCGGACTTCGGAGCCTCCCACTCCAACACTGCTTCTATTTTTGCCGGGTCAACCGCAATACCATTACCAGAAATCACGTGCCCAAGGAAACTCACCTCTTTCAGCCAGAACTCACACTTTGATAACTTAGCATACAACTTTTTCTCTTTCAGAACTTCCAATACTGTCTTCAGGTGCTCAGCATGCTCTTCCTCCGACTTAGAATAAACTAGAATGTCATCTATGAAGATCACCACCAACCGATCTAGATAATTATGGAAAATACGATTCATATATTCTATAAATACACCAGGTGCATTGGTCACACCGAACGGCATCACTGAATATTCATAATGCCCATACCTTGTCCTGAACGCTGTCTTCTGAACATCTTCATCTTTCACTTTAATCTGATGATATCCGGACCTCAAATCAATTTTGCTGAAAACAAGGGCACCCACTAACTGATCCATCAAATCGTCGATCCTCGGAAGCGGATACTTGTTCTTGATAGTTACCTTATTCAACTGACGATAGTCCACACATAACCTCATACCCCCATCTTTCTTCTTTACCAACAATACCGGAGCTCCCCACGGTGATACACTCGGTCTCACAAACGTTTTCTCAAGCAATTCTTCGAGTTGCGTCTTCAACTCAGACAATTCGGACGCTGACATCCTGTACGGTGCCATAGACACAGGCCTTGTACTAGGTACAAGATCAATCGAAAACTCAACTTCCCTTTCCGGCGGCACACCCGGAATTTCGTCAGGAAAAACCTCAGGAAACTCGCGTACCACTTGCAGTTCTTCAATAACAGCCTGACTCTCAGCAGACAACGATGCCATCAACGAAATTAGCTGAACTCCTTCTTTCCTCAACTTCTTCAACTGACTAGTGGATACCAAAATGGAATCTTCTTCCCCGAAACTAACCGACTTACTACGACAGTTGATATGGACGTGATTATTCTCTAACCAGTCCATGCCCAAGATTACATCCAGACCTCTCAACGGCAAGCTAACAAAATTCACAACAAAGTCCCTGCCGAAGATCGACACGGGACACTGAGAACACACCTGGGAAGTAATCACCGACATCTTCGCAGGAGTATCGACAACCATATCCCCACACATAGCAGATAAAACAAGACCCAATCTTGTACAACAATCAACAGATATAAAGCAATGGGTAGCACCAGTATCAATAAGAGATTTCAGAGAAGTACCGTTAATAAAACACGTACCTCTAATCAGACCATCCTTCTCATCAGGCTCCTCTCCTGCCAATGCGAACACTTTCCCACTAGACCTTTCTTTCTTCGGCTTTGTACATTTTGCACTGATATGCCCAGACTCACCACAGTTGAAACACACTACATCCTTGACGTTACACTCGGCCGCCATATGACCCTTTTTACCACAACGGTAGCAAACTCTCTCATCAGACCTGCATGTAGTACTCTTGTGGCCAGGTTTGCCACACTTATAACAGACAATGCTAGCAGGGGCATCTCCCCCACTAGTCTTCTTACCTCCAGCAGCCCTCTGATAACTCTTACCCGCAGGAACCTCATACGGCTTGCTTCGACTTGGAAACTTACCCTTTTTCTCAGACACAGCTTTGTAATGTGCAGTACTGTCCTCCTCAAAGATTCTACAACTATCAACCAGATCAGCGAACACACGGATCTTCTGGTAACCAATGGCCTTTTTGATATCAGGCCTCAAACCATTCTCGAACTTTATGCATTTTGAGAACTCAGCTGTAGCCTCACTGTAGTGCGGATAGAATTTTGCCAATTCCACAAACTTCGGCGCATATGCAGTCACAGACATACCACCCTGCTTCAGTTCCAGGAACTCTATCTCTTTCTTTCCTCAGACATCTTCAGGAAAATATTTTCTCAGAAATTCCCTGCTGAATACCTCCCAAGTAATCTCTTCCTGCACAGCCTCCAACCTCTGCCTAGTAGCCAACCACCAGTCGTCGGCCTCCTCAGCCAACATGTGGGTACCAAAACGGACCTTCTGCTCAATAGTGCAGTCCATCACCCTGAAAATCCTCTCGATCTCTTTCAACCAAGCCATAGCACCATCTGGATCATATTTGCCCTTAAAAGTGGGCGGAATCTCTCTCTGGAAAGTAGTCACACTCCAAAAACCAGCATTCTCTCCGGGATTCTGCTGATTCTGCACAGCCTAAGCCATAGCTTGCAGTGCAGCAGCAAGAGCAGCATCGTTCCTCCCAGCCATTTCAAACTATCACTGCAGCACAAACCAAAAATTCAGAACTAATCCATTGTCACAAGACACTATGACAGGACAACATTGGCCGGACAGACCGAACTGCTCTGATACCACTAATGTAACACCCCTTTTCTACCCGCTAGTTTAATTGTAAAATCAGAGTTTCAAAATTTCTTTTCATCTCAAGGAATGTTACACATACTCAAATCAAACGTCGTACTCCAAAAAAATAGTTCAACATCAAATAAGTGTGCAATACGTAGCACGCCCCCAATGGGGAAAAACTCAAACATCATTCATTGTCACCACAACCGTGACATCAATAAAACCAACTACGCGGCGAAAAGTATAAATAAGAGAAAACCGTCAAATAGCATATAACAACTAAATAGTCTTAAAAACATCGAGTTCGTTTCCCCCCTGAGTGCTACGTATCAAAGCATGACGACCCGACTAAAAATTAGTGAAGATACCTAGGTCTTCACTCGTGATCACCTGCACGTTACCGCATGGGGGTAACATTCAAACAGAAGGGTGAGTCCAATTCAATCCATATAATAAATCACATGATAAGCACTAAGTCAAAGTCACAGCACTAGAGTAATCACATCACAATCAGCAATCACGTCATTACAACAATCAACATCACGATGTCATGTGACTTATATGAAATGCAACCCACTCGCGGGCATATGCATGAGGTACCTTTCATCATCGTCGCTTAGCCTTTTTGGCCTCATCGTCGCTTAGCCTTTATGGCCTCATCGTCGCTGGGTTCGTGCACATGGAATACATGAGAAACTATGACATGCACCACACACAAACACACAATCACCGTCAACGTCACTTACCAATTTGCCCAATAAGAGGCACAGCACCTGTTAATTCATAATTTCATACAACAACGTCGCTATATTTCATCGTCGCTTATTATCATCGACGCTTAGCCCTTTGGGCCTCATCGTCACTTATCCATAAACGTCTCCAAACAAACAATCGCCACTAAGGGCAAAACAGTCATTTACACATCATCATCAATAATATTGGCCACTAAGGGCAAAAAACGTCATTTAACTAGCCACTAAGGGCATCATCGTCATTTACGCATCATCATTAATAATATTAGCCACTAAGGGCAAAAACGTCATTTAACTAACCACTAAGGGCATCATCGTCATTTACACATCATCATTAACAATATTGGCCACTAAGGGCAAAAACGTCATTTAACATGCCACTAAGGGCATCATCGTCATAATCACCCATTTTGACACTAAAACGTTAAAACTGTTGGTTACAGGCAAAGAGGATTTTTAATGAACTCAATACGGCTTTACAACGTCACCATAATGACCACCGGGGACAGCCACTTGGGCGCCCAGAAACCACCATAAAATAATAAGTTTTTATTTTAAAAATAAGACACACAGGTAGACCAATCGAAAAAGCTTCCCAACACTTTTTGAAACGTTTAAAACGGATGCCCGAGTCAAAAGTTATAGCGAAAACAGTTTTTATTAAAAATCGGGAACGTCCTGAAAATGGCGCCCAGGCACTGGGCGCCTAAGACACAAACTTAGACATCCAGAAGCAACACAACACACAGCAACACAACACGCACAACACACACAACACACACAACACAGCACCCAGCAACACAACACGCACAACACACGCACACTGGTGCCCGTGGCACCTGGCGCCTGGCGCCTAGCGCGCAGCAACACGCAACACACACACACCCTGGCGCCCTTGGCGCCCAGCGCCTGGCGCCTGGCGCCCAGCGCCCAGCAACACGCGACGCACACACACGCACACAGCGCCCTTGGCGCCCAGCGCCTGGCGCCTGGCGCCCAGCAACATTTCCAGCAACCAAAATTCAGCAACACACAATCAAACATATGGCGCCCTAGGCGCCCATGCCACAACCAAAATGGATTTTCAACCACAAATCATGCACATCACGCATACATCATCAACAAAAACATGACTTCACATACATATTCACGATCATGGATATATCTAGGCTATCACTACCTATAACCTATCATACAACCTATTATATAAATTGATAGAACTCCTCTTACCTCGAATTTGAAGAACGTAAGCCCTAGAGACAGTCACGAACGGAACCACGACAACAAAATCACGTCCCTCTTCTCTTGGACTTCGCGACCTCCTTCTCTTCTTCTCCTCTCTCTACGGCGCCTCTTCTCTCTATTCTCCTCTCTCAATTTCGCAATATGCCAACACAAAATCCTAACCTCAAATGACTTGCCCCCTTCGCATATGACATTGGATCATGGGCTTGGGCTTTTCACTTAAGCCCAAGTTCATTCAAGTGGCGCCTCCTTTTCCTAATACCACCAACATAAAATTAATATAATTTTAATTAATTAAATTATACCCAATAAATTAAATAAATTCCTAAATACTTAATTAAATAAATTAATTAAATATTTAGGGTGTTACAACGCCAGTGTGTGTGTGTGTGCGTGTTGCGTGTGTGCTGGGCGCTGGGCGCCAAGGGCGCTGTGTATGCGTGTTGCTGTGTTGCTTCTGGATGTCTAAGTTTGTGTCTTAGGCGCCCAGTGCCTGGGCGCCATTTTCAAGATGTTCCCAATTTTTTTATAAAAACTGTTTTCGCTATATCTTTTGACTCGGGCATCCGTTTTGAACGTTTCAAAAAGTGTTGGGAAGCTTTTTCGGTTGTCTACCTGTGTGTCTTATTTTTAAAATAAAAACTTATTATTTTCTGGTGGTTTTTGGGTGCCCAAGTGGCTGTCCCCGGTGGTGATCCCAGTGACGTTGTAAAGCCGTATTGAGTTCTTTAAAAATCCTTTTTGTGTATAACCAACAGCTTTAACGTTTTAGTGTCAAAATGGGTGATTATGACGATGATGCCCTTAGTGGCTAGTTAAATGACGTTTTTGCCCTTAGTGGCCAATATTATTGATGACGATGTGTAAATGACGATGATGCCCTTAGTGGCTAGTTAAATGACGGTTTTGCTCTTAGTGGCCATTGTTTGATTGATGACGTTTATGTATAAGTGACGATGAGGCCCAAAAGGCTAAGCGACAATGATAATAAGCGACGATGAAATATAGCGACGCTGTTGTGTGTAATTATAAATTGACAGGTGCTGTGCCTCTTATTTGGCAAATTGGTAAGTGACGGGTCACATAGTTGATGGTGATTGTGTGTTTGTGTGTGGTGCATATCATAGTGTCACATGTATTCCATGTGCATGAACCCAGTGACGATGAGGCCATAAAGGCTAAGCGACGATGAGGCCATAAAGGCTAAGCGACGATGATGAAAGGTACCTCATGCATATGCCCGCGAGTGGGTTGCATTTCATATAGTTACATGACATCGTGATGAGTTGTTGTAATGACGTAATTGATGACTGTGATGTGGTTACTCTAGTGCTGTGACTTTGACTTATTGCTTATCATATGATTTATTATATGGATTGAATTGGACTCAACCTTCTGTTTGAATGTTACCCCTATGCGGTAACGTGCAGGTGATCACGAGTGAAGACCTAGGTACCTTCACTAATTTGAGTCGGGTCGTCATGCTCTGATACGTAGCACTCAGGGGGGAAACGAACTCGATGTTTTTAAGACCATTTTAGTTGTTATATGTAATTTGATGGTTTCTCTTTATTTTGCTTTTCCGCTGCGTAGTTGGTTTTATTGATGTCATGGTTGTGGTGACGATGACTGATGCTTGAGTTTTTCCCCATTGGGGGCGTGCTACGTATTGCACATTTATTGACGTTGAACTGTTTTATTGAAGTACGATGTTTTATTCGAAGTATGTGTAACATTCCTTGCGATGAAAGCAATTTTGAACTCTGATTTTTATAAACAAATTAACGGGTAGAAAAGGGGTGTTACAGTGTGCATTCATGGTGTCGCATACAGCATACGCATTTATTTCGGTGAAGGCCTTTGGTCTTGGAGCTGGGTGTGAAAGCTCACTTTTTCTAAAACTAGTGAGCCGGGTGTGAAAGCTCAATTTTTCTAAATTGGTGAGCCGGGTGTGAAAGCTCTCAATTTTAGTGACGCCTCTATTTACAGGGAAAACTTCGGTGATTTGGTACCACATGCATATGCCCGTTGGTGTGGGTTGCATTCATGCATTATCATGACATTTGGTGACTGATTGTGGTATTTACAATTTGACGTGTGTTTATAATTCGATGTGTGTAGTGGAGTGGTAGATATAATTGTCATATTCTAGCATATTTCCTATCATTTACGCTATTATATTGAAGATATCTCACCCCTTCTGTTTGAATGTTACCCCTATGCGGTAACGTGCAGGTGATCGCGAGTGAAGGCTTAGCTAACTTCGCTAGTCTGAGTCGGTGTCCTTTGCTTTGATATGTAACACTCAAGGGGGGGATAAACACTAGACTTTGGCTGTTGCATTTTATTTGTTTGGAGTCCATTCAGGATGTTATGATTTTATGTTTTGAAACTTATTTCTATTCCGCTGCGTGGTGATGTATTTTTGACAAAGTGTTATATATCGTATGAGACGTTTTGGTTATCGATGAATGTGTGACATCTCTTTTCGAAGTATGGAATAATGAATTTTTTTTTTGTAACTTTGATTTTATTAAATAATTACCGGGTAGAAAAGGGGTGTTACATCCTCAACATTGGTGAAAGTGGCTTCTTCTGGAATGTCAGAATACCCTTGTCACTTCGGGAGTTACTCTTGGATTACCTGCATCACATTTTTCACATAGTTAACATAAGCTAGATTATCTCATTTTGAAACCACATTAGATTTCCTTTTTTGCAATATACAGAGATAAACACAAGTTACACACGAAAAAAAATACTTACAACAACAACAATAAAGCAAAGGAAATCAAGAAGGAAATCGCAAGTCACAAAACAAAAATAGAAACAAGTAAATCGCAAAACACAAAACCAAAAATAGAGCAAAGGAAATCTTAAAATCCCTAAATCAGTGGTAATATTCACTAACCTTATTCGTATCGAGTTCTTGTTTGCTCAATGCTCACAATAAACAAAACGAAATGCATGAGCCTCGCTTGCTCAACGAAATCCATTTCCAGAGTTGTTTCTCAGAATCGTTACTTCTTCGAAACCTCTTTGTGTCCTCGCTCACTCGTTCAAACTGGAAATGCTAGAAATTTAGGGATTTGATTTGGAGATGAGAAATAGAGTAAGAGAGGAACGTGAGTTTAGAAGATTACCGAGAAGATGAAGAGGATTTTGTGTTGTGGATCTACGTCTGCCTTCGAAATGTGAGAGTCGGTGCGTAATGGATCTACGCCTTCCTTCGAAAGAGGGAAGCCAAAGAGAGGAAGAGAGCCAAAGAGGGAAGCGACTGAGAGGAGGATAGCAAGAGAAGTAAGCGATTGAGAGGAAGAGAGACAGGGACGAAGAGAGCGCGAGAGAGTGAAGAGGCTGCGATGGCGTGAGAGCGAAGAGGGAGATCTAGGGCGTGAGAGCGAAAAGGGAGATCCAAGGCGTGAGAATGAAGACGAAAATGTGAGAGGAAAACAGAAGGATTGTGATTTGCTGAGAGGTAAAGTGTAAGAGGGAAACTGAAAAATTAAGGGGGATCGTGAAAATTGTAATGAAACAGACATTATCAATCGGTTGTTTAAAGAACCGATTCTGAATGTAGCTATTCAGAATCGGTTATTCAGACAACCGATTCCAAATGTCTATATTGGCACATTTTGAATCGGTTGTTTAAACAACCGATTCTAAATGTCTAAAAAAATCTGTCACAATTCCATTTAATTGCAATTTTGCCACCGCGTCAACATTTAGAATCGGTTATCCAAACAACCGATTCAAAATAGTGCTTTTTAAAGCTAATTTTGCACTAGTGTAACAATGTGCATCACTCCAAACAGAACTCAATAAAAAATAATATATTATTGTCAATATATATATATATATATATATATATATATATTAATACTATAAAATGCATCCACATAAATTTAATTAATTAATTTTTTATTACTCAAAACTTGCCTCTTAATAAAAAAAACACTCACCATATTAATTGCTGATTAAAAACATCATATCACAGCGACTTTATTTGCTGCGATAGGCTAGATAAGGCAACAACGTTATTAGTTTCCACAAGTTAATTATAACAACGATAAATTATTACAATAGCAACAACAATTGTTGTGAAAATATTAGTTATAGCAGCAATATTAAAAGTGGTTGCAAAACTTTTCGCAACGGGCTTATCGCAGCAACATGCAGCGACTTTTTTCCTTTGCGGAAAATAACTTCCCCGGCAATTATCTATGTTTCTCAGCAATAAATCTGGCTACGAAAAAGTGGATTTCTTATAGTGAAGGTTCATTGGGAAGTTTGTGAATGTTGAAATTGTGCTTTTAAAGTGAGTTGCAATTTGATTGTGTTTTATGTGATTTTAATTGAATGTTCAGTGGTTGAAGATTGATGTTTTGAATTGATAAACATACTGTATTTGAATGTTGTTAAGTTAGGAATGAAGTGGAATAGGTATCGGAGCCAAAGGAATAGCGAAATATACACGAAAATAGGATTTTTGGCAAGTCTGATAGAGCACCCCGGTCCGTGCGCATCTAGGCTTAAATTGCAAATTTCTTTACAAGCCTAGACCGTGCGGCTTAGAGCCCGGACCGGGCCTACTGTCACCTATTCTAAAAAGGCCTCCAATGCTATTCCTTTGCACTCCAATCCTTTCCTACTTTATTTCTTAACCCTTCCCAATGATTTTCAGCAAACATAAGCTATAAAATAAGTAATATCCATAGAGTGGTTAAAACAATGTAAATAAGTATCAATTTCAGTTATAGATTGGTTAAAACGCTGTTTTTGTTATGTTTGATTGGTATGAATTATTTTTCAAGCATGTAATGTATGTTTATGATGCAACATAAGTAAGTTCGTGTTAAGGTTTGAATACAAACCGAGTAGGTGTTGTATCGAGTGTGAAAAGGACCTAAGCATCAAGTAATAAACCTAAGTGTCTAAGTTAAAGATAAAAGATACCATGGGGATGACGAACCCAAAATCATTGTAGCACACCTAGTGGAGGGGAGTCAGGATCCCGAAGCTTGGGCCCTGGCATTATTCGGTATAGTTATACGAATTGGGGTTTCCGTTGAAATTGAGTGATTTGATTTCTAGGATTGTGCTAAGCCACAGAAACAAGACACGGACAAGGAAAACAACGAAAGAGGAATTGTGAGGGGGCATGAAATAACTCATTGAGATTTGTAATCTCACAGTTTTTATGTGGTGTTTTAAGATGTACAGGGTAAAACGAAGCAGGTACTGAGGAAAAGTAGCTGAGGCCTTAGCTACTCAGTTAGATGGAAGATCCTGTTGAGATCTTTATGATATATTGCTTCATTTTCCCTCTCATGTATCATTGGACCTAAATCCTTGAATTATAGTCAAGGTCATGTAGTATTTTATAACCTTGTCTTGTAATTGGACAATAGTCATGTTTATTATATCGAATCTGTACCTATTAAGTACTTATTTCGGATTTGTATTTGAGAAATTTTCATCTCAAAGCTAAATCAAGTGGTTTCAATCCGCTTTAGTTTTAATTTAGTCCAAACATATGAGCAGGTTATACTTTAATTTATTTAAATTATGTTAATGCTTTTAGTTCACCTAGTTGTAATCTTAAGGTGTTACACTATACTCATCTACCAGTATTTGTTGAAACAAACGCTTACCTTATAACATTATTGAGCATTCTGTTGCCCTTTGTTAAATTTTGTATGCAAACCACACTACTAGAAAAGTCTCAAATACAGACGGATTTTAGACACGGAATTTTTTCCGTCTCTAATAGAGACGCCTTTAGAGACGGATTGTTTTGGTTAGAGACGAAATTAGAATTTTACGAATTTGAAACAAACATTAGAGACGGAATATGTCTGTCGCTGGCTTTTCTGTCTCTAAATCTGTCTCTACCGACTAGTTATAAATTATTATAACTTTAACCTTTATTTAGAGACGGAATATAGAGACGGAATTATCCGTAGCAAACATAAGCCGTCTCTAATTCCGTCTCTAAATGGTTAGTCCAAGTCAAAATATCGTTAGAGACGGAAGATAAATCCGTCTCTAGTGTATTCGGTCTCTATTTCCGTCTCTAACGGATTAGTCAAAGTCAAACTCAAAAGTTTCATTTTCCCTCTCATAAATTCGTTTCCCACTCAATTTCAATTTTTTTTTAGGGTTAGCTGGATAAACAAAAAAAAGAGTAAAGAAAAAATAAAAACAGTTCCTATTCCTGACCCTAGCAGTTCCTTCTCGTTCTCTCGCTCCCTTCTCGTTCTCTCCGCTCCCTTCTCGTTCTCTCCACCGACGCCATTCTCTCCCCCGACGTCGTTCTCTCAGCCGACGCCGTTCTCTCCGCTCACGACGCCATTTTCTTCGCTCACGACGCTGCTGCTTGTCGTTCTCTCCATTCACGACGCTGCTGCTTCTCGTCTCTGCCCGCTTCTTAGGCGACGGCGCTCCTTCCCAATCGTCCATCTGGTACATCTTTCTTCCTCAGGCCTCCTTCCTCCTTCCCAGTCGTTCTTATAAGATTTAAAGAGAGAGAACACAATACTAAAACCACTACAAGAAAATTGACATATACCAACGGACGCCTATAGCGTTGGTAAATAAAACTGTAGGTATAGGTATCCTACACCTACAGCAAGTTAAAAACACTGTGGGTATAGGTTCACAGGAAAGATTGTGGAAAAAAAACTGTGGGTACAGATAATTTCCTATACCTATGAAGTTAAATTTCGTTATTAGAGGTATTAGCGGGAATTGTTCTCACTTTGACCAAAAGTTCCCTCTTTTTTTTTTTACCAAAATAACTCCCTCTCTTTTTTTTTACCCAAATAATTCCCTATCCACTAGACTAGAATATTCATGGAAGAGAAAAAGAAGCGATTGAGAAGAACGCTAGAGAGAGAAAGACGAGAAGAACGCAGAGGAGAAGAAGAAACGACGCCCGACGTCGCTGTTCCACCGCGCCGCCCCGAGCCACCGCACCTCATCGAGCCACCGCCGGATCTCCTTCTTCACTCTCCACTAGAATATTCTACAGAGAAGAGAAAAAGAAACGATCGAGAAGAAGAAACGACGTCGCTGTTCCACCCACAGCCGCGAGCCACCGCGCCGCCCCGAGCCACCGCCGGATCTCCTTCTTCACTACTCCACTGTATGTGAATCTTATAGCTTGAATCTTTTTCCCTATTCCTCCATCTTTTTCCCAAAATTTTTTCTACCCTAGTCTCTCGATTCTGCTCTTGTTCCTGAAATTTCTGTTTTGAAGTCACACTTTTTGTGCTTGCGCAATGAAACTTCACAAACATATGAGGTAGAAGAAAAACAATGGGATTTTTGCTCTTGTTCCTGAGATTTCTGTTTTGAACAAAAACAATGGGATTTTTAATTTTAACTGACAGGGTACGAAGTATAGGAGTTGATAGATTTTAATTAAAATGTAGGTTGTTTCCAATGATTAGGAGTTGACAGATTTCTGGTTTGCGTTGAATTTTCTAGGTTTAGTTCCTCTTTGGTTTTAAGACTTTTTGATATTGTTAGTTTATTTGGATGGCTACAGTGTATGATTGATTAAGTCGCACCCAACGCGAAGAAGTAGGAGATGGAACTACATCTCTCATCATTCTTGGTATGTTCTTTTGTAGATTTTGAATGGTAGAAATCCTGTTTTGTAGATTTTGAATAGTAGAAATCCTGTTTTGTAGATAGGAGACGTAAGTATTGTATTCATACGAGTTCTTTTGTAGATTTTGAATGGTAGAAATCCTGTTTGAGAATTTGTCTAGTCCCTATGTAACATTTTCTTGCATTGATATAGATTAGTAGTATCTCCAGACAACACAGTCCTGATTTTTCTCTCTCTTGCTAAGCGAAGGAAAAGTTCAAGGTAGGTAGCGATTATCCGTTCTTCTTTTTGTAGCTTTTTCCTTGCCTTGTGTCCTTCGATCTTACTTGTTCCCTCTGTATTGGTGATTTGATATTAGCCAAATTTTGTAATTTGTGTTAACGTTGTTGTGTGTGGGGGTGGGGTATCATTATATTTAGAATCCTCCTCCAAAAGTTAGAGTTAGTTTAGATAAAATCAAAGATGATATTTATATTAAGAAACTTATATTTGAATATGCTTATAAACTTGAAAACAATGTTTATATACTTGCACATGTTTGATAGGCCTAAACTGTAACCATTGAGATTGGCCTTAAAGCCAAGCCTCAAAGATATTATTCTTTAGAATGAAAACCAACATGTACATCATTTATTACAACATAATTTCACTTGTTTCTGTTGGTTATGTCAAACACTTTATTTGTTTCAGTTAATTTTGTCAAACACTTTATTTTTTTCTGTTGGTTATGTCAAACACTTTATTTATTACAACATAATTTCACTTGTTTCACTGTGTTTCAACTATTGTTTCAACTATTGTTTTGACTATTGTTTTGTACGGTTTCTTCTGCATTATTTGGGGTAGTGGTATAAAATTTGGTGTAGTTTCATGGATGTATCTAATTTTTTGGTGGTGAACTTGCCTAGTACTTGAACTTTTTGGCACCCTATTGAATCTAAAAAGATGATTTGTCAGTTAGATCCTTAAATGCCAGGTTAACCTATGTAGAATAATATAATTAACTGTGGCAATTATTTTAGCATCTTAAATAACAACGCTATTTGAGAATTATTTTCAAAATGAATGTCTCAATATAAAAATTGCTTCTTGTTGCAGTTACTGATGTGCAAAAGGTGTGCTCCACAAAAATTCCATTCAAGTAACATTGCCACATCTTCTAACATCTAAAGGTAAGCATAAGATGCTATAAATTTTAATAGTATTTTTACACAACAAGCATATGCTTATTAATTATGCATGCTGTCTAATTTAAAACAATGCCAACCAATTTTTAAAATTAAAATGTGTTTTATGTATTACATGTCACATGATTGCTACATTTAAATTTTCTTACATGCATTATCTTTTAAAGTGCATGAATAGACACAAACATATTGCCTTTCGATTCAGTCATTTCCCTTACATCATGCCTTGACGAATTTGCTAAATGTTCATTTTCCTTTTATTTACAAGATTTGTTTTACATTTTGAATGTGTCTTTAATTTAATATACATGTCTATGTTTAGTAGAGGTAATGATTCTAAATTCATACATGTTATTTAATATAGAAAAATGGAAATTCCTGTACACCGTACATGGATGGTTAAAAGGGTTGGTCCTGATAAAAGAAGAGTTACAGATGAATATATGGCGGGAGTTGTCGAGTTTGTTGAGCTTGCTTGTGCACAAGAAACATACCAAAAAAAAGGAAAGTTGAGATGCCCATGTAAAAAATGCAAGTGTAGAAAACAACACTTAGTTCCCGATGTCATGACACACCTTTGTATGAAGGGGTTTATGGATGGTTACTATTACTGGACTAACCATGGTGAAGAAGGGCCTCCTATTCCACCAATGGTTTCAACCAACTCCTATTATGGAAGTACTGGGGCTCGAGAAGACTTAGGTGGCTATGAGCAAATGGTAATGGATGCTGCTGGACCATCTCGTGGCACATATCTTGAGCAACAAGGACTTTGCTTTGGGGAACATATGAGGGAAGATCCTAACCCAGAAGCCAAAAAGTTTTTTGATATGCTATCAGCTGCGCAAGCCCCTTTGTATCCTGGTTGTGAAAGTTACTCTGAACTATCTGCCGCAGTAGAAGCATTAGGTATCAAGTCAGATTTCAATATTTCTGAGACTTGCTTTAATCGATGGGTAGATTTCATTGGAAAAGTATTACCTGATGATAACCGAATGCCTAAAAACTTTTATCATGCTAAGAAATCAGTGGAAAATCTTGGTTTAGGTCGGCTGAAGATTCATTGTTGTCCAAGTGGATGCATGATTTATTATCATCCTAATGATAAAGATCTTCGTAATTGTAGAACATGCGGTGCAGATCGTTATCAAAGTGTTGTAAGAAATGGTAAGGTTAGAGAAGTTCCTTTGAAACAAATGTGGTACTTCCCACTTATCCCAAGGCTTCAACGACTTTATTCCTCAGTGCAAACAGCAAGTCAAATGAGATGGCATCGTGAGAACGTGAGGGAGCCTGGCTATTTATCTCATCCTTCCGATGGAGAGGCTTGGAAGCATTTTGATGAAAAACATCCCGAGTTTGCAATGGATCCTTGTAATGTGAGGTTAGGGTTGTGCACTGATGGGTTCGCACCATTTGATAAAACTGGTAGTACATATTCATGTTGGCCTGTGATTCTCACTCCTTACAACCTTCCACCTTGGATGTGCATGAGAAGAGAGTTCTTATTCTTATCCATAATAATTCCTGGCCCTTCCAATCCAAAAAACAAAATTGATGTGTACTTGCAGCCACTTATAGATGTCCTGAAACTTTTCTGGAATTCTGGTGTGATCACTTATGATGTCTCGCTACAACAAATTTTGTCATAAGAGCTTGCTTGTTATGGACAATTAACGACTTTCCTGCGTATGGAATGTTGTCAGGTTGGATGACAATGGGAAAACTCTCATGTCCAATTAGTATGGAGTTTTCTAAAGCATTCACCCTTCAACAGAGTCGCAAAACATCATTTTTTGATTGTCATCGCCAATTCTTGCCCCTTGATCATTGCTATAGAAGAAACAAGAATGCTTTCAGGAAGAGACATGAAGAGACATCACTACCCCCACAGAGGTTGACTGGTGAAGAAATGTGGGAAAGGGTAAAAGATTTACCAAGCATAACTGGACCTGCATATGACACTTTGTCGGGGTATGGAGTTTTTCACAATTGGACCAAACAAACCATCTTTTGGGCGCTGCCATATTGGAAGACAAATCTTCTCCCGCATAATCTTGATGTCATGCATATCGAGAGAAATGTGCTTCTCAATGTCTTGTACACAGTTATGGATACAAAGGGCAAGACAAAAGACCATTTGAATGCCAGACTAGATTTAGCAGAGATTTGTAGACGAAAAGAGCTAGAGCTACAAGATGGTGGAGGGGGAAAGCTAAAAAAACCAAAAGCAAAATACACATTAACTAAGCAGCAAAGATTATCTGTGTGTGAATGGGTTAAAAAACAAAAGTTGCCGGATGGGTATGCCTCTTCCTTGTCGAGGTGTGTTGACATGCGGGAAGCAAGGTTAATAGGAATGAAAAGTCATGACTGCCATGTGTTCATGCAACGTTTTCTCCCGATTGCTTTTAAAGCTTTACCAAAGCCTATTTGGAACACACTTACTGAGTTTAGTCAATTCTTTCGAGAGCTTACGTCACCTTTATTAAAAGAGGATAATTTACGTGCAATGGAAAAAAACATTCCAATCATTTTGTGTAAACTTGAACAAATATTTCCTCCAAGCTTTTTTGACTCTATGGAGCATTATCCAATTCATTTACCTTATGAAGCTAGAGTTGGTGGTCCAGTACAATACCGATGGATGTATCCCTTTGAAAGGTTGGGTCTTCTATCTTTTATTACAAATAATTAGGAGAGGGTATTTGTTGTAGTAATGTTTTCAGTTAATTGTATTAGGTTTATTCGAACCTTGAAAGACAAGGTCACAAACACAGCTGCTGTTGAAGGTTCTATTTGTGAAGCATATTTGGTGGAGGAGACGACTACATTTGCATCTTACTATTATCCACCTAATGTTCCATGTAGAAGGACTAGAGTGCCACGAAATGATGATGGTGGTGAAATTGGACCGCCTTTATCTGTTTTTAACTATCCCGGGCGTCCCTCTGGAAGATGCACCTCTTGTTTCTTAGATGAAAAGGAATTGAAAGCTGCACATCTATATGTTCCTCTAAATTGTCCTGAAGTAGAGTCGTTTTTTACGTAAGTGTATAAGCTATTCTTCTAGTTACCTATATCCTTGACAATTGTGAAGTGACTTACATGTGAACATAATGCAGCATATATGCAGATATGCTACAAGAACTTAGTGTTAGTGACTCAGAAATTGACAAAGAAATCTCCACATCATTTCCTGCTTGGTTTAAAGAATATGTATGTTGAATTAAATATCCTAATTTCATAATTAAATATCCTAATTTCATAATTTCATAACTCGGTGAAACTAATTTTACCAATTTTCAAATAGGTATTAGAAAATAATGTTGAAGATGCCTTCTTGAAAAGTTTAGCATGGGGTCCCAAGTTTAATACAAAAGGTCATGGTCATGGGATGGTGTAACCAGGGCTGTTCATGGTTCAGTTCAGAAGGATAACCGAACTGAACCGAACCGAACCAGTTGAAACAGTTCGTCGAACCGAACCGAACCGTAATAACAGTTCGTCGAACCTAACTGAACTATATTAACAGTTCAGTTCACAGTTTTTTTCCGAACTGAACTATACCCAAAGAAACTACAATATTATTCTATACTTAACCCACTACTCTGCACAAACAGTAGAAGATGTGATGTTTTCGCCCTCCCCAATGTTTACTTTTAGCTTTCAGCCAATAAGGATACGTAAATAGTTACTAAACCACACACCTATCACCTATGTACTGACAAAGTTACTTTTCTTTAATTTAAATTAATACTATCAGTTTTGGGGATGGGAGAAAAGTCAAAAGAATATCATTTTTTTTGAAAAAAAAACACGTCTTCTTCTTTGATTGTAAACTCCACCTTCACAACTTATTAAAACACCATTGCTGCAACTGGAGATGTAAAGAGACTACGGGAGAGGAAAATAAAATGAAAATCTGTCACTACATAAAGGGGTCCGATCGAACCCGAACGGTGTCCACCCCTAATTAAAACATGGATGCAGTTTGGTTTTCACTAACAATCAGGCATGATACACAGTTCGCAGTTCGTTTAGTTCACTAATCGAACTGATTTAACAGTTCAGTTTCTGAACCGTGTTTAAGATATCAGTTCAGTTTGCGAACTGTGCCTTACAATTCGGTTTTTTTAGTTCAGTTCGGTTCAGTTCTTAAGTTCGGTTCAGTTTTTTGGTTCTTTTGAACAGCCCTAGGTGTAACACCCCGGTGTTTTTATTTGTTAAAAACACCCAAGTGCACATCAATCACACATCAGAGATAATATTTCCCGCTCAGACACTGAATACCACTATAAAATTTTTGCTGAAATATAACATAACCGTCTTATACACAAATAAGACCATACGGTACTCAGACCATAAACTGTCAGCAACTATGGTAGTCAGAGTCATACAAGAAAGCGGAATGAAAGATAAAGTACTAGATACATAGAATCTTAGTACATGGACAACAAAAGGAAATATAACAAGCATAAGGCTATGTCAACGGCAACCATCCGAGCTCAACCTACTAGTGTCTCTTTGATTTCCGCTGTCCCTGTGTCTCTGTAAAACAACAACATTTAAACAGTGAGATACAATCTCAGTGAGTTCTACCGAGACCCCTACTAACACTCTCGGTTCAGTTATGAAATTCATTTATAATTCAGTGTGTCACCGACTACCCCGAGGCTAATCCCGATGAATCACACTACAAAACCATGGTAACGTACCACCGAATGCCCCGAGGCTAATCCCGGCGAACGTTATCCAATACTCTTCGACACACCACCGACTGCCCCGAGGCTAATCCCGGCGAACGTTATCCAATACTCTTCGACACACCACCGACTGCCCCGAGGCTAATCCCGGCAAACCCCTTACCATTAACAGTTTCGCTAATGACCTCAGAGCCTAGGGTAGGGGATCATGACTTCCCTCCTAGTATGCCAACATGGGTCGTCACCCAAACTCGATATAATATATACATATATATCTTCAATCATATGAACTCACAATTCATTTGCATTATAGGTTACCACGTATGTAACACCCCGGTATTTCTATTGACCAAAAATACCCAGGTGCACATTAGCAACACATCAGAGATATATTTCCTGCTTACACACTGAATATCACTATAAATTTTTCGCTGAATATAACCCAAACAGTCTTATTTACAACAAGACAATATGGTTCTCAGACCATATGCCATCAGCATCTATAGTATTCAGTATCATACAAGAAAGCGGAAGAAAGAAATACACTAAATACATAACGTCTTAGTATACAGACAACAAAAGGGAAATAAGCTTAAACATAAAGCTAGGCTATCAGCAACCAGTCCGAGCTCAACCTACTCGTGCCTCTTGGATTTCCGCTGTCCCTGTGTCTCTGTAAAACAACAACATTTAAACAGTGAGATACAATCTCAGTGAGTTCTACCGTGACCCCTACTAGCACTCTCGATTCAGTTATTAGTTCTTTTATAACTTAACACGACACCGACTGCAAAACATTGCTACTCTCGGTAGGTCGTAAAATAAACAAAGTACGGCACCGACTGCGGAACATCGCTAACCCCGGTGTATCGTACAACAAACAAAGTACGGCACCGACTGCAGAACATTGCTAACCCCGATGTATCGTACAATAATCTTTAACATAACACCGACTGCGGAACATCGCTAACCCCGGTGAACCCCCCTACCAATAGTACATTCTCCCATTGGCATGGAGCCTAGGGAAGGGGATCATGACTGCCCCGCCTAGTATGTTACGCATGGGTCGTCACCCAACTCGATATACTATATACGTATATCTACAATACTATGAACCCACGGTCCATCAAATCAGACAATCAATGAAACACTTTAATCCACATTTTATAAAATCCACGTTCACACTCGCACTCTAGTTGACCACCTTTCGACACAATTTTCAATATCAAAAACAGTTTATTTAGCCTTAAAAATAGAATATTCAGTTAGGCCTCTGAATAAGCTTTCCAACGCATTTTAGAACACCTCAATCGGGTTCCCGGATCAAAAGTTATCGCGAAACCAAAAACAGTGTTTGGTTGCTGAAATTCTGCCAAGTGGCGCGCGAGTGGCGCGCAAGCGGCGCGCGAACTGGCAGTAAAATCTGTCAACTGGCGCGCGAGTGGCGCGTGGCGCGCGAGCGGCGCGTGGGTTGACAGCAGGGGGTCTGTCAAGGGCAGATTTTGGCGGTTTCGCGCAAAAATCGCGATTCCGCTTAATTCCGATTCTCGTTCCGATTGAAAACAGTTTTCACACACATATAATCAGACCCAATCAATCATCAAACAATCAATCAAATCAATCAAAATCTTAATGAAATCGAAGTTTATCAAAATACGACGATTTTCCAAATAACGGTTTTAAATCAAAATCTCTCGAATCAAATCACCAAAAATTCCATTTTAACGCGACGCAACCCGAGACTCGCCCCAATCGATTCCTAACCCGAATCAGACAGTATCACATAATATTCCAGTCCAGCGAAAGCGATAAAACAGTTTATCAATTAATTCGAAACGTAAAATCCTAAACGTGAGTAGAACTCACCCTTGAAGCGTGAACCACGATCGAGCCGAATTCTCCGAGTAACCACACGAACATTCCCCGCTTCCAAAACTTTCCGCTCGATCACGAAACCTCTTTTTGACCGAAACGCCGAATTCCCCGAAATTCTCCACGGATACTATTCATCTTCTTCTTCAACCTCAAGACACTATTCACCAAAACCTCAAATCTTGATTTTTCAACCCCAAATCACCCAACTCGCTTCCAATCAACGATCCATCATCCTTGGGTTCGCGCCAACCACCATCCCAAGCTATCCTTAAGCTTCAACCATCAAAACCTCAATTTTTCCTCTAAAATTCGAAAATGGTGGATTTGAGGAGAGTGAGTTGATGATGAAGATTTTGGTACCAAAACGAAGAGGAAGTAACGCTGAACACTTTTTGTGTTGGAAGGAAGTCGTTTCGATGAGCCGAAGTCCTCCCTTTTTCCTCTTCTTCCTCCTCACCCATTCTTTCTTCTTTCTCTTTTCTCTCCTTTTCTCTCTTCTATTTATCTCTCTCGCATTCTTTCTTCCTTTCTTAATTAATTCTCTTCTTTTCTTTTTAACACACACACACACACGTACACATATATATTTATTTAATATATAAGCTTTAACGCGGTCAAATTACCATATTGATCGAAATCTCTTATTTCGATTCCAAAACTTCGTTGATCCGTATTATCCGGTTAACGATCCGATGACAACCAATAAATAATTTTAGCAATCATTAAATTTACCCGTTAAGTACTAAATTGGTTTAATTGGGTTAACACCCAAATAATTCTACTAATTATTTTCAGGATGTTACATTCTCCCCAACTTGAAAGAATTTTGTCCTCAAAATTTCGCTAAGTCTTTCATCCGACTAACCTAGGATCGACATTCTGAGAAAGGTCTAAATTTGCGAGAAACGATCTTGAATTAACGAAATGAGTGTAGAAAATCATCCCAAGTTGGCACATCAATCTCCAAGTATGATCCACTACTACCTTGATACGAACTCTCTGGTTACTAATCTACACGAGAAACTCACCATTTGCCTACATAGGCTTAGCACCGCGTTTGAAAACACTCCCGATGCTTCATTCCAATTATCCTCGTTTACTCCCCAACTTTGATTAATCTAAATCAAAGGGTTTAATACAAGACACTTGATAGAAATATATGTTGAAAATGAGATCCACAAACTGGTACTCCTCGGTAGAGGTAAGAACAAGCACGATTTCCTCGGAGGGTGTAAACGCGTTCTCAACAACTGTTTAAAATTCCATAACAGTTCTCGTACACATTGGCAATGTGACGGAAATGTCATCTGTGACACTTCTTGACTCGCCCCCAAAGATTTCGAGATAATAGTTCTCGAAAGAAGATGAAATGAGGATTTACCAGAAACGTTTATCTTAAACGTAGAAATAAACCACGGGGACATCCAATAAATTGAACGTAATGAAAATCACCTCAGTTGTTCTCCAAACAACTATCAAACAGAACTCAGAGCTCATTTCCGAATTAGTCAATAGCGTTGAGAGTTTCCCCTCAACCTAAGTAATCCTCCTAGGATTTTCCTCCTCAATCATATTTTATTAGCCTCTTAATTCGTTCCCAAAATTAACTTTAGCATGCGGGTTTTCACAAAAACGATTCTTCAAAACTATTACACCGCACGTCAAGCTTCACTTCGGAAATTTCTGTCACTTGCAAGCCGATCCGTCAATTAATCCTCTGGTGCTTATTCGTAATGTGAAAAACAGTCAACAGTTACCTCACCTTGCCACTAATACATCTGCTTTACAGCTCTGTACATCTTGGTGGATCCAGGGTGTACAGAATATAACTTCGGTGTGCTTCCTCTAACACTTGCCTTCTATTTTTCTCATCATCGGGCGCACAGATCCTACCGTTGAAACAACGGACTCCATCACTATCCGTGGTAAAACCTGGAAATACCTTTTGTGATTGTAGCTTCACATCAACTTCCTGTGCTAAGCGAATAGAATCCTTTAATGAGCTAGAGATCTTCATATGGCTCAACACTAACCGGTTCCTCCTTGATTTTGAATTCAGATTTAAGTCTCTAAAAGACTCCAATGATTCCCTCTCATGCATCAATAATCTCGGCCATGTGGATGGACTTCCTACTCAGTGCATCAGTTACAACACTGACCTCTCTTGAATGCTACATCAACACAAATTCATAATCCTCCAGAAACTCAACACACTTCTCTGCTTGCTATTCAGTTCTTTCTGATCAAACAGATACCTTAAACTATTGTGATCACTGAAGACATCGAAACGACACCCTTACAGGTAACGTCTCCAAATCCCCAGTGCATACACAATAGCTGCCAACTCATAATCGTGAGTCGGATAACTCTTCTCTTGAGACTTTAATTGTCTGGACGCATAAGCTACCACTTGTTGATTTTGCGTTAGAATGCATCCTAAACCCTTCCCTGAAGCGTCATCGAAAATTTAAAGTTCCAATGACGGATCCTGAAGAATCAGGATTGGAGCAGGAGTCAAAATCTTCAACTCTTGAAAACATTCTTCACAATCGGCATCCACGTAAACGGATGACCCTAACGAGTTAACTGAGTAAATGGAAAACTAACTGTGAGAACCCTTTAACAAATCTCCTATAGTAACCGGCTAGACCCAGAAATTTCTGATCTCTGTGACTGGTGTCGGTCACTCCCATTCAACATCGCTTCCTTCTTACTGAGATCTACAAAAACTCCCGACTTGGAAAATCACCTGTCCCAAAGGCTTTACCTCTGGCACCTAAAAATCACTCTCCGAAGGTTTCAAGTACAACTTATTTTCTCGGAGTACTTTCAGAACAATGCGGAGATGTTGGACATGCTCCTCAATGGTCTTCGAGCACATCAAGATACCATCAATGAAAACGACTACAAATTGATCTAGGTATTCGAGGAAAAATTCGGTTCAGGTATTCCATGAATACCGCTGGAGCATTAGTCAAACTGAAGGGCACCACTACAAATACATAATGTCCACACCTAGTATGGAAAGCTGTCTTCGGAATGTCTAAGGCTCTAACTTTTATTTGATGATATCCTGACCTCAGATCAATTTTAGAAAACACTGCAGCACCTCAAATTGCTCAGGCAAATCGTCTATTCTTGGTAAGGGATATTTATTCTTGGTCGTCACTTTGTTGAGTTGTTGATAACCGATGTACAATCTCTTGCTACTAACCTTTCTTTTGACTAATCACACCAGAGCACTCCTTGGAGAAGCACTCGGTCGAACGAATTTCTTTAACATCGACTCTTCAAGTTGAGACTCCAGTTCCTTTAATTCTCGAGAAACAAACAATAGATATTGATCCAGTGCCAGGAACCAATTCTACCGTAAACTCTACCTCTCGTCCTGGAGGTTCAGAAGAACTTCATCGTGAAAACATCCAGAAAGTCATTCACGACCTGAACGTTCGCCAAATCTAAACTAGTTTCAGTGGATGCAGATAACATACTAACATGTGCTCCCGCACCTTGGAATGGAGATTGACCGTCTAAGGTGAACTAGGTAACCGCTTCAGAATTTGTCCTAGGCAATTCAACTGATTCTGAAGCGAAGCTGATAGATGATTAACACAGTCGATTGCAACATGATTTACAGTCATCCTATTCATACCCAAAATGGTGTCCACACTTCTCATAGGCAAACAACAAATTCTACAACGAAATTTCTGCCTCCTATGACAAGTAGACAATTCTACACAAAGATTAGGTCTTGACACGACCCTTCGCAGCAGTTAAAATAGTTATCGGCTAGGATAGCGGAGACAATGCTGATTCAAACCGATCTACACATGCTTGTGCTATAAAACAATGGGTTGCACCCGAATCGCATAATATACTAACGGAGTTATTGAAAGCTGATCTCATACCCCTCAGTAGTTTCTCTGCATTCGTAACTGTCTAAACATCCAGAATGTTGACTCGTCCTTGCCTTAGAGCTGCTTGTAACTCCTTGGAACTCTTCCTTTCAGGGCACTCTTTACCATAGTGACCCTCTACATTTCTATAATAGCGCCGATTAGGTCTTCGCTTGCAATCACCGCTGTGAGGCTTTCCACAGTTAGAACATCTTCTGACCTTTGAAGAATCAAAGAATTGCACCTGCTTTTCCTTTGATGAAATTATCTTTGGACTTTACATTCGGAGTTGATAACTCAACTACCTTCTTTCCTTTCCCAAATTTCCTATGAGATCATCCTCGGTGACATAGACTAATTGCACTAAGGCAACATAATTAGTAATAGTATAAGAACTGAGACCCTAAGTCATAAAAGCACTAAGGCCCTTCTTATACATCTGCATTCTCCATTCGTCATCCGGAGCTTACTTTACCACTTGGTAAAACTGAGACAACTCCTCAAACTTAGCGGTGTATTCTTCCACCGTCATGTCACCTTTCCTGAGGATGCACCGGTTGGAGACTCCGGTTTTGGTCGAGGATTGCATCTTGATCATCATGCCACAATTCCGCTTATGATGCACTAAGTATTAAGTTGATCAGGCTCAATGTCTCTTAGCATCACAAGTGTAATCACAACCAGGACTAACAAGGAATCGACTCAACCCTAAGCTAAGTCCGACTAGGTCGAACTGCTTTGATACCAACTGTAACACCCCGGTATTTCTATTGACCAAAAATACCCAGGTGCACATTAGCAACACATCAGAGATATATTTCCTTCTTAGACACTGAATATCACTATAAATTTTTCGCTGAATATAACCCAAACAGTCTTATTTACAACATGACAATATGGTTCTCAGACCATATGCCATCAGCATCTATAGTATTCAGTATCATACAAGAAAGCGGAAGAAAGATATACACTAAATACATAACGTCTTAGTATACAGACAACAAAAGGGAAATAAGCTTAAACATAAAGCTAGGCTATCAGCAACCAGTCCGAGCTCAACCTACTCGTGCCTCTTGGATTTCCGCTGTCCCTGTGTCTCTGTAAAACAACAACATTTAAACAGTGAGATACAATCTCAGTGAGTTCTACCGTGACCCCTACTAGCACTCTCGATTCAGTTATTAGTTCTTTTATAATTTAACACGACACCGACTGCAAAACATTGCTACTCTCGGTAGGTCGTAAAATAAACAAAGTACGGCACCGACTGCGGAACATCGCTAACCCCGGTGTATCGTACAACAAACAAAGTACGGCACCGACTGCAGAACATTGCTAACCCCGGTGTATCGTACAATAATCTTTAACATAACACCGACTGCGGAACATCGCTAACCCCGGTGAACCCCCCTACCAATAGTACATTCTCCCATTGGCATGGAGCCTAGGGAAGGGGATCATGACTGCCCCGCCTAGTATGTTACGCATGGGTCGTCACCCAACTCGATATACTATATACGTATATCTACAATACTATGAACCCACGGTCCATCAAATCAGACAATCAATGAAACACTTTAATCCACATTTTATAAAATCCACGTTCACACTCGCACTCTAGTTGACCACCTTTCGACACAATTTTCAATATCAAAAACAGTTTATTTAGCCTTAAAGATAGAATATTCAGTTAGGCCTCTGAATAAGCTTTCCAACGCATTTTAGAACACCTCAATCGGGTTCCCGGATCAAAAGTTTTCGCGAAACGAAAAACAGTGTTTGGTTGCTGAAATTCTGCCAAGTGGCGCGCGAGTGGCGCGTGGCGCGCAAGCGGCGCGCGAACTGGCAGAAAAATCTGTCAACTGGCGCGCGAGTGGCGTGTGGCGCGCGAGCGGCGCGTGGGTTGACAGCAGGGGGTCTGTCAAGGGCAGATTTTGGCGGTTTCGCGCAAAAATCGCGATTCCGCTTAATTCCGATTCTCGTTCCGATTGAAAACAGTTTTCACACACATATAATCAGACCCAATCAATCATCAAACAATCAATCAAATCAATCAAAATCTTAATGAAATCGAAGTTTATCAAAATACGACGATTTTCCAAATAACGGTTTTAAATCAAAATCTCTCGAATCAAATCACCAAAAATTCCATTTTAACGCGACGCAACCCGAGACTCGCCCCAATCGATTCCTAACCCGAATCAGACAGTATCACATAATATTCCAGTCCAGCGAAAGCGATAAAACAGTTTATCAATTAATTCGAAACGTAAAATCCTAAACGTGAGTAGAACTCACCCTTGAAGCGTGAACCACGATCGAGCCGAATTCTCCGAGTAACCACACGAACATTCCCCGCTTAAGCTTTCCGTTCCGACGACGCTCCAATCCGCTTCCAAAACTTTCCGCTCGATCACGAAACCTCTTTTTGACCGAAACGCCGAATTCCCCGAAATTCTCCACGGATACTATTCATCTTCTTCTTCAACCTCAAGACACTATTCACCAAAACCTCAAATCTTGATTTTTCAACCCCAAATCACCCAACTCGCTTCCAATCAACGATCCATCATCCTTGAGTTCGCGCCAACCACCATCCCAAGCTATCCTTAAGCTTCAACCATCAAAACCTCAATTTTTCCTCTCAAATTCGAAAATGGTGGATTTGAGGAGAGTGAGTTGATGATGAAGATTTTGGTACCAAAACGAAGAGGAAGTAACGCTGAACACTTTTCGTGTTGGAAGGAAGTCGTTTCGATGAGCCGAAGTCCTCCCTTTTTCCTCTTCTTCCTCCTCACCCATTCTTTCTTCTTTCTCTTTTCTCTCCTTTTCTCTCTTCTGTTTATCTCTCTCGCATTCTTTCATCCTTTCTTAATTAATTCTCTTCTTTTCTTTTTAACACACACACACACACGTACACATATATATATTTATTTAATATATAAGCTTTAACGCGGTCAAATTACCATATTGATCGAAATCTCTTATTTCGATTCCAAAACTTCGTTGATCCGTATTATCCGGTTAACGATCCGATGACAACCAATAAATAATTTTAGCACTCATTAAATTTACCCGTTAAGTACTAAATTGGTTTAATTGGGTTAACACCCAAATAATTCTACTAATTATTTTCAGGATGTTACAACGTTGGACTCATAGTCCACTTTGTTATCAATAAAACATATCCGCACACGTATGCTATTATTCGGTTTTTCGAAACGATTTGGACATCAAAAGTATTTTATAAAACCTTTTTGAAACATACCCAAAATCATGGCATTATAAGCCTAATATCATTTTAGAAGGGTTAGGAAAGGATTAGGAGAGGATGGGAATCGAAACGGAATCATTTAAGGTACTTGGAAAAATTTGGACAGAACCATGCGCACGGGTCGTGCCCCTGGGACGCACGGGTCGTGCGCCCTGTTAGACATTTTTAAAAACTGAACCCGAACCAGGCGCACGGGTCGTGCCACTAGGACGCACGGGTCGTGCTCATTTGACAGCATTGCAAAAATGGCCTGTTTTATGAAAATTTGCTTTCCGATCAATCCGAAACTCGCCCCGATCGATTCCTAACTCGAAAACAGACAATACCAGGCAATATTCCAGTCCAATCAACATCAAACAATCAAGCAATTCAATCGAAAACTCAACGATTATGAATTTCGTCAAAACGCGATATATTTCAAAATAACGTTTTCGACTCAAAATCTTTCGAAACCAAGTCACACAATTCATTTCAAAATGGAATAAGCCTAAACGTGAGTAAAACTCACCCTTGAAGCGAGAGTCGTTGCCGAGCCGAAATCACCGAGATGTCAAAATCACCGAATCGAACCCAATCAACCCCGAACCGCTCCTAACTTCGTTTCGAGCTTCCAATCGCGTTCAATCGCTCTTGACTTCGATCCTAAGCATGATTCAATCATTGATACAACCTATCAATCCTTGATTTCAACAGATTTCCAACAAAACCCTCTAAATTTTGTAGGTCACAAAAAGGGGGAAAAATTGGATGAAATCTTACCTAGCTCTTGGGTTTTGGAGAGGGAGAGGAGATGATGATGGTGCTGAATTTTGGAGGGATGGGCTTCACTTCTCTTCTTCCTTTCTCTTCTTCTTTCCTCTTCTTCTTTCTCTTCTTTTCTCTTCTTTTCTTTCTCTTTTCCTCTTCTGTGCGTATCCTTTCTTTCTTTCCTTTCTTTCCTTTATTCTTTTCTTTCTTTCTTCTACACACACACACACATATTTAATTAATAAATAAGTGGTAGCGTGGTCCAATTACCATATTGATCTTAATCCCTTATTTCGATTCCAAAACTTCCTTGACCCGTATTATCCGGTTAACGATCCAATGACAACCAATAAATAATTTTAGCACTCAATAAATTTACTAGTCAAGTACTAAATTATTCTAATCGGGTTAACATCCAAATAATTCGCCTAATTATTTTGAGGATGTTACAGATGGGCACAACAAATTGTGGTGTATATGTTCAAGGTGGAGAGAATGAGTCCATAGACAATGATTACTACGGGGTGACTGATATTGTTGAAGTAAATTATACAGGATGGCCAATAAAGACGTTGGTTTTGTTCAAATGTGATTGGTTTGATCCTACTTCAAATCAAGGTACAAAGATAGATAACTACGGAATTGTTGAAGTCAAAGCATCTAGGAGATAAAAAATTATGACCCATTTATATTTGCTCAACAAGCAAAGCAAGTATACTATACACAGTATCCCGAAGGACAAAATGGTTGGTTGGTTGTGATGAAGACCAAGTCACGAAGTACAATTCAAATTTTAAAGACTAGTAAGCAGGAGAAAGAGGCTCCATACCAAGATGATTCAATTACACAATCACTTGTAATAATTGAAAATGACAATCTTGAAGAAAGTCTTGTTGATACAGCTGGAGAAGGTGAGGAAGTATTTGCTCATGCGTTGATGGAGCTTAGCTTTGAAGAGGAGGATGATTTTGAAGTAGAAGAAAGTGAAGAAGAAAAAGATGAAGAAGGAGAAGGAGAAAAAGAGGATGATGACAGTGAAGAAACATACTCTGACTAGAAAAAATAGATTTTATTTCTTTTTTCTTTGGAACCATTGAACCATTTGTATTCTTGTTTTGCTATGTTATCATCTAGATTTTATTTCTTTTTTCTATGGAACCATTGAACCATTTGTGTTCTTGTTTTGCTATGTTATCATCTAGATTTTATTTCTTTTTTCTATGGAACCATTGAACCATTTGTATTATTGTTTTACTATGTTGCTCTTTATGGTTCCATTTATTATGTTACTTCAATTAAGTAATTAACATTCCATTACTAACATTATTTGTTTGATTAGATGACAAGTGAAGGAAGAGGTAGAGGTAGAGGAAGAGGTGGAGGTAGAGGTAGAGGTAGAGGAAGATTTACCTCTTAGACATCTCAATTAACATTGCCACATACAATTTTAATTTGAAGTTTCATCTTACTCAATTTTTTTTGATACTTTCATCTTTGAGCCAGAATCTAGAGTGAGAGGTGCTATAACAAAAATCTTCAAGGTAAAGTTTGATGGGGCGTGGACTTCTTGGAGTAATGTGGACGAAATTATGAGAGATGCATGGTTTGATGACTTTAAGGTATGGCTATGCTTTCCAACCCACAGCAATTTGGGGTCAAAAGTATGTGTTATTAAGATAGTCAAAGATAGTCAATTGGGAAAGATATATAGCCTTATTTGAGGTATTAAGATATAATACTTATCAAATTAATTGTAGCTTTTGATTGTCATATTTGCAGTAGTTGCTTTCTTCTCTGTGCTCTTGTATTTTTATATATACGTCTGGGAAAAATTCTTGCAGGAAACTAGGCATTGATGTCACACCCCCTGCATTATAATATAATAATTTAATACACTTAAGTAAATGTTATTAAATACTATTGAGCTGGTATTCAGTTAGCAGGATCTTTCATAAACTACTGTTTGCTCATTCATAAACTACACAATACCTATATAAGATTGCAATGGTACACATTTTCTGTTTTCAATCAACATTTTGAGCTGGTATTCAGTTTTAATTAATCTGAATGGAAGGAATTGAGAGAGAGGGAGAGGGAAGGGTGAAGAGTAGTTTATGAATGAGCAAACAGTAGTTTAAGAATGATGTAGCAAACAGATGTGGGATCTTTTTCATAACTTAAAAATCTTATATGGTGGGAAACAGTAGTTTAAGAATGATGTAGCAAACAGATGTAGGATCCTTATTAGTCCCCTCCAATGAGTGCTTTTGTGATTGTTACAATATTTTGCTGTTAAGGATTTGTTCCAACCCTTATAAATTATTAGACAAGTCACTCTTATATATGTCTTAGTCACCTATATCAATCAGCTAGATGGAATTTGAATGTGCACTCTGGAGGTTTTATATCTAAAATATTCAGTTCATGGTTTTTTGGTTGTAGGCAAAGTATAAAAGGCTTGAGAAGGATGATAACCAAATTAAAAAGAGTTTTAATAGTTGTGGATCATTAGCATTGAAAAATGCTTTGTTTAAGGTGTGTAGTGGAGAAGATAAAAGTGGTTGGATTGAGGAAGAGTATTTAGAACCATTGAAACTTCTATGGAAAGATGACAATTGGCAAAGAATTTCAGAAACTAATAAGCAAAATAGGCAGGCCCAAGAAGGACATAATGTGCACTCTGGAGGTTCCATATCTGCAAGGGAGCATGCAAAGAAAATGGTTAGTGTTTTTTTTTTTGAAAGCAAGACTATTTAATTAAATTTGTTTTAATTTATCGTTTCCTTGTTATTCTTGTAGAAGGTAGAACTTAATAGAGATCCAACGATGTATGAGCTTTACGAGCGACTCCATAGGCCGAAGGGAAAACCGATTAAGTGGTTGAATGAGAAACAAGCAAAAATAGCTGTATGTGTCTACTATTTGTAATTTGTAATTCTGAAAGTTGGGTTTTTTAAATGTAAATATAGACTAATAACTCTAATTTCAGGAAATGTTTCAATCACAATTAACTGAGAGACAACTTCAAAGTGGTGATGTTACGGGCGAGCAATCCGCACAAAAGTTTGATAATGATGTATTTTTGGAAGTTGTTGGTGGCATAAGCAAAAAGGGACGTATTCTTGGAGTAGGATCTCATGCGTATGATGTTAAAGAATCTTTGAAGGATTCGAGGTATAAAGATGCAACATCGTCAGAAGAGGTTTCTATATTGAAAGATAAGGTTCAAACATTAACAGTTGAGCTTCAAGAGCTTCGAGAGAAGAATATTGAACAAGAAAACATAAAGAGAAAAGTAGACCGATATGAGCAGATGTTTGAGAGGCTTATGCGTAATAAAAATTTAAAAGCTTTACTTGATGCACCTGAAGAAGATGATGGCTATTACAATGAGGAGATAGCTGAAGCTAGAATGGATGAATTTTGATTAGATTTAGCAACATATATGCTTTTGCTAAATTTAATGTTAGTTTGATTAAGTGTAACTTTTGGATAATGTTTTAGTTAGTATTGGGTGTAACTTTTTGCAATATAGTTATTTAAACACTTTTAGTACAATTAATAAATTTACTGTTTGAAATGTGTATTGAAATCTGAATTATTTTGATATTTTAGGCTGTTTGAAATGTGTTCTGGAGTGGCCCAATAGGCCCAACGAGACAGTCCAGCGCAACCTGCTGCAAGGGGGTGCTGCGCACAGCAACCAAGTGCGACATGGGCCAGCGGCCCATTCGACCAAGGCCGGCCCAACTCGGTCCACGCAAGGCGTGCTCCGCAAGACGCGCCGACGGCCAGGGCGCCCCTATCACCATAAATACATGGCAGAGCTCCATAATCAGGTAGGTTTTTCACTCACCTTGTGACCCTGCCCGTTGAAGCACCTCTGACTTGAGCGTTGGAGTACCTTTGCAGGTACCACCCGCGTGCGGCCCAGAACTCGGTCCTTCATCCCAGCGACCGAGCGACATCAACCGACAACAACAACCCATCGTATTGGTCAGGTACGATCAATTGGCGACCACAGTGGGAGGCCCGAGCGCTGTCCTACTTCGACTATGGCTCCACACGGAAGACCGCCCCAGACGCGGGCATCGACCATGCTGGTTCAGTGACCTAAGATGTTGGACGACCTAAAGAGCAGGGACGATCCAAAGACGCTTAAACGAATTTAAGCACAAAAGCTGGTCGCCCGTGAGCGACCCAGAAGGTCTGCCTAGCTCGGAGACCATAATTTCGCCCACGTTCACCCGATGGGGGCGTGTGAGCATGCGTTGGAAAGCTGAGACGTAGAGCTACAGCTTTCGTGTTGAAGTCAAAATCGGATTCGGGCGTCCTACACCCTTTTCTGGTCGTTCAAGTGGGACGCACAAAAGCTGGTCGCCCGTGAGCGACCCAGAAGGTCTGCCTAGCTCGGAGACCATAATTTCTCCCACGTTCACCCGATGGGGGCGTGTGAGCATGCGTTGGAAAGCTGAGAAGTAGAGCTACAGCTTTCGTGTTGAAGTCAAAATCAGATTCGGGCGTCCTACACCCTTTTCTGGTCGTTCAAGTGGGACGCACAAAAGCTGGTCGCCCGTGAGCGACCCAGAAGGTCTGCCTAGCTCGGACAACCTGAACAAATTTGATGGCCGTGGAGATCCAGATAAACACTTGAGGTACTTCAACAACTACTGCAGCTATAGAGAGCTAGGTCGGACAATGGAGTGCAGACTTTTCCCTCAGTCGCTCGAAGGTCGGGCGTTAGAATGGTGGGAAACCCTACGTCCCAACACCATCTCTTCTTGGGAAGGTCTCGTGACAATGTTCCTAGCCAATTATACAGCCAACCGCTGCCAGTACAGATATGAAGAGCATTTGGACACGATCGTCCAAGGAGAGAATGAATCCCTGAGGGAGTACATCGACCGATTCAACACTGAAGCCGACACGGTCCGCGACCTGTCAGATAGAGACAAGTTGAAATATCTAAAACGTGGTATAAGAGAGGACCACAGGTTTGCAGTAGAGTTCACGTTGAACCACTATAGCGACCTCGGCATGTTTCTTCGAAGGGCCAATGATCATATGGCTTACGAAGAAAGATTGGCCGCTAGGAAGGGCGCCCGAGCGCGACCCAAAGAGGAGCACAACAGGCCAGGTAGCGGGCAAGAAAGCCACCGTGAATACCGACCTAAGAAATATGAACAGCGCACAAAGTTGAATACTCCCGTTGCGCAACTCTATTCTGAGCGACAGAACAGAGAATTCCTGAACATGAAGCGACCTGAACCCCTCGTCCTCAAAGAAAGGCATCGACCGAGCAAGAAGTACTGCCAATACCATTGTAGTAAGGGGCACGATACGAACGATTGTATGGCCCTCAAAGATGATATCGAGGACCTGATTCAAAGGGGAGAGCTGAGGGAGTATGTCCTAGAGGAAGATGATGAGTTCAGCCCGCGAGCTGAAGAATGAATTCAAACGTCCCAAGCCACATGGGGAATGGGTCGATGACGACCCTACAAACTTGTACTGATACTCGATCGATCAATAAAGGATAGGCGAGCACTCTTTTTACTAAAGCTCGACCTTTTGGAAAGTGTGTTTTAGTTAACATGTACGAGTGCATGCCCGAACACTCAGTAAAGTAGCGAGCGATCGAACAGGAACTAAAATTAAAATTTCGAATCAAAAGTACACAACGGGTTCACCACGGTCGAAACCGGGCGCCCAATCCACCGACCGTTCGCAAGCCGGCAAGATGCATCAAGCCTCGAATAGGCTACGCTACTTCATCCCTGTAGGTCGGCCGCGCGAGGCCACACGGGGCAACGAATCAAGCCTCGAATAGGCTGTGATTGGTCGCTTCCTACAGGTCGATCCCGCGAGGCTCTCCGGCGACCAAGGGTTTGAATAACCCACAAAGCGTAGGTTCCCGAGCGACCTACATCGAGCGCCATCGAAGTGGCCCAAGGGTCAGAATGACCCACAATCAAACGTAGGCCGCCGAGCGACCTACATCGGGTGTCACCGCATTGACACAAGCGAGTGCCACCGAGTTGGCCCAAAATAGATCACCGTGTTGATCAAATCGAACGTAGGATCCCGAGCGACCTACAACGAGTGTCATCGAATGGCCCCAAGGTCCCGAGCGGCCTACTGAGAGTGCCATCGAATGGCCCACAGCGAGCGCCATCTAATAGCCCATGCAAAGTGAGTGGCCGCGACCACGTTCCAATAGGAGTGGCAACGACCACGTCCCATCATGAGTGGCAGCGACCACATCCCAGTGTGAATGGCAGCGACCACGTTCCCATACGAGTGGCAGCGACCACACCCCCAACGGTTTACGCTAAGTTGCTCCCTGTAGGTCGGCCGAGCGAGGCTAGACAGGGGGGCAACGAGTCAAGCCTCGAATAGGCTGCGATTGGTCGTTTCCTACAGGTCGATCCTGCGAGGCTCCCCGGCGACCAGGCTAAGAGCCAAAAAGAGTGTCGTCGAACGGCCTAATCGAGTGCCATCGAATGGCCCAAAAGACTGCCGTCGAACGGCCCAATCGAGAACCATCGAATGGCCCAAGTGTGATCAATAATGAAAGGAGCTAAACGGCCCCAACGAGTATGGCCAATAAACGACCGGCCACAACGAAAAGCCACCGAGTGGCCCACAAAGAGCAGGAGTGGCAGCGACCACATTCCAACATGAGGGGCAGCGACCACAGGCCGTGCTAGGCTGCTCCCTGCAGGTCGAGAGCCCCAGGCGACCAGTCAAAACGCTTAAGCGAATTTAAGCACCATCGAAGCGACTTAAGAATAGTCGCACCCCCAAGGGCGAGTTCGATCTGAGTCGATACTTGGTAAACTGCCCGAGGGACAGGGCCGAGACCCGACCGGTTAAAACGATTCAAGCCCCAGGTCGGTCTTAAGCGAGCCGACCTGGACAAGAAGCTTTTCCTGCCAGCGAGCCCATCCTTCTCTTACATGACCGATTTCATACCCGCTAAAACAGAATCCAGAGCGACCTCTGCCACACCGGTCCCGCGCGACCTAACGAGGGGCATCGACCCCAGAACACCGACCGGTCCCGTGCGACCACACGGGTGGCAGCGACCACCTTCCCATCGTCCAAAACGTCACATCATCTCAAACAACAGAGGTCGGCAGCGACCGACGCCAAACTCAACGATTAATAGGCGGCAGCGACCGTCAGTCACCCTTCCACAACTCGAATGCAGGGGGGCAACGATTCAAGCCTCAGCCCGCTCTTAAGCGACCTAGGCTTGGGGGGCAACTGTTCTGGAGTGGCCCAATAGGCCCAACGAGACAGTCCAGCGCAACCTGCTGCAAGGGGGTGCTGCGCACAGCAACCAAGTGCGACATGGGCCAGCGGCCCATTCGACCAAGGCCGGCCCAACTCGGTCCACGCAAGGCGTGCTCCGCAAGACGCGCCGACGGCCAGGGCGCCCCTATCACCATAAATACATGGCAGAGCTCCATAATCAGGTAGGTTTTTCACTCACCTTGTGACCCTGCCCGTTGAAGCACCTCTGACTTGAGCGTTGGAGTGCCTTTGCAGGTACCACCCGCGTGCGGCCCAGAACTCGGTCCTTCATCCCAGCGACCGAGCGACATCAACCGACAACAACAACCCATCGTATTGGTCAGGTACGATCAAAATGTGTATTGAAAGTTGAATTAATTTGATATTTTAATCAGGAAAATATATTTAGTTTTGGAAAAAGGCAGAAAAAAAAAACAGTCATTAGAGCCGGTGACCAAATCCGTCTCTAAGTAAAATGTTGATTTTGGCGACGAAATAATAATTGCGTCTCTACTAGAGACGGATATTTTCCGTCTCTACAGAGACGGATTTTTGGTCACCGTAAATTATATGAGCTGAAAGTTAGTGACGAATTATTTAATGTTAGAGACGGAAATAGGCCGTTTCTGGTTAGCGACGGCATGACATATTCCGTCTTTGAAGCATTTGCGACCGCAATTTCAGCTACGAATCTAGTTCCGTCTCTAATTCCGTCTCTAAAAGGCTTGGAGACGGAATTTCCCACTTTTAGAGACGGAATCCGTCCGTCTCTATTTCCGATTTTTCTAGTAGTGCCATTCACGTAATGTGACCTTCTCACGTTTTATTGATGGGGAATATGATGCTTCATTGTATTCAATATGTTCCCACCAACCATCCTCTCCTCTAGGAAAAAACAACGGGTATTGCAACGGTAGATATGCAAAGCTCAATGTGGAAACGCGTTGCAACAAACTAGATTGCGTCTCAACAATAACATCTCGGTCAAAATGTGCAGAATCGAAATCACCTACAATAAGACCAGCTACTTCAGAAGCAGTTGGTAAATTCTATCTTCGACGATCTCGACCTCTTTTCCCAATGATACACAACTTGACATTTTGTGGTTGACCAAAAACTAATTTATAATTCTCAACATAGGGGTTACAACGATCAAGAGTATCACGGATTAATCTCACAAGGGATGATTGCAATTTTGAATTGTCATCTTCCATTCTGTATGGTATAAGTAGTCATAAGTTATGTCAGGATTAAGGATATATTTAAAAGCAAATTGAGTACGTTACAAATATTAGGAAGAATTATACGATATATATTTGAATAATAATACAAATTATATAAGATGTACGCATTGAAATATATATATATATATATATATATATACACACACACTACAAAAAAACTGGTCATTAGCGACGGACATTTCCCTCGCAAAATGACCAAAATCCGTCGCTAATGGTCATTTGCGAGGGAATTAGCGAGGGACCAGTTCCGTCGCTAAACCCCTCATCGCTAATGGGATTAGCGAGAGAATTTGAATCCCTCGTTAATTAGCGAGGGAATTTTCCCTCCCTAATGACTGCAACTTTTCAGATGATGGGACTCAGTTGCAGGGGTTGGTAAATGCGCAGGAATTAGCGAGGCATACTTCCCTCGCTAATGACTGCAGTTTTTCAAAAAAAAATGACACGTGTCCAGTGCTGAATGACTTGTTTGTTTATATATTTATTATTAATTAATGAATATTATATTATTAATTTTGTGGTGATGTGTGGTGGTGGTGGTGGTGGCGACGGTGGTGGTGGCGTGGTGGTGGTGTGGTGGTGGTGGTGACGTGGTGGTGGTGGTGGTGGCGTGAAGAGTAAGAGAGAGGAGTGAGAGTGGTGGTGGTTGGGTGGTGGTGGTGAAGAGTAAGAGAGAGTGAGTGAGAGTGATAGGAGGTATGTGGGGGTGGTGGTGGTGTTGGAAGAGTGAAGAGAGAGGAGAGTGTGAGAGGAGGTGGTGATGATGGTGGTGGTGGTTGTGTGGTGGTGGAGAGTAGAGGAAGAGGAAGGGAAGAGGAAGGGTGAAGAGGAAGGGAAGAGGAAAGGTGAAGAGTGAGTGAGTGAGTGAGAAAGAAGAGTGTAAACGGATTTAAGGAAAAAAAGAAAAAAAATTGCGAGGGAATTAGCGAGGGAACTGTCCCATCATCTGAAAAGTTAAAAAATTAGCGACGAAACTGACATTCCCTCGCAAATATTTTTACTTTTGCCATTAGCGACGGAAATTCCCTCGCTAATGTCTAAAATGCCATCGCTAATTCTCAAAAATACGACAGCCCCTATTCCCTCGCAAATTTCGTCGCTAATCCCAATTTTTGCGAGGGACCATTAGTCCCTCGCTAATTTCCGTCGCTAATGGCTTCTTTTCTTGTAGTGATATATATATATATATATATATATATATATATATATATATATATATATATATATATATATAAATATCTCTGTGTGTGTGTGTGTGTGTGAATGTATGACGGTAAGTTTTTAAATGTGTATGCTGTTATACCCCAATTTTGTCCGTCTTCTTTTCTAGTTTTAGTCATTTATTTTACTTAAATCGTGTGTTGAAGTCGCGTGATTACGAGAATTATCAGTATGGCGTCTCAGTTACTAATGCTAGCCAATTTCAATTACCCTGTTCAACTAAATCGAAATACCGTTGTTTTAAATTAGGCGTGCACGCAAATGATCGATTGTTTCGTGCGCTCTTCAATTTAATCTTCGTATTTGGATTTAATCGAACCTAATTGGGACTAACAAAGTCATTTTTCTCGCGATTGAGTTTGTCATTTCAACTCGGGCTTAAGAATGCAATTCCAAGTTAATTTTTAGCGTTTTAGTTAACGGGCCCATTTTTCTATTTTTGGGCCTCGTTTTAGCGTATTTGTTTAGTCTGGCCCGTTCTCGTCTTTGTATTTGGCCCGACTCCTTTTTCTTGTTATTAATCTTATTTTGTTTATATAATTCATTTAAGCAATATAGTATCAAAAATGTCAAAAAAAAATTCTATTTATTGTTTATTTACAATTTAATAGTGTCCAAGATGTCCAAAAGTCCAAAAATACAAAAAATGATAATACTAAAAATACCAAAAATACAAATCCGAAAATGCAAATAATAATAGGCAGCAGCAGCAGATTCAGGGTTTCCAGCAGCTGCTCCCCAAGCTGCTGGGCCTAGGTCGATCCGCTCCAAAACCTGAAAAATAATTCAAAGCCCGGTCAAAAGCAATTAATGCCTAAACCTAAAAATGCAGTATAAATCAGCAGTCAAACAGCAGTAGCAGGACACGATTTTCGAGGTAAACAGCACTAAAAAAAAACGATTAGGGTTTTACATTGAAACCCTAATTCCAAAACAGTGTTTTCTTTCTTTGAAGTTCAAAAAATTTCAAAGAAGCAGTAGCAGTCAAGGATCCAAAGAAGCAGGTACGCAGGTAGAGCAGTCACAAACAACAGTACCAGTAACTCAGATCCGCAGTGACAACAAAGCAAAAGGATACATATAAGAAGCTGGAATTCAGGTTTGTTTCTGGGTTATTAAGTCTGAAATATACATATACGAATTCAGGTTTTTTTTTTAGTATTGTATAGAAAATATTTAATTTGAAACAAATAAAAAAAAAACAAGAAAAAACAGAAACAGACATTTGAGGAGCAGATAAGAAAAAATATATATATATAAAAAAAAAGGAGAGAACCGAGAACCTTGCCTGCTAGTTCCAGCCACCGTAGACGGTGGCCGTCCACCCCTGGCCTCCTCCGGTCATCTTCTCCGGCGAAGCTCCAGCGCAATCAATCAAACCGAACCACCATCCACCTACAACCGCACCACCGTCGCCTCCCCTTACGGCCAAATCCTCCATGCACCCTCTATCACCACCGTGCGAAACTACCCTCCGTGGCCAACCCGAGCCTTCAACCGTAAACCCACCAAGCCCAAAACCGGTCGCCGTGTCAAGAGGGAACCACGGCTTACTAGGAAGGGGAGGAAAGATCGGTTCGTGAGGAGAGAGAGGCGGCGGAGAAGAGAGGAGAAGGGTGTTTGGTTCGGTGAAAGAAAGAGAAACGGCGGTGGGCGAAACACAGAAGAGAGGACGGATTCATGGATCCGTGAACTGAGGCGGAGGGAGAGGAGAAATGAGGGAAATCTGGGTTGGAGGGGGGAGGAGGCGTGAAAACGGCGAAGAGAAGAAAATTGAAAAATTTGGGAGAGAGAGCGATGGGTGCGGCGCGCTGAGGGAGGCAGAGTTTGAGAATTAGGTTAAATTTTTAGGTTTAGCTTTATATAGTTAGGGTTTTATTTATTTTATTTTATTTTTATTTTTTATTATCAGAATACTATTAACACCCCTCCAATTCACGCATACACCCCTCCCTCACTTAAGCCCAGTTTCGCATACTAGGCCCTCAGATGCGAACTGGGCTTCCTTTTTACACCTGCTATTAATTATACAACCTCCTGCGACTAACAACACCCTATTTTACCATTTCACACCCCCTTTTTCTCGTTTTTTTTAAATTTAATTTATTTCTCTTCAAGACAAAATATTTTCTCATAAATTAAAAACTTTGTTAATAGTCTTGTGAAGCCTTTGCTTGCATGATTATTAACAACGAGGTACTAGTGGTGATCACTTGGAGCCTTTGCTCAATTGATCATCATGAATGCCTAATTTTCCTAAAGATTTTCACTAAATCAAAAACTTTGTTTGTAGTCTTGCGAAGCCTTTGCTTGCATGATTATTAACAATGGAGTGCTAACGGTGGTCACTTGGAGCCTTTGCTCAATTGATCATCATGAAAGCGCAATTCTCACAATTAAACAAGATAAAAAACAAAAAAACCTTTTTCAGGACACAGAAGAACTACGTAGCTTTGAATTCTCCATCGCACCGGGAGATACGTAGGAGCGGGCCATGCCCCGTCAAGCACTTCTTTCTAAAAACCCTTTTTCCCCGTTTCTCGCCAAAAACAAAAAATTTATTAAGTCCTTTAATTCATTTTCAATAAGAAATAAAGAGGCAAATTAGGTATTTTTCAAATCAACACTTAAAACCACACATTTAATTAAAGGTTCCCTCTCAGTAGAGAGGACGTGTGAGGTGCTAATACCTTCCCCGCGCGTAACCGACCCCCGAACCCTAATCTCTAGTTTGGCAAGACCAATCGCTTTCCAAAAAAGGTTTTCCTAATATTTTCCTTAATAAATATTGGTGGCGGCTTCATTGTTTTAGAAAAAGTTGTGAACGAGGAAGGTTCTCCCTCGGGGACTTTTTCGGGCGCAACATATGCATAATTAGGTCTAGTCATATTAAAACATTTGGGGGTTATTAAGTAATTACCTAACGACAAACATGCGGTTGGTAATCTCATTTTTAGTATCATAAATGTATAATTGTGCAAACTTTGGATGATCTCCTAGAAGTGGCATTAAACTACCAATCTGATGGTAATTTTCTCCATTCATAACAAAGACGGGCGGTGCGCCGCCTATGTTTATTTCCCTTAGTATTTTTCCTTCCATTGATGTAACTGAAAACATATTGTTGAAAGATCTAATATGCTCTTGAAAATACTTGCTCCTCCGATCCTTGAAGGAATAAATCTTTAATTGGTTGAGGTGGTTCAGTATAATGTGGGAGAATAACCCGACCATGAGAACAACATAAGCTAAACTTCGAGGCATTGTAGAGGTTTTGCTTCCTCTCATCAAACCATAAAAGTGCTTGACAATGTTGGCAAATAGTTGTTGGAAGGCCATTCTCCCAATATTCATCCGTGGTTCCTTAACAAAAGTGAAATACAAAAGGCAACAATGTCATATAACTTTTTCCACTTACTAAAATTTATGTTATGATGGTACATGTAAACGTGAAAGTAGAAGACGAAAATAGTACATTAAGTTTATTTCCAATGACAGTTATGAACCAATAGCACTTAAGTTGTTAGGTTATATAAAGCGGTGTCATTATCTCCATATATAGATAGCAATACCTGCATTTCCGCGATCATTACCGTCATTATCATTTGAATCCTTATCCATTGTCGTTGGAGGTGGTGCTGCGAAAATAGGTCAAAGTAGTAACGTAGGAAGGAGATAACAGTGTGTGCCATTTTCTGTGATCAGATAGTTGGTATAGTTTTTATCTGTAGATACCTGAAGTGGAGGGGTACTGAAGTAAGGTTGACGTTGGAAACTTGTGGTGGAGTGGATGTGGGTGTCGGTCTGTTGTTTGACGGCTTCCTCCTGAATGTGTGTTTACCGGGAGAAACCCTTGCTGACTGGTTTGGAAGTACGAACTGCTTGACTTGGACGAATTTCGGAACTGAGAGTACCTGTATATACTGAGGTGTATGGTTGTTATTTTAATAAATAATAGAAGACCTAAGTGCAGGAAATGTTAAAGAATATGGATCTAAAGCTCCGAAACAAACCATTTCGGGACCCGGTAACCTGTGTAGCAGGAATAGTAGCTGGAATAGCGTTGATGTCAGGAAACGGTCTTATGGGAGAGAGTCGATTAGAGATGGAAAAAATGACATCTATTAACAAATATAACGGTAAGTAAAGGCTTACTGTTAATATTTGAGGTAGTAATGCTAGTTTAGTAAATAGTTGGATAGTAGAGAAGGCTTTAGTTGATAGTTGGAAGATGATAGTAGTTAATTAGTAGTGTGATGTTTGGAGCAAAGGAATAGTTGTATTGCTCTCAAATTGGTCACAAATGACTTGATTACAAATGCTCCCAAGCTTGCCTATTTATAGGTGCTTAAGGATGGTTCTAGATAATTCTACATGATTAGCATCTCTTGGTAATGCATTCGTAAATATATCTGCAACTTGATCTTCTGTTGTGCAGTACTCGAGATGAATCTGCTTAGTTGTCTCTGCTTCTCTAATAAAGTGATATTTTATAGAAATGTGCTTTGTTCGATGATGATGATGATGAACCGGATTCTTTGCCATTGCTATAGCTGACTTGTTGTCGCAGTAGATTGTAGTAGGGAGATCTTGTTGTTCACCCATGTCTTCGAGTATTCTCCGAAGCCATATAGCTTGACTTGTCGCTTCAGCTGCTGCCACGTACTCAGCCTCTGCTGTTGATTGCGCAACTGTTGCTTGCTTCTTAGATCCCCATGAGAAAAATCCTGATCCTAGTGAGAAGGCATAGTCTGATGTACTTTTCATGTCATCAATAGAACCTGCCCAATCACTGTCGCTGTAGCCAAGCAATCTTGAGTTGGTCGTGGTTCTGTACCATATACCAAACTCCTTTGTTCCTTGAAGGTATCTTAAAATTCTTTTTCCTGCTCCATAGTGAATTTGGCTCGGCTTCTGCATGAATCTTGATAGAAGACTTGTGGCATACATGATGTCTGGGCGTGTAGCAGTGAGATATAGTAAGCTCCCTATCAAACTTCTATAGCTCGGTGCATCAGCTTCTGGTGCTCCGTCTTCTTTTTGTAACTTCTCATTTGTCACGAGCGGATCGTAGCTACTGGCTTGCATTCGTTCATGTTGAATTTCTTTAATAGTGCTTCGGTATATTTCTTTTGAGAGATGAATATTCCTTCTTTTTGTTGTTTTACTTCTATGCCGAGGAAGTAGTTCATCAAGCCAAGATCTGTCATATCGAATGTCTTCATCATGTCTTCTTTGAAATTAGTGATCATCTTCGTGTTGTTTCCTGTGTAGATTAGATCATCTACATACAAGGAGACAATGAGAGTATCTTGCTGACCTTGGGTCTTGACATATAGTGTTGGCTCACTCTTGCTCCTCCTGAATCCTTGATTGATGAAGTATTGATCAATTTGGTTGTACCATGCTCGAGGAGCTTGCTTGAGACCATATAAAGCTTTTCTTAGTCTCAGTACTTTATCTTCATTTCCTTTGCTGACGAAGCCCTGTGGTTGCTCAATATAAATCTCTTCTTCTAGCACTCCATTTAGAAATGCAGACTTGACATCTAGTTGATAGATGCTCCACCCTTTTCTATTTTGAATGTTGTGAATAGTTAATTAACCCTAATTGATTGTGTGCTAATATTCATTGTGTGGCACTTACAGGTGTTAGATATGGTTGAAGATGCTTGTGAATAATTGTTGGAAAAGAGGCAGCTTGGGAGAAAGAGAGAAGTGAGGTCTGAGAGAGACAAAGAGAGAAGTGAGGTCTGAGAGAAAGAGAGCAATTTTTTTTTAAAAAAAAATCTAAATTAGCGACGGATTTTCCCTCACTAATTTCCCTCGCTAATTAGCAACGGAATTTCCTTCGCTAAATCCCTCGCTAATATCTGTCGCTATCAAGCATTGACAGCCTGGTCGACGGAGCCTCGTGGTTCAAACTATTAAGCTTCATGGTCGCCTATTCTGGGTACAACCAGATCCGCATGAGCCCCATAGATGAAGAAAAAACAACTTTCATGAACAATCGCTCAAACTTCTGTTACAAAGTCATGCCCTTCGGGCTCAAAAATATAGCGGCCACCTACCAACGCTTGATGGACAAAATCTTTGAGGATGATCGGCCAAGCAATTGAAGTCTACGTCGACGATATGGTGGTAAAGGCAGAAACGGACAAGGCACACCTCAGCAACCTATCCAGGGTCTTCCAACTGTTGAAGAAGCACAACTTTAGGCTCAACCCAAACAAATGTTCGTTCGGCATATTTGAATTCCTATTTTAGTTCCAAGTAATATTGTTTAATTATTTTTATCAGATAATTAGGATTGACAACCCTTTGCATGTTGATAATAAATTAATTATGGTATTGAGATAAGAAGATAGAAGAGAGAGATGAGAGGATAGAGGTAGAGAAAGGAAGAGAGAAAACGAAGAGAGAAGAATGTGTGTGAGAGAGAGCGAGAAAAAGAAAAAATAGAGGATAGAGAGAGAGAGAGAGAGAGAGAGAGAGAGAGAGAGAGAGATAGAAAGATTTCTCCATGTTTGAGCAAAATATCAAAGTTGCGATCTTCCCGATTTTGTTTGTTGTTGAAAAACTTTCATAGTAACAAATTTAATAGCTACTTGAATTGATAAAATTGAGTTTTTATAAGGTTTTGACTACAAATTAGATATATTTTTCATTGAAATTTATTCTTATTTTCCAATATCTTGTGGGTATTGAACAAAATTGAACCCAAAAAATAACAAGAAAGTGGTCAAAAATGGTTAGTAATACCATGTCAGCAAAAAAAAACACGCGTCACATTTTGATTTTGTTATTCCACGTACAGCTCTCCTCCTTCCTTTCTCCTATTTGAATCCGAAGCTACAGTAGTTCCTTACCTAGAAAAATGGCTATAAAATTGTACTTATTAATGAAACAGTTGAATAAAACAACATTTGGGAAAAAAATTATGTGAAAGTTTACGCATAAAAATAAATACAAAAAAATATGTAAAGATTTTTTAATTTATTTGTTAATATATACTACATTCAGCCCGTTATAAAAAATTAGCGAACACTTTAATAGCCATTGAGTTTTGTTGGGTATGATACCCAACATTTAATCGGTCAATGACATCTCAGTTTTTCATATTTAAACATTTTAAAATATTATTAAATATTATACTTATTTTGCCTAAAAGAGATCATACCCACCAAAATTCAATGGTATGATAGATTTCTCCAATAAAATTTCTTGTATAATATTTGTCGTAACTATCAAAATTAAACTCAGTTCAAAATACATTAACCTCAAAAAAAATTGAACCCCTATTTAACGTGAGATACACCTTTACTAAAGGTACATCTTCCTAAACACTTTTTTGATGTCTAAAATATATTTCAAAAAATGTTTCCAACTTATTTTTAAGAGAAAAAAATTAGTCTTAGGAATTTTTATTTTTCCTTCTTATAGTAATAACCTATCTCGGAGTTAGTAAATCCTTAAGATATGACTTTGGCTAAAACTATTTCATACCAAAGTCATTTACTCAGTCAACAAACCAACACCCAAAAATAAACTATTTGATATATATCAACATAAAAACATCCAAATAGGCAATCTGGGTCAAATTACTTTATCCAATCTGTACCAAGCAAATGTAAAAAAAATCAAATTTGACCGTATGAATAATCACAAACTATTACAGCTCATGATTTAAAATCATAGACACGGATGTTAAGAAATTGATAACCAAATCCAAGCAACCAACAAAAGAGACTGCATAAAACGAAGGAAAAATAAAAACCAAAAATTATAAATAAACCCGTTCACAGGCTTTTCCCCTACTTACTACTACTCCCCTATTTCATCTTTCTTGTTCCTAATCATCTCAAGTTCGTCTAAAACCTCCATCATTGATGGTCGCTGATTGACCTCCTTTGCAAGACACTTTATAGCTAGTTGGGCTATACGAAATGCATCTTTGGATGGATACTTTCCAGCCAATCGCGAATCCATAACGCACGTCAATTTTCTTTTACTTTGTATGTGCTGTTGGATCCAGTCTGTTAGTTTTTGTTTCCCTCTTTGACGGTTTGTATCATATGCTCTTAGCCCTGTTAGCATCTCAAGTAAAACAACTCCAAACCCATACACGTCACTCTTCACATATAGATGCCCTGTATGTGTGTGTGTATATATATAATTAATAAAACGAAAGGACTCAAATCAAATTTAGGTTCTTAAAGTACCCAAAAATTGGAAGAGAGAGAGAGAGAGAATAATTGCCTGCTTCCAAATACTCAGGAGCTGCATAACCTTGTGTGCCCATCACCTCTGTGGTCTGATGAGATTTACCAGCCACACCCAACTTAGCAAGTCCAAAATCAGACATTTTTCCATTATAGAACTGTTGCAACATACTAGAATTTAATTTGATGAAAATAAAGTTGCAACCAATAGTATATTTTAAACTATAATGATTTTAGATATAAGAAATAGGTAGGTGATAATCAAATTAATCACCATGTTCATGTTCATGATGGTGATGATTAAATGGCAATGCAAAATTAGTCTCACCTCATCAAGCAGTATGTTGGCAGCCTTGATGTCTCTGTAAATTATGTTTTTGCCATGCAAGAATGAAAGGCCATGAGCTGCTCCACAAGCAATCTTTAGCCTTGTCTCCCAAGAAAGTTCAGAACGGCCTATATATTTATTAATGTTATTATTGTTATTATTTTTATTATTATTATTTTTATTATTATTATTATTATAAAGTAATAAAATTTATATTTATTTCATGTTCAAAATTGAGTAGAGAAGACTGAGACAATGGAAATTGATTAATTAATTAAATGCTGATGACTTACTTCGAAATAAGTGATTTTCTAAACTGCCCTTATGCATGAACTCGTAGACAAGAAGGAGCTCTTTATCCTCGTGACAGTATCCCAATAGTTTAACAAGATTGGGATGAGAAAGGGGTCCTAGTAAATTAATTTCTGCCTGTAATAATAACCACAGAAACGATATCAGCAAACTTATATATATATATATATATATATATATATACATAGTTTGATAAATTTGATGAAACTATGCAATTGGAAATCATACAACAAGTCACAAACAATGCCAGAGATAGAAATCAAACACTTTCTTATACCCTACAACCATACACTCGGGCCCTATCTCTGTTCCTCTGTTTTTTTATCAACTATGTTCCTCTGTTTATTATAATTCTCATATATTCTTGAAGCCCCTCTCCATCATATTATTATATACTTTTGTATTTGTATGTACATGACTCCATTTGCAATTAACGATAACGTTGACTGCAAGTGGTGCTAACTGGTATTTCGCCATTTTATTTTATTAGTATACAAAACTAAAAAACAACACTCCCGTCTCATTTCTTTCCCACACTACATACCATTCAGCACTTTCTCCCACGTCATCTTCCTTTTCGCTCTCAACTCCCTCACCACACTTCATATCATCCAAAAAAAAAAAATTAATGATTTCATTATTACTACTACTAACTCAAAACCTAAATGGTGATGTGTATTACGTACCTCCCACTCCTTATCTCCTTGTAGGCTATCCGATTTCATTCTTTTTATGGCGACAGCGATTGTGCCACTTCCATCTGGAAGCCAACCTTTGAACACCTCTCCGAAACCCCCCTCCCCAAGCTTCCCATCAGCTCTGAAATTTTTAGATGCACTCTTCAACTCCGCAAAAGTGAAGATCCTCAACTTCTTACCATTTTTGGCTCGGGTTGGCGTTGGGTGGTTCGTCCAGCAATTTCCCATTGGAACTTTTTCTTTGAAACCCAACTTCCTGCTAACTAACTGGGCTGAGAGAGTTTTTTGAAATTCAGTGGTGTAATACACGGTTAGATAGCAGGCCCCCTTTTATAAATCTCCCAAGCACCGTTCAAAAGCAAGCCACGCAAATTCAACAGCAAGCCACGCACATGGAAACTCCCATTTCTTTCCCAAGATGGAAAGGCTTAATCTAAAGGTTTAGATTAGACCGTCTCCTCTATAACTGGATTTTAGTTTGTTTTTTTTTTTACCAGAAGGATTTTTGTTTGTTAAAATGTCATAATACATGGTATCAATTCTAGGTCACATCTCTGCATGTAGCTAGAATTATTTCTTTTGAATCTAAATGGGTTGGTACATTTTTATCAGTAAATAAATAAACACGTATAAAGTATACAATATTAATTTGTTTGTTAAGAAATAATTTTCACCACTTTCTATGTGATGTGAGAAGGAAGAACATCATGTACAGGATTTGACTACCCAATTTATTCACAATTAATAATATATTAATATTTTGCTGCAAAAAAAAATTTATGAATTTTGTTCCAACTGATCACATGCTCAATTTTGAAAATGAATATTTTCTAATTATTTGTATTCTATATTTAACAATATGAAAATTGTCTTAATGTTATTAAAGTTTTCTGGCTATTGATGTCATGATTCCATGTGAACCATGTTATCCACCGCCGAACACAATTACTAATCTCATCGCTGGATTGGAGGCACCTCGAAGGATGGATCGAACCCTCGACACTTGGTTAATGGAGGATGAGCCCCAACCACTCAACCACACCCATGGGTTATATATATATATATATATATATATCATGGGCAATTCCAATTCCAATTTTAATCGATCGTCTATGATCACTGGAAAAATATACTACTTTTTCTTTACCCAAAAAAAAACACTGTACTAGTTTGCAGTTCATTTACCATATAATCTAAAATGGTGGGTTATGCCAAAACTGACTTTGACAATGCGAAAAGAAATTAAATTAATTAATATTATATTATTAAGAATAATAGTCAAGGGAAATTTTGCAAGGCAGCTTCCAAGAAAACTTACAACCAACTTAGAAGCCATATAGATAGTTGAATTCATGTATAGTTATGGTGAAGTGGAAATGACCAAACCATGTTTCCTATAATATTTTATATAATAAATTGAATCTTTTATCATTTCAGAAAAGATTAACATCAATAGGTTATCATTATAAAGAACCAAATTATTACTTTCAAATATAGGAAATAACGGAAACAGCGGTGTGGGATCAAGCACCTCATTTGGACCACACTGGTGGTGAAAACTGTGTATCAATGACATTGTAACAAAAAAGAAGACGAGAGTGTAGTGGAAGTTCGAGGAAGAGAAAGACATTAGGAACATATTTATGCAAAGAGCAGGTCGCCATCTACCTGACATGCCTAGGGAGGTGTGCATTAAAATAAAATCATACTTATATGAATTCAATGTGCACAAACAAGAAAGTTAGAAAACAAAAGCTAAAAACACAGAACTCACAAAGGAAAGAACACGATAGACACATAACGCGCGACTTAAAGAATAAACTAAACTCTATGAAGGATTTTCTCCAAAGATAGGAGTTCTTGGGTTCTCACTAGGGTTCTAGCTAATTTCTTTATATCATTTCTGTTACGGATTGGGCCTTCATCTCTAAGGCCCAACACCACATCCAGATGAATCAACCAATGGTGGAGATTAAAGACCTAGATCTAATAGTTCCCATTGGGTCCCAAAATCTATAAATAAGCATTCAATGCTAACATTAATGGTACACACTTTTCCAATCCTCTCACTTGTAATTGACCCACCCACTGACTTGAGCGTCGGAGTGTCATTGCAGGTACCACCCCACCTCGGATCGGAGCATCAGCCCGGATTGACCAAAAACTCTAATACCAACTATCTCGGATCGGACCTGGTATTCAAGATGATAGGGGACCACGGTGACAGTGTTGATCGGAACGGCAGGCAAGGGCTCATCCCGATGAAGAGTAGGTTGAGGATTCTGCTGTACGCCGGCCCTCCTCTCCGCAACCGCCTTCAAGCGGGAAAATTTGTCAGTTCCCATGCTATTTGCAAAACAAAGAATAGAAGAAATGTTAGTAAAAGCCCAAATTAAAAACTAATGACATCAGTTATCAAAACCTACCAAGCACGGCTATCACTTGGGACCTAGAGGCCGCCCCGACCAGCCGGACTACATCAATTCCGAACTTCATGGGATCTTGGTAGGAAATCAGGTCAGCAAAATTGGTCAAGATCGCCAAAGACTCCTGATCTATGGGAGTTAACCTGCTTAAGCTGGCGGTATACGCATGAGGTCGCTGATTGAAATGAGAGATGGACCACCCTATTTGAAACTTGGTGGACTCCAGGGATTCCCCATCAGCACCGTACTTTTCGACATCACTCACGGCCTCCTCATTCACAGGCCCGACGAAGAAGTATTTGTTTTTCCAATTTTTCAGAGAATCGGAATAGGGCATAAATATTTTGGTGCCCCGCCTAGCCCGGAAGCTCACATGTTCCCACCGATCCTTGGTCCCATCCTCGTGCCTCCGATTAACCTCGAAGAGGTAGTAAAACAGATTAGAGGAGATAGGCCTCTCCAAGTGAATGCACATCAGCTCGAAATCCCGCAAGAACGCCCATGCATTGGGGTGAAGCTGGGAAGGAGCGAGGTTTAGAATTCCCAAGGCCTCTCCTTGCTGAAAGGCGGTGAATGGGGGGTTGATCTTCATGTCAAAGATCGTCACTCCATACATGACGAACTTCAAAGCCTTTGGCCAAATTGCCACATGTTGACCTTCAGTCATTCCCTCCACGCTCCATATTTGATTTTCTTTCCTAGAAACCCGGTGGATGATGTGGCTCAAGTCATCACCGGCCCAGAAAATGGACTGAATCTCCCTCAATGTTTCTGACACCCAAGAGTACTCCCGAGGGACATTCAGAGGGAGCGCCAAGGGAACATCAACCAGCCCAACCCCGGCGCTGGGGTATTGATCAGAATCGCCTTCTTCCCGAACGGGATTTCCTTGGTAGTCGATCCCATCCTCGTTGTTGCGACTTTCAGCAACCTCGGCTTCGCTATCGTCGGAACTCCAACTAGTGCTCCCTTGCTCTTCGTCGTTCGGTTCGGTGTCGGACAGCTCCGAGTCAAGCACCACTATCTCAGGTTGATCTTCCTCCGGCAGCTCATTGCTAGGAACCACGGGAGAACGGTCATTAGCGTGAAAACTAGCTGGAGTGGAACCAAGACCGTCTTGAACCTCGGGTTCGACTGACCCGGGGGCACCGGTACGAGTTTCGACCAAGTCTCTAGGAGCAGAAGCCATCGCTTTGGCAACAACGGAGCGATCTACGTTAGCAACCTGACGGGTCAGTTTTGTCCTCGCCAGATCGTGTAACACCCCTTTTCTACCCCATAATTTATACGTCATTTATCAGAGTAATTCTTTTTCGCAAATATTAATTCAACTGATAGAAAAGAAATGCCACATCGTCATTAACAAAACTCATCAATTGCACCCATCAAGGTTTGTGCAACAAGGCACCCGTCATGAAAGTTAAACTCCAAAAATCACATCACAGCGGAATAAAACAATAACTCACTAATACCACTCAAACACGTCTCACATCATCGACATAATCATTAAACAACTAGTTAATTAATTAACAAATTCCAACCACGCCCCCTAGGTGCCACAGTATCAGAGAGCGACTCGACAGAACATCCCAACAGCTATTAAAGAAGGTAGCAGGACCTTCACTCGCGGTTACCTGCAGCGTTGCCAGAATAGAGCAACATTCCAAGCAGAAGGGGTGAGAATTTCAACAAAACATAATCAAGCACATAATAGAGTAATGTGAGCAAACAGTCATACAACATTGTCATCACCACCAACGTCATCGTCACTAAACACTAACTCAAGTCACAACTTTTTCCCACAAGTCATAAATCATGTATGTGCATGGAAATGCAACCCACGCCTGGGTATATGCATGATGGTACCATTCTCGTCATAATTAAGCCACTATGGGCACATCGTCACTGTTTTACGTCAATAAGAGGCCGAAGCCTATTCGTCATAATATGCACATGCTATGAGACACTATGGACACATGTGCCACACCAAATCACTCACCTGGAGTCGGACACATGTGCCACACCAAATCACTCACCTGGAGTCCTCGTCATCGTCGTCATAAAAACACTCATAGAGTGTACTCGTCATAATCATCACAATTTATCACATCATCATCATAAACATCACATTTAAATTGAGAAAACAGCACCTTAACATTTAAGGAAACAGCAGCAAAAACAGCCTAAAAACGACAACATTATTTAACTAAAACAGCAACAGCAAAGGCCAAAAACAGCAACAAAACCAGGTGGAAACAGTAGCCTTTTTAGCGCACAACAGCAGCAAAACAGAGTGGAAAACAGTGGCATTTTTACTCGCATACAGCATCAAAACAGCACCCTTAGAACATAAAAATAGCATCTCATTTTTTTTGTAAAACAACGACCCATTTATTTTATAAATACAGCAGCTCATATATCTAATTAAAACAGCAAGACAGCAACTTAATTTATGGAAACAGACGCACAATGGCGCCACACACACACACCGACAGACGCACAATGGCGCCACAGCAACACCCACCGGGACAACTCCAAAATGACACGTGCAAAAATAAAACCACTCAAGCCAAAATGTTTAAAATTGAATTTGGGCACGCGAATGCAAAAGATGGCACGGTAAAATATGCCCAGAACTCGAAGTTTCACCCAAAACACCCCACATGCGCACACAATGGCGCCACAGCAACACCCACCGGGATAACTCCAAAATGACACGTGCAAAAATAAAACCACTCGAGCCAAAATGTTTAAAATTGAATTTGGGCACGCAAATGCAAAAGATGGCACGGTAAAATATGCCCAGAACTCGAAGTTTCACCCAAAAACACCCCACATGCGCACACAATGGCGCCACAGCAACACCCACCGGGACAACTCCAAAATGACACGTGCAAAAATAAAACCACTCGAGCCAAAATGTTTAAATTTGAATTTGGGCACGCGAATGCAAAAGATGGCGCGGTAAAATATGCCCAGAACTCGAAGTTTCACCCAAAAACACCCCACATGCGCACACAATGGCACCACAGCAACACCCACCGGGACAACTCCAAAATGACACGTGCAAAAATAAAACCACTCGAGCCAAAATGTTTAAAATTGAATTTGGGCACGCGAATGCAAAAGATGGCGCGGTAAAATATGCCCAGAATTCGAAGTTTCACCCAAAACACCCCACCTGCGCACACAATGGCCATTTCATCGAATAGTTTACATGCAGCAGAATTTTTTACACGAAAATCAGCATGATCACATCATAATTCCTTCCCAACCATCATCACACATCACACATGTAACACCCCATTCTACCCGGCTATTTATTGTAGAGATCAGAGTTTCAAAATTTCTTTTCGAATGGAATGCTACACATAAGCTTAATTTAACAACGGTCAAATCGGTGTAAGCCTTCGTTACACATTTATAATACGCAACACCATTAAATAATATAGGTACACGTGACTTCATCAATAAAATCCTCACATTGTAATTTATATGTCTCGCAGCGGAAAATAACACAATCTCCAAAATACGCCGAACAACAGGCTCATCAAAATCATTAACTCAAAGCATGTAGAATTCAACAACAAATGAATAACATTAAAAATCCCTAATCCAACCCCCTAGGTGTCACGTATCAGAGCAGACCGACTCGGGAGTGAAAGGAGTAAGCCCTCACTCAGGACTACCTGTGGTAAACAACAACAGAAGGGTGAGTCTCAACTACATAATAAAGATTATAATAAGAAGTATATTCCATCATAGAATCATACTCACATAGTCACACAGTAGCATAGTCCATACAATCACCAACTAGCATGCTTATCATGAGGATGTATGCAATACAGTTATGCATGTGGTACCATTTTCCCAGACCGCAGCCTTATCATCATAATATCAGCTCAGACCGCAGCCTTATATTTTCAATTTAGAACTCAGACCGCAGCCTTATTAACATAATTAGCAACTCAGACCGCAGCCTTATGTATGCATGAGACTCCATGACAAAACCACAATCATAATTATTAACCACACGGTCCATGTATCCTATATCACATCTTTAATTAATCTTAGTCTTAGCCCCCATGGCCTCATCATCAACCAACTCATTATTTTCTCCTCACAATCACGCCCCTAGGACTAGGATAACACTTAGGGACCAATCTAGCACCATTAGACCCGAAACACGAACACAAGTCATGGGCGCCCCACTTGGCACCCTGGGCGGCCACACTTGGCGCCCACACAACACCCAAACGCACAAACAAAGTAGACTACCTTAAAATTTGAAACCGCTCTAGCCAAAAGGTTCAAAATGGGATTTGGTCACGTGAATACAGAATTTGGCTAGGGAAAATATGTTCAGAAAATGAGATGCATCCAAGGCACCCCTAAAACAAGCCAAGTGATGCCCAACCGGACAATTTCAAAACCACAAGTGCAAATCCAGAAATTCTTTAGCCAAAGTGTTTTAAATAACATTTGGTCAGGTCAATACAAAGTTTGGCTCGGTAAAATATGCTCAGAAAATGATGTGTGCACAAGGCACCCCTAAAACAAGCCAAAATGATGCCCAACCGGACAATTTCAAAACCACAAGTGCAAATCCAGAAATTCTTTAGCCAAAGTGTTTTAAATAACATTTGGTCAGGTCAATACAAAGTTTGGCTCGGTACAATATGCTCAGAAAATGATGTGTGCACAAGGCACCCCTAAAACAAGCCAAAATGATGCCCAACCGGACAATTTCAAAACCACAAGTGCAAATCCAGAAATTCTTTAGCCAAAGTGTTTTAAATAACATTTGGTCAGGTCAATACAAAGTTTGGCTCGGTAAAATATGCTCAGAAACTGAGTTTACCCAAAAACATGATTTATGCGCCTTGCCTAAGCATAGGCAGCAACCTGGCGCCTCCCTAGGCGCCACAGGGCAGCAACACAGGCGCCCTGCCCAGAACACACACACGCCCAGCAACAGTAAACAGCGCCCAGTGCGCCAATTTCCCCCCCCCCCCCCCCCCAGCACTTGGCGCCCAGGCGCCCCATCACAACCAAACACCAATTCTCAATTATTTTCTCCAAAACTCAAAATACCACAACAATCACAAAACACACTGCACTTTTTCCAGCAACATCCAATCTCACATATATAAATTAAGAACACTTCAAAGCACAAAATTAACCCATGAAATCCAAACCTTAGCATAGGGAAATCAAATCAATCACACTAATTATCAATTCCAACTAACCTAAACAATTCTAACAAATAACAAATATGTCAAGTGGGATCCTATGGTTCACATACAACCTATTATACTCTCTATTATAGAGTGAGACTCCCCTAACCTTGATTATGACGAGCTAGAGCCTTTTCCACCGAAGCACCGACAAATCACCGCAACCAAGAAGCTCCTCCTTTTTCACTCAATCACGCCCTTTCTCTCTTTCCCTTGGACCATTGCGAATTGATCAAAATAGAAAGGGTTAGGGAAATTCGAAACCTAAGCAATTGATAGAGAAAGGAAATCGAATCATAGAAGAATAGGAACCCTTACCTAGGATCAAGGCGCACAAACCCTAACTCCAAGCTTGAAATCGCCCTTCCTTCTCTCCTCCTCTCTTCGACTTTCTTTCTTTTCTTCTCTCTACTTCGACTTTCTTTCTTTCCTTTGACACTAGTGAGGCGCGACCTAGACCCCTAGTGTCTAAGGAGCGCCTAAGCCAACGGGCTTGGGCCTCTTGGGCCGTCACTTGAAATTCCGGTATTACCAACGCCATCCCCTTCAATTAAAATAAAAATACCATATCATCACATAATAAAATAAAATAGTGCAACACTTTAAATAATTTAATCAATTACTTAATTAAATTATTTTAGGGTGTTACAACTCTCCCCCACTTAGGAAATTTCGTCCTCGAAATTCGTACCTGAGTCAAATAGCTCTGGATAGGACTCCCGCATCCTACTCTCCAGCTCCCAAGTCACGCTCTCGCCAGTAGCTCCCAACCACACCACCTTCACTAAAACAATGCTTTTCCCTCTCAGCACCTTCACTTCTCTATCATCAATCCTTACTGGCATAGTCTCCACAGTGAGGTTATCTCGCACCGCAATATCATCCATATGAATCACATGAGACGGGTCCGGAATGTACTTCCGAAGTTGCGACACGTGAAATACGTCGTGCAAGTTCGAAAGGTTAGGCGGTAAAGCCACCCTATAAGCAACATTTCCGACCCTCTCGGTGATCTGATACGGTCCAATAAATCTAGGAGTCAACTTCTTTGCTTTAAGTGCACGCCCAACACCAGCCATAGGCGTGACCCTCAAGAAAACATGCTCTCCAGCCTGAAATTCCAAATCCTTTCTTCTTCTATCATGGTAACTCTTTTGCCGACTCTGAGACTCCTTCATTTTCTCCCTGATCATTTTTATCTTCTCTGTAGTCTCTCTCACCAATTCAGGTCCAAGAACAACACTTTCGCCCGATTCATGCCAACACAAAGGAGTTCTACACCTCCGCCCATACAGTGCCTCATAAGGGGCCATCCCTATACTCGAATGGTAGCTGTTATTGTAAGTGAACTCAATCAACGAAAGGTGTGTATCCCACGCACCTCCCTGCTCTAAAACACACGATCTCAACAAGTCCTCCAATGACTGAATGGTTCTCTCTGTCTGCCCATCAGTCTGAGGATGGTAGGCTGAACTCAACCTCAATCTGGACCCCAATGCCTCTTGCAAGCTCCCCCAAAACTCCGAAGTAAACCTCGGATCCCTGTCAGATACAATACTCTTCGGGACACCATGCAACTTCACAACCACCCTAATATATATCTCGGCCAATCTCGCTACCGGATACGTGATGTTGATAGGAAGGAAGTGAGCAGACTTCGTCAACCTATCCACGATCACCCAAATAGAATCAAACCCTCGAACGGTTCTTGGTAACCCAGTCACAAAATCCATGGAAATGCTATCCCATTTCCATTCCGGAACATCTAAAGGTTGCATCAACCCCGCAGGCTTCTGGTGCTCGACCTTTGACTTCTGGCAAGTCAAACAGGCGTACACAAACTGTGCTACATCTTTCTTCATACCAGGCCACCAGAATAATTTCTTCAAGTCATGATACATCTTTGTAGCCCCTGGATGAATACTCAGCTTGCTCCTATGACTCTCCTCAAGGATCATCTTCTTCATCTCAATATCATCAGGAACGCAGATTCTGTCTCTAAATCTCAACACACCCTGGGAATCCAACCTGAAATCCCCATCCACATTCTGATCACCCGCAACTAACAAGTCAACCAGCTTCACATCTAATTTCTGGGCGTCTCTGATACTAACCAAGAAGTCATTACCAATCCTCAGCATACCCAGCTTAACACTCCGCGGTGTCACTTCACAAACCAGACTCATATCACGGAATTGCTCAATCAACTCCAACTCTTTTACCATCATTGCTGACATATGCAAATTCTTTCGACTTAAAGCATCAGCCACGACATTAGCTTTGCCGGGGTGATAGTTTAAGCCAAAATCATAATCTTTCAGCAGCTCTAACCAACGCCTCTGCCTCATATTCAGCTCCTTCTGATCAAACAAGTATTTCAAACTTTTGTGGTCGCTGAATACCTCGAATCTAGTGCCATACAAATAGTGCCTCCAAATTTTTAGCGCAAACACAATAGCAGCCAATTCCAAATCATGAGTAGGATAGTTCTTCTCATGAGTCCGCAATTGTCTGGACGCATAAGCGACTACCTTCCCATCCTGCATCAATACGCCCCCTAAGCCCATTCTGGAAGCATCACAATATACCGCAAACGGTTGATCCGGCACGGGCAACACTAACACCGGAGATGTTGTCAATCTTTTCTTCAACTCTTGGAAACTCTCTTCACACTTAGCATCCCAAACAAAAACTCTCCCTTTACACGTCAATTGAGTCAACGGAAGGGCTAGCTTTGAGAAGCCCTCTATGAACCTCCTGTAGTAACCAGCCAACCCCAAGAAACTCCTGATCTCAGTCGCAGACTTTGGGCTCTCCCATTGTAACACTGCATCAACCTTAGCTGGGTCTACAGCTATGCCATCACTAGAAATAATGTGACCCAAAAAACTTACCTCACGCAGCCAGAACTCGCATTTGGACAACTTAGCATAAAGCTTCTTCCCTTTCAATACCTCAAGCACCAATCTTAAGTGCTCTGCATGCTCCTCTTCAGACTTGGAGTATACCAGAATATCATCTATAAAAACTACCACAAACCGATCCAAGTAACTATGGAAGATACGGTTCATGTACTCCATAAACACCCCTGGTGCATTGGTGACACCAAACGGCATCACAGAGTATTCATAATGTCCATATCTCGTTCGAAACGCTGTCTTCTGGACGTCTTCATCTTTTACTTTAATCTGGTGATACCCTGACCTCAAATCAATTTTACTAAAAACCTTAGCACCCACCAGCTGGTCCATCAAATCATCAATTCTCGGAAGAGGGTACTTATTTTTAATAGTCACCTTGTTCAACTGTCTATAATCCACACACAGGCGCATACTCCCATCTTTCTTCTTTACTAACAAAACCGGAGCTCCCCATGGTGACACACTAGGCCTCACAAAATTCTTTTCAAGTAACTCTTCCAACTGCTTCTTCAATTCAGATAACTCAGAAGCTGACATTCGGTACGGAGCCATGGACACAGGCCTAGTACCGGGCACAAGTTCAATTCCAAACTCTACTTCCCTCTCGGGTGGCACACTAGGAATCTCATCAGGGAACACTTCAGGGAATTCACACACCACCTGCAATCCTTCAACCATAGCTTGGTTTTCAGCAGACATAGACGCCATCAAAGCAAATAGTTGACCACCATCCTTCATTACCTTATGCAGCTGATCCCCAGACAACAAAACAGACTCTCCCTCCTCAGGAGGAAAGAAACTCACAGACTTGCTGAAACAGTTGATGTGCACATGGTTATCCACTAACCAGTCCATACCAAGAATAACATCCAACCCTCCCAAAGGCAAACATATAAGGTCAATCAGAAAATCTCTGCCGAATACTGACAGAGGACACTTAGCACACAATAGAGAAGTAGTCACCGAACCCTTAGCCGGAGTGTCGATAACCATTTCCCTTTTCATATCAGACAATACTAGATTTAACTTTTCAGCACAAACAGCAGCAATAAAAGAATGCGTAGCACCAGTATCAACTATAGTAACTAAAACAAAACACCTAATTGTCATACACAATATGACGGACAGACACACTTGGTCGGACAGACCGAACTTTTGCTCTGATACCACTAATGTAACACCCCATTCTACCCGGCTATTTATTGTAGAGATCAGAGTTTCAAAATTTCTTTTCGAATGGAATGCTACACATAAGCTTAATTTAACAACGGTCAAATCGGTGTAAGCCTTCGTTACACATTTATAATACGCAACACCATTAAATAATATAGGTACACGTGACTTCATCAATAAAATCCTCACATTGTAATTTATATGTCTCGCAGCGGAAAATAACACAATCTCCAAAATACGCCGAACAACAGGCTCATCAAAATCATTAACTCAAAGCATGTAGAATTCAACAACAAATGAATAACATTAAAAATCCCTAATCCAACCCCCTAGGTGTCACGTATCAGAGCAGACCGACTCGGGAGTGAAAGGAGTAAGCCCTCACTCAGGACTACCTGTGGTAAACAACAACAGAAGGGTGAGTCTCAACTACATAATAAAGATTATAATAAGAAGTATATTCCATCATAGAATCATACTCACATAGTCACACAGTAGCATAGTCCATACAATCACCAACTAGCATGCTTATCATGAGGATGTATGCAATACAGTTATGCATGTGGTACCATTTTCCCAGACCGCAGCCTTATCATCATAATATCAGCTCAGACCGCAGCCTTATATTTTCAATTTAGAACTCAGACCGCAGCCTTATTAACATAATTAGCAACTCAGACCGCAGCCTTATGTATGCATGAGACTCCATGACAAAACCACAATCATAATTATTAACCACACGGTCCATGTATCCTATATCACATCTTTAATTAATCTTAGTCTTAGCCCCCATGGCCTCATCATCAACCAACTCATTATTTTCTCCTCACAATCACGCCCCTAGGACTAGGATAACACTTAGGGACCAATCTAGCACCATTAGACCCGAAACACGAACACAAGTCATGGGCGCCCCACTTGGCACCCTGGGCGGCCACACTTGGCGCCCACACAACACCCAAACGCACAAACAAAGTAGACTACCTTAAAATTTGAAACCGCTCTAGCCAAAAGGTTCAAAATGGGATTTGGTCACGTGAATACAGAATTTGGCTAGGGAAAATATGTTCAGAAAATGAGATGCATCCAAGGCACCCCTAAAACAAGCCAAGTGATGCCCAACCGGACAATTTCAAAACCACAAGTGCAAATCCAGAAATTCTTTAGCCAAAGTGTTTTAAATAACATTTGGTCAGGTCAATACAAAGTTTGGCTCGGTAAAATATGCTCAGAAAATGATGTGTGCACAAGGCACCCCTAAAACAAGCCAAAATGATGCCCAACCGGACAATTTCAAAACCACAAGTGCAAATCCAGAAATTCTTTAGCCAAAGTGTTTTAAATAACATTTGGTCAGGTCAATACAAAGTTTGGCTCGGTACAATATGCTCAGAAAATGATGTGTGCACAAGGCACCCCTAAAACAAGCCGAAATGATGCCCAACCGGACAATTTCAAAACCACAAGTGCAAATCCAGAAATTCTTTAGCCAAAGTGTTTTAAATAACATTTGGTCAGGTCAATACAAAGTTTGCCTCGGTAAAATATGCTCAGAAACTGAGTTTACCCAAAAACATGATTTATGCGCCTTGCCTAAGCATAGGCAGCAACCTGGCGCCTCCCTAGGCGCCACAGGGCAGCAACACAGGCGCCCTGCCCAGAACACACACACGCCCAGCAACAGTAAACAGCGCCCAGTGCGCCAATTTCCCCCCCCCCCCCCCCCCCCCCCAGCACTTGGCGCCCAGGCGCCCCATCACAACCAAACACCAATTCTCAATTATTTTCTCCAAAACTCAAAATACCACAACAATCACAAAACACACTGCACTTTTTCCAGCAACATCCAATCTCACATATATAAATTAAGAACACTTCAAAGCACAAAATTAACCCATGAAATCCAAACCTTAGCATAGGGAAATCAAATCAATCACACTAATTATCAATTCCAACTAACCTAAACAATTCTAACAAATAACAAATATGTCAAGTGGGATCCTATGGTTCACATACAACCTATTATACTCTCTATTATAGAGTGAGACTCCCCTAACCTTGATTATGACGAGCTAGAGCCTTTTCCACCGAAGCACCGACAAATCACCGCAACCAAGAAGCTCCTCCTTTTTCACTCAATCACGCCCTTTCTCTCTTTCCCTTGGACCATTGCGAATTGATCAAAATAGAAAGGGTTAGGGAAATTCGAAACCTAAGCAATTGATAGAGAAAGGAAATCGAATCATAGAAGAATAGGAACCCTTACCTAGGATCAAGGCGCACAAACCCTAACTCCAAGCTTGAAATCGCCCTTCCTTCTCTCCTCCTCTCTTCGACTTTCTTTCTTTTCTTCTCTCTACTTCGACTTTCTTTCTTTCCTTTGACACTAGTGAGGCGCGACCTAGACCCCTAGTGTCTAAGGAGCGCCTAAGCCAACGGGCTTGGGCCTCTTGGGCCGTCACTTGAAATTCCGGTATTACCAACGCCATCCCCTTCAATTAAAATAAAAATACCATATCATCACATAATAAAATAAAATAGTGCAACACTTTAAATAATTTAATCAATTACTTAATTAAATTATTTTAGGGTGTTACAACACACACGAAATTACACATAAAAACATCAACAATTCATCAAACAACATCATAATTTATTCAATTCTTCATCAATTTCACACATATTCACCTCAAATCCACATCAACATCAAAAACCCCACAAAACCCATCACATACTCAATTATATTAAATCGAAACGCTCACCCTTACCTCTTAAACGTAGGCTCCGTAGACGACGATTGAAAGCACCAACGAGTAACTACAGCAACACAACGAGCAAAGCCTTGAACTTGCGCAACTCTTCTTCTCCTTCCCTCTTCTCTTCGCGTCGCTCCTCCTTCTTCTCACTCTCTCAATTCGCAACTCTCTCTAGGTTTTGCGCAAATGAGAGTGTTTTCGCCCTTTTTGGGTTTAAGCTGTGGGCCTTCCCCGCTCTGGGCTCACAGCTACACCACCTCCTCCACTCCTTTCACCTCCTACGCACATAAAATAATATTCTTCTTAATTAATTTATATTGCGCCTCCAATAATGTAAATAATTAATTTAACTAATTAATTAAATAAGTTTTGGGGCGTTACAACTCTCCCCCACTTAGGATTTTTCGTCCTCGAAAACATACCTGATTCAAACAACTCCGGATACGACTCTCGCATCTTATCCTCCAGCTCCCATGTCAGGCTTTCACCAGCTACTCCAAACCAAACAACCTTCACCAGATTGATCTCCTTACCTCGTAAGGTCTTCACCTCACGATCCTCAATTCGTATAGGCATAGTCTCCACAGTGAGATTATCCCGCACCTCCACATCATCCGGTTGAATCACATGAGACGGATCCGCAATATACTTCCTAAGCTGCGACACGTGAAACACGTCGTGCAAGTTCGAAAGATTAGGTGGCAAGGCCACCCGATATGCAACAATTCCAACTCTTTTCGTAATCTGATACGGCCCAATGAAACGAGGAGTCAACTTCTTCGATTTCAGCGCACGCCCAACACCAGTCATAGGTGTGACCCTCAGGAACACGTGGTCACCCGCTTCAAATTCTAAATCTTTCCTTCTCTTATCATGGTAGCTCTTCTGTCTACTCTGCGACGCTTTCATTTTCTCCCGGATCACCTTCACTTTCTCAGTAGTTTCTCTGACTAGCTCTGGTCCAAGTACTAAACTTTCCCCAGTCTCATACCAACACACCGGAGTCCTACACCTCCGACCATACAACGCCTCAAACGGGCCATCCCGATACTGGAATGATAACTGTTGTTGTAGGTAAACTCGATCAATGGAAGATGAGTATCCCACGCACCTCCCTGCTCTAGAACACATGACCTCAACAGATCTTCCAACGATTGAATCGTCCTCTCTGTCTGCCCATCAGTTTGAGGATGATAAGCTGAACTCAACCTCAATTTCGAACCCAACAACTTCTGCAAACTACTCCAAAAGTACGAAGTGAACCTTGGGTCTCTATCCGACACAATGCACAAAGGAACGCCATGCAGCTTCACAATCACCTGAATATAGATCTCTGCCAATCTCGACACCGGATACTTAATGCCGATAGGAATGAAATGAGCAGACTTCGTCAATCTATCCACAACCACCCAAATCGAATCATGCCCTCTCACCGTATTGGGTAACCCAGTCACGTAATCCATGGAAATACTATCCCACTTCCACTCTTGAACATTCAACGGTTGCATCATCCCTGCAGGCTTCTGATGCTCGACTTTCGATTTCTGACAGGTCAAACACGAATACACAAACTGCGCCACGTCGCGCTTCAACCCAGGCCACCATAACATCTTTTTCAGATCTTGATACATCTTTGTCGCTCCCGGATGGATACTCAACTTACTTCTGTGGTCTTCCTCGAGAATTGCCTTTCTCATTTCCTCATCCTCGGGAACACAAATCCTTCCACGATATCTCAATACATTCTGCGCATCTATCTCGAAGTCCTTATTCTCAGACTGATCAATCCCACCCATCAGATCAACCAATTTCACGTCTAACTTCTGCGCTTCCCGGATACTATCCATAAAATCGTTGCCAATTTTCAACATACCCAACCTGATACTCTGAGGTGTGACTTCACAAACTAAACTCATGTCCCTGAATTGCTCAATTAACTCAAGCTCTCTAGCCATCAATGCCGACATATGCAAAGTCTTCCGACTCAAAGCATCTGCAACCACATTAGCTTTACCCGGGTGATAACTTAATTCAAAATCATAATCTTTCAATAGTTCTAACCACCGGCGCTGCCTCATATTCAACTCTTTCTGATCGAACAGATACTGAAGGCCCTTGTGATCACTGAACACCTCAAATCTCGATCCATACAAGTAATGTCTCCAGATTTTCAGCGCGAATACCACAGCAGCAAGTTCTAAGTCATGAGTAGGGTAATTCTTTTCATGAGTTCTCAACTGTCTCGACGCATAAGCGACCACTTTCCTCTTCTGCATAAGCACACCACCCAAACCCATTTTGGAAGCATCACAATAAACCACAAACGGCTAAACCGGATTAGGCAGGGTCAACACTGGTGACGTAGTCAACCTCTTCTTCAACTCATTGAAACTCTCTTCACATCGGTCATCCCAAACAAAAGCCTTACCCTTGCAAGTCAATTGGGTCAACGGCAGAGCCAACTTTGAAAACCCCTCAATGAATCTTCTATAATAACCAGCTAATCCCAGAAAACTCCTTATCTCAGTAACTGACTTCGGGGACTCCCACTACAACATTGCATCAACTTTAGAAGGATCCACCGCAATCCCCTCACTAGAAATCACATGACCGAGAAAACTGACTTCTTTCAACCAAAACTCACACTTGGACAACTTCGCATATAACTTTCGACCCCTCAGAATTCCAACACCAACCTCAGATGTTCCGCATGCTCTTCTTCTGACTTAGAATAAATTAGAATATCATCAATGAAAACCACCACGAACTTGTCCAGATACTCGCGAAAGATTTGGTTCATGTACCCCATGAATACCCCCGGCGCATTAGTCACACCGAAAGGCATTACGGAATACTCATAGTGCCCATATCTTGTCCTAAACGCCGTCTTCTGGATGTCTTCATCTTTTACCTTGATCTGATGATAACCAGACCTTAAATCAATCTTGCTGAATACTTTAGCACCCAACAACTGATCCATCAAGTCATCAATCCTCGGTAACGGATACTTGTTCTTGATTGTAACTTTATTCAATTGACGATAGTCTACACACAACCTCATACTACCATCTTTCTTTTTCACTAGCAACACTGGAGCTCCCCACGGCGACACACTCGGTCTTACAAACTTCTTTTCTAACAAATCCTCAAGTTGCTTCTTCAATTCTGCCAACTCAGACGCAGACATTCTATATGGTGCCATAGACACAGGCTTAGTGCCAGGGACCAGATCAATAGTAAACTCCACCTCTCTCTCTGGTGGTATATCCGGAATCTCGTCAGGAAACACCTCGGAAAACTCACGCACCACCTGCAACTCATCAATCTTCGCTTGGCTCTCAGCAGACAACGACGCTAACAGAGAAAACAACTGAACCTCTTTTCTCATCACCCTATGCAGCTGACCTATAGATAGCAAACCAGACTTCTCTTCCGGCGAAGCGAAACTCACAGACCTTTCGCGACAGTTGATATGTACATGATTATCAACTAACTAGTCCATACCCAGAATGACATCCATTCCACTCAGCGGCAAACAGATCAAATCAACTAAAAATTCTCTACCATATATAGATACAGGACATTTGGCACAAACAACGGAGGTAGTTACGGAACCCTTAGCTGGAGTATCGATAACCATCTCTCTCAACATATCAGATAAGACAAGACTTAGTTTCTCAACACATGCGGCAGCAATAAAACTATGGGTAGCACCAGTATCAACAATAGCAATAAGAGGAAAATTATTGATATAGCACGTACCTCGAATCTCATTCACCACATCAGACCCAGCCAGAGCGAACACTTTCCCAAAAGACTTCTCCTTCTTGGGTTTTGAGCACTGTGTACTGATGTGACCACTCTCCCCACAATTAAAGCATACCACCTCTTTCTTATCACAGCTGGAAGATATGTGCCCCTCTTTCCCACACCGATAACATCTCTTCTTATCCCCGCTTGGGCAATCTGGACTCTTATGACCTGCTCTCCCACACGTGTAACAAGTAATACTGGCTGCAGCATCTCCCCCACTTCGCTTAGACCCACCAACAAACTTCCCTTTGCCCTTACCAGCAGGCACCTCATATGGCTTACCACGACTCGAGAAGTTCTTTTGCTTTTCTTTCATAACTCTGGAGAAGGCATTACTGTCCTCCTCAAAAATCTGGCAGCTATCAACCAACAGAGAGAACACACGAATTTGTTGATACCCTATGGCTTTCTTAATATCGGCACGCAACCCGTTTTCAAACTTGATGCATTTGGAGAACTCAGCACCCTCTCCATCATAGTGCGGATAAAACTAGGACAGCTCAGTAAATTTTGCAGCATATTCAGTTACCGACATGTTACCTTGTTCAAGCCTCAGAAACTCAACCTCTTTCTTTCCGCGGACATCTTCCGGATAGTATTTCCTCCTGAACTCTCTCTGGAACACAGCCCAAGTAATCTCCTCCTTGGCGACCATCAACCTCTGCCTAGCCGCCATCCACCAGTCATCAGCCTCTCTCTTCAACATGTGCGTACCATAACGAACCTTATGAGCATCGGTACAATCCATAACGCGGAAGATCCGCTCCATCTCTCTCAGCCACTCAAGGGCACCATCAGGGTTATGCCCGCTGTCAAAAGTAGGAGGGTTCTCTCGCTGGAACGTAGCCAAACTGCGCGTCCCAGCATCACCAACACCTGGCATGTTGCCCACAACCCCAGCTATAGCCTGCAAAGCAGCAGCAAGTGCAGCATCATTCCGTCCTGCCATTCTAGCACTGCAACAGAAAACAGAATTCAGAAACGAGTAACAAAACTCAAATGCTACTCAACTTGACGACTCGACCACCGGCCGGACAGACCGAACTGCTCTGATACCACTAATGTAACACCCCTTTTCTACCCCATAATTTATATGTCATTTATCAGAGTAATTCTTTTTCGCAAATATTAATTCAACTGATAGAAAAGAAATGCCACATCGTCATTAACAAAACTCATCAATTGCACCCATCAAGGTTTGTGCAACAAGGCACCCGTCATGAAAGTTAAACTCCAAAAATCACATCACAGCGGAATAAAACAATAACTCACTAATACCACTCAAACACGTCTCACATCATCGACATAATCATTAAACAACTAGTTAATTAATTAACAAATTCCAACCACGCCCCCTAGGTGCCACAGTATCAGAGAGCGACTCGACAGAACATCCCAACAGCTATTAAAGAAGGTAGCAGGACCTTCACTCGCGGTTACCTGCAGCGTTGCCACAATAGAGCAACATTCCAAGCAGAAGGGGTGAGAATTTCAACAAAACATAATCAAGCACATAATAGAGTAATGTGAGCAAACAGTCATACAACATTGTCATCACCACCAACGTCATCGTCACTAAACACTAACTCAAGTCACAACTTTTTCCCACAAGTCATAAATCATGTATGTGCATGGAAATGCAACCCACGCCTGGGTATATGCATGATGGTACCATTCTCGTCATAATTAAGCCACTATGGGCACATCGTGACTGTTTTACGTCAATAAGTGGCCGAAGCCTATTCGTCATAATATGCACATGCTATGAGACACTATGGACACATGTGCCACACCAAATCACTCACCTGGAGTCCTCGTCATCGTCGTCATAAAAACACTCATAGAGTGTACTCGTCATAATCATCACAATTTATCACATCATCATCATAAACATCACATTTAAATTGAGAAAACAGCACCTTAACATTTAAGGAAACAGCAGCAAAAACAGCCTAAAAACGGCAACATTATTTAACTAAAACAGCAACAGCAAAGGCCAAAAACAGCAACAAAACCAGGTGGAAACAGTAGCCTTTTTAGCGCACAACAGCAGCAAAACAGAGTGGAAAACAGTGGCATTTTTACTCGCATACAGCATCAAAACAGCACCCTTAGAACATAAAAATAGCATCTCATTTTTTTTTGTAAAACAACGACCCATTTATTTTATAAATACAACAGCTCATATATCTAATTAAAACAGCAAGACAGCAACTTAATTTATGGAAACAGCAGCATTTTTATTTCATCAACAGCAGCATTTTTATGTTTAAAATATTATTTCCGGACTCTCGGTAAAATTCCGGCACAGACATAAAATTTTGGCGCACGGGGCAGCGCACAAGGCGCGCCCAGCACTACGCAACACACGCACCAGGCGCGCCCAGAGGAAGCGCCCAGCACCACGCGCACAGCAGCGCCACACACACACACCGACAGACGCACAATGGCACCACAGCAACACCCACCGGGACAACTCCAAAATGACACGTGCAAAAATAAAACCACTCGAGCCAAAATGTTTAAAATTGAATTTGGGCACGCGAATGCAAAAGATGGCACGGTAAAATATGCCCAGAACTCGAAGTTTCACCCAAAACACCCCACATGCGCACACAATGGCGCCACAACAACACCCACCGGGACAACTCCAAAATGACACGTGCAAAAATAAAACCACTCGAACCAAAATGTTTAAAATTGAATTTGGGCACGCGAATGCAAAAGATGGCGCGGTAAAATATGCCCAGAACTCGAAGTTTCACCCAAAAACACCCCACATGCGCACACAATGGCACCACAGCAACACCCACCGGGACAACTCCAAAATGACACGTGCAAAAATAAAACCACTCGAGCCAAAATGTTTAAAATTGAATTTGGGCACGCGAATGCAAAAGATGGCGCGGTAAAATATGCCCAGAACTCGAAGTTTCACCCAAAAACACCCCACATGCGCACACAATGGCGCCACAGCAACACCCACCGGGACAACTCCAAAATGTCACGTGCAAAAATAAAACCACTCGAGCCAAAATGTTTAAAATTGAATTTGGGCACGCGAATGCAAAATATGGCGCGGTAAAATATGCCCAGACCTCGAAGTTTCACCCAAAACACCCCACCTACGCACACAATGGCCATTTCATCGAATAGTTTACATGCAGCAGAATTTTTTACACGAAAATCAGCATGATCACATCATAATTCCTTCCCAACCATCATCACACATCACACACACGAAATTACACATAACAACATCAACAATTCATCAAACAACATCATAATTTATTCAATTCTTCATCAATTTTACACATATTCACCTCAAATCCACATCAACATCAAAAACCCCACAAAACCCATCACATACTCAATTATATTAAATCGAAACGCTCACCCTTACCTCTTAAACGTAGGCTCCGTAGAAGACGATTGAAAGCACCAACGAGTAACTACAGCAACACAACGAGCAAAGCCTTGAACTTGCGCAACTCTTCTTCTCCTTCCCTCTTCTCTTCGCGCCGCTCCTCCTTCTTCTCACTCTCTCAATTCGCAACTCTCTCTAGGTTTTGCGCAAATGAAAGCGTTTTCGCCCTTTTTGGGTTTAAGCTGTGGGCCTTCCCCGCTCTGGGCTCACAGCTACACCACCTCCTCCACTCCTTTCACCTCCTACGCACATAAAATAATATTCTTCTTAATTAATTTATATTGCACCTCCAATAATGTAAATAATTAATTTAACTAATTAATTAAATAAATTTTGGGGCGTTACAGATCGGACCTACAGAAATGGGGGCTTGGCGGGTCTGGTTGATACTATACAGTTGGTCCACAACCAAGTCGGAACCCGACCTGACGACCCCCACTCTGTATCAATAAACACGGGCTTTGAGAGGCCCCGACCATGGCTTAAAGCTAGAAGCGACAAATAAAAGAAGGGGACTAACCTTGCAAAATGGGAAGCTCGCCGACACTTGAAGCTGATCACGTACTTCACCGACCTCGCTGAAACTCACCACGGAACTCTAAAATGAAAGGCTAAGAGACGAGATTAGGATCGGATGTCAGAGCAATTCTCAAAAATCAGTGCAAATGATAGAGGTCCCTACCCATATTTATAGGAATCTGAGGGCCTCAAAGTGGGCCTGGGCCTAAAGCTACGCGACCCATGGCTAGTCCCTAGACAGGCGCGTCTCCCCAAGCGCCATCATTACTCCAATCACCCTCGAACGACGCGTCCCATCAATAACATCAATGACAGTGATGGAAATCGATGCGTCGCTTTAAGTGAAACGTCTCGAGTCACTCGGCCTAACTCGATCTCGGAAGATCGCCACGTATGATGAGAATCGATGCATAGAACACCTCGAGTCACTCAGCCTACCTCGGTCTCGGAAGATCGCCACGTATGATGAGAATCGATGCGTAGAACACCTCGAGTCACTCGACCTACCTCGGTCTCGGAAGATCACCACGTATGATGAGAATCGATGTGTAGAACACCTCGAGTCACTCGGCTCGGCATGAGTCTCTCACGCTTGGAGGTTGGGGGCAAAACGTAACCAGAAGCAAAAGGCCGGCTTCAAAAGCTCATCGCGGCCTTCCAAAAATAACAAGTCTAGCCCCCCCAGGGCGACCCGACTTGGGGGGTAATTGTTACGGATTGGGCCTTTATCTCTAAGGCCCAACACCACATCCAGATCCATCAACCAATGGTGGAGATTAAAGACCTAGATCCAATGGTTCCCATTGGGTCCCAAAATCTATAAATAAGCATTCAATGCTAACATTAATGGTACACACTTTTCCAATCCTCTCACTTGTAATTGACCCACTCACTGACTTGAGCGTCAGAGTGTCATTGCAGGTACCACCCCACCTCGGATCGGAGCATCAGCCCGGATTGACCAAGAACTCTAATACCAACTATCTCGGATCGGACCTGGTATTCAAGATCGGATACCAAGTCAGGGATACGGTATCGAACATTGGCGACCACAGTGGGATCTTCCGAGACCGAGGTAGGCCGAGTGACTCGAGGCGTTTCACTTAAAGCGACCCGTCGATTTCCATTACTGTCATTGATGTTATTGATGGGACACGTCGTTCGAGGGTGATTAGAGTAATGATGGCGCTTGGGGAGACGCGTCTGTCTAGGGGCTAGCCATGGGTCGCGTATCTTTAGGCCCAGGCCCACTTTGAGGCCCTCAGATTCCTATAAACAGTGGGTCCACAACCAAGTCAGAACCCGACCTAACGACCCCCACTCTGTATCAATAAATACGGGCTTTGAGAGGCCCCGACCATGGCCTAAAGCAAGAAGCGACAAATAAAAGAAGGGGACTAACCTTGCAAGATGGGAAGCTCGCCGACACTTGAAGTTGATCACGTACTTCACCGACCTCGCTGAAACTCACCACGGAACTCTGAAATGAAAGACTAAGAGACGAGATTAGGATCGGATGTCAGAGCAATTCTCAAAAATCAGTGCAAATGACAGAGGTCCCCTCCCATATTTATAGGAATTTGAGGGCCTCAAAGTGGGCCTGGGCCTAAAGCTACGCGACCCATGGCTAGCCCCTAGACAGGCGCGTCTCCCCATGCGCCATCATTACTCCAATCACCCTCGAACGACGCGTCCCATCAATAACATCAATGACAGTAATGGAAATCGATGCGTCGCTTTAAGTGAAACGCCTCGAGTCACTCGGCCTACCTCGGTCTCGGAAGATCGCCAGTATGATGAGAATCGATGCGTAGAACACCTCGAGTCACTCGGCCTACCTCTGTCTCGGAAGATCGCCACGTATGATGAGAATCGATGCATAGAACACCTCGAGTCACTCGGCTCGGCATGAGTCTCTCACGCTCGGGGGTTGGGGGCAAAACGTAAGCAGAAGCAAAACACCGGCTTCAAAAGGTCATCGCGACCTTCCAAAAATAACAAGTCTAGCCCGCCCCAAGGCGACCCGACTTGGGGGCAACTGTTACGGATTGGGCCTTTATTTCAAAGGCCCAACACCACATCCAGATCCATCAACCAATGGTGGAGATTAAAGACCTAGATCCAATGGTTCCCCATTGGGTCCCAAAATCTATAAATAAGCATTCAATGCTAACATTAATGGTACACACTTTTCCAATCCTCTCACTTGTAATTGACCCACTCACTGACTTGAGCGTCGGAGTGTCATTGTAGGTACCACCCCACCTCGGATCGTAGCATCACCCCGGATTGGCCAAGAACTCTAATACCAACTATCTCGCATTGGACCTAGTATTCAAGATCGGATACCAAGTCAGGGATACGGTATCGAACAATTTCTAACTTTGATACTCTTTCCTAAGAATACCTATCACTCATCCTATTATCTTGAGAACTTAACCGACTAATTTGGTCAGGAGCCCCCTGTTATACCCCAATTTTGCCCGATCATTTATCGCAATTGTTTTAGCCCCCGTGTCACAAGTCCATATCATTACGAGAACGACATTTCGAGCGCTGTCTTGTTTTAATTTAGACCGGTTTGTCTAATTGGGCCAATTCTTAGTAAATGGGCCTATGTTCGGTATTTTGGACTTAATTTAGCCCTTTTGATCAAAAAGCCATAAAAATAAGGCTTAAATATGTTTTAGGCCCCTGCAAATATAGGGTGTTTTGGTTTAAGCCCCTGCAAAAATTTTTTTTTGTTAAAAGCCCTTGCAAAATGAAATATTTTGTTATAAGCCCTTCTCAACATATCCAGCAATCATAGCATTCCATGTTAAGGCTAACATTTTAGTCATAGAAGGGCTTATAACAAAATATGTTATTTTGCAAGGGCTTTTAACAAATTTTTTTTTTTGCAGGGGCTTAAACCAAAACACCCTATATTTGCAGGGGCCTAAAACATATTTAAGCCTAAAAATAATAATGAAATAAAATCAGAAAATAAAAAAATATATATTACAATAAAGTATCCAAATAATATAAAAAGCCCAAAAATACAAAAATATCACCAAAAATATACAAAAATAAGAATAATCTAAAAAAATAGAGAAGAACGAAAATAATAAAAGGGGGTGTTAGTAGCATTAACCTTCCGGCCAACAAGCTGCTTGCCCAACAAGTCGACTTGCCCAGTAAGTTAACTTGTCCAGCAAGTCTCTTCACCTAAGCCTTCACCTATAAAAGGAGGCTCTGTCCACAGTGAAAAACACACCACAGTGATTCAACAAGAACACTGCACACATTCTGTCCCTCTCCTAGCGAAGCTCTCGCTCTCTCTCTCCCCCTCCCTTTTTTATTTTTATTTTTCTTTTATTTAGTTTATTTTTAAATATTCATGATAAATATTTTTCACTAGTTGCACTTTTCATTTTTTCTTTTTTGTTAACTTTTCGTTCATATTCAAAGCAAAAACAAAATATTCCTTTTCCTCTCATAAATAAAGAAATATTTTCAAGAACAAAATAGGGGACTAAGTCGACTGTACAGTCGGGTTAGTCTGCTTTTTAGGTCACTAATGAACCGTTACGGATCATGGCCTAAAATCCCTATTTAAAACAAACAAATTTCTAAATTAAAATAAACACAAACACATTTCTTCCCAGAAATCAAATTTTTAAAGTAGGGGATTAAGTCGGCCGTACGCCCGGGTTAGTCAGCGTTCTAGGACGAATGGACCGTACAGATCAAGAGTCCTAAAACCCCTATTCAAATAAAATCAAACCACCATACATCAAACTATCTTCCAAACTTCAAAAAACTCCATTTTCACAAATTAGGGGACTCAGCCAACTGTACAGTCGGATTAGTCATCATTTTAGGAGAAATGAACTGATCACTCAGGAGTCCTAAAATCCCTAAATAAAATACACCAACAAACAAAGTTTTCTACCAAGAACTACGTGTGATTTGATTCTCTACCAAGAGATACGTAGGATCAGAAGGCGGCCGACTTCTGTCAATTGCACTAACAAAAAACCTTTTTCAGTCTTCTCCTAAATAACCATTTTCTTAAATAAAACATCAATTTTCTTCTTTCTCATCAATTCACAATAAAAGGGTAAAAATAAACATTTTCAAAATCAATATTATTTCCTACAATTAATTAGCAGGTAACCTTCATTAGGAAGGATGTCGTGGGGTGCTAATACCTTCCCCACGCATAACCGACCCCCGAACCCAAATCTGGTCTCAAGGACCCTTATCGATTACAAAAGGGATTTTCCAACGTTTGCCCTGAAACTAAATTTTGGTGGCGGCTTCATTTTTGAACCTTCGAGGAATCCTCATCCCGGATTTTTCAGTCGCTACAGTTGGCGATTTCACTGGGGACAATTTAGAGAGTTAAACCTAGTCTTATTAGTTGTAGGATTAGTTGTTAATTTAATTGTTATTTTTACCCTTCCCTTTTTGTCTTTTAATTTTATTGCATATTATTCTTTTGTGATATGAAAACCCTAGGATAGAAGACCACTTTTTTGTATATATGTTTGTTTGTTTTGCAGCTTGGGGGGTATTCTTTATATTTTTCTCCTTCACACACTCCATTATCACACTTTTGCACATACGTGAGAATAGTCCTATACCCGGACTGGAGAATAACCTAAGTTAGAACGAGACTGCGTAGTGATGGCCTACTGGATGTGCGTCCTGTTGGGTGGTCACGAAAGTCTCACCTAGAGTTTGGTCTCTCTTGAGAATGCTGGCACTCCTAATAACTTGCCTATTGTTGTTGATCAGTGTTCTTAACTGGGGTCGCTGGCTCTAGGAACCTTATGTAGGACTCTTTAGAGCTACCCTTTGAAAGGTTCACTTAACAGACAAGCCCTAGACCTATTCTCTAAGGAACCCTCGTAGGACACAAAGGAGCCTTATACCCCTGCATTCAAACAAAAACTGATACATTTTTCCGGTCTTCTAAAAAGAAAAAATTCAAAAAAATCATATTTTATTTTTGCAAGTTATTTTTTAGAAACATATCTCATCAATTTGCATTTTCATCATTCATACCCATCATCATGTGTTATTCATCCATTACATTTTATTTCATAATTTAGAAAAAAAACACGAGCATACTTTTTGAAAAAAATTTGATGAGAGATGAGGCGTTCTTGCAAATACATTTTAATTGATTGTTCTTCCTTGAAAAAGTTTAACCTACTAAATTTCAAACGAGGTCGAACTTAGCTGCAAACTCAAGTTGTTTTCAGACACTCAATCTTCAAAAAAGAATAAGTTATTCACCATTCGCAGCTCGTCCAAATTTTTGTCAGCAAAGCGTTGCATCTCATCCATCCCATGATAAACGATCAAAATAGTCCATTTTGTTAACTAATGTGTTATCAAAAATTCTTCTATCATGTCTCTAACTATGTTAACTCTCTGTGAAGCATTCGTATAGTGAACTTGTATGCGATGTGCATTTGCTCTTGTTTGAGTCAGTTAGTGTCCACACCTTTCCATCCTATCATCATCCCTTGTTCATATCCAGTCTCACCCCGACCACTCCATAAAGTGCATATTCTCCACACAACTTCTTAGTTGACTCGTTGGTTTTGTTCCCAATGATGAAATTTCATAAACTAACACTTGGACCCTCCAAACTGGGGCAAATTTGTGATCACTAGATATCTTGTCAATATTGTATTCCCTTGGTGCAAGTCCTTTACAAAAAAAATAATTAAAAAAAGCCTTTTAGGTTGAAAACTCACGAGAGCAGCCTAAGCAAAAATTAGGGCATATAAAAAGAAATAAAGAAAAAGAGCAGATAAATAAAAATAAATAATTTTTTTTTCCTTGAGTTAGTCTTTGAGAAAACAAGCAATCATGATTTGAAATGAAGTTTGGTCATCTTTTGACAAAAAGCAAAAAAAAAAAATACCCTTTGCAACCCACTTTGAGATAAAAAATAAAAAAAAAATCTTTCAATCACCCTAGACAATGATCTGTTCCCCATTCAAAGATGGTGCACTACTTTCTTCAGTTTATTCAACTCAAGAGAAATAGGCCGTCAAAGAATGAGAATCATATTTCAAAAAAAAAGAGGCAAAAGTCTTGAATAAAAATACGGCATAAATCTTTGAGCTAATACATCATATCATGAAGTGCACCACTGAATAAAAAGATCATTTGTCTCATCAATCCCCAAACACTTTGAGCCCAATCACCCATTTTTTCATAAATTATCAACCACTAGCCACATTGCACCGCAAATAAAAAGATCATTGTCTAAAGCCCTCAAACACCTTATTGTGCCAAATTAGCACTTCTTTCACGAAACTCAAAAATGGACCTCAAACACTCCTTTGGGCCTACTTATCCTTTCTTTCATGAAAGATCATTGTCTAAACCCCCAAACACTTCTTTGGGCCCAATTATCATTTCTTTTCATAAATCCCTAACCGTTGGTACATTACCCCCAACCATTGGCCCCATTACAAACATTTTCTTTCATGAATCCCTAACCATTGGCCCCATTACTAACCTTGTCTTTCATGAATCCCTAATCATTGGCCACATTACCAACCCTTTCTTACATAAACCCCTAACCGTTGGCCACGTTACAACCCTAAACAAGTCCATTCTGATCGATAACTGATTGCTTTTGTTTTCTTAAAGTTTTAGTTTTAGGACAATTGAGTTTATTTATTTACAGTATGTTTGCTCAAAAAAAATATAACAAAAAATAAAGCTAAAAAAAAGCAAAAAAAAAAGAAAAAAGAAAAAGAAAAAAGACTTGCGCTCCAAGATTATTCAAGTCGCACTGATACCAAGACAGGGTTTAGTGATCACCAAGTGAAATTTTCATAATCCATGGGAGTCATCTTAAAAGAACCAAAAGTTTGTACTAGGACCATCACCTAGATCCCAAAGTGGGGCAGTCCCTTCACCTTTCATGCTTCTCGAACTTGGGGAAATTTTCCAGCGTCCGTCTCATTCATATACCACATCCAATACCATATAGCCATACAACCAACTCACAAACCCATTACCCTAACTCTGTAACCTTTCCCCTACCTCACCCAAACTAGAAATATCATTTCAAAGTGGGGCAATCCTGTCACCATTAACCCCTCACTCCGCTCAAAATTGGGGAAATTCGCCCTACACCCATATCATCCCCTTGTCATATTCACATTCATAAAACCATACCGGGGCAATTTCTCAACCCACCATCCTAAACACAGGTTTTCGCAAACTCTAGTCAGGGCAACATTGTCCTTGTCATAGGTTGGGCAACACCAAACTCCATGGGTTGAGACAAAATCTTTTGCCTTCCACCTCTCATTCCAAAGTCACAGCATTACTAATTCATAATTTCCTCTACACCCCTAGTTGTTGTCACCAGTAGACAGGGGCAAGTTATGCATTCACCGTCATCAACTATGAATTAGGGCAGTCCCACATTTCTAGAGTTGGGGAGAACATACATTTCATGACTTTGGCAAAAACCTATCATTCATCCCCTGACGTGTCATATCTGTCCATACCCCGAGTCAACTGGCTCATTCATCTGTATTTGCACTACTCTACATGTTCACTAAAACAATGCTTCAAAAAGAGAGAACACAAGTTACTAATATGAAATTGGAAACTCACTCAGTTAACTTTACGGACTTAAAATTCAATTGTCATGGGACATCATAATCAAATGGAAGAACAATGTGAACGAGTTTGCAAATGCAATCAAATACTTTTGTGCATCAGTGCATGTGAATGACAACCTTGAGGTTGCCACGTCTGAATTCAAACCTTTTCCAAGGAATGATTACTTCTCTGCCTCTCGCATCAAAAGTCTAATTTCTCATCATTACCAAAAAATCTCTCTGCATCATCAATAAATCATAGCATAAATCATTGCATCATGCAATCATGCATCTACCATAGCACCTGCATCTAAGCAATACATTTGCATTCACATGTTATCTGCATTCGTATACATGGCTGATCAATTTTTGTTTCCGATCAGCTCTAGCATCCACAATTCACGGGCTTTTGTAGTTTATCTGCTTTCACATTGCACATTCATCACATTACACGCATGCACACATAACAGTTTGCTTCGATAGACATGCCCAGTGCCGGTCTCATCATTGCCAAAAACTTTCAACATCACTAATCATATCATTGTACCATGCATTCGTGTGCTTCCTTTCATTCATCATTGCCAAAACCTTCTTTATATCACTAATCATATCATCATACCATGCACGGCATTCGCGTCAAAGCATTACATTTGCGTCGCATTCGCACTTTGCATTTCATACACCCATATTATACTAAGGAAAAAAGGAGAGGAAAAATCTCTCATTCCATTACATTCATCATTAATCAGCACAATCACATTCACATGTTATCTGCATTCACATACGTTGTTTGTCAACCTCCATGTTCCACCAACTTCGACCCACATCACCCGCCACGTTTCATTCATCCCATCGGACACCTACCATTCCGCATACCCATATTGCACACATGCATCATCCATCGCATTTTTAGACATGCAAAATATAGATTGCTTTTCCCTTCTCAGGTAAATGCATTCATTAGGTATGTCCTAGGCAAGTACGCCATGTGTCAATCCTAATACTTTGTTTCCTCAAAGTCAGTGCTACAAGCACTGGTCTCATATGACAATTCAGAGTATCGGACCCCCAGCGGTTCCTCAAAGCCCCAGTGCACCTTCAGACCCCCAGAGGTCCAATCCAGATCGCACGTCGGCATCGAGCACCGACGGATCATCCGGCCCCAGGACCTTCAGACTAGTTGTGTCAGCCTAAGACATAGTGGACGTCATTCGTGATCCGTTCTAGACCTGATGTTATTAACGGCCGCTCGAAAAAGGCCACCCCTGGACCCCGGCAGTCCTTCAAAGCCCCAGTGCACCTTCGGACCCCAAATGGTCCTTCAGGGTTTAGGCAACCCCTTGGAGCCCCAGTGCTCCCTTAGAGCCCAAATGCTCTTTTAGAGCCCAGTGCTCCTCCAGATCCCCAGTGATCATTTCTTTATTGTTCTCCGTTAACACGCCAAGTGTTAGTCGTCCCTGTTTTCCCTAACTTATCTCAATCATAATCAAAATCATGGAATTATAATCATAACAATCATTGGGATTCCTTTGACCTCAACCTCATGTGACACATGGTCCATTTTATCATGAAACATAAGCAAGAAATGTTTTAACCAATCTATCAAGGAAGACATCACTTATTTACTTTGATTTAACACACCTATTTTCACATAAATCGTGGCTCAGGGAAAACCTTTATACTTCAATCAAACATGAGCAATTCCAATGAACTACAGTTATTTTATCATTACATAACGTTGGGGAAGGGATTATGATGGATTTGGAATCAATTAGGAAGGTTTTGGACACAGTCTTAAAATTGGAACAGAAACATACGCACGACCCGTGCTGAAAGATGCACGATCCGTGCGCTAAATGAGACTTTTGTAGGCACGTAACCGAAGGAAGCGCACGACCCGTGCACTGAGGGCGCACGGTCCGTGCTGGTTACACAGGCTTGCAAAAATGCCATTTCGTGCAAATTTTGATTTTGTTTCGTGTCCAAACTTCGTTCCGATCGATACCTAACTCATCAACCTTCAATAATAGCACAAAATCCAGTCCAAACAAACAATCCACAAAATAATATTCATTTATCATTAATCAATCAATCATTCATTTTCAATCCATCAAACATTCATAACGAAACACACTTTCGCAAATTCACGGTTTTTGACTCGAACATTAAATTCACGGTTCAAAGAAACGAAACCCAGCACACATTTCAGTCATATACAGTATTTGACACGAACATTAAATCCCTAAGCGAGTATAGAACTCACCCAGAGCGACGAAAAACTCGAACAACGGAAGACGCGATCAAACTCTCCCCAAACCGAACTATTTCTGGACAGCATCTGGGAGCAGTTATGGGATGAGCATAAGTTATTCAATTTCTAACCAAACTGATATGGTTCAAGTCCCAAACTGATATGACGAGTATTCAGGGAATTACAGATAAAATACCAAGACTGGTTCGAAAATATTACTGTGACAAAATGGAAACTTGTACTTAAATTTTCTCCCTTAATACTCAGTCAAATCAACTGGTTCTTGTGTCTAACTTGAAGGAAGTTGTGTCTAGTTTCTAAAGCAACCAAAATGAACTTTAAAGGAGGTCTGTACAGTGAGTTACGAAAGAAATACCAGAGGGTGTCAAAACTGTTTTCTGTAGACCTTGCTGTGAGTTGATTTCTTCAAATTCACCACCAAGGATCATGAATACAAGCCCCAAAAATGTTCCAATCACGAACCCAGCTCCTAAACTTTCACTCCAAGGTTCTGAAACTACAATGTGGCTTCCCTAAACTGACATGCAAGCTACTAGTAACCTCTAAGCTCCATTTTTTCTCACATGCAACTCAAATCCAAACTTCAAAATGCTCCATTTTTAGTGACTTTGAGCTTGATGGTTTATAAATGGTGGTTTGAGAAGGAGGAGGAGTTAGATGGCGATTCTGGTATCAACATATAGCGGAGGAAAAATGGTGAAGGATGGCAAGAAGAACACTTGCATGCACCAAGGTTATGAGAATTTCCCTCTACTTCTTCTCTCTTCTCTCCATTCGCATTCTCCTCTCTCTTTTGTTCTTATTTTCTGGTTTTTTATGAATTCCAGCATGTGAGTGTGTTGTGTCTTTGACCAAGTGAGCTGAAGGCATTTTACAAGGAAAAGACTATTGTGCCCTTCTACTTAACTCTCCTCTCATTCCACTTAAATTCAAATAATTAACAATCCAACAATTATACTCAACTCATATCATTAGCAATTTTATTAGCTATCACATATTCTTTGACACACTATGTTGTTTAGGTTAGCTAATCAATTAGTCATAACCGCTAACTAGGAAAAATGACTGTTTTTCCCTTTAGACTATAATTCCCATTTAAACCTCAATTTAACCATTCAATCACAATCCATCACTTGATTTATGTATTAGCAATTAATTTAGCTAATCAAGTAACTTATTACTTCTCGCTAATTTCATTTAACAAAATTAGCCAAATTTGGGCTGTTACAGGCCCCGACCATCCAATGGACCAGATCCCGCGAGCCCTGAAGACCGCAGTAGAGACCTCCCCATCGTCTATAAATACGGACCCTGTAACACCCCAATAATTCCTAACTTGTAGAAGTTACCAAATGCACTACTGGCATACATCAGAGTACTTCCTGTTCTAAATACTGAACACATACTAATACCTCGATGCTAAAAACCATCAAGCGCACTTACATAACTTAACATAAATACATAAAGCGTTCTTACACCACTCAAACTAGTGTTCAGTACCAAAATAGAAAGTATGCGGAAGCGATTTACAACTTTAACAACATAAGTCGTACAATCGAATATTCTAAGATACAAAAGGAAATACATGACATAATAAATAAAAGCGTCAGCAACTCCTCAAGCGTCTCCATGACCATGCCTCATCATCTTCAACTTAGCCTGCAACTCTGAAAAACAACAACATATGAATTTCATAGTAATAGCATCATAACATCATTGGGTGAGGTTGGGGAAGGGATTGGAATGCAATTGGAACCGTTTGAAATGGCCTAAAACACATTTTCAAGGAGGGTACTCGAAGACCACGCACGGTCCGTGCCCAGGGGCGCATGACCCGTGCATTCCTGAGAGACTTAAAAGATTTTACACCGAACAGAGCGCACGATCCGTGCTCCTTAGGTGCACGATCCGTGCGATGTCCAAAACTCATCTCAGGCTCCCTGCGAACAACTAGCACGGTCCGTGCCCCCATAAGGCACGATCCGTGCGCGTTCAACAGTAGCCCAGTTTTGCTGTTTTCTTGCACGATACCATTCCGTTCCGATTCCGATGTACTTTCCGATCGAAATTCCCACATTACACGCACACAATCAATTCAACATCAGTCCAGCAATCATCCCAAATCAATCAACAATCATAACAGCAATTCTTAATTCCATTAAATCAATCTCACAATTCAACAATCCGAACGATGTTTTCATAAAATGCTTTGATACCGGTTTTCATATAACGCGAGACCAAAACTCAGAATACAAGACACATGACCATAAATCCCTAGTGAGTATAGAACTCACCTCTTTGGAGACAAAACGCAATTGACACCGAGACCTCGCGAACACGGACAAATGGTGACTCACAAACTCTCTCAAATCCGCTCCAATACTCTCTCAACCGAAAACCGAGCTTCCCTATTGCTTGAACTCTAAACCCAAACACTGAGATGACTCCTAGATTGCTCCAATTCGTGATATAGGTACTGAAGTTGGTTCTAATACTCTCTAATTCAACATGCAACAGTTTAGATTTCTGGTTTTGGCTAAGTTGTGCTCTTGGGGTCATCAATGGTGATTTGGCATTGGAGGGGGCGATGATGATGTTGCTGGAATCAGAATGATGGAAATGAAGAGGTGGTTCCAATGGTGATCAAAAGGGAAACATGCATTCAGAATTGGGTTGTCTCTCCCCTTCTCCCCTTCCCCTCTCTCTCGCACTTCCCCCTTTCTCCCTTGGTCATGTTTTCAGATTTTTAGAAAATGAAGTGTGCTTCTGAATTTGGCTCAGCTGGAGGTTTATAAAAGGGTAGTGTAAAAGACAAGTTTTCCCTTCTATTAATCATTCTATTCCTTATGACCCCTCTCAGTTCTAATTACCCTAAGTTGATGCAATAAGTCTTAAATAAACACACAATTTCTCACACTTATAAATCAATAAATTTATTTTCAACAAACTCGATAAATCACTCAATATAATTTCATGGCAATATATATATATATATATATATATATATATAATAGTAAAAATATGGGATGTTACATTCACCCCAACTTTTAAAAATTTTGTCCTCAAAATTGGACAAAATATACCTTTTGCCGAACCATCATCAGCTTTGCCTTTCTGAGTGTCCATCACGTAGATCCTTCCGCGTGCGGGGGTAGCATTTTCCTCTCTATTCCTCTTCTTTGCTGGACACTCGTTAGCGTAATGCCCTTCTCCTTTGCAATAATAACACACATTTAATCCCGAACGACACTCTCCACTATGAGGCTTTCCGCACTTCAGACACTTACCGGACCTTAGGAATTCAGACTCTATTGCTTGTTTTCCTTTGTTGGAGTTACTCTTCGGCTCATCACTTGGGGTTGGCAATTCCAATGCCTTCTTCTTCTCCTTCCTATACGCTTTCCTTTCTTCATACAATCTGTTGAGATCCGCTTCAGCAACATATGCCTGCTGCACCAAGGCAGCGTAGCTGGTCATAGCATAAGAGCTGAGACCCTGGGCTACAGCAGCACGAAGGCCTGACCTGTACATCTGCATCTTCCACTCGTCATTCGGTGCATGCTTTGCTAGCTGATAGAACTGAGACAGCCTCTCAAACTTGGCGGTGAACTCGTCCACCGACATCTCTCCTTGCCTCATATTTACAAACTCGGCCTGCTTGCTTAACTTCATCACCGGAGGGAAAAAGTGACCAATAAACATTTCCTTGAAGTTGATCCAGGTAACCGGAGTTCCCTGATTCACCTTCAATTCATGGGCATTGGTCCACCAGGTCTGAGCATCTTCCTCGAGCATATGTGCGACAAAGAGAGCATCTTCTTCTTCGCTGCATTGAAGAGTCCTAAAAATATTTTCCATCGAATCCAACCAGAAATGGGACACCATCACCTCAGGCCCTCCCTTAAAACTCTGGGGATTCATCTTCTGAAAACGAAAATAAGCTCTATTTGGATCTTCCGGAGGAGGTTGTTGAACATTCGGTTGCCGCTGATTCATCGCCTCATGATGCATCTGCATCATGTCCTGCATCATCTTCTGTTGATTCTCGATCACATTCTGCATCCATTCGGAATGGGGATCGACGGGTACGCTTCTCCTACCTCTACCAACCATGATTCTGCGAAATATGCACAAAGTGTTTAGTTGATCAGGCTAAACGTCTAATAGCATACTAAGAGGAATCACACTTTGAAGACATAAGAGACTCTTGAGTTCTAAGCCCGACTAGGTCGAACTGCTCTGATACCAACTGTAACACCCCAATAATTTCTAACTTGTAGAAGTTACCGAAATGCACTACTGGCATACATCAGAGTGCTTCCTGTTCTAAATGCTGAACACATACTAATACCTCGATACTAAAAACCATCAAGCGCACTTACATAACTTAACATAAAATACATAAAGCGTTCTTACACCACTCAAACTAGTGTTCAGTACCAAAATAGAAAGTATGCGGAAGCGATTTACAACATTAACAACATAAATCGTACAATCGAATATTCTAAGATACAAAAGGAAATACATGACATAATCAATAAATACGTTAGCAACTCCTCAAGTGTCTCCATGACCATGCCTCATCATCTTCACCTTAGCCCGCAACTCTGAAAAACAACAACATATGAAGGGTGAGACAACTTGTCTCCGTGAGTTCTATCGAGACCCCTTACTAACTCTCTCGGTTCAATTATGCTTGATTCATAATTCATAGTCCTAATAGTTGACTATGTGGCTAACAATGACGTTGTCCTCATAACCTTCAAGCCGGTTACGAGAGGCAACACTAAACATGATTTTTAGCATGTCACCGGTCATTTGGCAAAATAAAATCCCTGTGAACCCAATCCACTAATCACTAGTGGGCAAACCTCATGGGGCCTAGGTTCATAGGGCTCATGACTTCCCCTCCCCTAGCACACTAAACTGAAATAGGGTCGTCACCCTAACTGAACTGATGTATATATTTTAATATACTTTAATATGATCATAACATAAAACATAACCTGACATGAACATAACTTTAACCTTATACTTAACATTAGGATCCTTAGTCCGTCTTGTCTTATCATAAAGTGATCTCTCTCGTGATTACTAATCTACTTAATCCAACCCATTAAACATTCGGTCCAAACATGATCATATCAATCACACTCAACATAATCATAACATGACAATCAACTTCATACAATGAACTTAACTTGATCATAATTAACCTCATAACATTAACATGATTTAGAACATTAAGTTAACGTCAATCATAATCAATTTCATAGTAATAGCATCATAACATCATTGGGTGAGGTTGGGGAACACACACGGTCCGTGCCCAGGGGCGCAAGACCGTGCGTGCCTGAGAGACTTAAAAGATTTTACACCGAACAGAGCGCACGATCCGTGCTCCTTAGGCGCACGATCCATGCGATGTCCAAAACTCATCCCAGGCTTGTAACGCCCCAATTTTATTTAAATGTTAAATTAATTGTTTGGGTGATTTATTTGGTTAGATTTATTTGATAGATTTAATTATATAAATTAAGTGGTAAAAATAAGATAATAATAAATAAGTGTGTTTAGTAGGGAGGCCTTGTTAGTAATTAGATTGAATAAAATAAGAGGACTGGATGAAAAGGGCTTAAGTGATTTAATTAAAATAGCCCATGGCCCATAACATTAGACCTAGGCGCTTAGGTGAAGCAAAACCTAGGGTCTTAGAGAGCATTAGCGAATTTTAGAAAGAAAGAAAGGAGAGGAACGTAGAAAACAAAAAGAAAGAGAGCAACACGTGAAGGAGAAAGAAAAGGGAGGCTTCGCGAATTGGAGGGAGAAGAATCACAAGGCTTGTTGCTGTGGTTCTTGGTGATTGGTGAAAGGGTCCTCATCTTCAATCAATTCTTGAGGTAAGGGTGGGTTTAACTTTGATAATGGGTTTATGATGGGTGTATGGGTAGTTAAGGGGTCCTCTTTTCATCTACAATAGGATATGTCGATGGGGGTGATATGTGGTTAGTTTCTAGGATGATTTTCTTGAGTGATTTTGGGTAGGGTTATGTTGTGTTCATGTTTGGTAACCCTAGGAGCTGAAACCATGTTGATTGAGGTTGGAATGGATATGATATAGACCATATATGCAAGGTGCTTAATGTTTTGTTTGATGATTTTATTTGCTGTTTTGATTTTGATGATTTTCGTGGTGAGCATTGATGGTTGGTATTATATTGGTAAATTAGTGTTGCTGAATTAATTTGGTGATTTTTGGTTGGTGGGAACTCAAAATTTGATGGATCCCTATGGCCTGGGCGCCTCCTGCTGTTGCTGGGAAAACTGTTCCCAGGCGCCCCTGTCCTGGGCGCCAAGCGCCCAATGTTGTTGTTCTGCGTTCCAGGTGCAAGGCGCCCCTGTCCTGGGCGCCAAGCGCCACTGTCTGTGTTGTGTTCCAGGCGCCCCGGTGCTGGGCGCCAAGGGACAGGATGTTGCCAAATTTTTCCGAACTCGTTTTTAACGTAACTTTTCACTCGGGTGTCCAAATTCGACGGTTCAAAATGCGTTGGAAAGCTTATTCAGAGGCCTAACTGAATATTCTACTTTTAAGGCAAAATAAATCAATTATTGTTACTGTCTTGCTGATTCTATTTAGTATGTGAGCCGCTGCTTTACGAAAATAAATTTGTGCCGTTGCACAGAAAATGAGATGCCGTTTCCATGTTATAAATGTGCTGTTTGGATGCTGTTATGCAATTAAATGTTGCTGTTTTTGGAACTGATTTGACTGCTGTCTTGTTGGAGAGACGTGTTGCTGTTTTTACGGAAAAATGCCTTGCTGTTTTATAAAGAATAAGTGCTGACTTGCGATTTAATGTCACTATTCACATGCTGTATTGTCGTTGTTTTATAATGGGATATGTTGCTCTCTTCTCGGAATAAATAGTGTTATTTCATAATGGAACATGACTTTTTTTTCCTTGAACAATAATAGTGTTGTTTGCGCTAGAGTATGTGCCGTCGGTTAAGATAAAAGGTGTCGTTTTCTTTAAGTTGCTAATGTTGCTGTTTTACCGTTGTCCTTGCTGCTGTTGTTGAGTAAAAATAATGTTGTCTTACGTATTGTCGTGCTACTGTTCTTGTGATGTTGTTGGTGCTGTTTAGCATATACTTGTCGACGTGTTTTGCGTGTATTGCCACTATTTCTATGTTGTGCTGATGCCGTTTTACGAGGTAGTTGTGATACTACAACACGAGATATCTTATGAAGTGAATTATAAGGAGGTACGACGTTATAGTAGTTATTAATTAAAATTACGAGGTAGCGGTGATGCTACACCACGTGGTATTTTATGAGGTGATTTATAATGAGATATGATCTTATAGTATTTGTTAATTAAATACTTTGAGTTGTATAACTGGCGCATGAGTCATGAGTCGCATTATCATATGCATCATTCGAGGTAGCTGTGATGCTACAACACGTGATTAATTTGGTGTTTCGCCCGTCGTGGCTTATCTTACGAGATCGGTACCGCATGCATATGCCCAGAGGGGTTGCATTGTTGCATAGTCATACATAAATATATAACGTGTCTTGGTGTTGACTTTCTGGGTTGCGAGTCGGTGTCTTGTGTGATGTTTTCGTTACGAGGTGGCTGTGATGCTACAATACGTGGTATCTTTATGAAGTGAGTTATAACGGGACATGATGATGTAATATCCATTAATTAAATAGTTTGAGCTTGCGTGGTGTTATGATGTTTTAACTTCTGTGTTATCGTGATTTACATGCTGCTTATATACCGCTATCATTTACCTATTATTTCTGTTAAGCTCACCCCTTCTGCTTGGAATGTTGCTCTATTGTGGCAACGCTGCAGGTGATCGTTAGCGCTCGTGGAGGATCTATTAGGTGTGCCTTCCTTCTCGTTGAGTCCGAGTCAGCTCTGATGTGTAACACCGGGGCGGGGTTTAGTTTTCGTTTTGCAAACTATTTCGGTTGTTTTGAGAGTTTTGGCTTAATGCCTATTTATTTTGGAGTTTGACTTGGTGTCTTATTTAATTGGAGATGTTAAATGATTTTTGTGATTCCGCTGCTTAGAGATTAATTAATTATATTTTTGAGGATTTATTTTAAATCAAATTGAAGTTTTTATGCGGTGAAAAATGTAGCCCCCTCGTGGTGACTCTGATAATTGCGTGTTTAATTAATATTAGAAAAAGGGGGTGTTACAAGGCTCCCTGCGAACAACCAGCACGGTCCGTGCCCCATAAGGCACGATCCGTGTGCGTTCAACAGTAGCCCAGTTTTGCTATTTTCTTGCACGATACCATTCCGTTTCGATTCCGATGTAATTTCCGATCGAAATTCCCACGTTACAGACCCAGTGGTCACATCAGGTAGTTACTAACTTCTAAGCATCCAATTTTCTCTCATTTGGTACTCTTTTTGACTTCTAAGTACTGATTTTGGCATCAGAGTGTCTGCAGTTACCAACCCCCCTCCGACTTGGGGCAGGAGTGGACAATTTCGACTCATCCATCTACCAACTTCCCAACTCGGCGCACTCAACGTGTCCGACTCCAGGAAAGGTACAGAACATCGGTGACCACAATGGGACCATCTCATCCCTCCCTACATGCTCGTCCACTTTTCTTGTATGGGGCCCTGAGCAATGCCAGCGAACCGGGAGCAAACTCATTTCATGGAAACAGGGGAACCTTATCCTCGGAATATGCCAACTCTAGTGGGGCATATTGAGATCCTCTCCCCGGACGAAGACCCAATTCTGACTCCCCTGTCTCCATCAGCTCCCGCCGAGGTAGTACGACAGCTGATTGACCTGATCGACAACAGCACGAAGAACGTCGAACATCATGAGGCATGCGTATCCCAGATGGAGGTGGAAATGGCGGCAGTACGGGCCAACACCGTGGTCGACTTCTGGTGTCGTCGCGCCAGGTCCTCTTAGGGGACCGTGGCATCGAGGCGCCATCAATCACCAGTTTGGCGCAGGTTACATAATCGCTCACTGCCCCGACGAGGCCGAGTCTCAGGGTCTCCCCCAGTTCGCCTCTGAATTAATCTGACTCCACCTACAAGCCAGACAGGTCTCCACGCCTGAGCTCCTCGTTTGACTCCCCGACTCCCACCGACGCTCTCGACGTTTCTCCAGATCCCCCCAAGGCAGAAGGGGAAATTATCTGTCAAGACCAAAGCAGGCCCCGCGTCAACACGATCGTTGAGATTCCGATAGAGGACTCAGGGGAAATCTGTAACACCCTAAATATTTAATTAAATTATTTAATTAAGTATTTAGGAATCTGATTTAATTAATTGGATATAATTTAATTATTGGAAATTATATTAAAAATTGTGTAGGTGGTATTAGGAGATGGAGGCGCCAATTAGCTAGACTTGGGCTTAAGTGAAAAGCCCAAGCCCGTGATCCATATGATATGCGAAGTGGTGAGGTCTTGTGAGGCTAGGGTTTTGGTGCTAGTATTCGCGAATTGAGAGAAAAGAGAATAGAGAGAAGAGTGAGAAGGCCGTAGAGAGGAGAAGAGAAAGGAGAAGGGCGCGAGCTCAAGGAGGAGGAGGGGACGTGATCTTGTTGCGGTGTTCTGTTCGTGTCTTGTCTCTAGGGCTTCTATTCTTCAAAATTTGAGGTAAGGGGATGTCCTATCAATTTATATAATAGGTCCTATGATAGGTTTTAGGTAGTGATAGCCTAGATTTAACCATGATCGTGATTATGCTTGTGAATTCATGTTCTTGTTGGTGATATATGCGTGATGTTCATGGTTTGTGGCTGAAAATCCAATTTTAGTGTGGCATGGGCGCCTAGGGCGCCATATGTTTGATGGATGTTGCTGAATTTTGATGTTTGATGGATGCTTTTGATGATTGGATATGTGCTCATGAATCGTTGTAAATTGGAGTTGTGATTGGTCATGTGAAAATTTGAAGAAAAATATATATGCTGAATTTTGTGTTGAAATTGTGTTGCTGGAATTGTGCTGGGCGATGTGCGCGTGTTGCAGTGTGTGTGTGTGGAGCGCTGGGCGCTGGGCGCCTGTGTGTGTGTGTGTGTTGCGCTGGGCGCCAGGCACTGGGCGCTGGGCGCCAGTGTGTGCGTGTGTGTGTGTGTTGCGCTGGGCGCTGGGCGCCCGTGTGTGTGTGTGTGTGTTGCGTTTTGCTGGGCGCCCAGGGCGCCAATTTTTCAGAACGTTCCCAAATTTTTAGAAAACTGTTTTCGCTATATCTTTCGACTCGGGTGTCCGTTTTAAGCGTTTCGAAAAGTGTTGGGAAGCATTTTCAGTTGTCTATCTGTGTGTATCATTTTTAAAAATAAAAACTTATAATTTCTGAAGGTTGCTGGGCGCCCCAAGTGGCTGTCCCCGGTGGTCGTTGTTGTGACATTGAAAGATCGTTTTGGTGCCTTTAAAAATCCCCCGTTTTGCGTATGATCACAGTTTTAACGTTTTAGTGCCAAAAGCGATGATTTTGACGATGATGCCCTCAGTGGCTAGTTAAATGACCTTTTTGCCCTTAGTGGCCAATGTTGTTGATAATGATGTGTAAATGACGATGATGCCCTCAGTGGCTAGTTAAATGACCTTTTTTTGCCCTTAGTGGCCAATGTTGTTGATAATGATGTGTAAATGACGATGATGCCCTTGGCGGCTAGTAAATGACGTTTTTACCCTCCGTGGCTATTGTTTGAGTTGATGATGTTTATGAATAAGTGACGATGAAAACAAGTGACGTTGAGGCTTAAAAGGCTAAGTGATGATCAGGCCCAAAAGGCTAAGTAACGTTGTTGTGTGTAAAATGTGAATTGACAGGTGCTGTGCCTCTTAATTGGCAAATTGGTAAGTGACGGGTCACACTGTTGACCGTGATTGTGTGTTTGTGCGTGGTGCATGTCATAGTGTCTCATGCCTCTCATATGCATAAACCCAGTGACGTTTTGAGGCCCAAAAGGCTAAGTGACGATGAGGCCATAAAGGCTAAGCGACGTTTGTGAAAAGGTACCTCATGCATATGCCCGCGAGTGGGTTGCATTTCATATGCCTACATGACATAGTGATAAGTTATTGTAGTGATGTGATTGATGATTGTGATGTGATTATTTTAGAGCTGTGACTTGACTTATTGCTTATCATGTGATTTATTATATGGATTGAATTGGACTCACCCTTCTGTTTGAATGTTACCCCTATGCGGTAACGTGCAGGTGATTGCGAGTGAAGGACTAGGTACCTTCACTACTTCGAGTCGAGTCGTCACGCTCTGATACGTAGCACTCAGGGGGGGGGGGGACGAACTTGAAGTTTATGAATGATTGCGGTTGTTATGTCTTTATTGACGATTCTGATTTATTTTGTTATTCCGCTGCGTAGTTGGTTTTATTGACGTTAAGTTTTATTTGCAATGATAACTGTGGTTTTGAGACTCTCCTTTTAGTGACGTGCTACGTGAAGCATGATTATTGTGTTTGAGCTGTTTTATTTAGAAGCGTTGTTTTATTGAAGTATGTGTAACATCCTTTGCGAGGAAAAGAAATTTTTTGAAACTCTGATTTTTATAAACAAATTAATGGGTAGAAAAGGGGTGTTACATTAGTGGTATCAGAGCAATGGTTGGTCCGTCCGGCCAAGTCGTCGAGTCGTTGTGTCGGTGTACGACCAACTGTTGTCTTTTAAGTGCTGACCAATATCTGTGTTGCAGGTGAGCCAAGAGTTGCTAATGGTAAGTGAACTAGTGGGGGAGATGCCCCTACTGGTACTGTGTGTTGTATTGCATTTCCGTGTGTGAACTTTGTGTCCCTGTTGTTGGTTGCTGGTCTTTAACTTCTTGCGGAACGAATTCTGATTTCGTTTGTGTGGTTTTCAATAACTTACCTTGTTGTTTAATATTTACATGTGTTTCGACTGGTTTAAATTTGTTTCGACACTAGGTCTTGTATGAACTCTTGGGTGGTGTGTCTTGATGTGGAGTCTAAGTGCATTGTGAAAATTGGTTGGTAAATTACGTCAAGCTGTTACCCGACACACAAAAATGTTCTGATCACTCTAAGTGATGTCGTCCATGCTTAAAAATGTTGAGTTTGATGTTCCTTGATTTATAATTGTTTCCCATGATGAGACTGTCTGTATTTATTTTAAGGAATTATGACATCTTTTGCGTTAGTTGTTTATTTTTGGTGTTGTTCCTGATTGTTTTGACATGCAGTGTTGTACATGTAGGGTCCTCATGAATTGTTTTGCAATTTCCATGCTACTTGGAGTTTGATATTGTACGCTTGGATTTTATGAAAATTTTTTATCGTTACTTCTTGAATCGTGTTACGTGGTTTTGAGATCTGAAAAGTAAAATGATTTCTGAAATTGTTTTGAAATGTCTAATGGATGATTTTACGATTGGATACTAAAATTAGTAATAAAATCTATTTTTAATGAATGAACGTGGGTGTTGATGTGGTGGAGATCAAAGGAAGTAAAATTATTTTGACTTAGGATTTTAAATGAGGAAGTATAGAGGTGAAGTTTTGTTGGATTGGAAAATGATTTTTCTAGTTAGTTTTATTTGAAAAAGAGTAATGATTTGTTGTTGTGTCGATTTTTAAAAACCTTGTCAAAAATGATTTGATGACGATTTTGAAACTAGTATTGGGTTTCTTTGGGAGCAAAAATGTATTAGTATGTATGAGACCTTGTGTGCTCTATGATGTTTAAATTGGTTAAGAAATTTGGCGTGCTCTATGTATTGTTTGATTTATATGGAATATGTATTGCTTGTAATTTACATAGCGAGTGTGTTGAAGTGATTGATGTATTTTAATTGGTTGGTATATGATTATTGGGAAGTTTAAACTATGCTTGATGGCTGAATTTGTGGCTGCTTGGATGCTTAATTTGTTGCTAAGCTCACTGTGTAGGCACTTTCTGAGTAGGTTTGAATTTCGGCTAAACTGGGACTGTTTTACTGATTGATAAATCATAAAACTTACAATTTTAGAAACTAGACTGAACGCTGGTCATTTTGGCTTTGGTTTGGTCGCATTTGGAGTAGTATAGCTCCAGTTATGGGCTTCGCAAGTTAGGGTAAAATTTTGGGGACCGTCTGGACATAGGGTCAGTGTTTTGATTGTGGTGTTTTCAAATGAACTCCTTTTCGAATGAATCCAATTTCTTTGAAAACTAGACAAAATTATTTGCTGTTTAGGCCGAGGTTTCGTGTTATTTGGGTTTGTCTTGGGCATTGTAGAAGAGTCACAACTTTGGACACAGTCGCTGCCCCATTTTCTGGACCTACTGCCTTGTTTGCGGAAACTGTGCTATTGAACTCATCATTTTGAAATTCTAAAAATATAGCCAGAAACTAGACTCCGTAAGTTTTCCGTAGAGGGGTTGTTTGCTAAATTCCAATGTCGTTTGATAGGGTAAATAAATTGTTGAAGTTTATGTGTGAGTGCTGGAATTTCCTGCGTTGCTTAGTTTATGCTGTAATTGTAACGGAAAAATGTTTTTGCAATATCTTTTGACCCAGGAGTCTGATTCGAGTAAACTAAAATGTTTCGGAAAGCTTATTCAGAGGCCTAACTGAATATTCTAATTTCAAGGCAAAATTGGCTGTTTCTGGTGTCGTTGATTTTTAGGCGTGTCGGTCGAATTAAATTGTTGTAGTGTTGTCGGTGGCTTAGAGCCCCAAGTTGTTATTGTGTTGTCAGTGGCTTAGTGCCCCAAGTCGTTGTTGCTGTGTCCGCGCCTTGGTGCCCGAAGTTGTTGATGTGTTATTGATTATAGGATTGTTGGTCCCGGAGTTGTCTCCGACGTGTTGCTTTGTTGTTGCTTGTGGTTGCCTCGTTAATAATGTTGATGTTTAGGTGTTGTCTTGGGTACCGCCGAATGGCCCAAGTTATATTGTTGTTGATTTGTTGATGTGGGCCGATGGCCATTATTGATTAGTACGCCGCTACTATGCCCCATGCGTTGTTTTTGTTGATGATGTTGCTTTGCTGTTGGTTTGTCGTTGTTGATGTCGCCTGAGTGGCAATTTTAGTTGTTGATGTCGCCTGAGTGGCAAAGTTGTTTGTTGATGTTGTTGTCATGTTGCTAAATTATGAGGCTTGTTGTACGACTGTTATGCACCCTGTGAGTTTCGTCGTGATGCTGTGATGATTGATGTATTTTGTTATCCTTAAGGGTAGATGAGTGAGGTAGAATGCGAGCTAGTTTATCAGAGTAGCGCAGCGGAGTAGAGAGTGAGCCTGATTATTACTACTTGAAGTTACCTGGCCGAACAAGTAGGAGGGACGGCCGCCCAAGCACTTACCGCCGGTAATCAAAGCAATAGTAATCAGCATGATAGATAGCACTAGTTGTCTAGGTGGCCTTTAGAGGGAGAGTGTTGGCGTTGACAGGTAAATTTCGAGGACGAAATATTCTAAGTGGGGGAGAGTTGTAACACCCTAAATATTTAATTAAAAAATTTAATTAAGTATTTAGGAATGTGATTTAATTAATTCGATATAATTTAATTATTGGAAATTATATTAAAAATTGTGTAGGTGGTATTAGGAGATGGAGGCGCCAATTAGCTAGACTTGGGCTTAAGTGAAAAGCCCAAGCCCGTGATCCATGTGATATGCGAAGTGGTGAGGTCTTGTGAGGCTAGGGTTTTGGTGCTAGTATTCGCGAATTGAGAGAAAAGAGAATAGAGAGAAGAGTGAGAAGGCCGTAGAGAGGAGAAGAGAAAGGAGAAGGGCGCGAGCTCAAGGAGGAGGAGGGGACGTGATCTTGTTGCGGTGTTCTGTTCGTGTCTTGTCTCTAGGGCTTCTATTCTTCAAAATTCGAGGTAAGGGCTTCTATGATAGGTTTTAGGTAGTGATAGCCTAGATTTAACCATGATCGTGATTATGCTTGTGAATTCATGTTCTTGTTGGTGATATATGCGTGATGTTCATGGTTTGTGGCTGAAAATCCAATTTTAGTGTGGCATGGGCGCCTAGGGCGCCATATGTTTGATGGATGTTGCTGAATTTTGATGTTTGATGGATGCTTTTGATGATTGGATATGTGCTCATGAATCGTTGTAAATTGGAGTTGTGATTGGTCATGTAAAATTTGAAGAAAAATATATATGCTGAATTTTGTGTTGAAATTGTGTTGCTGGAATTGTGCTGGGCACTGGGCGCCCATGGGCGCTGTGCGCGTGTTGCAGTGTGTGTGTGTGGAGCGTTGGGCGCGGGGCGCCAGGCGCTGGGCGCCAGTGTGTGCGTGTGTGTGTGTTGCGCTGGGCGCCAGGCGCTGGGCACTGGGCGCCCGTGTGTGTGTGTGTTGCGTTTTGCTGGGCGCTGGGCGCCCAGGGCGCCAATTTTTCAGAACGTTCCCAAGTTTTTAGAAAACTGTTTTCGCTATATCTTTTGACTCGGGTGTCCGTTTTAAGCCTTTCAAAAAGTGTTGGGAAGCATTTTCAGTTGTCTATCTGTGTGTATCATTTTTAAAAATAAAAACTTATAATTTCTGAAGGTTGTTGGGCGCCCCAAGTGGCTGTCCCCGGTGGTCGTTGTTGTGACATTGAAAGATCGTTTTGGTGCCTTTAAAAATCCCCCTTTTTGCGTATGATCACAGTTTTAACGTTTTAGTGCCAAAAGCGATGATTTTGACGATGATGCCCTCAGTGGCTAGTTAAATGACCTTTTTGCCCTTAGTGGCCAATGTTGTTGATAATGATGTGTAAATGACGATGATGCCCTCAGTGGCTAGTTAAATGACCTTTTTTTGCCCTTAGTGGCCAATGTTGTTGATAATGATGTGTAAATGACGATGATGCCCTTGGCGGCTAGTAAATGACGTTTTTACCCTCCGTGGCTATTGTTTGAGTTGATGATGTTTATGAATAAGTGACAATGAAAACAAGTGACGTTGATGCCTAAAAGGCTAAGTGATGATCAGGCCCAAAAGGCTAAGTGACGTTGTTGTGTGTAAATTGTGAATTGACAGGTGCTGTGCCTCTTAATTGGCAAATTGGTAAGTGACGGGTCACACTGTTGACCGTGATTGTGTGTTTGTGCGTGGTGCATGTCATAGTGTCTCATGCCTCTCATATGCATAAACCCAGTGACGTTTTGAGGCCCAAAAGGCTAAGTGACGATGATGCCATAAAGGCTAAGCGACGTTTGTGATAAGGTACCTCATTCATATGCCCGCGAGTGGGTTGCATTTCATATGCCTACATGACATAGTGATAAGTTATTGTAGTGATGTGATTGATGATTGTGATGTGATTATTTTAGAGCTGTGACTTGACTTATTTCTTATCATGTGATTTATTATATGGATTGAATTGGACTCACCCTTCTGTTTGAATGTTACCCCTATGCGGTAACGTGCAGGTGATTGCGAGTGAAGGACTAGGTACCTTCACTACTTCGAGTCGAGTCGTCACGCTCTGATACGTACCACTCAGGGGGGGACGAACTTGATGTTTATGAATGATTGCGGTTGTTATGTCTTTGTTGACGATTCTGATTTATTTTGTTATTCCGCTGCGTAGTTGGTTTTATTGACGTTAAGTTTTATTTGCAATGATAACTGTGGTTTTGAGACTCTCCTTTTAGTGACGTGCTACGTGAAACATGATTATTGTGTTTGAGCTGTTTTATTTAGAAGCGTTGTTTTATTGAAGTATGTGTAACATCCTTTGCGAGGAAAAGAAATTTTTTGAAACTCTGATTTTTATAAACAAATTAATGGGTAGAAAAGGGGTGTTACAAAATCGGTGCAGACCCTTCATTAGGTGAATCGGCGAATATCCGATCCTGCGGGCATTAGAGAAGCCGCTGGCATTGAACATGTATGATGGGTTGGGCGGACGGAATATCGCAATGCAGCGGACGAGGTAAGCTGCAAAATCTTTCCACTCACCTTGGAGAAGTCGGCTTTGTTGTGGTTCCGAGGTTTAAAGCCGGAATCAATTTCCTCTTGGGACCAACTCGCTCAACTATTATCCGCCTGCTTCACTGCATCTTGATTGAAACCTACTGAATTTACAGCATCACATACTTAGATCCAATTTTGAACCCTCATGCTTTTCGAATCACATTTTTCCCCTTGAAAGACATATTGGAACTTTTGTTTTTGTCCATATATATATCAGTACAATCTCTGTGTAAAAATTGAACTAGGCACATATGACTTGAATGTCATATAACAATTATATGGTAATATGCAATATGACTTGCTGCAGGATTCAACGGAGGTGGACTGTTGAATCAACTAATTAAACATTAATTTGTAAGATATGTATTGGTAACAATTTAAATATCATATGACAGAGCTTATGTGTGGAATACTGATTTTTTTAGTAACTTAATTGTTCATCTATAGTATATTTTTAGCAAAACATATTAAACTAGATGCAAGAAATTGAATACCGTATTCACTAATGTGTGCACCTGATCTCCCTGTAGGTGTAATTGATGAAGGGGTATTTGTGTTGTACTGGGGCTTCATCCATTGTGGACTTCCTGCTAAAAGGTATGTTCTATATTAATTGTAACGTCATGAATCTTGTCATGTAATATATATATATATATATATATATATATATATATATATATATATATATATTGGGGACGACTCGGGTGAGAACACTTGGTTATTGTGAGAACATGAGAACAATACATAATAATCGTTAGATTAAAATGAACGGTTCAAATTACGTCATTAATTACAAGATCTTGTATGATTAGAAAATAATTGCAATTTCAAGTTTAATACCCGGATAGTATGGCCTTAATCTGATGCATGAACAAGTACAGGTAACTCTAAGGTATGTTTTAGAAGGTAAGTTATTAAGTTCATTTTTAATGCCTATATTCTTATTAAACCAAGTGAAGGCGATGATATCTATGGGTGAGGAAATTTTATTCTTATTTATAAAAATGCTTTCCTCACATGTTCCTGAACCCATTTCTTGTAAGTCACCTATACCTTTATCATCATCTTCACCTCAATCTTCTCTTAATGAGAATCAATCCCTTTCAAACCAAGTTTTCAAAAAAGAAACCTGTTTTGAAAATCAATATACCTTATCTAAGTTTACCATAGATAAGGAATCCCATAGGAAAGATTTCTACTCTGAGGAATGGGCTCCTCACAGAGTATGGTTCTTTCAAAAATACCAGGGACACAAAAAACAAAAAATCCAAGAGAAATTTTACAAATTTCTCGAACAAGTAAAGTTCAATATTCCTTTCTTTAACAGGTTTCATGCTTATACCATTAAGGAAAATATTGACTACCCTTTCTAAACTGACATGGTTGGTAGAAAAACCTTAGACGTTATCACTGTTTGGCATCTTAAGGATGGTCAAATGGTTCAATCTGAGCTTCCACCCAAAGTCCCCTTTGCTCTTAACAGCAAAGATCAATTTACTCCTGTTATGGCCTCCCCCTTCAAAACCAAAACTAAGGAAGGACCTGTCTCTGCCAAAGACATCAGAGACCTCATGGAGCAATCCAATTATACAAACAAATACCTCCAAGCTTTAGGTGATTCCAGTAGTAGTAAGAAAGGCAAAGAAATTTGTCTTGACTCTTCGAAAACTGAATCATCTTCATCTTCTACCCAATTAGAAAAACCCCTTTTCAATCCTTACAAGGTTTCCAAAACCTTCATAGATACCCTTCGACATAATAATCCCAAAGATCACATCAAAAAGGAAGTTGAAAATGAACTCCTAGCCAAGGTCAATGAGCAATTAATCCTCCTTAGGACAACTGCTCCTGACACACCTTCACCCAAGAGTAAAATCATCAATATGCTTGATGAAGCCTCTTCTGATCACTCAGAAGAAACCAATCCAGAGGACAAAATCAGTCCTATCATCTACAATCCCAAAAACCAATGGAAAAGAGAAACAAAACTTTATTATCCTAGAGCCACGGCCCCTGACCTTCTCTTAGAAGAAAAGGAAACCAACATCAAAAGCTTTAGTGCTAATAATGTTTATGAATTGAACATTGATGGAGAGAATGAGTATGGCATAACCAAAACTCTTCAAAACATGGCTTTGGTTGCCACTGCTTATGAAACCTCCAACAATTGTCCAGAAAACATGATCGTAGAAATCCTTGTTGGTGGGATAATTATCTCACTGACAACGCCAAACAGTCTATCCTCACTGCAGTCAAACTTGACTCCAATGGCATCGCTGTCCTAAATGAGGAAGGTAGTATCCCTGATGCTGTCAATACCCTTATCTTTACAATTGCCCAACATTTTATTGGAGATCCTTCTTTAATTAAAGATAGATCTGCAGAATTATTATCCAATCTTAGGTGTAAGACCCTCGGTGACTTTAGATGGTATAAAGACACCTTTTTGACAAGAGTCTACACACCAGAGAGGATAACCAACAAGCTTTCTGGAAGGAGAAATTCTTGGCTGGTCTTCCCAAATCCTTAGGTGATAAAGTCAGGGATAAACTTCGTAGCCACAACCCTGATGGCATCATCCAATATCAGCAATTAAGTTACGGACAACTTATTGCCATTATCCAACGAGTTGCTTTAAAGATTTGTCACGACGACAAAATCCAGCAACAATTTTCCAAAGAAAAGGCCCAAAACTCTAAGGATTTAGGGACCTTCTGTGAACAATTTGGCCTTCCCTGTGCTAAGAAAGCCGGGTCTAGGCCCAAACCAAAATCCAATAACATTTTACCTAGACCTAATTACTATAGGGAAAGGCGTTTCAATAAACCCAAACCCCAACCTACGGGTCGACCCGCAGCAAAACATTATGAAAATAATGACAAAACAAGGGATCCAATTATCTGCTTCAAGTGTGGAAAATGAGGCCACATCAGCAGAAATTACAGGATGATAGGGAAACTCAAAGCCCTGAACCTTGACCCAGATCTCAAGGATAAGATTAACAATCTATTAGTCCAATCCTCAGAAGATACTGATGCAGGATCTTCTGATCAATCCTTAGATAACCTAAACCAAATTCAAGAGGATGACTTAACAGACTCCTCCACTCACATTAATGTCCTCACTAGAGAACAGGACCTTCTCTTTGAAGCCATTAATGCTATCCCCGACCCTCAAGAAAAGGCTAAGTACCTTAACAAGTTAAGGACCACCCTTGAGTCAAAACCCCCCAACAACCCTCTCGTGACCAATAGGTTTGATCGTACCTGATCAATACGATGGGTTGTTGTTGTTGATGACGTCGCTCGGTCGCTTTGATGAGGGACCGAGTTCTGAGCCGCATGCGGGTGGTACCTGCAAAGGCACTCCAACGCTCAAGTCAGAGGTGCTTCAACGGGCAGGGTCACAAGGTGAGTAAAACATACCTGAAGCCACATGCTGGTGTGGTATATATAACGTTGGCGTTCTAGCCGTTGCGGTTTTTACGGGACCGGCCGCATCTTGCGGAGCAAGGCAGATGATGGGCCGCGCTGGGCCTACTGATCAAAATTGGGCTTCGAGCCCACTCCAGAACAGTTGCCCCCCAAGCCTGGGTCGCCTGGGGGCGGGCTAAGGCTTGATTCCTTGCCCCCCAGCGTGGTCGAACGTAACCTGGTCGATCGCTAATTAGTTGATTGCGTGGTCGCTGCCACGCGGCCTGGTCACACGGGGCCAGGTGCCGTCTCGGTGGTGACGCCTGACAATCAATCGTCACGAATACTGAGGCGACAGTTACTTTAGTGAGGTGACGTTTAGAGACTCGAGGAGTTTAAGTAATGATGGCACGCGAAGAGTGGCGCCTCTTCGCCTCCGGCCCATGGTGATGGTTGGCCCATTATATATAGGGTTCGAGGGGATTTCCATTTACACGTTTCTTCGATCTCCTCTGCTCTCGCTGATCGCTCGCTTCTGCCCAAGCTCGCTCGCTTCTTCCAAAGCTCGCTCGCTACCGTCGAAGCTCGCTCGTTCTTGCTAAAGCTCGCTCGTAATCATCTTGCTCTAATTCCAGGTAATTGCGACCGCTCTTACTTTATTTGAGTTTTTATGTCCCACCTGATGGAGGGGGTGTCAGGTCTGGGGACGACCACGTCGCCCCTTCCCACGCGCGAGCAAGACCCTGACTGTTATTCCCCTCCACAGGTTCATTCTGGCGCGGACTAAACAAACCCGCCGTATATTTGGAATCCCGGCCATTTCTCTTGCGCACAACATGACCAGACCAGTGGAGCAAAGTTCTGCGCCTGCACGGTCGTCTTCTTCTAGTGACGAATCTTCCTCTGGGTCTTCGACCCAGAACTGGACTTCATCTAGTAGATCCGGGACTCGGCCGGACAGAAGTCTGATCCCGTACTCCGAGGTTGTGGTTGCTGATAATGCAGAGAGCAACGCACGGGTTGACTGTGAGGAAGGTGTTGACCATGCTGCGACCGACGTAATCGAGACGGCCGAAAGAGATCAACAGGGAGACCATGGAGAAGATCCTGAGGTTGCTGCTGCAAAGGATATGTCTTGGGTTTCTCTCAACCTGAGAGGTCAGCGCAGCAAGATTCAACGGGGGAGCCAAGACCTGGAGTTTCTTGCGACCGAGCTAAATGAAGGTTGGAGGGTAGAAGGTATGGCCAAGGGGGAAGATATTGCGGCCTGGACTGATGTGTTAAAATTCACAATGTACCGCATCGTTTTCGAACGCATGGGTATAACTCCACCATTCACCAGGTTCCAATGCCACGTTCTACGGTATCTTCAGGTCGCCCCTTCTCAGCTGAACCCGAACGCTTGGGCGTTCCTGCAGGCATATGAAGATGTCCTTGTGGTTCTGAGACGACCGGTCTCCATACGACTGTTCTTCACTTTGTTTGAGATGAGCTATATTTATGAAAAAGGCTCCAAGGGCGCCCGCAAGGAAGCGGTCTCATTCAAAAACTGGTCAACATACAACTTCTTCAAGCCATATATGGAATCGTTGACGACCGGGTGGAAAAGGGAATTCTTTTGGGTTGTTCCTGAGTCGGCCGAGGCCCATAGAGGGATCGCCCAAATGTCCAATGATCAAGAAGGAACCCCCCTGTTTCCTACGGTGTGGAGTTTTAACCACTTCTCCAAAAAGCCGGGCCAGTACGCTTTCAAGGACGCTGATATTGACGACCTGGACAGGGGGACGATCCATAGATTGAGAAGGATTGCGTCCCTAGTCCCTGAGGGTCGCATCAAGGTTAAAAGCATTGTGGATGCACGTTCCAAGAAGAGAGTCAAGGCCGCTCTCGGTCGGTGGTCGCTCAAACATTTTATTTTGTCACTTTGTTTTGTTAACTGTTTCTAACCATCTGCTTTGCCTTTGCAATTGACATGGCCAACATGAATGACTTTGACCTGTTGGAGCAATAGGCGGCCGAGGACGGCGATGCTTCGCCCGCCCGCGTCATACCTGCGGCTCAATCTGGGGGTACGCCTCAAATTGCTGTAACCGGATCTCAGCCTGATCGTCAGGCTCCTCGGGCGGGCACACCAGCACAAGCCATTGACCTGAGCAGCCCACCCAAAAATCAAGGAAAATCCAAGAGGAACAGGTCGGTCGATGATGGGGGCGAGAAAAAGAAGCATAAGAGTGGAAAAAGCCACGGGCACAACCGGACGCCCAACATCGACCTGCTTGGGTTGGGTGATGAAGACTGTGCTCGTTTCAGGGAGGAACCTTTCGAGGTGATGGCCGAGGCAATGAAGGCCGCTGGTGTTCTGTTCAAGAAGTACCAAGATGAAGAATCAGATCGCTTGGAAGGTAGGCGCCTCGCCCATAGATATTCATTGCTTGAAGACGACCTAGTCGATAAATATTTTAAATTGAATTCTGCCTTGTCATTGCTCGGAGAAATGAGGGGCGAGCGAGACGGCCTGCTCAAGAAAATGAAGGAGCTCGAACCGAGAATCGAAGCGGCCGCTGACAATGAGAGGAAGCTTGTCGAAGCAGAACGCCAGCTTGTGGCTGCTGTCTCTGCTCAAACACTGGCCGAGTCTTCTCTGGACAAGGCGGTCGCTGACAAGGAAAAAGCTGAGAAAGAGGTCGAACGCCTCTCTTCCAAGAATAAAGAGCTGTCGAGCCAGGTCGCTGGGCTGAAAACTGAGCTGGAGGCAGTGGAGGTGGAAAAGAACGAGTTTAGAGGTCGCTACAAGGACGTTCTTGACAAGGCGAAGGGAGCTGCGGAGGGTCAGTTCGAAAATGCGGTCGGCCAGATCAAGATCCTCTACCCTGATCTGTATGTCGATCGTGAGATTGTGCAAAGCAGCCATCGCGCGATCGATCAGCAGATCGTCCGCCCCAAGAAGATGTCGAAAGGGAAGGTCCTTCAAGAAGAGGCAGTTATCTACCAGGCCCCCGGCGACTCTTAACTTGTAATTTCTTTTTTTGAATTGTAATCTTGGCCCGCCTGCGAGCGGTGTTTGAATGGGGCGCCCTGGTTTCGACCAAGGCGTCTTTATTTGTAATCAATGACAATTTCTCTATGAATTCCAGCCCGTTTAATTGCTCTGTAATTGATTTTCATTCATTTTTGCTCTTGATTTATTTTTGCTATTCTTTAAGACCGCTCGGCCAATCGATGGTCTGAGCAGGTCGCTCGTGTGGGCCGTTCGAGGGCACTTTTTTAGGCCGCTCGGCGGCTCTCGCTTGGGCCATTCGATGGCACTCTTTTAGGCCGCTCGGCGGCTCTCGCTTGGGCCATTTGATGGCACTCTTTTAGGCCGCTCGGCGGCTCTTGCTTGGGCCATTCGATGGCACTCTTTTAGGCCGCTCGGCGGCTCTCGCTTGGGCCATTCGATGGCACTCTTTTAGGCCGCTCGGCAGCTCTTGCTTGGGCCATTCGATGGCACTCTTTTAGGCCGCTCGGCGGCTCTCGCTTGGGCCATTCGATGGCACTCTTTTAGGCCGCTCGGCGGCTCTCGCTTGGGCCATTCGATGGCACTCTTCTGGTCGCTCGACTGCTACTCGCATGGTGAGCGACCGTGCATTCAATTTGCATGAAAATAAAGTACACATGTCAAATTTTAAGGTCGGTCCTCAGTAAAAAACCCCTTTGGGGAAAAAGAGCGACCGCCTATTCTTTATTGATCAATAATTGTTTACAACTTAGACATAATATCTTCTCAACTTGTCAGCATTCCATGTTCTGGGGATGGTCGCCCCTTCCAAGGTTTCCAGCTCGTACGCTCCCTTTCCAGTCTTGCTGATGACACGGTATGGTCCTTCCCAATTGGGGGCGAGCTTTCCCTGGCGAGCGTTCTTATTCCCTACGTCGGCCCTCCTGAGGACTAGCTGCCCAATGGAGAATTCCCTCTTCTGGACGCGGGCGTTGTACCTGGCAGCGGCCTTCTGCTTAATGAGCTGCTCTCTAAGTGACGCCTTGTTTCGTAGCTCTTCAATCAGGTCGAGCTCTTCTCTTGTTGCTTGCTCATTTGCGGCCGGGGTTGGTGGGTTGGTCGTCCTCCAACTTAGCTCTCCCATCTCAATCGGGATGACAGCGTCAGTACCATAGACAAGTCTAAATGGTGACTCCCCGGTCGATGAGTGGGGGGTCGTTCTATAGGCCCAAAGGACCGACTGTAGTTCTTCTGCCCAATTGCCCTTGGCTTCATCCAACCTTCTTTTCAGTCCGCGTAGCACTACCCTGTTGGCCGCTTCTGCCTGGCCGTTGGTTTGTGGGTGCTCGACCGAGGTGAAACGCTGTTTCACACCTAGGTCGGCCAACATTTCTCTGAACTTCCTGTCTGCGAACTGAGTTCCATTGTCCGTCACCAATTGCTGGGGCACTCCAAAGCGGGCGAGCACGTTTCTCCCAAAAAACTTAGAAACCTTCGCTGAGGTAATGGTGGCAATTGGCTCTGCTTCTATCCACTTGGTGAAGTAGTCGATCGCGACGATCAGGAATTTCAGCTGACCTGGTGTAGGTGGAAAAGGACCGAGCAGGTCCATGCCCCACCAAGCGAACGGCCATGGTGGGGTTAAGCTGTGTAGTTCTGATGAGGGTGCTATATGTACATCGGCATGGATCTGGCATTTCTTGCACTTCTGAACAAGTAACTTAGCGTCCTCCTCCATGGTCGGCCAATAGTATCCGGCCCTGAGCGCCTTCTTAGCAATTAACCGACCACCTTGGTGGCTACCACAATCTCCTTCATGTATGTCTCTAAGTACATGGTCGGCCTCGACCGACGTTGTAACATCCCCTAATTAGCTAATTAGATTAATTAAATTAGCTAGAGGTTAAGTTGATTAAATTGCATTAATTATGTGATAATGAGAAGTTATAAATAATAGTTGTACATAATTAGAATATTATGTTAAGCTAGTGAGTTATGGGATTAGGGTGGCGTTAGGAGTAATTTAAGAGAGTATTAGAGAGTAGGGGTATTTTGGCCCTTTCACCTCATTAAATGAGGCTCCAGCTGACCAAAACACCACAACACACTTCACTTCCCTCATTTTTCTGAAATTCAGCAAGTAGTAGAGAGGAGGAGGAGAGAACTCGAGAGAGAGAGTGGAGAAGAAAGGGGAGGGATTCTACCTCATTTGTTCATGCATGTTGAATCCAAAACCACCATTGTTCATCATTCTTCTTCCTCTATACATTGATGCTCAGAAAATTCCCATCAACCCTTCTCATCACCATTTCACCATTTTTGTTCACATGAAGCTCCAAGCTCCAAAAATGGAGTCCAATAGCTGAAATACAGTTGCATGTTCATTTTGGGAGCCACAAAGCGAGTAGCAACTCTCATAAGGTAGATTGGGAGTGAAGTTCGAAGTATTATAGGCCAAGCCCTATCGGTTCAGTTTTTGGAACGTTTAGAGTAGCGTGGAGTCGAGTCCGAAGTCATTCGTGAAGTCATTTCTTCGTTCCATCTCGCGGATTCGTTGATTTTGCGATTTTCATCGCAGCCGGTGAGTTCTATACTCGCTTAGGGAATATGTTTGTGTTTCAGAATCTTCTTTTCGAAAACCATGGTCACGTATTCGTGTTATCAAAAGAAATCTTATTGAAAAACCGTTTTCCCCAAAACTTGTGATTGAACTATGAATTGCTTGATTGATTGTTGGGTGTGCTGGATTGGATTGCTATAATATTGTGTTTTAATGCGTGTTGGAGTTTGGGCCTCGATCGGAAGGGAAGTGGGAATCGGAATGGAATGGAATAATACATGAAAAACCTGTTTTCTGGAAACTGATAGAGACGCACGGATCGTGTGCCTACGAGCACGGGTCGTGCGGCTCCCTCTGATACGACAGGGACTGGGTTTTAAAACACACACGGATCGTGCGCCTAGTCGCACGGGTCGTGCGTAAGTCTCTGAAACTTTCTGTAAATCTGGTAGCTAACGCACGGATCGTGCGCCTATACGCACGGGTCGTGCGTATCTTCCTGGAAAATTTCTACAAACTGTTCAACCACGCACGGGTCGTGCGCCTACACGCACGGGTCGTGTGAGATTTTCTGACCTTCAATTTCAAAGTACATATTTATCCATTCCAAATGATTTCAATCCTCTTCTAATCCATTCCCCAAGGTCCCACAACAATGTAAAGGTAACAATGGTATGAGATTGAACATGTTCGATAGAAAAATAGTGTGTTATGAATAAAATGGAAAACCGCTCTTAGAGAACGCGAGAGTGCAAATGTTAAAGAATGATCATAACACACGATACTTGACTGATATTGTACACTGAAATTGACTGATATGGTACATGGTACATGACTGGAATGATTAACAGCCCATTGCGGGTACACAGACTGAAAATGTATAATAAATACAAGAGGAAAAAGGGTGACGACCCTAAGAGGTTAGCATACTAGGGGAGGGGAAGTCATGAGCCCCAAAACCTAGACTCAAGAATGTTTCCCCTGCTAGAAATAGCGGGATGGGTTCACCAAAAGGTCAAAAGATGCCTATAAAATAGGTAGACTGAGGTGTTATGCTAAAAACATGGAACAAAGATTGCATGCTTCATGTGTCGCTTACGAGGGCCATGAGCATAGAGGATACAGGAACTGAATGTATTTCCACGTGGTTGCTTTTTAGGACCACGAGTTCAAAACAAGGCATAATGAACCGCTAGAGTAGTAAGGGGTCTCGATAGGACTCACTGAGATAATGTTTATCTCACCCTTCATATTTGTGGTTTTTACAGAGAAACAGGGGAAAGCAAAGGCGGTAAAGCATGGCTAGCTGGTGTGACTCTTGGAGTCATTGAAGACCTAGTTTAATGTTTTAGACCTTGTTTCCGTTTGTGGTTCCTATGTTCCGATTGTATAACTTTCATTGTTAAGTTGTAAAATCGTTTCCGCTACTTTATGTTTTGAGTATTGAACACCAGGTTATGTACAAGTCTTAAGTTTTGGAACTTAAGCATACTGTGGAAAGCTTATGAGGTTCAGAGAACCAGTTTTTATATATTATCTAAAGTTTTAGATGTGTTCAATATTTCAATAACAGGAAGTTACTCTGATGTATGCCATTTAGTGCATTTCGGTGATTCTACATGTTAGAATTTATCGGGGTGTTACATTATGGTATCAGAGCAGTTCGACCTAGTCGGGCTTAGACAGTTAGGGTGGTTTTGTCCCTCGAGTAACTCTGCTATCTTGCTTCTTGTGATACTAAGAGACATTGAGACTGATCAACTTAATACTTGGTGTATCATTTGCAGAATTATGGCAGGAGGATCGAGGAATAACCCACCAGTTGATCCGCATTCTGCATGGATGCAGAACGTGATCGAGAGGCAACAGAAGATGATGGAAGATATGCTGCAGATGCAACAGAATGCTCAAGCTCAGCCCCAGCAAGTCCCTGAGCCTCAAGCTGACCCAAGGAGGGTTTTCTCTGAATTTCTGAAAATGAAGCCGTCCGAGTTCCGAGGAGGACCGGATGTTATGGAAGCTCAGCATTGGCTAGATGATATAGAGAAGATCTTCGTAGCTATGCAAGTAACTGATGATGACAAGTTGAGATTGGCAACTCATATGCTGAAAGGAGAAGCTAACAACTGGTGGACTAATGCCAAAGCCATGATGGTAACTATGGATACTCCCCAGACTTGGGAACATTTCAAGCAGGTATTTTTGGAGCAGTTCTTTCCGACAGCCATGAGGTTCGACAAGGAGAACGAGTTTCTGACTCTCACTCAAGGAAGTTCAACTGTGGGTCAGTACGCGGCTAAGTTTGAAGAGTTATATCAATTCTTCGGTTTGGCCGGGTATGCTCCCAATGACAAGTGGAAAACCGAAAGGTTCAAGTATGGGCTAAGGGAAGACATTGCTCAGAGTTTGAGTTCTTTTGCCTATACTAACTATGCTGCCATGGTTCAACAAGCACACATAGCTGAGAGTGACTTGAAGAGGTTATATGCAAGCAGAAAAGTATTCCATCAGAATAAGAAGAATGTTGGATCATCCAACCATCAGACGGGTCCCAGGCACAACTCCAACAAAGGGAAGCAGGTTCAGTCATCGAACTCCTCAAGGTTCAGTACATGTTCCAACTGTGGAAAGTACCATCAGGGTAAATGCCAGATGGGATCCAACCAGTGTTATTTCTGCAAGAAAGACGGCCATTTTGCACGGGACTGCCCAGAGAAAGAGAAGAGTCAAGGAAGTAACCCTGCTGCTACTACAACTCATGGGAGAGTTTATACCTTGGACGCCCAGAAGGTCACACCGTCAGATAATCTACTAAGGGGTATGGGATCTCTTTTTAATAACTCCGTTAGTATTTTATATGATTCGGGTGCGACCCATTGTTTTATATCTCAAGTTTGTGTCGATCGGTTGGGATTGGCTTTAACTCCTTTGCCTCAACCAATCTCCATTAAGACTGCTGCTGAGGGTAGTGTTCAGACCCAAGCGATATGTGAAAATTGTCTTCTATCCATTGGAGACAGGAATTTTGTAGTAGACTTCATTTGTTTACCAATGAAGGGCATGGATGTCGTCCTAGGAATGAGTTGGATGACGGCCAACCATGTGACTATAGATTGTTTCCATCGAACTATCGGTTTCGCCTCCGAGTCAGTGGAGCTACAGCCGCCCAATTCTGAAGCTGTTATTTCTTTCACTTCGGCCAGTAATTATCTGTTCCAAGGCGCGGAAGCTTACGTCATGATGCTGTCTGCATCCACTGAGACAGGTCAGGATTTATCTTCTGTGCAAGTTGTTAATGAATTTCTTGATGTGTTTCCCGATGAAGTTCCTTCATTTCCTCCGGACCGTGAGGTGGAATTTTCTATAGAATTGGTTCCAGGTACTGGACCTATTTCTATAGCCCCATATCGAATGTCGCCATTAGAGTTGAGGGAATTGAAAGTTCAACTAGAAGAGCTAATTTCCAAGCGGTTTATCCGGCCGAGTGCCTCACCATGGGGTGCTCCAGTGTTGCTTGTTAAGAAGAAGGACGGAAGTATGAGATTGTGTATTGATTATCGCCAGTTGAATAGAGTGACTGTCAAGAACAAGTACCCTCTACCAAGGATTGATGATTTGCTAGATCAGTTGAGGGGAGCTTCTGTGTTTTCAAAGATTGATCTAAGGTCCGGTTATCACCAAATCAGGGTTCGAGCTTTGGACGTCCCGAAGACCGCTTTCCGTACGAGATATGGACACTATGAATTCGTAGTGATGCCCTTCGGTTTGACCAATGCTCCAGCTGTATTCATGGATTATATGAATCGAATTTTTAATCCTTATCTGGATCAGTTTGTGGTAGTGTTCATCGATGATATCTTGGTGTTCTCTAGGACGATTGAGGAGCATGTGCAACATCTCCGAATTGTTCTGAACGTACTCCGAGAGAAGAAGTTGTATGCTAAGCCGTCCAAATGTGATTTCTGGATGTCCGAAGTTAAGTTTCTGGGCCATGTAATATCTAGGACAGGTGTTGCTGTGGATCCCAGTAAGATCGGAGCTGTGGTAGACTGGGAACAGCCGTCTACGGTTACTGAAGTAAGAAGTTTCTTGGCATTAGCTGGGTATTATCGAAGATTCATTCAAGGATTTTCCCAGTTGGTTCTTCCACTCACTCGGTTAACTCGCAAGGGTCAGCCGTTTGTTTGGGACTCTGACTGTGAAAATTGTTTCACGGAATTGAAGGGTCGTTTGACTTCTGCACCCATCCTGATTCTTCCAGATCCGTCCGTAGGATTCCAAATCTATTGCGACGCCTCTGGTAAGGGTTTGGGATGTGTCCTGATGCAGAATCAACAAGTAGTTGCCTATGCCTCCAGGCAGTTGAAGCCTCATGAAGAGAATTACCCGACTCATGATCTAGAGTTGGCAGCGATTGTGTTTGCCCTAAAGATTTGGAGACATTACCTGTATGGGTCTCGTTTCGAAGTCTTTAGTGACCACAAAAGTCTGAAGTATTTGTTTGACCAAAAGGAGCTGAACAACAGACAGAGGAGATGGGTAGAATTCCTGAAAGATTATGATTTTGAATTGAAGTACCATCCTGGTAAGGCTAATGTTGTTGCCGATGCTTTAAGCAGAAAGTCTATCCATACTGCAAAGCTGATGATGTACGAGATGTCATTGTTGGAATCATTCAGAGACCTCAATTTGAGAGTTAAGTCAAGAAGTAACAGGTTGGTGTTGAGTCACATTCAGATTTCAAGTTCATTGAGGAATCTAATTCGCTCAACCCAAGAAGGTGATGTAGAGCTGCAAGCGCAGAAGAGATTGCCGAGTTACACCGAAGACGGTGATGGAGTAATTTGTTTTGATGGTAGAATCTGTGTGCCGAATGATGAGAACGTAAAGAGGCAAGTTCTAGAAGAAGCTCATAAGAGTCAGTTCTCAATACATCCTGGGTCTACCAAGATGTATCGAGATCTGAAGCAATTGTATTGGTGGCCTGGTATGAAAGTGGATATTGCAGAATTTGTGTCTCGATGCTTAACTTGTCAAAAGGTTAAGATAGAGCACCGGAAGCCAGGTGGCCAGTTACAACCGTTGAATGTACCTGAATGGAAATGGGAGAGCATATCTATGGATTTTGTCATGGGATTACCACGGTCCCAAGTCGGAAATGATTCTATTTGGGTAGTGGTGGATCGCCTGACCAAGTCCGCTCATTTTATTCCAGTGCGTTCGACTCACAAGGTTGCTAGGTTAGCAGATGAATATCTCAAGAATATTGTGAAGTTGCATGGAATCCCTACAAGTATCATCTGTGATCGAGATCCCAAGTTTACATCTCGATTTTGGAGAGCATTGAACATGGCGTTAGGAACAAAGGTGTGTGTTAGCACCGCATACCATCCTCAGACAGACGGGCAGACTGAGAGGACAATTCAGACTTTAGAGGATATGTTGAGAGCTTGTGTACTGGATAGTGGAGGTAGATGGGAGGATCACCTTCCATTGGTGGAATTCTCATACAACAACAGTTATCATTCTAGTATCGGAATGGCTCCATACGAAGCATTGTATGGGAGAAAGTGTAGAACACCATTGTGTTGGTGGGATGTAGGTGAGCAGAGATTGTTGGGACCGGATTTAGTCCGGGAGACTACGGAGAAGATCCGTCAGATAAGAGAAAGGATGAAAGCCGCGCAGAGTCGGCAAAAGAGTTATGCGGATAAGAGGAGAAGGCCGTTAGAATTCGAAGAAGGAGATCATGTCTTTTTGAAACTTTCTCCAACCATCGGGACCGGTATCGCTTTGCGAGCGAAGAAGCTCAGTCCTCGGTATGTCGGACCCTTCCAGATTATCGAGCGTGTTGGGCCGGTGGCGTATCGCATTGCCTTACCTCCAGAATTGTCCAGACTACATGATGTATTTCATGTATCGCAGCTAAGGAAATATATTCATGATCCGAATCAACCTTTGAGCCATGAAGCGATCGACATCAGACCGGATCTATCTTATCATCCTACCCCAATCAGAATCATCGAACGCGGCGAGAAAATGCTCCGGACGAGGTCAATTCCTATTGTCAAGGTGCTTTGGGACGGTGTGTCACCTGACGAAGCGACATGGGAAGTAGAGGAGTGCATGCGGGAGAAATATCCGTATTTGTTCGAGTAAGGTATGTTTTGTCAATTTTGAGGACAAAATTTTAGAAGTTGGGGTGATTGTAACATCCCCTAATTAGCTAATTAGATTAATTAAATTAGCTAGAGGTTAAGTTGATTAAATTGCATTAATTATGTGATAATGAGAAGTTATAAATAATAGTTGTACATAATTAGAATATTATGTTAAGCTAGTGAGTTATGGGATTAGGGTGGCGTTAGGAGTAATTTAAGAGAGTATTAGAGAGTAGGGGTATTTTGGCCCTTTCACCTCATTAAATGAGGCTCCAGCTGACCAAAACACCACAACACACTTCACTTCCCTCATTTTTCTGAAATTCAGCAAGTAGTAGAGAGGAGGAGGAGAGAACTCGAGAGAGAGAGTGGAGAAGAAAGGGGAGGGATTCTACCTCATTTGTTCATGCATGTTGAATCCAAAACCACCATTGTTCATCATTCTTCTTCCTCTATACATTGATGCTCAGAAAATTCCCATCAACCCTTCTCATCACCATTTCACCATTTTTGTTCACATGAAGCTCCAAGCTCCAAAAATGGAGTCCAATAGCTGAAATACAGTTGCATGTTCATTTTGGGAGCCACAAAGCGAGTAGCAACTCTCATAAGGTAGATTGGGAGTGAAGTTCGAAGTATTATAGGCCAAGCCCTATCGGTTCAGTTTTTGGAACGTTTAGAGTAGCGTGGAGTCGAGTCCGAAGTCATTCGTGAAGTCATTTCTTCGTTCCATCTCGCGGATTCGTTGATTTTGCGATTTTCATCGCAGCCGGTGAGTTCTATACTCGCTTAGGGAATATGTTTGTGTTTCAGAATCTTCTTTTCGAAAACCATGGTCACGTATTCGTGTTATCAAAAGAAATCTTATTGAAAAACCGTTTTCCCCCAAAACTTGTGATTGAACTATGAATTGCTTGATTGATTGTTGGGTGTGCTGGATTGGATTGCTATAATATTGTGTTTTAATGCGTGTTGGAGTTTGGGCCTCGATCGGAAGGGAAGTGGGAATCGGAATGGAATGGAATAATACATGAAAAACCTGTTTTCTGGAAACTGATAGAGACGCACGGATCGTGTGCCTACGAGCACGGGTCGTGCGGCTCCCTCTGATACGACAGGGACTGGGTTTTAAAACACACACGGATCGTGCGCCTAGTCGCACGGGTCGTGCGTAAGTCTCTGAAACTTTCTGTAAATCTGGTAGCTAACGCACGGATCGTGCGCCTATACGCACGGGTCGTGCGTATCTTCCTGGAAAATTTCTACAAACTGTTCAACCACGCACGGGTCGTGCGCCTACACGCACGGGTCGTGTGAGATTTTCTGACCTTCAATTTCAAAGTACATATTTATCCATTCCAAATGATTTCAATCCTCTTCTAATCCATTCCCCAAGGTCCCACAACAATGTAAAGGTAACAATGGTATGAGATTGAACATGTTCGATAGAAAAATAGTGTGTTATGAATAAAATGGAAAACCGCTCTTAGAGAACGCGAGAGTGCAAATGTTAAAGAATGATCATAACACACGATACTTGACTGATATTGTACACTGAAATTGACTGATATGGTACATGGTACATGACTGGAATGATTAACAGCCCATTGCGGGTACACAGACTGAAAATGTATAATAAATACAAGAGGAAAAAGGGTGACGACCCTAAGAGGTTAGCATACTAGGGGAGGGGAAGTCATGAGCCCCAAAACCTAGACTCAAGAATGTTTCCCCTGCTAGAAATAGCGGGATGGGTTCACCAAAAGGTCAAAAGATGCCTATAAAATAGGTAGACTGAGGTGTTATGCTAAAAACATGGAACAAAGATTGCATGCTTCATGTGTCGCTTACGAGGGCCATGAGCATAGAGGATACAGGAACTGAATGTATTTCCACGTGGTTGCTTTTTAGGACCACGAGTTCAAAACAAGGCATAATGAACCGCTAGAGTAGTAAGGGGTCTCGATAGGACTCACTGAGATAATGTTTATCTCACCCTTCATATTTGTGGTTTTTACAGAGAAACAGGGGAAAGCAAAGGCGGTAAAGCATGGCTAGCTGGTGTGACTCTTGGAGTCATTGAAGACCTAGTTTAATGTTTTAGACCTTGTTTCCGTTTGTGGTTCCTATGTTCCGATTGTATAACTTTCATTGTTAAGTTGTAAAATCGTTTCCGCTACTTTATGTTTTGAGTATTGAACACCAGGTTATGTACAAGTCTTAAGTTTTGGAACTTAAGCATACTGTGGAAAGCTTATGAGGTTCAGAGAACCAGTTTTTATATATTATCTAAAGTTTTAGATGTGTTCAATATTTCAATAACAGGAAGTTACTCTGATGTATGCCATTTAGTGCATTTCGGTGATTCTACATGTTAGAATTTATCGGGGTGTTACAGACGTAAGGCATCTCAGCAATGGGGATGAAAAGCCCCTTCTATACAGTCTTCCTTCGATCACTAAGTACTTGGTCGCTCGTAACCTCAGGAGTTTTGCTGCCTTCTGGTCGCAAGGTTCTACCCCATTAAGAATATATTGTAGGATCGGAGTGATCCAGCCTTTATCCAAGTCGACCGTTAGAATGGCTAATGGTTGGGCGGGCTTAGTAGACACGCTCGGCCGCGTTAATGTTTCCTGAATTAGACTTCTGTGATTCTCAGGAGCCTTTGTACTGGCTAACTTTGATAGGATGTCAGCCCTCACGTTCTCTGTCCTGGGGACGTGCTTAACTTCTGCTCGGTCGAATTGCCTGAGCAGATCCCTTACCTTGGCCAAATAATTCTTCAGGACATCGTCCTTTGCGTCGTACAGGTCTTGAATTTGGGAGACTACCAGGAGAGAGTCGGAGTGAAGTTCGACACGGTCGACGTTGAATTCTTTGGCTAGCTGCAGCCCGACAATGCATGCTTCATACTCGGCCTGGTTGTTTGAAGTGTGAAATGCAAAAGTCAATGACACTTCAACAGTAAGCCCTTCTGAGTTCTCAAGTATCAAGCCGGCCCCACTTCCTTTGCTGTTGGAGGACCCGTCTACGTGCAAAGTCCAGGTAGTGACGGCCTGATCGTCTGGTATTGGAGTCATCTCAGCGATGAAGTCGGCCAACACTTGTGCCTTAGCGGCCGATCTGGCCTCGAACTTGATTCCAAACTCACTGAGTTCCACAGCCCACTTGATCATACGCCCTGCAAGGTCAGGTCGGTGAAGGATTTGCCTAATAGGCTGGTCGGTCCTTATCACGACCTGATGGGCCACGAAATAAGGGCGCAATCTACGAGTGGCCAGAAGTAACTCCAAGGCTAGTTTCTCGATCTTCTGGTATCTGATTTCTGGGTCTTGAAACACCTTGCTGATGAAATAGACCGGGTTTTGCTTTAGGTCGCTTTCCCTGACCAGAACGGCGCTCATGGCTTCATCCGTTATGCCCAAGTACAAGTAAAATGTCTCCCCCGGTTGCGGCTTGGTCATGATTGTAACACCCCTTTCTACCCGTCACTTTATTTATAAAAATCAGAGTTTAAAAATTTCGTTCATAGGGAATGTTACACATACTTCAGTAAAACGTCGCTTATCAATTTAAAACAGTTCAACTCAATAATTATGCATTCACGTAGCACGTCACAAATAAAAGAATCTCAAGCCTCAATTTAACGTCGCTTATAAAACTCAACATAACAAAACCAACTACGCAGCGGAAAATAATAAAATATAACAGAAGAGTCCACATGGACATAACAGCCAAAAATCATTAATAAATGTCGAGTTCGTTTCCCCCCCCCCCCCCCTGAGTGCTACGTATCAGAGCATGACGACTCGACTCAAGAAGTGAAGCTAAGGCATTCACTGGGAATCACCTGCACGTTACCAACACGGGGGTAACATTCAAACAGGAAAGGGTGAGCATCATTTCAATCCATATAATAGAAAATATGAAAAGTACTATTCATAGGCTACACACTAGAACAATCAGCATCCAAAACACTAATATCCACATCACAGTCATCATTCACATCACTTACAATAACTCATCTCATGTCATGTAGGCTTATGAAATGCAACCCACTCGCGGGTATATGCATGAGGTACCTTTTCACAAAACGTCGCTTAGCCCTTAAGGCCTCATCGTCACTTAGCCACTCAGGCCTCAAAACGTCACTGGGTTTATGCATATGGGCATGGGACACTATGACATGCACCACTCACAACACACAAACACACAATTACTCAAATCATAGTCAACTATGTGACCCGTCACTTACCGGTTTGCTCGCAAAGAGCACAGCACCTGTCAAATTCATAATCAGCACACAACGTCACTTGGCCATTTAGACCTTAACATCACTTAGCCCTTCGGGCCTCAAACGTCACTGGGTTTTCATCGTCACTTACACATAAATATCAATCAACTCAAACAAAAGCCACTGAGGGCAAAAACGTCATTTACTAGCCACCAAGGGCATCATCGTCATTTAACTAGCCCCTAGGGGCATCATCGTCAAAATCATCATTTTTGACACTACTTCGTTAGAAATCACTGATCGTACTCAAAAGGGAGTTTTCAAAGACACCAAAAATACCTATGTATTGTCACAGCAACGATCACCGGGAACAGCCACTTGGGCGCCCCAGCAACCTTCTGAAATTATAAATTTTTATTTTCAAAAAGGGAACACACAGATAGGCAGCGGAAAATGTTTCACAACGCTTTTTGAATCGTTCAAAACGGATGTCTGAGTCGAAAGTTATGTTAAAAATAAGTTTGGACAAAATTAGGCAACATTCTGAAATTGGCGCCTCAGGCGCCCAGGCAACCAGGCAACACGCGCACTGGCGCCCAGCGCCCAGGCGCGCAACACACGCACGCACGCACACGCCACAGGCGCCAAGCGCCCAGGCGCGCAACACACGCACACACGCACGCACACGGGCGCTCAGCGCCCAGCGCTGGCACCCAGCGCCTCAGCGCAACACGCAGGCAACACACACGGGCGCTCAGCGCCCAGCGCCTGGCGCCCAGCGCCTTGGCGCAACACACACACACACGCATGGGCGCTCAGCGCCCAGCGCTGGCACCCAGCGCCCAGCAACACGCACAGACACAATGCGCAGCGCCCTTGGCGCCCAGCACAGGTCGCCTGGCGCCCAGAAACAGCAGCAACAAAATCCAGCAACAACCAAAAACACAAAAACCCATTTTTCACAATTTAAAACATCAAAAATTTTTTTTTTCCAACATCTAAAACCTCACTCACTCCAAAGTCAATTTTATTCAAAATCACCAAACCACATGGACAACTATCCTCACCATCACCAAGGCGCCCTAGGCGCCTATGCACACACCCACTCAATTTGCGAAAAACTCAAGCATTCCAATATACCAAATCACAGTTTCATGAATACTCAAATGCCACAAGTCATCAAACAAACGCATAGGTCGCAATCACCTCAATGATTATAATCCAACAATTCAATTCGCATATATATATAAAAAAATTCAACATCAATGACATATCAAGAACACATCAAGAATTCATGGCATGCATCAATTCGCATATATAAAAAAATCAACATCAACAATATATCAAGAACACATCAAGAATTCATGGCATGCATCAATTCCCATATATGTATATATGTCAAAATTAACATCAACAACATATCAAGAACACATCAAGAAATCTAGTCTAACCCTAGATCTAGGACCCATCATATGATCTATTAGATAGAATGATAGAGCTCCCCTAACCTTTTCAAGAAGAAGAATTCGATGCCCTAGGAGTAGTCACCTACAGAGCCACAGCAACAACGGAGATCCTCTTCCTCTTGATCTTCGAATTCTCCCTTTCTTGGCCGCCCCTTCTCTCTCTCTTTCTCACGCTCCTCTCTTCCTTTCTCTCTTTCTCAACTTTCGCAAATGATAGCAAGGAAACCCTAACCCCTTGTGCCTTGCTACTTCGCATTTGACTAGCTTCATGGGCTTGGGCTTCTCACTTAAGCCCAAGTCCATCTACTTTGGTGCCTCCATCCTCTAATACCACCTACACATATTAATATAATTTCTAATAATTAAATTATATTCAATCAATTAATTTAAATTCCTAAATACTTAATTAAATAAATTAATTAAATATTTAGGGTGTTACAACTCTCCCCCACTTAGAATATTTCGTCCTCGAAATTCACCTGATTAAATAACTCTGGGTAAGACTCCCGCATCTTGCTTTCCAACTCCCACGTCATACTCTCGCCGGCAGCTCCTTGCCAGACCACTTTCACTAATGCAATCTCCTTGCCTCTAAGCGCTTTCACTTCACGATCCTCAATCCGTACGGGCATCGTCTCCACAGTGAGATTATCCCGCACCTCCACATCATCCATATGGATCACATGAGATGGATCCGAAACATACTTCCGAAGTTGCGACACGTGAAACACGTCGTGCAAGTTCGAAAGATTGGGCGGTAAAGCCACTCTATAGGCCACATTTTCGATTCTTTCAGAAATCTGATAAGGACCAACAAATCGAGGAGTGAGCTTCTTCGATTTCAACGCTCGACCAACACCGGTAATAGGAGAAACCCTCAAGAACACATGCTCACCCTCCTGAAACTCTAAATCCTTCCTCCGCTTGTCATGATAACTCTTCTGACGACTCTGCGAAGCCTTCATCTTTTCACGGATCATCTTGATCTTCTCTGTAGTCTCCCGGACAATCTCCGGTCCCAACACTACACTCTCTCCCGACTCATACCAACACAATGGCGTTCTACACTTTCGACCATACAATGCTTCAAACGGTGCCATCCCAATACTGGAATGGTAACTGTTGTTATAAGTAAACTCAATCAACGCAAGGTAGGAATCCCATGAACCCCGCTGTTCCAATACACAAGCCCTCAACAAATCCTCTAATGACTGAATTGTCCTCTCTAACTGACCGTCTGTCTGAGGATGATATGCTGAACTCATTTTCAGCTTTGAACCCAATTCCTTCTGCAAACTCGTCCAAAACTCAGAAGTGAACCTCGGATCCCTATCTGACACAATACTCTTCGGAACACCGTGCAGCTTCACAATTTCTTTGACATAGACCTCTGCCAACCTCGACACTGGATAAGTGATATTAATAGGAATAAAGTGGGCAGACTTCGTCAACCTATCAACGACCACCCAAATAGTGTCATGACCCTTAGCTGTATTCGGCAATCCCGTCACAAAATCCATCGCAATGCTATCCCATTTCCACTCTGGAACTTCCAACGGTTGCATTAACCCTGCAGGCTTCTGATGCTCAACCTTAGATTTCTGATGCTCAACCTCAACACACCACTGGAATCTAATTTGAAATCTTCATCTTCAGATTGACCGACCCCATTAATTAAATCCACTAACTTGACATCTGCTTTCTGAGCTTCCCTGATGCTGCCCAGGAAATCATTATCGATCTTTAACATTCCCAGCTTGACACTGCGAGGTGTCATTTTACAAACCAAACTCAAATCTCTGAATTCCTCGATCAACTCTAATTCTTTCACCATCATCGCCGACATATGCAACGACTTTCTGCTTAAAGCATCAGCCACGACATTAGTTTTGCCGGGATGATAATTCAAACCAAAGTCATAATCCTTCAAGAGCTCCAACCACCGACGCTGTCTCATATTCAACTCTTTCTGATCGAACAGATACTTTAAACTCTTATGATCACTGAACACTTCGAACCTCGAACCATAAAGGTAGTGCCTCCAAATCTTAAGCACAAATACCACAGCAGCCAACTCCAGATCATGCGTAGGGTAATTTTTCTCATGAATCCGCAATTGCCTCGATGCATACGCAACAACCTTTCCATCTTGCATCAGCACACCACCCAGACCCATCTTCGAAACGTCACAATACACAACAAATGGCTTCTCAGGATTAGGCAACGTCAAAACAGGCGACGTCGTCAATCTCTTTTTCAGTTCCATAAAACTTTCCTCACATCGAGCATCCCAAACGAAAACTTTACCCTTACAAGTCAACTGAGTCAACGGAAGGGCCAACTTGGAAAAACCCTCGATGAACCTCCTGTAGTACCCAGCCAAACCCAAAAAGCTTCTAATCTCTGTTGCGGACTTCGGAGCCTCCCACTCCAACACGGCTTCTACTTTTGCCGGATCAACCGCAATACCATTACCCGAAATCACGTGCCCAAGGAAACTCACCTCTTTCAGCCTGAACTCACACTTCGATAACTTAGCGTACAACTTTTTCTCTTTTAAAACTTCTAACACTGTCTTCAGGTGCTCAGCATGTTCTTCCTCTGACTTAGAATAAACTAGAATGTCATCTATGAAGATCACCACAAACCGATCTAGGTAATTATGGAAAATGCGATTCATATATTCCATAAATACACCAGGAGCATTGGTCACACCGAACGGCATCACTGAATACTCATAATGCCCATACCTTGTCCTGAACGCTGTCTTCCGAACATCCTCATCCTTTACTTTAATCTGATGATACCCGGACCTCAAATCAATTTTGCTGAAAACACGGGCACCCACTAACTGATCCATCAGATCGTCGATCCTCGGAAGCGGATACTTATTCTTGATAGTTACCTTATTCAACTGACGATAGTCCACACATAACCTCATGCTCCCATCTTTCTTCTTCACTAACAATACCGGAGCTCCCCACGGTGATACACTCGGTCTCACAAACTTCTTCTCAAGCAATTCTTCAAGTTGCGTCTTCAACTCAGACAGTTCCGACGCCGACATTCTGTACGGTGCCATAGACACAGGCCTCGTACCAGGTACAAGATCAATCGAAAACTCAACTTCTCTTTCCGGTGGCACACCCGGAATTTCATCAGGAAAAACTTCAGGAAACTCGCGTACCACTTTCAGTTCTTCAATAACAGCCTGACTCTCAGCAGACAACGAAGCCATCAACGCAAATAACTGAACTCCTTCTTTCTTCAATTTCTTCAACTGACCAGCAGATAACAAAACCGAATCTTCTTCCCCGAAACTAACCGACTTGCTACGACAGTTGATATGAACGTGATTATTCTCTAACCAGTCCATGCCTAAGATTACATCCAGACCTCTCAACGGCAAGCAAACAAAATTCACAATGAAGTCCCTGCCGAAGATCGACACGGGACACTGAGAACACACCTGGGACGTAATCACCGACCCCTTCGCAGGAGTATCGACAACCATATCCCCACACATAGAAGATAAAACAAGACCCAATCGTTTACAACAATCAACCGATATAAAACAATGGGTAGCACCAGTATCAATAAGAGATTTCAGGGAAGTACCATTAATAAAACACATACCTCTAATCAGACCATCTTTGTCATCAGACTCCTCTCCTGCCAATGCAAATACCTTCCCAGTAGACCTTTCCTTCTTCGGCTTGGTACACTTTGTACTGATATGCCCAGACTCACCACAGTTGAAGCACACCACATCCTTGACCTTACACTCGGCTGCCATATGACCCTTTTTACCACAACGGTAGCAAACCCTCTCATCAGACCTGCATGTAGTACTCTTGTGGCCAGGCTTGCCACACTTATAACAGACAATGCTAGCAGGGGCGTCTCCCCCACTAGAACTCTTACCTCCAGCAGCCTTCTGATAACTCTTACCCGCAGGAACCTCATACGGCTTGCTTCGACTCTGAAACTTACCCTTTTTCTCAGAAGTAGCTTTGTAATGAGCAGTACTGTCCTCCTCAAAGATTCTGCAACTGTCAACCAGATCCGCGAACACACGAATCTTCTGATAACCAATGGCCTTTTTAATATCAGGCCTCAACCCATTCTAAAATTTGATGCATTTAGAAAATTCAGCTGTAGCCTCACTGTAGTGTGGATAAAATTTTGCTAATTCCACAAATTTTGCCGCATAGGCAGTCACAGACATACCACCCTGCTTCAGCTCCAAGAACTCTATCTCTTTCTTCCCTCTGACGTCTTCAGGAAAATATTTTCTCAGAAATTCCCTGCTGAATACCTCCCAAGTAATCTCTTCCTGCACAGCCTCTAACCTCTGCCTAGTAGCCAACCACCAGTCGTCGGCCTCCTCGGCTAACATGTGGGTACCAAAACGGACCTTCTGCTCAACAGTACAGTCCATCACCCTGAAAATCCTCTCGATCTCCTTCAACCAAGCCATAGCACCATCTGGATCATATTTGCCCTTAAAGGTGGGCGGATTCTCTCTCTGGAAGGTAGTCAGACTCCGAAAACCAGCATTATCTCCAGCATTCTGCTGACCCTGCACAGCCTGAGCCATAGCCTGCAATGCAGCAGCAAGAGCAGCGTCGTTCCTCCCAGCCATTATGAACTATCACTGCAGCACAACCCAAAGATTCAGAACTAATCTATTGTCATAAGACACTATGACAGGACAACATTGGCCGGACAGACCGAACTGCTCTGATACCACTAATGTAACACCCCTTTCTACGCGTCACTTTATTTATAAAAATCAGAGTTTAAAAATTTCGTTCATAGGGAATGTTACACATACTTCAGTAAAACGTCGCTTATCAATTTAAAACAGTTCAACTCAATAATTATGCATTCACGTAGCACGTCACAAATAAAAGAAGCTCAAGCCTCAATTTAACGTCGCTTATAAAACTCAACATAACAAAACCAACTACGCAGCAGAAAATAATAAAATATAACAGAAGAGTCCACATGGACATAACAGCCAAAAATCATTAATAAATGTCGAGTTCGTTTCCCCCCCCCCCCCCCTGAGTGCTACGTATCAGAGCATGACGACTCGACTCAAGAAGTGAAGCTAAGGCATTCACTGGGAATCACCTGCACGTTACCAACACGGGGGTAACATTCAAACAGGAAAGGGTGAGCACCATTTCAATCCATATAATAGAAAATATGATAAGTACTATTCATAGGCTACACACTAGAACAATCAGCATCCAAAACACTAATATCCACATCACAGTCATCATTCACATCACTTACAATAGCTCATCTCATGTCATGTAGGCTTATGAAATGCAACCCACTCGCGGGTATATGCATGAGGTACCTTTTCACAAAACGTCGCTTAGCCCTTAAGGCCTCATCGTCACTTAGCCACTCAGGCCTCAAAACGTCACTGGGTTTATGCATATGGGCATGGGACACTATGACATGCACCACTCACAACACACAAACACACAATTACTCAAATCATAGTCAACTATGTGACGCGTCACTTACCGGTTTGCTCGCAAAGAGCACAGCACCTGTCAAATTCATAATCAGCACACAACGTCACTTGGCCATTTAGACCTTAACATCACTTAGCCCTTCGGGCCTCAAACGTCACTGGGTTTTCATCGTCACTTACACATAAATATCAATCAACTCAAACAATAGCCACTGAGGGCAAAAACGTCATTTACTAGCCACCAAGGGCATCATCGTCATTTAACTAGCCCCTAGGGGCATCATCGTCAAAATCATCATTTTTGACACTACTTCGTTAGAAATCACTGATCGTACTCAAAAGGGAGTTTTCAAAGACACCAAAAATACCTTTGTATTGTCACAGCAACGATCACCGGGAACAGCCACTTGGGCGCCCCAGCAACCTTCTGAAATTATAAATTTTTATTTTCAAAAAGGGAACACACAGATAGGCAGCGGAAAATGTTTCACAACGCTTTTTGAATTGTTCAAAACGGATGTCTGAGTCGAAAGTTATGTTAAAAATAAGTTTGGACAAAATTAGGCAACATTCTGAAATTGGCGCCTTAGGCGCCCAGGCAACCAGGCAACACGCGCACTGGCGCCTAGCGCACAGGCGCGCAACACACGCACGCACACGCCACAGGCGCCCAGCGCCCAGGCGCGCAACACACGCACACACGCACGCACACGGGCGCTCAGCGCCCAGCGCTGGCACCCAGCGCCTCAGCGCAACACGCAGGCAACACACACGGGCGCTCAGCGCCCAGCGCCTGGCACCCAGCGCCTTGGCGCAACACACACACACACGCATGGGCGCTCGGCACCCAGCGCTGGGACCCAGCGCCCAGCAACACGCACAGACACAACGCGCAGCGCCCTTGGCGCCCAGCACAGGGCGCCTGGCGCCCAGAAACAGCAGCAACAAAATCCAGCAACAACCAAAAACACAAAAACCCATTTTTCACAATTTAAAACATCAAAATTATATTTTTTTTTTCCAACATCTAAAACCTCACTCACTCCAAAGTCAATTTTATTCAAAATCACCAAACCACATGGACAACTATCCTCACCATCACCAAGGCGCCCTAGGTGCCTATGCACACACCCACTCAATTTGCGAAAAACTCAAGCATTCCAATATACCAAATCACAGTTTCATGAATACTCAAATGCCACAAGTCATCAAACAAACGCATAGGTCGCAATCACCTCAATGATTATAATCCAACAATTCAATTCGCATATATATATAAAAAAATTCAACATCAATGACATATGAAGAACACATCAAGAATTCATGGCATGCATCAATTCGCATATATAAAAAAATCAACATCAACAATATATCAAGAACACATCAAGAATTCATGGCATGCATCAATTCGCATATATGTATATATGTCAAAATTAACATCAACAACATATCAAGAACACATCAAGAAATCTAGTCTAACCCTAGATCTAGGACCCATCATATGATCTATTAGATAGAATGATAGAGCTCCCCTAACCTTTTCAAGAAGAAGAATTCGATGCCCTAGGAGTAGTCACCTACAGAGCCACAGAAACAACGGAGATCCTCTTCCTCTTGATCTTCGAATTCTCCCTTTCTTGGCCGCCCCTTCTCTCTCTCTTTCTCACGCTCCTCTCTTCCTTTCTCTCTTTCTCAACTTTCGCAAATGATAGAAAGGAAACCCTAACCCCTTGTGCCTTGCTACTTCGCATTTGACTAGCTTCATGGGCTTGGGCTTCTCACTTAAGCCCAAGTCCATCTACTTTGGTGCCTCCATCCTCTAATACCACCTACACATATTAATATAATTTCTAATAATTAAATTATATTCAATCAATTAATTTAAATTCCTAAATACTTAATTAAATAAATTAATTAAATATTTAGGGTGTTACAATGATGGGCGGGTTGGTTAGTGCCGCCTTCAGCTCGTCCAATGCTCGCTGGCATTGGTCTGTCCATTCAAATTCGACCTCCTTCTTCAAGAGTTTGAACAGCGGAAGCGACTTGCATGCTGATTTAGGTATAAATCGTGACAGGGCAGCGACCATGCCATTCAATTGCTGGATCTCTTTTTTCGTAGTGGGCGGCCTCATGTCGGCGACCGCCCTACACTTATCAGGGTTCGCTTCAATCCCTCGCTCTGTTAAGTGGAAGCCCAGGAACTTGCCCGCCCTTACTCCGAAGGTGCACTTCTCTGGATTCAACCTTAAAGAATTCTTCCTTGCTTCCTCAAAGATTTCCCTTAGGTCGTTACTGTGGTCTTGGTCGGTTTTGCTCTTGATGATCATATCATCCAAGTAGACCTCTGATGTTCGACCGATCTGCCGCCTGAAGACTTTGTTTATCATCCTCTGGTAGGTCGCTCCGGCGTTCTTCAGACCAAAGGGCATTACCTTGTACTGGAAATTTCCACGATCGGTCATGAACGCGGTCTTATGCCGATCGGGTGGGTACATAGTGATCTGATTGTAACCTGAATAGGCGTCTAGAAAAGACAGAAGTCTGTAGCCCGCAGCTCCGTCGACCAGTTTGTCAATGCTTGGCAGTGGAAAGGCGTCCTTTGGGCATGCCTTGTTCAGGTCGGTATAGTCGACGCACATGCGCCACTTCCCATTTTTCTTTTTTACTAATACGACGTTGGAAAGCCAAGTCGTATACTTAATCTCCTCGATAAAATTGGCCTTGATGAGGTCGTCAACTGCCTGTGCGGCCGCCAATGCTTTCTCTTCACTCTGAGCGCGCCTTTTTTGTGCGACCGGCCTGGCTGTCTCATCAACGGACAGTTGGTGGCAGGCAATTTCAATTGGGATCCCGGGCATGTCTGATGCCTGCCATGCAAAAAGGTCTGCGTAATCCCTGAGGCAGGTGATGAGCTCTTGCTTGTCTTCTTCAGGTAGGTCGCTCCCCAACTTAACTGTCTTAGTTGGGTCGTCCATTAACTGAACATCGATCAATTCCCCGTGGGGCTCAGGCCTCTTGAGTTTATTCTTTAGCTCGCGGGCTAAATCGTCGTCGTCGTCCTCAGGGTCGCTATCAGGGTCGTAACGAGCATCCAGGTCGGCCACATTGACCTGATGCCCCTCTCCAAGATTCTGAGGTTTAGCATTCGTCACCTCCATGTCACAAATTTCTTGAGAGAGGAAATGGCTCCTCATGGCCGCCTCCATGCCGGCCATCACTGTCACAACTTGGTCGTTTTTACTGTAAAACTTCATCTTCAGATGTACAGTTGAGGCTACGGCCTCCAATTTTCCCAGAGTTGGGCGGCCAATGATGCAGTGGTAACACGATTTGATTGGCAGAACTAAGAACGTCGTTCTGACCGTCCTGTACGACGTGCTGCCGTTCGTATCATCTCCAAAAGTGACAAGTAATTCTATCGTCCCCAGTGGGTAGGTGGTCGCCCCATTGAACCCGGTCAGTGGGGTGGGTACTGCTTGGGGAATAATCTCGCTTCTATCCACATTTAACTTGTCAATCAATTCTTCGAACATGATGTCGGCCGAGCTCCCTTGGTCGACCAGTATTCTTCTGACCTCAGTGTTGGCCATTACGGCCGATACTACCAAAGGGACATAATTATTGACTTTACCATCGAGCAAGTCTTCGTCCCCAAAGGAAATGGGCGGCCTATTCGAGGCCGGCCGTGGGGTTGAAGTTGAGTCGACCATCATGAGTTCATTCCACTTCCTCTTCATTGCTTTGTTGGACTCTCTGATATCCAACGGATTACCTCCATGAATGACCATGGCTACATTGCGGCCCTTTGACTGCCTGGGGTCGCGTTCTTCCTCTGAACTGTTACGCGCTTGCTCGATCGTTGAGTTAACGATCGCTTTACCTTTGTCATTGGCGGGTTGGCCAACAGCTCTTTGTTCAGGGCGGTCGTTACCTTCATCTTTGACATATTGCCTCAACTTTCCCTTCTGTATGAGATCTTCTATGTCATCTTTCAGGGCCATGCAGTCATTGGTGTCATGCCCCTTGCTCTTGTGGTATCTGCAGTATTTCTTGGTAGGCCGACCTCCTTTCTTCAATACTAAAGGATCAGGTCGCCTCACACCAGTGAACTCATTGTTCTGGCACTCCGTGAAGATCTGCGCGATCGGAGTGTTCAATTTTGTACGCTGCTCGTACCTCTTGGGCCGGTACTCGGGCTTACTGTCACGGTCTTGCCCCTTGACTGACCTGCCAGTTTCTTCCTTAGGACGCGCGCGGGCGCCCTTGTCAGCCGCCAATTGCTCCTCATAGCCCATATGGTCGTTGGCCCTTCTAAGGAACAGGCTGAGGTCGTAGTAGCGGTTCAAAGAGAACTCTTCAGCAAATCTGTGGTTCGTTCTTATACCACGTTTGAGGTACTTCAGCTTGTCCGTGTCTGATAGGTTGCGGACTGTGTCAGCCTCTGTCATGAACCGATCGATAAACTCCCTCAATGGTTCATTTTCTCCTTGGACGACCGAATCCAAGTGCTCTTCGTAACGATACTGACAACGGTTGGCCGTGTAATTGGCCAAGAACATTGCCACAAGACCTTCCCAAGAAGAGTCTGAGTTGGGACGCAGAGATTCCCACCATTCTAACGCCTGGCCTTCGAGCGACTGAGGGAAAAGTCTGCACTTCATCGTCCGTCCCAGCTCCCTGTAGCTACAGTAGTTGTTGAAGTACATCAGGTGTTTGTCTGGATCCCCACGACCGTTAAACTTGTTCAGGTTTGGGGGCTTCCTCAGGTCCCTTGGGATGCGATAACGCCTAACTTCGCTGGTGAACGGCCCTTGTCCGGTCGGGATGGGATTCTACCCGTAAGGCTGCATGGCGGCATAAGTTTGGTCGACGGGCAAACCGTAAAGGCCGACCGGCTGACCAAGGAGTCTGTCAGCAATTGGAGGGGGTCCATGGTATTGTGGAGCATGTGGCGACGACCGTCTTCTCGGCCGCTCTGAATGGTTCCTTCTCGGTCGGCTGATGGCACGGGAGACATCTCTAATCTCCCCATTACGGTAGTCGTCAAACTCCTCATACGAGTCCCACGACCTGCTTCTTGATCGGCGGGATCCTGAGGACTCGTTGGACGAGTATCTTGTTGGCGACCCTTCTGACTCTGGTCGGTAGCTTGAGTCAGCATAGTCGTAATCTTCTTCGGGGGAGCGACGGTGGCGACTTCTTCGATGAGGGGGCGACCTGTGAACGATCGCCCTTCTTGAGGGATTGCGTCGGGATGCGCCTCGACGAGGAGGAGCTTCTCTTCGTGGTGGTGAACGATGGGGCCGAGATGGTTGGCCTCGGTGACCGCTGTCCGCACGCGGGCGGATCGAGATCGAGCCTCTCTCATAGCGTTCGATCAGTTCGTCTCGATCAGCAATCACTTGATTCTTTTGCTCCAGAATTTGTATGAGCGCTTGGGTCACATGCTCTGGCAATGCTTCTGGGATTCCGGCTTCGGCCAGCTCGGCCGGTAGTTGCGGTGCTGGCTGGGTAACTGGCCCCCGGCCGCCCTGCACTGAGGGTTCTTGGCGACGCTCATCTTGCGATTCATGAACTGTAACAGGCATGCCCTCTGGGGTCCGTTGAGGTCGGTTCTGCCCAGAGGTGTTGAGCCTGGAAGAAGTGCGTTTCTGGCGTGGCGGCATGGTTTGGTGTGGAATAGCGCTCGGGCCTCCCACTGTGGTCGCCAATTGATCGTACCTGATCAATACGATGGGTTGTTGTTGTTGATGACGTCGCTCGGTCGCTGTGATGAGGGACCGAGTTCTGAGCCGCACGCGGGTGGTACCTGCAAAGGCACTCCAACGCTCAAGTCAGAGGTGCTTCAACGGGCAGGGTCACAAGGTGAGTAAAACATACCTGAAGCCACATGCTGGTGTGGTATATATAACGTTGGCGTTCTAGCCGTTGCGGTTTTTACGGGACCGGCCGCATCTTGCGGAGCAAGGCAGATGATGGGCCGCGCTGGGCCTACTGATCAAAATTGGGCTTCGAGCCCACTCCAGAACAAGGTTTAACCTTAAAGATACCTTTAAGAGGTTAGAGAGAGCGAGTGCAAAACCTATTACTATTCAAGATCTTCAATTTGAAATTAACAATTTGAAAATTGAAATCCAAGATCTTAAACAGAAACAGGCTGAGCATCAATCAACCCTAGATCAATGGAGGATTCATTGGCCTGGGAATGATTCATCTTCTGAAATACCCGCTTCTGAAGATGATGAAAAGGTGGAAACACCCAATAATGATTTCTTAGGGATTATCAATTATGTCAAAATACAGAAATTTTATATAAACATCAAAATCATCATAGGTGAGTTCACCTTGAGACAATTGCCCTCTTTGATAATGGGGCCGACTCTAATTGCTTCCTTGAATGTCTTGTCCCTACAAGGTATTTTGAAAAAACCTCTGAGCAACTTAAAGCTGCTAACGGCTCTAAACTCAATCAATTACAAATTATCTTCGGCTATTATTGAAAACCAAAATTTCAAAATTGACACATCCTTCTTACTTGTTAAGGATTTGAAAAACAAAGTGATCTTAGGAACTCCCTTCATAAGATCACTTTTTCCCTTTCAAATAACTGAGGATGGCATAATAGCCCAGCACCTGGGGAAACCCATTATATTCAAGTTTTTAAGAAAACCTTTCATTAGGAACTTGAATCCCATCTCTTACAAAGAAAACCAAATCAATTTTCTTAAAGAAGAAATATCTTTTAGGCACATTGACAGACAGTTGCTTAGAAGGGATAATCAGCTTAGGGTTAAAGGCCTCTTAGAACAAATCCAAACTACTATTTGTTCTGACCTACCCAATGCTTTCTGGGAAAGAAAGCACCACATTGTTGAACTTCCCTATGAAAAGGATTTCCAGGATAGACAAATCCCTACCAAAGCTTGGCCTATCCAAATGAACCAAGAACTCCTTCTTGTTTGTCAGAAGGAAGTCAAAGACCTTCTGGCCAAAGGGCTCATTCGCAAAAGCAAATGCCCTTGGTCTTGTTCTACCTTTTATGTCAATAAACAGACTGAGATCGAAAGAGGAACCCCCAGATTGGTCATCAATTACAAACCCCTCAATCAAGCTCTTTGCTGGATTAGGTACCCTATACCTAACAAAAAGGATCTCCTCAAGAGACTCCATGATGCAAAGATCTTTTCAAAATTTGACATGAAATCTGGGTTTTGGCAAATCCAAATAAAAGAAGAGGACAGGTATAAAAGTGCTTTCACTATCCCTTTTGGTCAATATGAATGGAACGTCATGCCATTTGGCTTAAAAAACGCTCCTTCTGAGTTCCAGAGAATCATGAATGATATTTTCAATGATTATGCAAAATTTGCTATTGTCTATATTGATGATGTGCTAATTTATTCCCAATCCCTTGATCAACATATCAAACACATCAACACTTTCATTTCCATAATCAAAAGAAATGGCCTTCTGTCTCAAAAACAAAAATCAATCTGTTCCAAACAAAGATCAGGTTTCTTGGTCACAATATTCACCAAGGAACCATTGTTCCTATCAGTAGAGCTATTGAGTTCTCTGATAAATTTCCCAATCAAATTATTGACAAAACTCAATTACAAAGATTTCTAGGTTGCCTCAATTATGTCTCAGATTTCTTTCCGCAACTTAGTAATCTCATCAAACCTCTCCATGGTCGTCTGAAAAAGGATCCTCCTCCCTGGACAGATGTTCATACCAATGTTGTCAAACAGATCAAACCTCAGGTTAAAGAACTCCCTTGTCTTTACCTTCCCAATCCCGAAGCTTTTAAAAATTTCGAAACTGATGCTTCTGACATCGGTTATGGCTGTATTTTAAAACAAAAAACTTCTGGAAGAGAACAAGTCATTGCCTTTACATCCAAACATTGGAACCCTGCCCAGCAGAATTATTCCACTGTCAAAAAAGAAGTTTTGGCAATTGTTTTATCCATTTCAAATTTCAATCTGATTTATTAAATCAAAAATTTCTTGTTCGTATTGATTGCAAATCTGCAAAAGATATCTTACAAAAGGATGTGAAGAATCTTGCATCAAAACAAATCTTTACCAGATGGCAAGCAATTCTGAGCATATTCGATTTCGATATTGAATATCTTAAAGGATCTGACAATGCTCTCCCTGACTATCTCACTCGTGAATACTTACAGGGAAGTAATTAAATCTTCCTCCTTAGGAAGATTCAAAATATTTTCAAAAAATGTCCTTGAGCAAGAGAATTGTATCACTCTTAGTGAGAAAAACTGCTCATCTACCCTGGATCATGGTAAATATAATACCAGCAATGGTATGAAAAACTGTTCCAACAACACCCTTGAACATGGTGATCGTAATGTCAGTAATGACATGAAAAACTGCTCAAACACCCTTGGACATGGTGATCGTAATGTCAGTGATGACATGAAAAACTGTTCAAAATTATTATTATGTTTTACTAACAATTATTTAATTTTTGTTAGCTTGTCTCAATCTAGTCAATGGTCACCCTTGACACCAATTATGGAGATGCAATTATGATCCTTGCTTTTGTCCCCCACTGAGCAAAAGCAGCAATCATTTTCTTCAAGGAATCTGCCTTTCCTTCAATCACGCCACCAATCAAGGCTCCCCTCTATCATGCTGAATAGTCCAAGTCAGAAGACTTTGGATTCCAAACAGTACAGGTCAGCAGTGTACAGTGCAGGTCACTTAAATGCACAGTTCAAGTCAACAGTCATAGGATTCTAAATAGTAGTCCTTTACTGTTTATTCCGGTTAGTAACCGGTTACTATTCCAATCTGTTTCTATATAAGCGTGCTAAGGCATTTGTTAGAGACACGCTTCAATTTATACTTCACTCTACTTCTCTCTCTTTAATTCTAGTGAGAAGCCAGAGCTTGTAAGCCTCAATCTTCTTCTTCTTCTCTTCTCTTCTTCAATCTTCAATCTGTAACTCATAGACAGTTCACTGTCTTTTATGGAAGGCTTTGCCTCCTAATCTATCTTATTGTTTTCTGTCTTTAGTTATTTATTTATTGTTGCATTCTGTATGCTACCTACTTCCCCTCTGTCTCTTTAAATTAATTAACTTCTGATTTCGATCCCCGTCTGGTATCAGAGCAAGTGATGAAAAAGAAAGGAATGTAAAAGCAAGTGATGGGATCTTTAAATTTAAAGATCCCCTCTTGTAAGCTTCAATCTTCTTCTTCTTCTTCTCTTCTCTTCTTCAATCTTCAATCTTCAATCTGTAACTCATAGACAGTTCACTGTCTTTTATGGAAGGCTTTGCCTCCTAATCTATCTTATTGTTTTCTGTCTTTTACTTTTTTATTTATTTGTTGCATTCTGTATGCTACATACTTCCCCTCTGTCTCTTTAAATTAATTAACTTCTGATTTCGATCCCTGTCTGGTATCAGAGCCATATGGTGGAAGTAGGAATGGGGTATTAACTTTGAATTTTAACTTTGCTTATCTAAGCTATGCTTTATAGTTACTTATTTATGTCCTTAATTAATTAGGTGCCATAAATAGGGGGTATTAATATTGAAAGTTTTATGAAAATACAAAGTACATTATACTATAGTGTACTCTTTGACTATAGCTAAACAGCCAAATGCGTACGTCAATACAGGCGTCAGGCAGGGGCAGTTTCACTACTGTATTTTCTCAATTTACACCTCTTGGGGGGCCCCAATGTGGGTATGACCATGTGTTTTGAGAAATCCTATAGTCAATTTGTCTACTATTTTATAATTAATATTTATTATTTATGTTTTTATTCATCTGGATCATATTCTGCAGTTTAATTACACAGTGTTCTTTATAAGGCTTTTTGTACTCTCTATATATTTCCTTTTGAATCATAAATTATTCATCTTTGTTTATAACTTGCAGGATGTACCTATACCCTTAAACATTTAGCGAAGTAATCTGCTATATACTTTCTTTGAGATATTAATTATATATCTATGTTATATTCTGCATATTTAATTAATTATGTATCGATGATAAAAAATGCTTTGAAAGCTCTTTTCATAAATACTTTGCTATCTCATTTGACTATAAGGATTTCTGTAAGAATATATGGAAATCTCACTAATGTCGAATGGTAAAGGAGTACGTAAGCCCCTGTTGAGAAAGGGCGGTCAAAATACCACCCGGAGAGATAATTATTCTTAACTATCCTTGATCTCATGAGGAAGATTTGCGAAAACTCTTTGTTTTTGTTCATATGATTGACATATTTGAAATACAAGATATAACTTAGAATATAATTGATAAACCAAGTCTGTTATATAACTGTATTTACTTTAATATTGTTTTCTGCATAAAGGTTATTTCCACTCCAAAGTATAAATTAGAAAATAATTCTTTTATTCAAATTTAAATATATTCTGAATGCCTGAATGTGATTAAGGAGGCTTGGCAATCTCATGTTGTTGGCTGCCCGATGTGGTCCTCAATCAAAAGCTCAAAAATCTCAAGGTAAAGCTGAAGGCTTGGAATAAAGATGTCTTTGGGGACGTTAATCTCCGGGTGCAAGTGGCGAATGCATCTCTAGATCATGTTCAAGCGCAGATTGATAATGTTGGCTACTCAGAGGTGTTGGATGAGCAAGAAAAAACCCTTCAGCTTGAGCTGCAGCAAGCTTTAGCTTCCCAAGAGGAATTTTGGCTCGAAAAATCTAGACTTAATTGGCACTTGCATGGTGATCGAAACACAAAATTCTTCCATCAGATGGTCAGGATTAGAAATATTACCAAGCAAATAACTGCCCTAAAAAATGGTGATGCTCTTTTTACTTCTGCTAATGATATCGAATCTCATGTTGTTCATTATTTTGAGAATATTTTTGCCTCTAATAATCAATGTCTTGATAATGGTATGGTGGAGGAGATTATCCCTAATCTTGTTACAGGGGAGGAGAATACTATGCTCACCAACGTTCCTAATAGGGACGAGATTAAGCAGGCCATCTTTGCCATGAATCCTAACGGTGCCCCTGGCTCGGATGGTTTTGGCGCTTTCTTTTTTCAGCATTATTGGGACATCATTGCTGAAGATATGGTGAGCGCGGTTCAGCAATTCTTCAAGCATGGATGGATGCTTCCGAATTTCAATTCTAATTTGGTGGTCCTTATTTCTAAAGTCAATGGAGCTGATAGTATTGAGAAGTCCTGGCCTATCGCTCTTGCTAACTTTAAGTTTAAGATTATCACTAAGGTTCTTGCTGAACGTCTCTCCAGATTTGCTCCCCGTATAGTTTCATCTTAGCAACGTGGTTTTATTCAAGGTAGAAACATTTCGGATTGCATCTGTTTAACTTCTGAAGCCATTAATATGCTGAATAACAAGGCCTTTGGTGGTAATATGGCTCTTAAGGTTGATGTCACAAAAGCTTTTGACACTTTGGATTGGAATTTCCTTCTGCGAGTTCTCAAGGCTTTTGGTTTTAATAGTAAGTTCTGCGATTGGGTTAATGTTCTTTTGCACTCTGCAAAGCTTTCGATCTCAGTCAATGGCAAGCCCTCTGGGTACTTTAGTTGCAAGCGGGGTGTGCGTCAAGGGGATCCCCTCTCCCCCTTCTTTTCTGCTTGGCTGAGGAGGTTTTGAGTAGAGGCATCTCCAAGCTGGTGCAGGATGGGGACCTCCAGTTAATCAATGGTCTTAGAGGCACTCAGGTTCCCTCTCATACCCTTTATGCTGATGACATCATGATTTTTTGCAGAGCTTCGCAGAGAAATCTCAATAATCTCCTCAACTTCTTTACTAAGTATGGTGAAGCTTCCGGTCAGATTGTTAACTCTAGCAAATCTACAGTTCATTTGGGCGCCATTCCCAATACCCGGCAGTGTCGCATTGCCGATCTCCTGGGCTTCTCTATTGGCCAGTTGCCGTTCACATACTTGGGTATTCCAATTTTCAAAGGTAAGCCTAAAGCTGTTTATTTAAGGCCAATCGCTGACAAGATTAAAGCCAAGTTATCAGCGTGGAAAGCTTCCCTCCTATCTATTGCCGGAAGAGTGCAACTGGTAAAGTCGGATGTGCAGAGTATGTTAATTTACAGCTTCCTGATTTACAAATGGCCTTCATCTCTGTTGAATACTGTGGATTCTTGGATTAGAAATTTCATTTGGTCTGGCAACGTCAATCAGCGTAAAGTGGTTACTGTGGCTTGGCATAAGGTTTGTAGACCAACCGCTGAGGGGGGTCTTGGGATTAGGTCCCTCAAAGACACTAATAAGGCAGCCTGTCTTAAGCTTAGCTGGGAGCTCAGCATTTCCCAGAACAGCTGGGCTGTTCTGTTAAGATCTAGGGTCTTCAGAAATATTACTGCGATCTCTTATCATATCAGTTCTTCTTTGTGGGGTCATTTGCGTGATCATCTTTCCTCCATCCAAGAAAACTGCATTTGGCAAATTGGTAAAGGTGACTGTATCAACTTTTGGCTTGATCCTTGCATGTCGGCCCCTCTTGTAAATCTTCTTAATGTCCCTGAGCATCGCCAGCTCTATCTCAAGGCCCGTGTTAGTGACTTCATTCAGAATGGTCACTGGTGTATCCCTGCTTCTCTTTCCAATATCTTTCCTCAGCTGGCTTCTCTCCATCATGAAAAAGATCTGCCTTCATTTGACTCTCAAGATCAGCTGATTTGGAAAAACTCTACCGATGGTATGCTTACTTTTAAAACCGCTTATCTTCATTTCAGCCCTATTGGGCAACCTAGTAGGTGGTTCAAGAATATTTGGCGAAGTGTTATTCCTCCATCCAAGTCTCTTCTTATGTGGCGCATCCTCCATCACCGTCTGCCAACTGATGAGCAGCTCAGAAGCCGTGGTTGTGGTACTGTTTCCATGTGTAGCCTCTGTGAAGCGGACTATGAGTCCTCTTTACACCTTTTCTGTGAGTGTTCTTTCGCTAAGCAGCTTTGGGATTGGCTTAGTGGCAAGCTCTCTCTTAATATTGATGTTTCCTCCCTGGAGACGATTTTTGACGTCTGTCTGCGCCCCTGGTCGGACCAAGTGCAGGATGTTGTTTCCGCTGCGGTTATTAACGTTTTTTTAGGCTATTTGGTTCTCTCGGAATCAGATTCGTTTTGACAACAAGAAGATCTTGCCCACTTACCTGAAAAATTTGATCATGACAAATATGAACATCTCTGGTAATCTCAGCAAGGGCTCCACGTCTAACTCCATGCAGGACTTTGTGATTCTTAAGGGTTTTTCGGTTGAGTGCAAACCTCGTAAGGCTCCTAGAAATATAGAGGTTATCTGGCAGTCTCCTCCTTCCTTTTGGGTTAAGTGTAATACTGATGGCGCTGCTAGGGGGTCTCCTGGTTTAGCTGCCTGTGGGGGTATCTTTCGCGACAGTAATGCTGAGTCTCTTGGCTGTTTTATGCTTCCTCTAGGTACAAATTTCGCGCTTCATGCAGAGCTTGTCGGGGTCATGGTCGCCATTGAAGTGGCTTTCCGAAAAGGTTGGCATCGGTTATGGATTGAGTGTGACTCTCAGCTTGCTGTGATGGCTTTCTTGTCTCACTCAATTGTGCCTTGGAATCTCCGCAATCGTTGGCTTAATTGCATGGGTCTGCTCAAATCAATGACTGTCACTTGCACTCATATTTTTCGGAAAGGGAATCACTGCGCGGATAAGCTTGCGTCTCATGGGATCAACCTGCCTGGTTTCCAATGGTGGAATTCTGTTCCCTATTTCATTAAGGATGATTTTATCCGTAATAGGATTGGCCTTCCTTATTTTCGTTTCAGGCAATAATGTTTTATTTTTGTTTGCATGGGTTTTGGTTTATGTCCCCCCATGTTTCTTGTATTTTTTTTTTGTTTATTAATGAAATAGGGGGGAGTACTCTTTCCTTCTAGATGTTTTTATCCCTAAGGAGGGTTTTGCATCAGAAGGTTTTAACGAGGCTCCTTTCCTTTTTGTTTAAAAAAATATATATATATTCTGAGGTAACTATTGCCTTGTCTTGTATCAATTATAATTAACTCCAAAATATGTTTTTAGAAAGTAATTGCAATTTCAAGTTTAATACACGGATAATGTGGTCTTAATCATGAACAAGTACAAGTAACTCTAAGGTATGTTTTAGAAGGTAAGTTATTAATTTCATTTTTAATACCTATATTCTTATAGAAACCAAGTGAAGGCGTTGATATCTACGGGTGAGGAAAACAAAATCATTTTATTTACTATGTTTAAGTCCTTTTCCTCACGTTTCTCTTGTTCCAATAAACCTTCATCTTCTGAATCTTCTCTTAATGAGAATCAATCTAGCCAATCCTTTTCAAACAAAATCTTCAAAGAAGAAATCCGTTTTGAGAATATCAATCAGGATTTAGATGATTGGGATATCCCAAAAAATATCCCAGAAAAACCTTTACAAACCAGAAGGGTTTTTCTCTAAAACTGATTATATTATCAGAACTGTTGAACAAAAAATCATACTCCGAAAAGATGATGAAGAATTTCATCTACTTTCTGAAAAGAGTATGAACAATCATAGAAATAGGAATTTCAACAACTTGCACATAGGAAGTGTCCAGGTAGGTATGAAGCCCCTAACCAGAGAAGCTCTTAACGTAGCAGTCTTGCTCTGCTTAAGAGATGCTCGCCACAATCAGTTTCATGATTCCTTACTAGGAACTGTTGAAACTAGCCTCATTCATGGGCCAATCTTTTTCCAGATCTAACTGTTAGTCTGGATGACAAGAACATCCTTGATGTTCTATTTCTCAATGTCAAGTGTCATGGTTATGACATGAAGGAAGGATCTGTCCCTATCACTCTGATATATAGAGTTCAATACAAAGTAATGAACTCTATCAGATCTAACTTCCTCAAAACTAAATGTCACAAATCAGGAGAAACCACGTTGTTTCTCACTGACAATAGCAACGCCAATATTATTGTGCCTAAAACAATCCAGTGGAGTGACATCACCCTACCAGAAACCTGGACCTTAGAGAAAGCTACTCCTGCGGCACCTAGGTTAACTCCAGAGTTTCAAGATGTCATACAATATCAATCTGGGAAAGTTGATCTTGTCTTCAACAGGAGAAATTCCTTCTCCATTCCCAGATCCCTTAACTCTGAAGAGGACTTCAGAACAGCTATGTCCAGAGGGACCTTCTCCAGGAGATCCTTCTCAGTAGATAGGGAACCTTCCAAACTTGATGCTGGACCTTCCCATGATGGTTCCACAATCCACTTACAAGGTTTTGAAACCACAACTCCTCTAAGGACTTCCTATCACCAGAAGGATGAGGAAGAACACAAATCTATCCAATCACCAACATATTCCTCTCTTAATGAACCTTATGATGTTATCTAAATTCATTATTGATAAGGAATCCCTTAAGAAAGAATTCTACTCTGAGGAATGGTCTCCTCATAGAGAGTGGTTATTTCTGCACTTCTAGGGACACAAACGCAAAAGAATCCAAGAGAAATTTTATAAATTTCTCAATCATATCAAACGAAATATCCCTTTATTTAACTGGTTTCATGAGTATGCCATCCAGAAAGGTATTGTCTATCCTTTCCAATCGAGTTTAGTTAGCAAAAAACAGGATATTCTTGTTATTCCTGCAAAAGACCCCAGAGATATCTTAGAACAATCTAAGTATCTTCATTCTTTAGGTATTCCTACCCAGGTAGAAAGCCCTATTGCCTATCCCGTTCTTCAGCAAACCAATCACAACGAAGAACTTTTAGCCAAAATCAATGAGCAACTTGACCTTCTTAAGGCAATGGCTCTTGACAATCCTTTACCCAAAAGCAATAGCTCTATAAACGCGTTGAGAGAGACATCCTCTGAGGAAGATAACCTGACTAGCTTTAATGCTAAGGTTATCTGCTTCAAATGTGGCATTCTTGGCCATATCAGCAGGAAATGTCCTAACCAACCCAAACCTGGTTACAAACCAAAGATTCACAAAAGGAAACAAGCCAATAAACCTGTAACCCAAGGTGAATCTCAAACTGCTAACCAATCCTCAGGCACTTGCTGCACTTGTGGTAAGAAAAAACCTAGAGCTAACCAACCTACCAAGAAGCAGCTTGATAGCCCCAAAAGGCCTATCACTTGCTTCACTTGTGGCAAAACTGGTCACAAAAGCAAAACCTGTAGGATCATAAGAAAATTTAAAACCCTTAAGTTAGATCCTAATATCAAAAAAAAGATCATCATCTACTGCAGAGACAACAAACTCAGTAGACACAATAGGATCTTAGGAGAACTTAGAACCCTTAACCTTGATCCCAGAACCAATAGTAAAATTTACAATTGGTTAAATCAATCTTTTAAAGACTCCAGTTCAGAGTCTTATCTTTTTAATCCTTTTTCTGCCATTAACAGATTCAATATTAATATTTTGTCTCTTGTTAAGAATTTTGAAAATAGAATCATCTGGGAATCCCCAGCTCTGCTCTTCTCTTTTCAATTATCTAAAAATGGCATAAGTATTTATTAACTGGGGCAACCCACTGTGTTTGAATGTCTGAATAAACCCTTTGATTTAAACCACAATATTCCCTCTGTTCTTAGTATTTCTGGTCTAAAACGGAGCCATACCAAGGCAAAGATCAATAACAGTACCAAAAGAATTACTAACGAACTAGTCACCCACACTAGTTCACAAACAATTCTTGGTATCTATAATCTTGTTAGAACCTTTTTTGATAAAAGAAGAGTTTTACATATCAATCTAGTTATTTCAAAAAATCAAATTAAATTATCTTGTGATCATATTGTTCTTCAAAACGTCATAACATACTATGATTTCACCAAAAGAGATAGTATTCAAAGTATTTTTGACATTTTAAGTATATTTGATATTGATATCTTAGAAAGTCAAGCATTTCTTTCCCTGACTAACTCTCTTATGACTGTTTACAGGGCCACAATCGAAATGACCTCCAGAGCTTCCTCCTCAAGAGGAAGAGGAAGGGGCAAAGGTAAGATTGACCCCAGTATTCTACCAGTTACTACAGGATCTTCCTCCCAAAAACTATCAGGGTCTTCTCCCCAGAACACCCAATCAATCTTACCCCAAAACCAATCTAAGCAAACCAAGCAAGACTATGCTTTCCCAATCCAAACCCTCCTTGCCCTTCAGGAACAGGGAGCAATCAACCTTCCCGGGAAAACTTGGGCCAGCATTGCCGAAGAAGGCAGCGACCAAGATATCCCTGCCCTGGACCTTGCCATACAGGCCCAGAAAAACCTGATGACCCTGAATAAACCTGGTCCATCCCAAATCACCACAATCCAAATTCAATCGACCTAGGTCCAATATATCCCCAAGGAAAACTATTTTTTCTTGGCCCATCTTGAGCCAGAATTCATGGACAAAAATCCAAATAGAATTCCCTCTAAAATCTTTCCAACTCAAACTCATTTTCTCCCGTTAAGCCCAAACTAAACCCAATTATTTTATGAGTTTGTTCTCATAGATACGGAATCTGTATCCATCAAACATTACAGAGATCCCAAAGACAATTCCTTTATCACTCACTCAACCCTCCAAATCCTAAAGGTGTTAACACCTACAGATTTTAATCAAAATCCAAACAAAACCAAAAAATTCTCCCAAAACTTTGATCCTATTGGATACAATTACTGGGACTACGTCAAAGCTTGGGATTACGTCATCCTTGGCCTGCAAAATCAATCTTTTAAACATTCTTGGTTGATTTATTTCAAAAGAGCAACCAAGTACTGCTTCCCAAACTGGTTTCTTCAGTGGTGGAATTTCTTTGGTCCTATCCCAGAAATTATCCCTACTGAAGTCCACGAAGGATTTCAAGTTTTTTCAAAGAGATACAACAAGGATCTCAACAATTACCCAATCCTTTTAAACTTTTTTACCACTTTTTCCTTGTCATGGATTTTCTCATGGCAATACAAAATTGGTGATTATCATTTGAAAACTGTATCATCTTTTTACAAACAAGCTTTTGTCAAATGGTGGCCTCGCTTTGATGCTTCTATGGCATCACCTGAGAGTGTGACCAATTGGTTTAAAAGCAATCCTAGGTCTCTGCAAGTGGCTGATCCAGACACCTACAAATTCCTCAATCAAAAGGCTAGAATTTCTGCAGCACTTGCAGCTTCTACCTCTGAAGAAGATGTTCTGGAAAAACTTCAGAACATCATGAAACTTCTTCAGGATCAATCTGGGGACAAAAATGTGCCTTCTTCTTCAAAGAAAGACAGCAAGAAGAAACAGGTCCAGACATTGTCTTCTTCATCCTCTTCTATTGATTCATTTTATCAAAACGAAGAAGGCAGCTCTGACAATTACTCTCCTGATGATATTCATTAGTTAAAGATCTTCAAAGAGGTTTTATTTTCAATCATTTTCGAAATTGTCCTTAAGCAAGACAACTGTACCACCCTTGGTGGGAAAAATTGCTCATCTACCCTGGATCATGGTAAAGGTAATACCAGCAATGGTATGAAAAACTGTTCCAACAACACCCTTGGACATGGTGATCATAATGTTAGTGATGACATGAAAAACTGTTCAAACACCCTTGGACATGGTGATCGTAATGTCAGTGATGACATGAAAAACTGTTCAAAATTATTATTATGTTTTACTAACAAATATTTAATTTTTGTTAGCTTGTCTCAATCTAGTCTGTAACACCTCAGTATTTCTAACAGGTAGAGAGACCGAAGATGCACAGATGCGGAAGTTCAGAGGACACAGTTCCTGTTTAAGTATTGGACATACAAACTTTTTCCGAAATAAAAACATAATCGGAAATGACATTACTTCATAAAACAGAAGTTCATCGGTTCCATACCGAACGGAATACAAAATCCAAGTCCAAATACCAAACAGAAACATAAACCGGTTCGTAAAACTCATAGCCAATACAAGTTATACGACCAAAAAGAACAACAAAAGGACAAAGGATAAATATGACTAAGCCTTCAGCACCTCCGAGAGTATATCAACTACTCCTGCACAATAGTCTTCCTTTTTCCCTGCTTCTCTGAAAGACAACAAATACGGATTGGGTGAGATAACATTATCTCAGTGAGTCCTACCGTGCCCCCTCACTGACACTCGGTTCAACTTATTAAACCGTTACAACAAAAACTGACATAACAATGCCTTATTTATTAATCGAATTGCCGACCGTGCAACGACCACTAATCCCGGCAATTCGTGTTCTTATTTAGTTTATTAATCGAAACGCCGACCGTGCAACGACCACTAATCCCGGCGAGTCGTGTTTTTACTTAGCATAAACCGGCCGTGCAACGACCACTAATCCCAGTTTACAAAATTAATTAGGAAGAAATGTCCAGTTATAAATCGAAACGCCGACCATGCAACGACCACTAATCCCGGCGAATCGTGTGTTTAACTTAGCATAAACCGGCTGTGCAACGACCACTAATCCCGGTAACCCGTGAGTTGACCACGCCAAAACACATACAAGGCCTAGGGTGAGGGCTCATGACTTCCCTTCCTAGTATGCTACTTGTCGGGTCGTCACCCAACGCGATACATATGACAATACGCATCAAATTCTCGAGAGTTAGATAATTCTATATCTTTTCGATCACCAAAGGATCTATCACATAATAATCGGGTAAACAATATCCATATCGATCTATAATCCGTTTTGAGGAATTCAAAAGTTAGACCTCCGGCATTATAATCATTTTCATTTGACATATATATGTATATAAATTCAGTTAGTCCATCAGTCGGTGTACTCACACGCGTACTAGGGTTTTGGTTTTTCGATCAAATGGGCTTTCGAAACTCTTTTCAAAAGCATGAGTCGAACAAGTTCAAAATACGGTTTCCATAAGGCAAATCCTTTTTAATGGATTGAGAAAGAGATTAGAAAAGGTTCGGGATCAAACGGAGCGACAAAACGAGAAAACTGAAGTCGGTAACAGAACCTCACGCAGGGTCCGTGCCCAGGGGCGCACGACCCGTGCGTGATGCACTTCAATTAAAATTTCCAACCCGAAGGGAGCGCACGATTCGTGCCCTATGGGCACACGACCCGTGCGTCCCGTTTTATTTCCAATTCATCCAACCCGAAGCAGGCGCACGATCCGTGCCCAGGGGCGCACGATCCGTGCCCAGGGGCGCACGGTCCGTGCGACCTGTGTCTGTTACCAAAATTTCACATATTTCTCATTTTCGCTCTCCGTTCTCGCCCAATTCGATTTCTAATTTCGATCACCTGAAACTCAGAAAATTCCCTGAACATATTTCCAGTATATATTTTCACAATTAAAGTCATCTTCGAAATCATCTATAATGTCACAAATCCTGGAAATTCGTTTAATTCGTTTTAAAGTGGATTCGATCCTTTAATCGTTCAAAACTGGGATTTTGACACAGCACCGAAACAGAATTATTCAAAGTCACAAAACGTCCCTAATCGTGAGTAGAACTCACCCGTTGACGATTTCACATGAAATTCCGATCGACACGCGAAGATCGAAACACCAAAGCACACGAAATGACACCAACAAAAGCACCAACAGAGTTACAGCAGCAACTCCTTCACTGAACCAGCAACAACCAGCTTCAAGGTAGCAACTGGAACAAAATCCCCAGCTTAAATCCTTCTCAAATTTCAAAATGCAACAGGACAGCAACAAATTCACTAATTTCAGCTGGATATTAACATGCATCAAGGTGGAGGTTCAGAACTTCATCTTCTTCAACCTTGAAGCTTAATATGCGAAAATGGCAAAGAGAGATATGGGGAGAATCAGGCTTTGAAACTTGGCTCATTAGAAAGGAGTTGGAAAATGGAGTAGGAATGTTGAAGAAGAACTTACATGCAAGAAGAAAATCTGAGCTTCCTCTCCTCTTCTCCTCCACTCGCGCCCTCTCTCCCTCCTTCCTCAACTCCTTTCTTTTCTCTGGATTTTCACAAATGAATGAACGAGGGTGGTGTGGCTGAGTGGCTTCAGAATAGAAGTATTTATATGAGGGGAACAAAATTACCATTTCGCCCTTCAGCTTAAATACTTTAATGAATCATGACTAAACCATAATTAATTGAAGATAGGGATTTCGGATATTATCTTCGACTAATCCTCATCGAGACTCGCCTAAATATTCTTGACGAATAATTATATCGGTCTTAGGATTTTGTAACTTGAGTCTTGAAATTTCGGGATGTTACATAGTCAATGGTCACCTTTGACACCTATCATGGCAAGAAATTATGGGCTTTGCTTTTGTCCCCGACTGAGCAAAAGCAGCAATCATATTCTTCAAGGAATCTACTTTTCCTTCAATCACGCCACCAATCAAGGCTCCCCTCTATCTTATTGAACAGTCCAAGTCAGGAAACTTTGGATTCCAAACAGTACAGGTCAGCAGTGCACAGTGCAGGTCACTTAAGTGCACAGTTCAAGTCAACAATCATAGGATTCTAAATAGTAGTCCTTTACTGTTTATTCCGGTTAGTAACCGGTTACTATTTCAATCTATTTCTATATAAGCATGCTTAGGCATTTGTTAGAGACACGCTTGAACTACGCTTCAATTTAGACTTCACTCTACTTCTCTCTAGTTCTAGTGAGAAGCCAGAGCTTGTAAGCTTCAATCGTCTTCTTCTTCTCTTCTCTTCTTCAATCTTCAATCTGTAACTCATAGACAATTCACTGTCTTTTATGGAAGGCTTTGCATTCTGTATGCTACCTACTTCCCCTCCGCCTCTTTAAATTAATTAACTTCTGATTCCGATCCCTGTCTGGTATCAGAGCCTATAAAGTGGCAAGGAACTCTTTCTCGTGTAAAGCAGGAAGGGAGGCTCTCCGAATTGCCCGACCGTAGACGGTTGGCTAGCTGATAGGTACCATGTGGCTGCAATCGGAAAGGTGCCGACTTGGCGGTGGTGGACGGTTGGCCGGGGTGGTTGTATGCCGTCTTGCCCCGTTGGAGTTAGGTAACGCCCGGTATACACACATTAAAAGGATTGTGGCTCTGATATCGTATTGCCAGCAATAACGTACTTTTGCTCGGTCATCGGTTGACGATCCCTATCTGGTATCAGAGCCAGATAGTGGAAGTAGAATGGGGTATTAACTTTGAATTTTAACTTTGCTTATCTAAGCTATGCTTTACAGTTACTTATTTATTGTCTTAATTAATTAAGTGCCATAAATAGGGGGTATTAATATTGAAAGTTTTATGAAAGTACAAAGTATATTATACTATAGTGTACTCTTTGACTATAGCTAAACAGCCAAATGCGTACGTCAATACAGGCGTCAGGCAAGGGCAGTTTTACTGCTGTATTTTCTCAATTTACACCTCTTGGGGGGCCGCAATGTGGGTATGACCATGGGTTTTGAGAAATCCTATAGTCAAGTTGTCTACTAATTTGTAATTAATAATTATTATTTATGTTTTTATTCATCTGAGTCATATTTCTGCAGTTTAATTACAAAGTGTTCTTTACAAAGCTTTATGTACTCTTTATATATTTCTTTTTGAATTATTACTTATGCATCTATATTATATTTTGTGAGTTTAATTATCTATGTCTATGATCAAAATGCTTTAAAGCTATTTTTCAAAAATAATTTGTTATTCCATTTGACCTATAATGATTTTGTAGGAATATCTGGAAATCTCCCTAATGTCGAATGGTAAAGGAGTTTGTAAGCCCCTGTTGAGAAAGGGCGGTCGAAATACCACTAAGAGAAATAATTATTCTTAACTATCCTTGGTCTAATGAGGAAGATTTGCGAAAACTCTTTAATTTTTGATCATATGACAAACATATGTTAAATACAAGATATAATTTAGAAAACAACTTTCAATTCAAGTTTAAATATATTCTGAGGTAACTATTGCCTGGTCTTGAAACAATTATAGTTAACTCCAAGTTTTCAAACCAGTCTTCTCTTAATGAGAATCAATCCCTTCAAACCAAGTTTTCAAAAAAGAAACCTGTTTTGAAAATCAATCTACCCTATCTAAGTTTACCATAGATAAAGAATCCCTTAGGAAAGATTTCTACTCTGAGGAATGGGCTCCTCACAGAGTATGGTTCTTTCAAAATTACCAGGGAAACAAAAAAGAAAAAATCCAAGAGAAATTTTATAAATTTCTCAATCAAATGAAGTTCAATATCCCCTTCTTTGATTGGTTTCATGCGTATACCATCAAGGAAAATATTGACTACCCTTTCCAAACTGACATGGTTGGTTGAAAACCCTTAGACGTTATCACTGTTTGACATCTTAAGGATGGTCAAATGGTTCAGTCTGAGCTTCCACCCAGAGTCCCCTTTGCTCCCAACAGCAAAGACCAATCTACTCCTGTTATGGTCTCCCTCTTCAAAACCAAAATTGAGGAAGGACCTGTCTCTGCCAAAAGCATCAGAGACTTCATGGAGGATTCCAATCATCTCCAAACCTTAGGTATTTCTACCCAGTTAGAAAACCTTGTTATCAATCCTGACTGGCAAAGTATTTGTCGTGTTAACCATAATAACACGGAGGAACTCTTAGCCAAAGTCAACAAACAGCTTGTTCTTCTTAAGACAAATACTCCTGACAATCCATCACCTAAGGGTAATAGCTCTATCAACAGGTTAGAAGAAACCTCCTCTGATAAAGATAACCTGACTAGCTTTGACGCTAGGGTTATCTGCTTCAAGTGTGGCATTCTTAGCCATATCAGCAGGAAATGTCCAAACCAACCCAAACCTGGTTACAAACCAAAGATCTACAAAAGAAAACAGGCCAATAAACCTGAAACCCAGGATAAGCCTCAAACTGTTCTTAACACTTGCTGCACTTGTGGTAAGAATCAACCCAAACCCAGGCCTCAGCATGACAGAAAACCTGTCACCTACTTCGTCTGTGACGAAACTAACCACAATTGGAGAACATGATTTATCATCAGGAAGCTTAAAACCCTTAAGATTGATCCTGATGCCAAAAGCAAAATCATCAATTGCTTCAAAAGTGACAAACCCAGTCACATTAATGATGGGATCAAAGAGGAACTTAAAACCTTAGATTTAGATCCCAAAACAACAGATAAGATTAACAAATTGTTGATCCTATCTTCAAAAAATTGTTCTGACACTAACTCAGAATCCACTAACCATTCTTCTAAAACCCTTACCCAGACCCAAGAGAATGTGTAAACCAATCAGCAGCTAATCATTGATCACCATAATAACCATTGGTCTGGAAACAACTCATCTCTTGAGGCTTCTGCTTGCAAGGATGTTAAAAAATTCACTAATGATTATTTAGGTCAAATTGATATTAACCTACTCTCAGTTATTATTCAGTTCTTTAAAACTGATGCATCCTCTCTTCCTTTGCAAAAAACGGAGGATGATACAATAGCTGGGTACCCAGAGCAACCTACCAAAACTATGTATATCCATAGGAAAGGTCTCTCTGTAAATCTTTTGAATACAAATATCTTTTCTAATTCTGACCTGAGTTCTGGTTTTGAACAGAATCAAGTCAAAATAGATAAGAATATCAATATCAATTTTAATATCTTTTCTGGTCATTATAACTGGAACGTTATCTTTGACCTTAAAATTACTTTTTCAGAATTTCAAAATACTCTGAAAAGGTTTATTAATCCTCATACCAGTTCTCCCATTATTGACATTTTACATCAAACAGGTTATGGTGTTCTTAATCCCAATACCCAGGAAACCTTTGTTTATGTCAATACTAATACCAGGTCTTATGGTAAGTATCTTGGTCAAACTGGTAAAATCCAACTACAAAGTCTCTTTGATTGTCCTTATATCTCAGAGTCTTTTCGGCATCACAGCAATCACATTAAAACCTTTCTGGTCAAAAGAAAAGTTTTAAGAGATTTAGCTGTCTCAAAATCTCAATCCAATTTACTTATTCAAAAGTTTCCTATTTGTATTACTTATAATTTTGCAAGAGGAACTTTACAAAAGGAACATCATCCTAGAAATCCTATTGTATGCTTCAAATGTGGTAAGCCAGGTCACATAAGCAAAAACTGCAGGGTCATGGGAAAACTCAATGCTCTTAAGCTTGATCCTGATATTGAGGACAAGATTAACAATTTATTAGCCCAATGTTCAGAAGAATCCTGTGTTCATTCTTCTGAAAACCTAAATCAAATACAGGAGGATGATTTAACTCATTCCTCTAATCATATCAATGTCCTCACCCAAGATCTTTTCTTTGAGGCCTAAAAAGCCATTCCTGGTCCTCAAGAAAAGGGCAAATACCTCAACAAGTTAAGGTCCACTCTTGAGGCAAAACCCCCCAAAAGTCCTCTCATGACCAATAGATCTAACCTTAAGGACACCTTCAAGAGGTTAGAAAAAACTAGTGTCAAACCTGTTACTACTCAAGATCTTCATTTCGTTATTGACAATTTAAATATCGAAGTTAAAGGTCTGAATCTGAAACAGGTTGATCACCCGTCAATCATCTACCAATGGAAAGATCATGAGGATAGTTCATCCTCTGATATACCTGAGTCTGATAAAGACAAAGAAATCAGAAATGATTTCCTTGATCTAATCAATTATGTCAGAATTCAAAAATTCTACATAAACATCAATATTGTCATGGGTTATTTCATCCTTGAAACTGTCCCTCTGTTTGACACTAGGACATGTTCAAATTGCATCTTAGAGGGTCTTATTCTCACAAAACATTTTGAAAAGACTTCTAAACAACTTAGTGCTGCAAATGGCTCTAAGTCAAAAATCGATTTTAAAATTGATACCTCCTTTCTTCTTGTTAAGAATTTGAAAAACAAAGTGATTCTAGGAACTCCTTCCATAAGATCACTCTTCCCTTTTCAAATTACTAACGAATGTATAAAAGCCCAGAAATTGGAACAACCAATTAATTTTAAGTTCTTGAAAAAACCTTTTATCAGAAACTTAAACCCAATTTCTTATAAAGAAAATCAAATTAATTTTCTAAAAGAAAAAATCTCTTTTAGAAATATTGACCATCAGTTGCAAAAACAGGATAGTCAACTCAAAACCAAAAGTCTCCTAGAACAAATCCAATCTACTATTTGTTCTAACCTACCCAATGCTTTCGGGGAAAGAAGCCATCATAGAATTGAACCCCCTTATGAAAAGGATTTTCAAGATAGGCAAATCCTTACCAAGGCAGACCGATTCAAATGAATCATGAACTTCTCCTTATTTGTCTGAGGAAAGTTAAAGACCTTTTGGATAAAAAACTTATTTGCAAGAATAAGAGTCCATGGTCTTGTTCTTTCATTTATGTCAATAAGCAAGCTGAGATAGGAACTCCCAGACTTGTTGTTAATTACAAACCTCTCAATCAAGCTCTTTGCTGGATTAGGTACCCTATTCCCAACAAGAGAAATCTCCTTAAAAGATTTCTTAATGCAAAGATCTTCTCTAATTTTGACAAAAAATCTGGTTTTTGGCAAATAAAAGAAGAGGAAAGGTATAGAACCACTTTCACTGTCCCTTTTTGTCAATATGAATTGAACGCTCATTCCGAGTCTCAAAAAATCATGAATGAGATCTTTAATCAAAATTCAAAATTTGCCATTATCTATATTGATGATGTTTTAATTTACTCTCAATGGTTTTATCAGCATCTCAAGCATAGAAGCATATTCATATCTGTTATTAAAAGAAATAGACTTGCTGTCTCCAAAACAAAAATCAATTTGTTCCTTGCAAAGAATAAATTTCTTGGTTACAGCATTCACCAGGAAACAATCACCCCTATTAGTAGAGCCATTGAGTTCTCTGATAAATTTCCCAATCAAATCATTGACAAAGCCCTGTTGCAGAGGCTCTTTGAGTGCCTTAACTATGTCTGTGATTTCTCCCCACAAATCAACAAGAGAAATTCTTCAAAAGGTAAGAACCCTAATCTTTCTCTGAATCCCAATTTAATTGTTTTCCAAAACATTTTCATCAAAATTTCTTTGTTTTTACCAATTAATAGCGTCCCTGAACAAGACGACTGTAGTTCCCCAGGCATGAAAAACTATTCTTACACCCTGGAACATGGTGATTGTAGTGCCCCAGGCATGAAAAACTGTTCTTACACCCTGGAACACGGTGATTGTAGTGCTTGCACGAAAAACTATTCTAAAAACGCCCTTGATCATGGCGATTGTAGTATCATCAGTGATATGAAAAACTGGTCTTGGTTCATCAATCATTCCTCTCTCAGCCATCATCAGCTGGAGAAAACAACTGTTCTGGGGCATATTCCCCTAACAAGCATCAATAGTTCCATCAATATCAAGGTAATCATGCCAGTAGACAAGTGGCAGACAAAAGGTATCTTCATCATCACAAGAAACAAAGTAGTCGATCATGCCATCATCAAAGGCATCTTCAATCAAATCCTCCGTAAAGCAAATAGTGCATTGTGACTAATTAGAACTATTTCTTGGATTCCAAATAGTCCAAGTCACCAAAATGCGCAGATCAAGTCTTCAAGCATTAGATTCCACACCGTTGAAGTCAACAACTCTTGGATTCCAAATAGTTCAAGTTTTCAAACAAAAAGTGCACAGTACAAGTCGTCAAAGTGCATAGTGCAGGTAACCTTGTACACACTGCAGGTCATAAGTGCACAGTACCAGTTCAATTTCTGGATTCCAAATAGTCGTTACTATTTCTTGGATTCCTTTACTATTTATTCCGGTTAGTAACCGGTTACTATTCAATCATTTTTCTTTATATACGTGCTTAGGCATTTGTTAGAAGCACGCTTCAATTCAGACTTCACTCTACTTCTCTCTTTAGTTCTAGTGAGAAGCCAGAGCTTGTAAGCTTCAATCTGCTTCTTCTTCTTCTCTTCTCTGATCTTCAAACTTCAATCTTTAATCTGTAACTCATAGACAGTTCACTGTCTCTTATGGAAGGCTTTGCCTCCTAAATCTATGTTATTTATGCTTTAGTTTTCTGCAAACTTTATTTACTTATTGTTGCATTCCGTATGCTACCTTCTTCCCCTCTGTCTCTTTAAGTTAATTAACTTCTGATTACGATCCCCTCTTGGTATCAGAGCCAAATGGTGGAAGTAGGAATGGGGTATTAACTTTGAATTTTAACTTTGCTTATCTAAGTTATGCTTTACAGTTACTTATTTATGTTCTTCATTAATTAAGTGCCATTTGAAAGTTTTATGAAAATACAAAGTATATTATACTATAGTGTACTCTTTGACTATAGCTAAACAGCCAAATGCGTACGTCAATACAGGCGTCAGGCAAGGGCAGTTTCACTGCTGTATTTTCTCAATTTACACCTCTTGGGGGGCCCCAATGTGGGTATGACCATGGGTTTTGAGAAATCCTATAGTCAATTTGTCTACTATTTTATAATTAATAATTATTATTTATGTTTTTATTCATCTGAGTCATATTTCTGCAGTTTAATTACAAAGTGTTCTTTACAAAGCTTTATGTACTCTTTATATATTTCCTTTTAAATTATTACTTATGCATCTATATTATATTTTGTGAATTTAATTATCTATGTCTGTGATCAAAATGCTTTAAAGCTCTTTTTCAAAAATACTCTGTTATTCCATTTGACCTATAAGGATTTTGTAAGAATATCTGGAAATCTCACTAATGTCGAATGGTAAAGGAGTACGTAAGCCCCTGTTGGGAAAGGGCGGTCGAAATACCACCAAGAGAGATAATTATTCTTAACTATCCTTGGTCAAATGAGGAAGATTAGCGAAAACTCTTTAATTTTTGATCGTATGACAAACATATGTTAAATACAAAATTTAATTTAGAAAATAACTTTTAATTCAAGTTTAAATATATTCTGAGGTAACTTTTGCCTTGTCTTGTAACAATTATAATTAACTCCAAAATATGTTTTTAGAAAATAATTGCAATTTCAAGTTTAATACCCAGAGAGTGTGGCCTTAATCTGATGCATGAATAAGCACAAGTAACTCTACGGTATGCTTTAGAAGGTAAGTTATTAAGTTCATTTTTAATACCTATATTCTTATAAAACCAAGTGAAGGCAATGATGCTTATGGGTGAAGATTTATCTATACGTCTCTTTACAACTTTTCCTCATACTCTCCGGTATGTCTCCTATCCTTTCACCTTCTTCTAGTTTTATGCCTTCATCTCAATCTTCTCTTAATAAGAATCAATCCTTTTCAAACCAAGTTTTCAAAAAAGAAACCTGTTTTGAAAATCAATCTTTTAAAGATATCAATCAAAACAAAGATCTTTGCAATCTTGATCAATCCTCTTTTATCATAGATAAAAATTCTCTTAAAAAGGAATTCTATTCTAAAGAATGGTCTCTTCACAGAGAATGGTTCTTCCAACATTACCAAGGAAACAGTAGAATTTCTATCCAAAAGAAATTCTATAAATTCCTTGAAAGTGTCAAGCTCAATATCCCTTTCTTTAAAGGGTTTCGTATGTATACCATTAGAGAGAATATCACTTACCCTTTCCAATCTGTTTCTTTAGGTGATAGAAAACCAGCTAAAAACCCTAGCATCAAAAGACAGAATATTCCTGCTAAGGAACCCATTCCAATCAGGCACCCCAGAGATATCTTAGAGCAATCTAGGTATCTTCATGCTTTAGGCATTCCTACCCAGGTAGAAAGCCCTATTGTCTATCCTGTTCTTCAGCAAACCAATCATAACGAAGAACTTTTAGCCAAAATCAATGAGCAACTTGACCTTCTTAAGGCAATGGCTCTTGACAATCCTTTACCCAAGAGCAGTAGCTCTGTAAACATGGTAAAAGAGACATCCTCTGATGAAGATAACCTGGCTAGCTTTGATGCTAAGGTTATCTGCTTCAAGTGTGGCATTCTTGGCCATATCAGCAGGAAATGTCTTAACCAACCCAAACCGGGTTACAAACCAAAGCACTACGATAAGAATCAGGCCAATAAACCTAAAACTCAGGATACGCCTCAAACTGCTCCAAACACTTGCTGCACTTGTTGATAGAAAACCTGTCACTTGCCTCGTCTGTGGCAAAACTAACCACAATTGGAAAACCAGCTTTATCATAAGAAAACTTAAAGCCCTTAGGTTAGATCCTAATATCAAAACCAATATCATCAATTGCTTCAAAAGTGACAAACCCAGTCACACTAGCAGATACGATAGGATCAAAGGGGAACTTAAAACCCTAGATTTAGATCCCAAAACCAAATATAAGGTTAATAAATTATTAATCCTATCATCAAAAAATGGTTCTGACACTAGCTCAGAATCCACTAACCATTCTTCTAAAGCCCTCATCCAAACCCAGAAGAATGTGTTAACCAATCAGCAGCTAATCATTGATCACCGTAAGAACCATTGGTCTGGAAACAACTCATCTCTTGGGGCTTCTGCTTCCAATGATGTTAAAAAATCCACTAATGATTATTTAGGTCAGATTGATATTAATCTGCTCTCAGCCATTATTCAGTTCTTTAAAACTGATGCACCCTCTTTTCCTTTTCAAAAAACAGAGGATAATACAATAGCTGGGATCCCAGAGCAACCTGCCAAAACTATGTATATCCATAGGAAAGGTCTCTCTGTAAATCTTTTCAATACAAATATCTTTTCTAATTCTGACCTGAGTTCTGGTTTTGAACAGAATCGAGTCAATAGATAAAGATATCAATATCAAATTTAATGTCTTTTCTGGTCATTATAACTGGAACGTTATCTTTGACCTTAAAATTACTTTTTCAGAATCCCAAAATACTCTGAAAAGGTTTATTAATCCTCATACCAGTTCTCCCATTATTGACATTTTACATCAAACAGGTTATGGTGTTCTTAATCCCAATACCCAAGAAGCCTTTGTTTATGTCAATACTAACACCAAGTCTTATGGTAAGTACCTTGGCCAAACTGGTAAAATCCAACTGCAAAGTTTCCTTGATTGTCCTTACATCTCAGAGTCTTTTCAGCATCACAGCAATCACGTTAAAACCTTTCTGATCAAAAGAAAAGTTTTAGCAAAAGATTTGGCTATCTCAAAATCTCAATCCAATTTACTTATTCAAAAGTTTCCTATTTGTATTACTTATAATTTTGCAAAAGGAACTTTACAAAAGAAACATCATCCTAGAAATCCTATTGTCTGCTTCAAATGTGGTAAAACAAGTCACATAAGAAGAAACTGCAGGGTCATAGGAAAACTCAAAACTCTTAAGCTTGATCCTGATATCAAGGACAAGATTAACAATTTGTTAGCCCAATCTTCAGAAGAATCCTCTAATCATTCTTCTGAAAACCTAAATCAAATCCAGGAGGATGATTTAACTGATTCCTCTAATCAAATTAGTGTCCTCACCAGAGAACAGGATCCTCTCTCTGAGGCAAACCCCCTAGAAGTCCTCTCGTAACCAATAGGTTCAATCTTAAAAATACCTTTAAGAGGTTAGAGAAAACTAGTGTTAAACCCGTTACTACTCAAGATCTTCAATTTGATATTAACAATTCAAATATCAAAGTTAAAGATCTGAAGCAGAAACAGGCTAATCACCAGTCAATCATTGACCAGTGGAATAGTTATGGGACTAGTTCATCTTCTGAAAATCCTGATTCTGAGAAAGATGAAGAACCCATTGATGATTTCCTAGGTCTTATCAATCATGTTAGAATTCAAAGATTCTACATAAACATCAATATTGTCATAGGTGATTCCACCCTTGAAACTGTTGCTTTGTTTGACACTAGAGCAGGTTCAAATTGCATCTTGGAAGGTCTTATTCCTAGAAAATATTTTGGAAAGACTTCTAAACAACTTAGTGCTACAAATGGCTCTAGGTCAAAGATCAGTTTTAAAATTGGTACCTCCTTTCTTCTAGTTAAGGATTTGAAAAACAAAGTGATTTTAGGAACTCCTTTCATAAGATCACTCTTCCCTTTTCAAATTACTAAGGAAAGTATTGATAAACTCCAATTTAGTGCATTTTTATAGATATCTTTGGGCCATTTTTGGAGCAATTATTATTATCTAAATAAATAAGTGACTCAAATTGCTATTTATTTTGTAGGAAAAAAGTTAAATAAAGAAGTTGTTTCAATGAGTTGTTTGAAGCAAAATGGGGGTGTCATTAGCAAAAGAAGCATTGGGCTTGAAATGGTTGGCACAAAAGAGTTGGGCTTGAAACAATACAAAAGTGATCCATTCATTTAAAAGAAAAAAAAAGGCCCAATTATTGGGAGTGGAGTGTGGCCGAAGAATTGGAGAATTAATAATAAAGGAGAAGAGAACCTAGGGTGTGATATACAGAGCCGCACACAACTAAAAGATACTTTTTTTATATAATTAAAATCAACAGGAGCCGCACTTAGAGAAGGACAGAACAATTGAATTAAAAGGATAGCCGTACAAACAAGAACAACATCCGCATACACAAGGAAACAGTAGCGCCGGCAACGTACGGAGAGAGTGAGGAGCAAGTTTTGGGTACCATTCTTGACACCGTGAAGGAGTGTCATACCCTAATTTTGTCCGGCCAATTTAAAGCTTACTGGAAAATCCAAAATATTATTTTTGTCGTTTATGTGTGTCGTTCCCAGTCGTGTATAGGCGTGTTACTTCTCATTGGTGCGCGTGTGCTATTGTTAATAATGTACACATTTTTATCCCCATCGCGGACGGGTGTTCGCGTCTCGTTGTGTACGAGTGTTTATTTTGGTACGCAAATTCGCGTATTCTCGTTGCGGGCACGCGTTCGCGTCTCATCGTGTACGTACGTTTATCGCCGTTGTTATCAGTTTAATTTTGTTATAAAAATCTAATAAAAATCAGATTGTGAGTAAATGCTTTTTTATTTTTATAAATAGTTTTTTTTCAAAGTCAACTATAGTACACATATAGAGACAAAAATTTAAATACAAGAAAGTACAAAAAATTAAAACCAAAATAAAATAAAATAAAAAGGGGCAGGAGCACCCTGCTGCTGGGGCAACACTGTTGCTGCCATTTGAAGAATCACCCCAATGGTGCTTTCTTCTTGCTCCTTTCTTTTGTTTTCCCTTTTAGCACAAACATAACAGCTATTGTAGCACTCCCTGCATGTTGCAGCCCTTGTCCCTCATACGTTCCTACCCACACAGCAGCCATCCCACACCTCTGTACATATTGGTCCTCTCCCTTTCACAGTCTCCTGCTCCACCAAGCTATGCCTGCATATCCAAAACCAGAAAAATAAGCATAGGACAACGAAAAAACAAGAGGAGCAGAGTAACAGAATCATGGATTGGGAAAATTGAAAGAGACATTAGAGTTTATAAAAAAACAAAGCTGAGGTTTCTCCATCTATAAAAACCAAGCCAGCAATCAAAAAGGGGAAGAACAAACAGTAACAAACACAGCAATATATACACAGCAACAGAAACGCAAAAACTGAGATATCATAAAAATTAGAATTCATCAGAGTTCTAATACACTTCAATAAAAAAAAAACACCGGTTTAGAATTCAAAAACAGAAGCAGACAACAAAAAGCCGTAGCAGTAGAGTATAGGGGCAACAAATAACAGAAGCAACAACAAGTCAGTCTTCATCTAAAAACCAGGTTCGTATTTCGGTTATTATTATTTTTTTTCTTCTAGTGTTTAGAACATGCGAATGTTTTTGTTGTTGGGACCCTAAAATGTCCAAAAATGTTAGCCTATACTAGTGTTATCAAGCATTCGTTTGATCAGATTTTAGAAACACTAGCACCTATTTTGGGATGTTTAATCTGTCCATAGCTTAATATAGTGGTTAGTAAAAAGAAAAAGAAATTCGATTTTGGTCCACAGTAGAAGCTAATAGTAAACAAGATTAAGAGTAAAAAAAAAGGGATTTGGTTGTTGAAAAGGATTTAGGCTTTAGAGGTTTTTGAGAACCACAAACAGATTTGGTAGAAGTTAGAAGAGAAGTAGAGATGAAGAAAAGAAAAAGAAAGAAAAGCGAACCATAAACTCCGATCACCGTTAGCGGCGGCCGCCACCGCAAGCGCCACCGTCGCCACCGCAAGCAGCACCGTCGGTCCGACATATCCTCCCCCTTGTCGTCGGCCTATCCCCTCGTTTCTTTCTCTCCCCTCGACTCTCTCTCTCACCACCACGCCACCGTCGCGCATCAACCTGTCTCCGGCGAAGCCCCTCCACCGTCGGCGTTCACCTTCTTCCCTTCCCTCCCGTCTTTTCCTCTCTCTCTTGTCTTCTCTCTCCACCGTCCGCCTCCCACTCTCCCTCACCCACAGATCCTCCGCCTCTCACTCCCTCAGTCTCGCTCACCCGTCCCCTCGCCGTCGCGTTCTCCCTCATCCCCCTCTCTCTCTATGCGAAGCCTTCCTCTTCTCCCTCTCAGCGCAAATCTCTCTCCTTTCCTTTTTTCGAATTTTTTTTGTCTCTCTTTCCTCTAATGGTGATGCGGCGCTGATGACCAAAATTAGGGTTCAGCAAAAATCTGTTTCCCCTTTATATGCCTTCCTTTTTTTAAATTTTTTTTTAATTCGGGTTACTATTCGCACACCACCAATTCCATTATACACTCCCCTGAAAAGCCCATGAACTCGTGGACCAGTATAGAAACTGGGCTGTTGCTTTTCACACCCAGTTTTAATAATACAGCCCTCCTGTAACTTGCACCCCATTTTACTATTGCACTCTCTCTTTTCGTTTTTTTTAATTTCCTTTACAAAAAAACTATAAAAATAAATAAATAAATATTTCATTTTCAAAAATGTAAATAGGGGACTAAGTCGACTGTACAGTCGGGTTACTCTGCTTTTTAGGTCACTAATGAACCGCTACGGATCATGTCCTAAATTCCCTATTTAAAACAAACAATTTCTAAATCTAAATAAACACAAATATTTTCTACCTAGAACTACGTAGCCTTTGATTCTCTACCAAGAGATACGTAGGAGCAGGGTCACGCCCCTGTCAAGCGCAAAAATAAACATTTTCCATTACCTTTCTTTCTTAATTCATTTTTTTTTTACAAAACAACACAAAATATAAATAGGGGACTAAGTCGACTGTACAGTCGGGTTAGTCTGCTTTTTAGGACCACCAATGAACCGTTACGGATCAGGTCCTAAAATCCCTATTTAAAATAAGTAATTTCCAAATTAAAAAATACAAACACATCTCTTTCATTTCAAAAATCAAAAATCTTATTTTCAAAGTAGGGGATTAAGTCGGACGTACGGCCGAGTTAGTGTTGCGCCCGAAAATGTCCCCGAGGGAGAACTTTCCTCGTTTACAACTTTTCTAAAATCAATGAAGCCGCCACCAATATTTATTAAGGAAAATATTAGGAAAACCTTTTTTGGGAAGCGATTGTTCTTGCGAAACTAGAGAATAGGGTTCGGGGGTCGGTTACGCGCGGGGAAGGTGTTAGCACCCCACACGTCCTCTCTACTGAGAGGGAACCTTTAATTAAATGTGTGGTTTTAGTGTGTTGACTTGAAAATACTTAATTTTTCCTCTCTACTTCTTATTGAAAAATTCTTAATTAAAATCTTTATTTATTATGAAAAAAAAGGGGGAAAAATGGGTTTTTAGAAAAAAACACTTGACGGGACATGGCCCGCTCCTACGTATCTCCCGGTGCGATGGAGAACTCAAAGCTACGTAGTTCTTCTTTGTCTTTTTGAAAAGTTTTTGTTTTTTATCTTTTTTAGTGAGTTTTTGAAATAGGACGAGCATTAGCGAATGATTAAACTAGCAGAGGCTATGATGAATCGCTACTAAATACTCAAAAAAGAGAGTTGTACCGCTAGTCAAACGAACAAAGGTTCTGATGGACTATTGATAACAACTCGTTTTTATTATCTTTTTTGAAAGTGATTTTCGAAAGAGATTGATTTGCACGATGATCAAACGAACAAAGGCTCTGATGAGCTACTAGCAACAATGGGTTTGAAAATGATTTTTTTTTTTTATGAAAATAACTCTTTTTCTTTGGTTAAATGCTAGATTTTTATTGCTGTGCTTGACGAGAACGTGTCTCGCTCCTACGTATCCCAAGTGGGAATCAAAGCTACGTAGTTCTAGGTAGCTTTAAAAAATGAAAATCTTTTTGATTAGGTTTTGGAAAATGAAGAGCATTCGTAATTATCGAACTAACAAAGGTTATGATGGATCATTACTAATAACTCTCTTTGAAAACGCCTTTTGAAAATGAAAGCTTTCATGATGATCAAACTAACAAAGGTTATGATGGATCACCACTAATAACTTGTTTTGATTCTTTGATGCTTAGGAAAATGCTTTTTGAAATTGAGAGCGTTAATGATAATCAAACTAACAAAGGTTATGATGGATTATCAATAGTAACTGGTTTTATGCTTATGAAAACACTGTTTTGAAATTGTGGCTTTCATGACGATCAAACTGACAAAGGTTACGATGGATTGTCACTAGTAACCGTTTTTATGCCAAGTAGTTAGAAGTGAAAACAACGAATGCAAGAAAGTTTTTGTAGGTTCAAGCATAACACAATCATTGGAATCGAACTATTAAGCAACAACATTTGAATTCATTATCAAGGATTAAGCCTAAACTACACATATTAGATCACAACACATAGATAGGCAAAGAGGGAAGTTGGACTATGCATTTAGCAAAGAATGCAAGAATAGGTAAGATAGCACCTAAATGCACATCTAGTGGAAGATGTTAGCTAAGCACCATATTCGAACATTTCTACAAAACACAAGAGAGAAAAATCTGATTGCACATCTAGTGGAAGATGTAAGGGAGGAAATGAACCTATCTAAGCATTGATAATATTCTATGTGAGTAGACAAAGGATTTGTAAGCACAAGTGAACTCAAAAGAGTAGCCTCAACTATGATCATTGGCAAGGCATAGGCAAGCAAATTATTTAGCAATCAAAGTATCAAAGGATGTTGAATCACTTTGGTCAATCCTCACACACTTGAGCTAAGGTGCACAAGTGCACAAGTGTTAATCCTCTTGCCAATCATCAATCTAATTCTTAAGGCAAGTAATTAGGATCAAATCCAAACCCTAGTTTTTATTGAAGTATGCGCATAAAGCTTATTAATGCAATAGGGTAAAAACTCATGAATGCAAGATGGTAAAATGTTTTGAATGAAGGTAAAAATGTTTTATGAGATGAGATGAAAATGTTTTAATGAATGAGGTAAAAAATGTTTTGATGCATGAAGGTAAAAATGTTTTTATGTTTTATGAAATGGTAAAAACTCTTGGTAAAAACTTAATGAAGAGGTAAAAGTAAAATGGTAAAATCTTTTTATGTTTTTGGTAAATAGTTAATTAATAGGTAAAAACCAAAGTGGTAGAAAGTGAGAAACACAATGTCTCAATTTGCATTCACTTATCCAAGATCAAATGACGAAAATACAAGCAAACAAAGATGCACAAAAGGCCCTTTTAGCCGAATGCAACATTACCAACAATCATCTCTTTTATTTCTTACAAAATTAACAATTGACACATGAATCAACACAAAATGAAAACTCTACTCTAACATGCAAATTTCTAAGCTAAAATATCAACCAAATCACATTTTTATTCACATGAAAATCAAGGATTACAAAACACAACAATAACCCTAATTTTTCTAGGCAAACCCGAGGGCTATATGGCATGAAGTCAACCCAAAATTTCACCTCAACTCATGAAACACACAAGAAAATACACAATCCCTAAAAAACAAACCAAGGCCGAGGAAAAATAGCATGAATATGAGTATTTTATTGATGAAAAATGATGCAAATATGAGTGAACATGCAAGAATACACAAGAATAACTCCTCTAATGCCAAGGGGTCACTTCAAACACCCAAGCCTACCAATGGGCTTGTCCAATAATGTTTGAAATGCCCCCTCAAAGCAACAACCACAAAATAGAAGAGTTGGAATGAGTAGAAGGAGATGCAAGGTTTCAAGGCTTACCTCAAAATCACAAAGAAATGAAGAAGGAGATGATGTAACGCCCCAAATTTAATTAGTCATCTAATTGAATTATTTATTTTAATCAATTGGGGATTATGTGGTGATAGAAAATAAAATAAATATATATGAGGTAATTGGACCTATTTATAAGGTGAGGGCTAGTATTAATTAATTTAGGGTTTTAATTTATTTAGGAGGTGTTGTCATGAATTAGGTGGTGCACATAAAGGGCCCATGATCCATTAGTTGGCCCATGACCCATCATTTATCCTTATGGGTCGAATATGTAGGGGTTGCTAGAGTTAGTTCATTTTCCCACTTATCACCAAAAGAAAGAAAAGAAAAGAAAAGAGAGAGAGAGAGGAGAGGAGTGGCCGAAGCCCTCAAGGAGGAAGGGGAGAGAGAAACTCGTGGAAGCAAGAAAGGGAAAGAAGAGGAAGGCTACAATCCTTGGTGTCTATCTCCCTAAGGTTTCTACTCATCTAAATCTAAGGTTAGGGGGCTCTCCTTTGCATCTTTAATAGTGTATGTGATGAGTGTTGTCTAGGTTAGGTTCTAGGGTGATTTCCATGAATGGTTGGTGTGTTTTAATGTTGTTATCATGCTGAAAATGTGTTTGTGCAAAGACTTGCTTGATTGGTGTTGAGTAGGACACAATATGAATGATGCATGCTAGGTGTTTGATGTTATGACCAAATGGTATTTTTTTTTTGGTGGAAAACGTGATGGTTAGCATTCATAGTGATAATTGGTGTGGGGTTTTATTCAATTCGATGAAATTGTGGTGTTGGTGATTGAGTATGATGAGTCTATTCACTTAGGGTTTTGGTGCATTCTGATACTGTTTCGGTTTTCTGAAAACTGGTACTGTTTGGTTAATCCAAAAATTATGTGGCTGATTGTTTTCGAAAATAGACTTAAAGCCGGTCGTTTTGGCACTAGTTTCGTTCAATTTGGAGCTGTGTAGCTCAAGTTATGAGTCTCCAGAGTTGGGTCAAATTTCTGGAACCAATCTGTGTATAGGTTCGGTCTTGGCAAGTTTTGTGTCCTCATTCGAACTCCGTTTTTAATGATTCTTGCTTAGTTGGAAAGTAGACTCAATTCCCTTCAAAATGAGCACTGGTTTCATCAAATCTAATTAAGAAATGAGAAAGAAAATTGATGTGTAAGATGGGCAAACAGTTTTGTCAATTTCTGGTACCTTAGGGTAGTATTCTGTAAAACTGTACCACCTGGGTGTGTATTTTGAAAAATGAAAATTTTGGGCAGAAACTACACTCAGAGGGCTTTCCAATGAGTGGTCTTTTGTTGAAATCCGACGTCGTTTGCCATTTCAATTAATTCGCCGAAGTAGGTGCACTGCTGTAGGAAAATGCTGCTGTCCCGAAATTAATAGTGTTGCTGTATGCAGTTTTATAAAAAGAAAGTGTTGCTGTCCAGAATTTAAAAATGTTGCTGTATGCAGTTTTATAAAAGGAACATGTGCTGTCCAGAATTTAATAGTGTTGCTGTATGCTGTCTATCAAGAAAATGTTGCTGTTAGTTGATTTAAAATGCTGCTGTATGTCACTTTTAAGTGTTGCTGTTTGTTGAATTAAAATGCTGCTGTATGTCACTTTTAAATGTTGCTGTTTACAGAATTATAATGTTGCTGTATGTCAATTATAATGCTGCTGTTTGTCAATAAAAAATGCTACTGTTTTGCGCATAAAAGGCCACTGTGTAGTTGCTGTTTTTGGACGAGAAAATGCTACTGTTTTGCGCATAAAAGGCCACTGTTTAGTTGCTGTTTTTGGACGAGAAAATGCTACTGTTTTGCGCCAAAAGGCCACTGTTTTCCATCTTCGATTTGTTGCCGTTTACTAACCGAATTTTCTGCATTTTGTAAAAGAAAAGAGCGTGTAAATGTGACTATTATTCTATTACTATTTCTCCGGTTAAAAATGTGAGGTTTCTTCCACTTGGAAAATGGGATGTTCTTCTCAAGTTTAATTGTGATGTTTCCTAAGCATGAAAATGAAATGTTTATCCAAAATTTTAAATATGTTGTTATTCAAAAATTTAAATAGGTTGTCACTTAAATTTTTATGTGTAGTTATTTACATTTAAATGGATGCCCCCTAAATTTTAATGTGTTGTTACTTGAAAATTTAGGAGCATTGTTACCTAAGATTTAAAGATGTTGTTACTCAAATTTTTTGAATGTGATGTTTATGAAGAGTTGTGATATTAATATGGTGACTATGATGAATACACTCTATGCGTGTCTTATGGTGATGATGACGAGTACTCCGGGTGAGTGAATTTGGTGATTGCACATGTGTCCATAGTGTCTCATAGCATGTGCATATTATGACGAATAGGCCTCGGCCTCTTATTGACGAGAACCAGTGACGATGTGCCCAAGTGGCTATTTATGACGAGTATGGTACCATCATGCATTATGCCCTTGGTGTTGGGTTGCATCTCATGCATTATTCCATGATTGTTGACGATGATGCCTTAGTGCCTATGTTTATTGACGATGATGTCTTTTGGTGATTATTATTGACGATGTTGCCTGGGTGATTATAATATATATGTTGTAAGATGATGATGTATGCTTATGAAGTTGTGTATTGGTGTTTCTAGTTGCCTCCTCTAGTATGATGCTCATCTTATTTGTTATTATTTATGTAAAGAGACTCACCCTACTGCCTTTATGTTGCTTCTTATGTCGGCAACGTGCAGGTGATAGCGAGTGAAGGTTATTCTCATACCTTCTTCTAGTAGGATGAGTCATGCTCTGATACGTAGCACCGGGGGGGCGTCTTATGTTTACTTGTCATTTTATTTGATGTTGTTAGACTGCTATTTCGGTGATGTATCGAATTATGTTCAAACTTATTGTTTTCCGCTGTGACGGTGATTTAATTCAGTTGGTGTAAACTAAACCGGAGATTTGTGGGCTTGCCCCTTGACTGTGTGCTAATGTATCGTGCTGTTATTCTGTGGAAGTATATCAATTCAAGTTGTTTGCTTTAAATGGAGTTTAGTGTAGCACTCTCTTGCGGTCATTTAAAAAGAAAAAGAAACTCTGATTTTATTAACTAGTAATTAAATAGAAGGGGGTGTTACATAAGTGGTATCAGAGCAGTTCGGTCTGTCCGGCCAAGTTGTCCAGTGTCGAGTCTAGCTATCTCTCGAGTCTTGGTACTCGTTCTAACCATAATTTGTGTTGTAGTGATTAGCTAAATTGGTCAGACGGTATGACTGCTATTGTTGATACTGGCGCTGCTTAGTGTCTTATTGCTGCTATGTGTGTGTTTACTCTGAGTACTTTGTGTATGACTGTAATGTGTTGCTTGGTGTGTTTTCTGTGTCTCTCATCGATTTTCGACGAAGACTTTGTGGTGAATTTTGTTTGTTTGCCGTTGGGTGTTTTTAGTATTGTTGTGATTTGATGAGTAGGTGTAAAATTGATGAGGAATTGAGTACATTGTGATGGGTTGTGATGTTGATGTTGTCACGTGTAATTTCGTGCCTTGATGTTTGATGATGATTGAGGTTGAATTAAGATGAGGAGTATGATGTGTTATAAATTTTAATAATTAACTTGTATGTTTTGATGTGTGAGTACAATGAGTTGAGACGTTTTAAAAAGAAAAATTGGTCGCAAGTTGCGTAAGAAATTCTGTCTAAGTCGCTGTTTTCCAAATGTTGCTGCTGCTGTTTTGTATGAGAATAATTGTTGCTATTGCTGTCTTTATAAAATGCCATGCTGTGCTGTTTTCAGAAAAATGCTCTTGCTGTTGTTGTGTTGTTTTTACCGCTGTTTTGCGATTTAATGTTGCTGTCTTCGAACTGTTTTTACTGCTGTTTTTGCAACTTAATGTTGCTGTTTTAAACGGTTTTGCTGCTGTTGTTGCAAATTGATGTCACCGTTTTCACGTTGTTTTATTGCTGTTTCTGAAAGTAATAGTACTGTTTTTGCACTAGAGTGTGCTGCTGTTTTCTTAAAATTTGAAGAGCTGCTTTCTTCAACTTAATTGGTGCTGTTCCCTTATATTTAAAATGCTGTTTCCTCAATCTAAATATGTTGCTTACTCAAATTTAAAGTGCTGTGTTCTTAAAATTAAAATGTTGTTTTCTTGAAATTAAAGATGTTGTTTCTTGAATGTAAAGGTGCTGTTTCGTCATCGTTTGAAGTGTTGTTTTCCCTCTCTCCAAGTGGTTGTAGTTACAATAATTTCTGCCGTCCTTATGTTGCGATGCCCAATGTTTATGACTAATGATAAATGTAACGATGTGTCAATTGTGCCAAGTTACCTATGATGATGTTGTGGATGTGATGTTAACGTGTTGTGTGTCGATTAAATGATGATGTGAAGTTGATGTGAGTGTGTTGTGTGCGTGCCCGTGAGGATAGATGAGTGAGATAGAATGCAAGTTAGTCTATCAGAGTGGCGCAGCGGAGTAGAGAGTGAGCCTGATTGTTACTGCTTGAAGTTACCTGGCTGAACAAGTAGGAGGGACGGCCGCCCAAGCACTTACCGCCGGTAATCAAAGCACTAGTAATCAGCAGGATCGATAGCACTAGTTGTCTAGATGGCTTAGTTGGTTATTGGAGGAGTGTTAGCTTTGGCGAGAAGATTTCGAGGACGAAATACTCTAAGTGGGGGAGAGTTGTAACGCCCCAAATTTAATTAGTCATCTAATTGAATTATTTATTTTAATCAATTTTGGATTATGTGGTGATAGAAAATAAAATAAATATATATGAGGTAATTGGACCTATTTATAAGGTGAGGGCTAGTATTAATTAATTTAGGGTTTTAATTTATTTAGGAGGTGTTGTCATGAATTAGGTGGTGCACATAAAGGGCCCATGATCCATTAGTTGGCCCATGACCCATCATTTATCCTTAAGGGTCGAATATGTAGGGGTTGCTAGAGTTAGTTCATTTTCCCACTTATCACCAAAAGAAAGAAAAGAAAAGAAAAGAGAGAGAGAGAGGAGAGGAGTGGCCGAAGCCCTCAAGGAGGAAGGGGAGAGAGAAACTCGTGGAAGCAAGAAAGGGAAAGAAGAGGAAGGCTACAATCCTTGGTGTCTATCTCCCTAAGGTTTCTACTCATCTAAATCTAAGGTTAGGGGGCTCTCCTTTGCATCTTTAATAGTGTATGTGATGAGTGTTGTCTAGGTTAGGTTCTAGGGTGATTTCCATGAATGGTTGGTGTGTTTTAATGTTGTTATCATGCTGAAAATGTGTTTGTGCAAAGACTTGCTTGATTGGTGTTGAGTAGGACACAATATGAATGATGCATGCTAGGTGTTTGATGTTATGACCAAATGGTGTTTTTTTTTTGGTGGAAAACGTGATGGTTAGCATTCATAGTGATAATTGGTGTGGGGTTTTATTCAATTCGATGAAATTGTGGTGTTGGTGATTGAGTATGATGAGTCTATTCACTTAGGGTTTTGGTGCATTCTGATACTGTTTCGGTTCTCTGAAAACTGGTACTGTTTGGTTAATCCAAAAATTATGTGGCTGATTGTTTTCGAAAATAGACTTAAAGCCGGTCGTTTTGGCACTAGTTTCGTTCAATTTGGAGCTGTGTAGCTCAAGTTATGAGTCTCCAGAGTTGGGTCAAATTTCTGGAACCAATCTGTGTATAGGTTCGGTCTTGGCAAGTTTTGTGTCCTCATTCGAACTCCGTTTTTAATGATTCTTGCTTAGTTGGAAAGTAGACTCAATTCCCTTCAAAATGAGCACTGGTTTCATCAAATCTAATTAAGAAATGAGAAAGAAAATTGATGTGTAAGATGGGCAAACAGTTTTGTCAATTTCTGGTACCTTAGGGTAGTATTCTGTAAAACTGTACCACCTGGGTGTGTATTTTGAAAAATGAAAATTTTGGGCAGAAACTACACTCAGAGGGCTTTCCAATGAGTGGTCTTTTGTTGAAATCCGACGTCGTTTGCCATTTCAATTAATTCGCCGAAGTAGGTGCACTGCTGTAGGAAAATGCTGCTGTCCCGAAATTAATAGTGTTGCTGTATGCAGTTTTATAAAAAGAAAGTGTTGCTGTCCAGAATTTAAAAATGTTGCTGTATGCAGTTTTATAAAAGGAACATGTGCTGTCCAGAATTTAATAGTGTTGCTGTATGCTGTCTATCAAGAAAATGTTGCTGTTAGTTGATTTAAAATGCTGCTGTATGTCACTTTTAAGTGTTGCTGTTTGTTGAATTAAAATGCTGCTGTATGTCACTTTTAAATGTTGCTGTTTACAGAATTATAATGTTGCTGTATGTCAATTATAATGCTGCTGTTTGTCAATAAAAAATGCTACTGTTTTGCGCATAAAAGGCCACTGTGTAGTTGCTGTTTTTGGACGAGAAAATGCTACTGTTTTGCGCATAAAAGGCCACTGTTTAGTTGCTGTTTTTGGACGAGAAAATGCTACTGTTTTGCGCCAAAAGGCAACTGTTTTCCATCTTCGATTTGTTGCCGTTTACTAACCGAATTTTCTGCATTTTGTAAAAGAAAAGAGCGTGTAAATGTGACTATTATTCTATTACTATTTCTCCGGTTAAAAATGTGAGGTTTCTTCCACTTGGAAAATGGGATGTTCTTCTCAAGTTTAATTGTGATGTTTCCTAAGCATGAAAATGAAATGTTTATCCAAAATTTTAAATATGTTGTTATTCAAAAATTTAAATAGGTTGTCACTTAAATTTTTATGTGTAGTTATTTACATTTAAATGGATGCCCCCTAAATTTTAATGTGTTGTTACTTGAAAATTTAGGAGCATTGTTACCTAAGATTTAAAGATGTTGTTACTCAAATTTTTTGAATGTGATGTTTATGAAGAGTTGTGATATTAATATGGTGACTATGATGAATACACTCTATGAGTGTCTTATGGTGATGATGACGAGTACTCCGGGTGAGTGAATTTGGTGATTGCACATGTGTCCATAGTGTCTCATAGCATGTGCATATTATGACGAATAGGCCTCGGCCTCTTATTGACGAGAACCAGTGACGATGTGCCCAAGTGGCTATTTATGACGAGTATGGTACCATCATGCATTATGCCCTTGGTGTTGGGTTGCATCTCATGCATTATTCCATGATTGTTGACGATGATGCCTTAGTGCCTATGTTTATTGACGATGATGTCTTTTGGTGATTATTATTGACGATGTTGCCTGGGTGATTATAATATATATGTTGTAAGATGATGATGTATGCTTATGAAGTTGTGTATTGGTGTTTCTAGTTGCCTCCTCTAGTATGATGCTCATCTTATTTGTTATTATTTATGTAAAGAGACTCACCCTACTGCCTTTATGTTGCTTCTTATGTCGGCAACGTGCAGGTGATAGCGAGTGAAGGTTATTCTCATACCTTCTTCTAGTAGGATGAGTCATGCTCTGATACGTAGCACCGGGGGGGCGTCTTATGTTTACTTGTCATTTTATTTGATGTTGTTAGACTGCTATTTCGGTGATGTATCGAATTATGTTCAAACTTATTGTTTTCCGCTGTGACGGTGATTTAATTCAGTTGGTGTAAACTAAACCAGAGATTTGTGGGCTTGCCCCTTGACTGTGTGCTAATGTATCGTGCTGTTATTCTGTGGAAGTATATCAATTCAAGTTGTTTGCTTTAAATGGAGTTTAGTGTAGCACTCTCTTGCGGTCATTTAAAAAGAAAAAGAAACTCTGATTTTATTAACTAGTAATTAAATAGAAGGGGGTGTTACAGATGATATAAGCTCAAAATAAACTTGGATCTACCCTTGAACACACGAAATCCTCTTGATCTTCGTAACTTGATGATGCAACCTTGAAGAGAATGGAAGAAATGATGATGATCTTACAAGAAAATGGAAGATTTGATGGTGATTTTTGAAGAAAATATATGGAGGAGAGGTGGAAGAGCTCACGGCCAAGAAGGGAATTGGGAGGAGAAGATGGTGTGCTAGGTTTTGTGTAGGAGAAATGAGCAAAAATGTTGTGAGTGAAGAGCTAAGCAAGGTATATGTAGGAGGCAACTAGGTATAAGGGTATTTTAGTCATTGTGCTTTGAATGTGCACTAGGATTGGATTTTATTTTGAATCAAGGGTTGGGATTGATCATCACATGGATTGAGGACTTTGAAGAAGCACAAAATGAGAGTGAGATGAATAGTAACCCGGGTACTATTCATTTGGCCTTGGTGACCAAGTTTTGTTTGGTTGTCATTTTGTACTATTGTACTATTATGAGACCACTCCATTTTCTTTCATTTTTTGATTATTCCTTTGAAGATAATTCCATAAAATCTAACCATTTTGGGCCACATACTAGGAATATTAGGAGGATGTCAACATTATGAGATCACCATGACCAAAAATGTCACAAAATTCCCATCTTGTATTATTTGAAGAATATTCCCTTTTGATACCTTTTTTGAATTTGATTTTTTTGTAACACACATGCATGCATACGCAACATGTGATGATCAAGAAGGGATATGCCTCAAATAATTTCCTCTAATATTGCACAATGATTTTTGATGAGAAATCTTCCTAATTTTATAAATGACCAAAATACCCTTTTACCCAAAAACCTTATTTTTTGCCCCTAAAATGCAATTCCACTCTAAAAATGAATTTAAAACCCTAAAATGACTTTCAAAATCTAGAATGCAATGCATGATACTCTTCTCACTCTTCAAAATGATGTCTCACCTCTTAATTTATTTATTTTTTGTGGAAAATTAGGGTTTCGATCTTTGGCGGACAAAATTAGGGTATGACAGCTGCCCCTCTTTATTCGGATTTTATCAAGAAATATGGATTGGCCGAGACATATTTCGAAGATAAAATAGGAATAAAGAATTCAGAAATTATACCAATTTTGTCTACTTGGAGAAACCCGAATTTTCTTTTTCTTTTTCTTTTCTTCTCTCTTCCTTTTTTTTTGTTGTTTTTTTTTTTTGAACTCCCAACGGAGGGAACGTTTTCTGGAATCTGGGGGCGAGGGCTAACACCGAAGTGCTCATCCTCTCTTTGTACCTGCAGCTGAAAATGAATAAATGCATGCAATGCAAATGCCATGATTGCTGTTTTCTTTTTTCTTATGATGAATGTAAATGTAATGAGTTTCTTTTTTCTTTTGTCTATGTCGGATGAATGCATGATTTTCTACTGTTCTTATATGCTTGATGAATGCAATGATTTTCCTTTTCTTCTCTTGTCTGTATGTAATGCATGATTTTCTTTTTCTTTTGTTAATGTCTGATGAATGCATGATTTTCTCCTGTTCTTATATGTCTTTTTCTCTTTCTCTAGCTTCTCTTCTTTCTTTTTCTTTCTTTTCTTTTCTTTTTGTTGCTCTCTTGGCTCTTCTCTTTTCTCTCTTTTGGCTTCTCTTTTTTTGCTCTTTTAAGAATCATGGGTATGCGAATGCAAAGCTTTGGTGTTTGATGACATGGAATGCTCATGTATTTTAATGGAATGACATGCAAAGGAAAGCTTTCTCTTCTTTGCTCTTCTTTGCTCTTCTTCTTTTTCTCTCTATGAGGAGGAGCAGATTCTGGGCGAGCATACAAGCTTTATAAGTATAGGACGAGCATATAAGCTCTATAAATATAGGGCGAGCATATAAGCTCTATAAGTATAGGGCGAGCATATAAGCTCTATAAGTATAGGGCGAGCATATAAGGCTCTCTGAAAATTCGTCGGAAAATGAAATTCTGGGGACTAGCGGGTCCAAAGCAAATGATTCTGAAAATTCTTTGAAAATTAAATTCTGGGGACCAGCGGGTCCAAGCTTTCTGATTCTGCAATAATTTTTTTTTTATTTTTATTTTTTATTTTTTATTTTTGAACTTTTGAGTATCAAGCATGAGGACCAACATCTGGTGCTTATCCGCATTCACTTAACAATGCATTTGAATGGTACAGGTCATGCAAGTGATTTATGCAATGGTGGATTGTCTTGGTATGCAAATGTATGTAGTGATTTATTGAATGGAATTCTCTTGTTCTACTTTTTGTTCGTTTCTTAACTTGAATGGAATGATGAATGAAATGGGAAACTTTTGTTTTTTTTCTTTTTCTGAAATATGATGCAAATGCAATGACATGAAAGGATTTTTGCTCTCTTTTTTTTTTCTTCACTCTCTCCTTTTTGCTTTTTCTTTATTGCTTCTACTATGAAATGCAAGTGCGAATGCAATGCCTTGATGTTATGGAAAAAATGAGATGCCTAGATGCATGAGGCGAAAATAACATTTTTGTGAACATTTTTGTGAGGATAAGATGCGAGACTTTGGATGCAAAAAGTGAAGGTGAATTTTGATTATTCTTTTGAAACATTTGAGTTTAATTCAAACCCCGGTGTTCTCAAGGTTTTTATTTATCAACCAGCTCATTTATTCTTTCTTTTCCTTTCCATGATGACTGAATTTTAGATTTCACCTAATCAACTTGTGTTCTCTCTCTTTGAAGCATTGTCTAGTAAGCATGCAAAAGAGTGCAAATGTCAGATAGGTGTTTGAGATATGGACATATATGGCAGGTGAAGGGATGGAAGGCAATGGCTTTTGCCAGACTGCCCCAATCCAGGCTTGGTGACTATGAATGAAAGGCTTGCCCCTGTTTGGTGATATTGACAATTGGAGTGAAAGGGCAGATATGCGGGAACTGGCGTCATGGATAACACCTGGTGAAAGGATGAATGACATTGGATGGATGCTGAACAGGCTTTCCCAAGACTAGGGTGGGTGGGTGGTGAAGAGAATGCCCCAACTTTTAGATCTGAGTGGTGTTCTCAGTGTAAATCTTTGGTTCTCTGTGAATGCCTTGACTTTTGGTAATGAAGAGAAGCCTCACTTGGTGGTCACTAAACCTTGTTTTAAGGCAACTTGAATGCATTTTTTGGGAGTGCAAGTCTTTTTTTGTTTCGTTAGCTTTCTTTTTTCTGACTGTTTGTTTTTGTCTCCTCAGTTCTCTTTTTTCTGAGGGTTAATTTTTCTTGATCAGCTTTCTTTTTTCTGATCGTTTGTTTTTCTTTTTGAGCAAACACATTGTAAATAGATAAACTTATTTGTCCTATGATTAAAATTTGATAAAACGAAAGCAACCGGTCATTGATCGGAATGGACTTTGCAGGATTGTGAAGTTTTGTGGAGAAGGGGTGATTGGGCTTATCAGAGTGTTTGGGGTTGATGGGAGGATGGGTCTTATTCAGCGTTGGCCGATGTTCAATGGTTTATGAAGGGAATAGTTATTGGGCTTGATGAAACGTTTGGGGTTTTTATTAGGACAAGTTTGGGTTTCATGGTAGAATGACTGGAGGGTTTGATGTTGAGGCCAGAGGAAATGTTTGTGGGTTTTATGAGAGGAAAGATGATGAAGTGTTTGAGGATTTGGGGAAGAAGGGATGGTTTATCGAGATAAGGACCTCTTATGTCTTATGGCAAAATGTACCAGCTCACAATTTATACTTCTTTTGTCTCTCTTTTTCTTTGTTTTTTTTTTCTTGTTTTTCCTTCTTTTTGTTCTTTTTTTTTTGGGATTTTCATTTTTGAATCTTTTTGTTTGATTGCATTCTTTTCGTTTTGGCTTCCCCTTTGCCTTGGACTTGAGGTGAGCTGATGGAGATATCTTGGGATTTTCTTGGCTTAAGGTGGGTAGGAAAGGGTATTTTTGGGATTTTGGATTTTTGAGGGTATGAGGAGATAGCCAAACTTCATTTCAAATCCCGATTACTTATTTTTGTAAAACTTGACAACAATTTATCTATCTATATGTGTTTGCTCTCTTCTTTTACTTTTCTTTTTTGTTTTTTTTGTGCCCTAACTTTTGCCGGGACCGCTCTTTGTGAGTTTTCAATCCACCGGGCGCTCCTTTTTCCCTAGGCCTCCCTTTGCGGGTTTTCAACCTAGCGAGCTTATTCTTCTTGTTTATTATATTATTTTTGAAAGACTTGCACTAAAGGTATATGATATTGACGAGGAGACTTAGTGATCACAGAACTGCCCCAGCATGGAGGACTCAAGAGTGATTGAAGAAAGTAACTTTTTATTGATGGCAATATTGAAAAGGAACATGTGCCCTTATTGAAATATCCTAAGGCCTTGGGCAGAGCCAGAGGATTGCATCACAGAAAATTGCTTTGAACTGAAAAACTACATGAGAATCAACAATCACTCGTAAATGCTATGAAATGCATGGGAAAGACGATGTTGCCTTCAACACTTTGATCATCTTCAACTGTTGCCATTTTGACTTGATAGCCCTGAACTCAGAGGGTTAAATCCTTCACCACCCTCTTCAAAGGTTAACCGCCTTGAATCAATAAGACCCTGAACCAAATGTTTCAAAAGATAACAATTTTCAGTAGAGTGACCAATTGCCCAGCATGGAATTCACAAGTGGCCTGCGGGTCGTATCTTTTTGGGAATGGAGGTTGTACTGGCTTCATCTCACGAGGGGAGATCAAATTGTAGCTGATTAGGCATCTGCATCGGTTGGAATATGACATGGGAATAGGGTCGTATCGAGGCGACTTTTTTTGGCCTGTTATTGCATTAGCTTCTTCATTCTTCTTTGCAGGAAACCCGGAAGATGGGTTTTTGTGGACACTTGTGTTACCTGGGGAACTCTGGGCGATCTTGCCACTTCTCAATCCGTTCTCTATCCTCCCCCCAACAATCACCACATCTGAAAAATTGGAGGATGCACTGCTGCTCAGACGATCATAGTATAGTGGTGGCAAAGCCTCCATAAACATAGAAACCAATTCCTTGTCTAAAAGAGGAGGTGTAACTTGTGCAGCCAAAGCTCTCCACCGCTGGGCATACTCCTTGAACAATTCATTGTCCCTCTTGCTCATGCCCTGCAGCTGCGTTCTGTCTGGTGCCATGTATGTATTGTATTGATATTCTTTGAGGAATGCATCGGCTAAATCCTTCCAACAGCGAACCTGAGATGGTTCTGACTTCATATACCAATTAAGAGATGCCCCAGCAAGGCTCTCTTGGAAGCAATGGATTAGCAGTTTGTCATCATGAGAGTAAGTAGACATCTTTCTACAATACATCGTCAAGTGACTTTTTGGACAGGTCGCACCCCTGTATTTGTCGAAGTCGGGGACTTTGAACTTTGGAGGCAGCACCACATCAAGAATAAGGCACAAGTCTCTGGCCTCTCTTGCTCTGGAACCGAAGCCTTCAACCATTCTTAATCTATCCTCTAATATCTGAAACTGCTCTTTGGTCTGCTGATGCTCAGCGGAATAAACCTGAGGGAAGCTGCTTACACTATGAGGAGGCTGGAGCATTGGAGCCATAGTTGGAGTTGAGTGCTGAATCTGAGGGTATGCAGAGTTTCCAGACGTGAAGTGTAACACCCCTTTTCTACCCGTTAAGTTATTAGCGTAAAAATCAGAGTTCTCAAAATTTAATTACACCACAAGGGATGTCACACTTACTTCGTTAAACATCACACGCCAAATTGTTCACTTTTCGAAAACCGTCTTATAATACTTACAAAACGTCATTGTAAATTGAAATACAACCTCACAGCGGAAAATCCAACAGGTTTAATCGTAATAGGCATTGCAACCAGGAAAGGCTTACAATACTAAAATCCAACAACAACAACAATCATAAGTAACTTAAACAACGTCATTTCCCCCCCTAGTGTTACATAATCAGAGCAGACGACCCGGCTCAGCTAGTAAAGGTACCTAAGCCTTCACTCGAGATCACCTGCACGTTACCGCATAGGGGTAACATTCAAACAGAAGAGGTGAGTTCATCTAACAATATAATAAAGCTTATGATAAGCACTATGCTAGAGTTATGACACTATATCAACCACATCACGACACATCAAGTCAGTCATCAATATTAATCACCACAACAAATCATCGCAATGCCAGCTATATAAACCACATCACAACCATCAATTCAATCACTACAAAAGCTCATCACAATATCATGAAAGTATATGAAGTGCAACCCACTCGCGGGCATATGCATGAGGTACCTTTCACAAACGTCGCTTAGCCTTTTGGGCCTCATCGTCACTTAGCCTTTTGGGCCTCAAACTTCACTGGGTTTATGCACATGGGATGCATGAGACACTATGACATGCACCACGCACAAACACACACAATCACGGTCAACTATGTGACCCGTCACTTACCAGTTTGCCTACTAAGAGGCACAGCACCTGTCAATTCATGATTACACATAACAACGTCACTTAGCCCTTTGGGCCTCATCGTCACTTATTTTAATTCATAATTACACATAACAACGTCGCTTAGCCTTTTGGGCCTTATCGTCACTTAGCCTTTTGGGCCTCAACGTCACTTACTTTCATCGTCACTTATTCATAAACATCATCAATTCAAACAATAGCCATTGAGGGCAAAAACGTCATTTACTAGCCACCAAGGGCATCATCGTCATTTACACATCATTATCAACAACATTGGCCACTAAGGGCGAAAAGGTCATTTAACTAGCCACAAAGGGCATCATCGTCATTTACACATCATCATCAATAATATTGGCCCCTAAGGGCAAAAACGTCATTTAACTAGCCACTAAGGGCATCATCGTCAAAATCATCACTTTTGACAGTTGGACGCTAAAACCACTGATTATACGCAAAAGGGGATTTTTAAAGACACCAAAATGATTTTTCAATGTCACAGCAACGACCACCGGGAACAGCCACTTGGGCGCCCAGCAACCTTCAGAAATAATAAGTTTTTGTTTTTAAAAATGGGACACACAGATAGACAACTGAAAAGGCTTCACAACGCTTTTTGAAACAGTCAAAACAGACACCCGAGTCAAAAGATATAGCGAAAGCAGTTTTCAATAAAAATCGGGGACATCCTGAAAAATGGCGCCCTTGGCGCCCAGCGCCTGGCACCTGCTGCCCAACGCCCAACAACACATCACACACGCACACTGGCGCCCTTGGCGCCCAGCGCCTGGCGCCCAGCGCCCAGCAACACGCAACACACACACACCCTGGCGCCCTTGGCGCCTAGCGCCTGGCGCCTAGCGCCTGGCGCCTAGCGCCCAGGGCCCAGCACACAACACGCGCACACAGGCGCAACACAGCACGGGCGCGGGCAGCACTTTGGCGCCCTTGGCGCCCAGGAACACGCACACAGCCAGCAACATGCGCCCAGGAACAGGGTGCCCCTGTCACAGAACACAAAAATGGCGCCCAAGGCGCCCATGGACCAGAATTCTTGTTCAAAACACCCACACATCATGCCAAAACATCATCAAACATGACCAAACCATCCTCAAACATACCGATCATCACCAATTGCATATGAACACCATTTGACACATCAAATCATCATCAAAACACCTTTAATCACCTTGAACATACACATTATCACATTTATCTCAAAATCATCATCAATCACAATTTTCAACACCAAGTTATCATATGCCTAGGGTTCATCAATAATCACTAGAAATACACACAACGGCATACATAGAGCCTACCCTTACTTAGTCCCCATCATAAAATCTATTATAGAGAAGATGAGACCCACCCTTACCTTAGGTTATGACGAACACGCTATCTCCGTATACGTAAGCTCCAAAGATTACCGCAACACGATCCCTCTCCTTTCTCCTTGGGGTTTTTGCGCGCCTCTCCTCCTCCTCCTCTTCTCATGGGCGCCGCGCCCTCCTTCCCCTCCCTCTCTCTCCATTTCGCAAATTCCTTTCTTTTTGCCCAAATGAGCCAAAACCTAATTTTTCACCTTAAATATGCGCCTAGGCTAGTGGGCTTGGATTGCGGGCTTTCCCCGCAGCTTAAGCCCAATTTAATTAAAACACCTCCTCCAATTACAATACCACTCCTCATTTTATTTAAAGCACCTTATAATTATTATAATAAATAATAAATAATTATATTATTATTTCTACCACCCAATTTCATTTAATTAATTAAATAAATTAATCTATTATTTTTGGGGTGTTACATGAAGTCCTGAGCCTGTGGAATGGCATCTTGCTGAGGAGTGAAGTTCTGAAGAGTAGCCTGGGGTATAACAATAGGATGCGGGATCTGAGCCCGAGGTTCACCAGTCATTCCTTCAGATCCGATAGGTGCCGGTTGTACATTCTCAACAATGGCTACAGGACCAGCTCCCTGATTAGCTTCTGGGTTAGAAGGGGGAGTGTAACCTAGAGGAATCAGAACCCTCACCATTTTTGACATCTGCGTCCTTAACCCATTCACCTCTGCTTTTAACTCATTCACCTCTGCTCTTAGTTCTTCATTTGTTGCCATGTTCCTAGCTAGAGAACAAATCCAATTTGCCTTTCTTTGTCAACAGGGCACACGTCATAAGCACAAGAACGAATGACTGGACAAATGCATGCAACATTTTAGACTTGAATCAAAGGAAAATGTAACACCCCAATTCTACCCGGCAATTTATAATAAAAATTATCAGAGTTTAAAAATCATTTGTTTTTGATACATCCAAAAAGGGATGCTACATTTACTTCAAATAACGTCAACAATTGGTAACAATTTAACTTATAATTCAAACATGATACGTGGCACATAACAAGTGGGGCAATTCCTCAAAAATAAACGGTTTAGTCCACATAACAAAGACTTCGTCATCACGCAGCGGAATAAAAGGGAACAGTTTCAAAAACATTGTTGTAACAACATCAATACAAATTATCCAACAGTGTCATATAAAATAACAACTAATAGCTAGTGTTCGCCCCCCAGGTGCTACGTATCAGAGCAACGACTGACTCAAGGGATGAAGGATTATAAGCCTTCACATACGATTACCTGTAGGGTAATAATCAACATAAGGGGTGAGTCTCAAACAGTATAATAAAGTTCATAGTAAGCAATATGCCAGAGTAGTGAACTACATCAACCACAAATAACAACAACATCCATATTTATATGTATATAGGACAACAATATCAACATATATACCTCTATAACAACCACATATAGCAACTATGGTAATATCACCACTGATATGCATAAATGTATGAAATGCAACCCACATGGGGCATATGCATGTGGTACCATCATCGTCAATAAATTTGCCATTGGGCACATCGTCAATATTTGAGCATCATCATCGTCAATAGCTCGAAGGCCGAAACCTTACATCGTC